>CM067883.1:6973262-7611585 GCA_034621355.1 Mycalesis mineus
TTATATATACATAAAATAGTTTGTAGAAATGTAGATAACCACGTAGTAAGTTATGTACATCTGGTTTTTGAATCTTTTTTAAATTATTGTTAACCAATATATATTAGAAAATAATAAAGATTATTCCTTCAAATCTGTTATAAGTGATAGACTTCACCATGATACTGTGTAAGTTTCTTAACATTTTCTTTATAGTATTAGTTATTATGTAAAATGATCTTGTGTGGTATATATTGAAGAACCAAATCACTTATATAGACTACCAGTTTTAACATTTTATACCAACCCTTGTATTCGAGTGTACTTAATTCTTATTATTGTAGATTTTGTCAAAGGAAATAAAATATGTTCATTAGCAACACGTGTGTTTAATTGAAGGAAGGGGGTGAAACTTTGATCAACAATAGTAACTAGATAACGGGCCACATACAAATATAATAGATAGATAGTTTTAAGTTCAACCTGATTACAGCCATACTACATAGTGACAAAGTCAAAAATTGTCCAAATATTATCGTATACTTACAATCAATCGTCACAAAAAAAAAAACAAAGCGTTATCGCTTTCACTAGGTTTTACACTAACATAAGTAACTTATGTTACTTAGTGTAAAATCAACTTTAAAGTGCAACAAATAAGGTACTTTTTCCCGTCATAACATTGCTTCTGTTCCGTTCAAATGTGTGTGCCTTTATTGGCGAACCCTTGGCCAAGATTACCCACAGAAGCACAAACATTTGTAGCGGTGTTTTTAAAATGATAATTTTGTTTAAAAAATTTATATAATTTCTTGGTTATATATAAAATAATATAATTTACCGAAATAAGACTCCTGTCGTTAAATTGCTTTTTCGTGCATTATTTTTGCAACTTTTAATTACACACTGTGGCATTGTGAGACCTTTTCACGTTGGCTGTTTCAAGCGTACTAAACAAAATGAGAACTCACTTTTACAGTGAGCTGTCATTTACCGAGACGTTTATCTTGTCCAGACACGAAATCTAGTTACCATTGTTGATCGAAGGGGTGAAATGAAAAGGAAACGAGTCACGTATAATACAAATCATTTTATTATTAGATAGACACAGTTCCCATCGCTTATCAGAAACAATGTACAAAGCTATAGTAGTAATATCAAATATAAACAATATGCACCCTTCGATTACTGTAAGCCTTGTATTGAGGATACAGGGTATAATTGAGCGCTTCTAGTTTCTGCAGACGAGAGACAGTATTGAACAGAATGCAAATGTTTATTGTTCACTACACAAGATTACAGGCAGCACAATGAAAGGGAAGCATAGCGAACGTATACGTACTTCTCACACGATGGTTCCAGTGGGACTAGAGATTTTCAATTTAAATCGTTACATGCATCTTGGGTTACAGTGTCTTTCAATTCGTAACAAGCCCTTACACAAATGCCTATTTGTAATTACATATATATCGTTACAGTAATTTCATTACGTGGTTATTATAATTCCATTTCAAGCGTCTGGTATTTCATCGCTAGAGTTCATTAGATATACAGAGTTCTCGTTGGCCGCAGCAGATTCCTTAAGATTTGTAAGTTTTAAGCGAGACGTAAGATTTTATTATAATCAGACTGCTTGAAAAGAAATCTAAAAAAAATCTCTATACACCATGCTTTAAGACCTTCTCCGCGAAGCCGTACATAGCCTCGCCGCGCGTTAGGTCGACAAAAGCAAAAATTTCCAAATACAAATAAATACCACCCCGCAGAGACAATTACTCCGTGGAACAGGTGAGCGTATAAAAAATCCAATATCCGCAAAGTAATTGCGTCGCCGCGTGGCCGCGTAGCGCCTCAGACACTGATGGCGCCATAATTTATCAAAATATCAAAACAAATGACGGTCCTTATCACTTTTATAGAATATACAAAATGCAGTTACTTATTTCCCTGTGGAAAAAATATTATCTTATAGTATTCTTAGATCACGGCGCGCTTCGATCTGCAAAAAAAGAAACACATCTGTACTGTTATGCTGTACTGCCTATACATTCCAATATCCCAAATAAATCTCAAACTAATAGGTAATTTATTATGACAATAACTCCTTAGTAACAAAAGTCGTCGATCTCAACCAATGTGGATGGCAAAGCATTCCAATTATATTATTTCAAGTTATAGTGACTCATTGTTTATCAGCTGACTGACATACGACCCTGTTATCGCGTCGCAAGTGATTTTCTACTACATTTTTATCGGAATTTCACGCCCGTAATAGAATATGAACGTCAGCAACGTCAACTCACCTTTAATAACCACAGGTAATTAAATAATCTCCTAGCTTCTCCACTACTGATGCAGCTTGTTGGGGTTGGATCGGTTCTTCATAGAGAGAAATTACGACGGCTGAAACAATGTTATTTCTATTAATGAAACAGAATATATGCGCAAATATATAGTTCGTCTATTCTGGGATGCCCGTTTAACTTTGAATTTGGTGGTAATTTTATATAACAAAGACACCAATATGTTATGTAATTAAAGTAAGGGTGCGTGTTCGTACTCGACTCTGCAGAAGAGAACTGCAAGCGAAAAATTACTAAGAAAAGACTTTCGTGGCGAGTGAGAGAGAGAGAGAGAGGGGAAAAAGTCTTTTCACATTATTATAGTACGTATGAACTTGTAATAAAATCTCTTTGGCTATATTATTTATATTTTGGTATAATTGAAAGTTTAAATTTTAAAAAGCATAATTCCAAATTCCAATAAGGAAAATGTGTGATTTTCATTTATTTTTCGTATTGTCAAGATGAGAAAAACTAATGAATAAATTCGATACATTCTCGTTAACATCGCGAGAGGACTGCCAAAGCCATTTGTCGCGGTATTTTGATCAGAAGTCCCAAAATTTCTATTGCAATGGGATATCATGTCCTATCTACAAGATGGCAAAAAAAGTTATCAAACAAAATGGTACCTACATAAGTTAAATATAAATAAACTGTATTAAAATATGTTTTGTATTTTCTTAAGAATTGCGAAGAAACTTTTGTCCCCAAAATTTAAAAAATAGTCATCAGTTTGTTACAATTGTCACTTCAGTAGTAAAATCTTCATATCAAATCATTGCCAATTATTTTATTATTTCTGCAGCCTACTTCACCTCTAATTGGAAAAATTGTTTAAAATAATAATTAAATCTAAATTATTATTAGCGTGTTTAGCTCAAATTTGGGTCAATTAACAAACAGAGAGATTTTAACGCTCTGTGCACACTATTGTAAATTCTAGTTTGCTGAAATTCATATTTTGTACGAGAGAATAAATATTTTTTTTAATTTGGTACTGAATCATTTAAAATTATCATTATTATAGACGTTGCTATGTGATTTAGTTATGTAGGTCTAGGCTAGAAACTTGGCGGTGTTGCCAGACCAGCAGGTAATATAAAACACGGATGTTTTATTGTAATTTCTATTAATTTAATATGATGCGTAAATAATTACTTAAATAACATTATATATAATAACTGGTCAAAAATCACTACTGACATTTTTATTGTTACATTACAGGCATAATTTATCTAGTATTTCAGGCTCTAGAGGCTAAAATAATATTACTCTTAATTTTAGTCTGTTACGAATACCAGTCCAGTAAAAGGATGAGTTTTATTCATAAATAAAAACATCATACTGAAAAAAAAAATTGAGATAATGTTAAAAGTTACAAAAAATATTTTATGTTCTCGCAGGGCTAAAACATGACTCGGTTTCTAATAAGGGCCTCTGGTTTCTAAAAGCTCGAGACTAAAAATACCTCACATATAATTACATCAAAATCATAAAACATATTAAAAAATGTTATATGACTTAATAGTTTTAACAAAGAAAATGTAGTTTAAAAATTAAAAATGCAATTTCACACTAACAAGTACACAGGATAGCTAGTGTATGTGCGTTGATTACCTTGTTGTGTCTTCATGCAGTGCACGCCGACCTTGCCGAGCTTTGCGCGTATGATGCGATCTGTGCCACTGAGGTAGATGTACCGCGTGCCCGCTATCGTGACACCGCCACTCGTGAGTAGTGATTCATTTTGGAAACCGGCGACTATCTTCCCAACTTCGTCTTTTGATATCTGTTGACAATATATGCGACGTTGAGATACAGGACCAGGGACGTGCTAATATTCTATTATAAGAGTCTACACAACTCCATTGTACGGGTGCATTTGGAACGTTCGTTTCACTACCTTTCCGGTTCTTGACCAAAACTTAATAAATGCTCGTTAGTTATATTGTATGCAGCCTAAAATTAGCCAGCTACGATTTCGATTGTGGGTAAGAAATCGCCACACAAACGCGAAAAATTCAAACGACAACTGATGAAAACTGTAGTGATGGAAACAAATTGATTGTACATCGCCTGTTCACAGATAATGTAAAAGGACCATTTAGTGTTTTTATTGTAAGAAAATCTATTGGGCAGGCAAGTCATCTTAGAAAATAAATTGATTTTCAATTTTCATATAATACTAATGGATTTTATATGAAAATATAGACCTGATTTACACACAACATTGTCAACGATTGTAGGTACAAGTTTTACGCCAGGATGGAATGACCAACCAAAGTTCCTGGCTCCGGGACCAATAGGTAAAACTTATTTAAAAATACTCAGAGGTCATTGACTTAACTATGACCTTAAATGACGCAAGTTACCGGCAATATCGATGAACATGGATTTCGGAAATCTGATTTATATCTAATCAAATCTAGTAGAACCAAATATACAGACAAAAATTTTCAAAATTCTTTTTTTATATTCTTTTTTTATTAGCTTCACTACATGAATACTCTTATTATAGTAATACGTACCTACTTCAACGGGCATTCTCTGTTTATGGATCAGTGTAATAAATAAAGCGATAGGTATCTATGTAAAATAGATATGACGTAGATTATTTGTCTAAACAACGAGTACGTCATCGTAGCGATCCGATGAGTCATGTATAAGGCAGGCAGGTATCTATGAATACTTCTAGAATAATTGCAATTCTATACAAGGTGTCAATATGACCCAATTTTTTGTTGTCATTGTCATTATTTCAATTGTTTGACGCACACATAGATAGTCAATAAGTAAGCATATTGTTGGCCATAAGCAAAAAGCATATCACAAATAAAATTGCTTCTCTTTATCTTACCTATTACCCACTTTGGTAATTTTCGTGAAGTGAATAAATAACACAAAGTTTGGTAACTGTAGAATGTAATACCTGAGAGCTTACTTTGAAATACTACCTATTCCATTTGAGATACAACTAAACAAAACAAAATTTGAAAGCTAAATCTTTACTGCAGCTCCCTGTCAAGTGCTTGATGTTTTTAGTAGGGGTTGACCAACACTGGTTGCAGGTGGAAATTACCATTTCAGCAACTGAGAGCCCAATGTCCATTTGCTCCTTGAATTATGTTGTCCATTGCCACTTCAGCTATGCAACTTTAAGCTATACTGGTTGGTTACATTGGCTCTTTTGCAGATCTCTCAATTATAATTAGGTCACACTAATATACTTAGAGCATAGCTCCCTATTTAGCCCAAGAGGTTTTTAAGAAATACCTCAGCGCAGCAGATGAAATGTCAGTATTTTTGTCTAAGTTAAGAGAGTGGGAGAGTTATAAAGTTGCAAACCTTCACCCTCATGTTAAGGTCAAATCATCAGATGTTTGAAATGTACAGCTTATAACTAACCTAACCTTGATCTTACAAGCTTCTTATAATTTTACAGGACTCCCAAAATGGGTGCCCCTAACAGGGCTCATGCTTGGTGGCGGTATTCAATAACAAGTCAAAGTCAATCACTCATAGGACAGGTATCCTCATCATATTAATATTGCTGCATTCAAGAATTTCCAAAAATGCCCTCTTGGGCTCACTATTAATTAACAAATTATTGAAAAATCTTGTCAATCATTACGCTTCAAGGATTCAAGGCAGCTGGATGCCATTGCCATGCCACAAAATTAGGCTACTATATTAAGTATTCCACTGAGTCAATGCCAAATCGTCCACATAACATACAAAAGTCTAACTTTGTAATGGGTTAATTTTTATATTTACTGGCCCTGCAGTTTCAGTCTCATAGATTCCAGTCCCATGAATATAAGGAAATAATTAGTGTCAATAGTTTTACACAATACATGCAAACAAAAGTGAATTAATGCAAGCAGATAAAACAGCTAAAGACATAATGTAGATAGAACCAATGCAGCACTGATAGCAAGCACAACAACTTAAGTCTGCTAAATAAACATGTCAATATAGTGGGAATTAAAGAACCCTCATTGTCCACAACATGGTAAAGAAGAAGACCAGGTATGATTTTTATCCAAGTTTCCTATGTAAACACTGGCAAGAAGCCCAGGATAGGGTAAATGAAGCAGACTTGGCAAACCTCACCATAGGTGATTTTTATAAATTGTGAAGGTTACAGGAAGGTTTGAGAGGATAAAACTCTTTGGACACCATTGAAAATGTCTTGATCACAGGAACCAAGTGAAATCCTTATTAAGAAATGATTATTATGTCTGTACCTCACCCTGATCAATTGAGGATAAATATAGTTCTGGAAATGTTCATTGGTGATTACCAAAACATTATTTACTACATTATTAATTTCATACATCAGATGATTGAGTTGACTATATCATAATTAACAGCTCACTATAGGGCCAGACCTCCTAAAAGGAGAAAGGGAATATGGAGCTTCAATCCACCATGCCGGTAGGTGGTGCACAGACCAATTATAAAGCCAAAGTTACCTTCCTATTCTGTAAAAAGAATAGATATACTTCTAATTAGTTTTTCAAATCTTTAAATGGGACCTTAATAAGCAGTTCTACTTATTTTCAAATCTTTAAATGGGACCTTAAAAAGCAGTACTGCTTATTAAGGTCCATACAAACAATTTTTTAAAATATTTTATTTAATAATATTTTTCCTAATCATACATCTTCCAGAATGGCTTGGCATATTTTCAAACAATTTTAACAGTAAATTAAGCAAGCAATATATATAAATATAAGAGAATCAGATATAAAGAAAAAATTTCAGTAATATAAAACTTGCATAAAATCAAAGTCTGTTATTAAAACCATGACCAAGATAATCAAAGGGAATAGTATGGTATCTTAACCTCAAAAGTTATCAGGAAGAGTAGTGCGAGATAAAAGTCAAGGCTGACAGTAACTTGTTCACAATTATAGTAGTAGCAAGTTCAAGGTCACTCAGTACAAATATGGTATCATACAAACCAAACTACAAGAAATCTAGAAAAACTAATTAGTTTTACACTATATATCATCATTATCAGCTAAAACCTATTAACGGCCCACTGCAGGGCCAGGCCTCCCTCCTTTTATAGGAGAGAGGATATGGAGCGTACACCCACCACGCTACTCCGATAAGGGTTGGTGGGCTTAGGATGATAATGTTTCATTTATTAACAATCACTGTCAGATGTTGATGACAGTGACTGGGACCGACAGCTTAATGTGCTCTCCGAGGCACGGGGGTGTAACTCCACCAACTTCCTGATTCCTGGTTTGGAATGTACTGATAGAGGGTTGCCACTAAACTAACAAGGCAGTCACTTCATTATACATACTATACTCAAATTTTTAGTCTAGTGGAATGCTGATATAACAATACCATGTATTTACAATAGCATTTCAGTATTGATCGGCGAGTGAACCTTGTTTGAATTGATAATGCACTGATGCTGCGGAGATAGCTAAAGAGAGGATTCAAAACTTTTGATATTATGTATCTTTTGGAATAAGTTTACTTATCAAAATTTAGAACTAAATAATAAGTATAGTGTGATAAGAGAGCTCTGTGGTACGAAAGATGTAGTGACTAAAATTGAGAAAGGTATGCCGAGACAAATTGGTCATGTAAAAAGAATGATTGAAAGAAGATTTTTGACAACCTCTGTGGCGCAGTGGTATGTGCGGTGAATTTATATGACGGAGGTCCTGTGTTCGATTCCCGGCGGGGCAGATTGAGATTTTTCTAAATTTGTCTTGGTCTGGCTGGTGGGAGGCTATCGCAGTGGCTAGTTACCAACCTACCGACAAAGACATATCGCCAAGCAATTTAGCGTTCCGGTACCATGTCGTGTAGAAACCGAAAGGAGTGTGGATTTTCGTCCCACTCCTAACAAGTTAGCCCGCTTTCATCTTAGACTGCATCATCACTTAACATCAGGTGTGATAGCAGTCAAGGGCCAACTTGTAGTCGACAAAAAAAAAAAGATTACAAAAGGAATTTATAAGGCCAGAACAAATGTGAATGTTGATTAAAGGTCAAAATCCAGGACATTATCATAATGTTGTTTTAAATTTCACTAAAAATTTGTATTTTATAAAGTGATATTGTATAGTAACTTAAACTGACCTATAATTTTCTTAATATATTTTTGCTCATAAAGTATAGAGTTAAAGTAAATTTTAAAACATTGAAAATGTGAATTAAAAGGAAATAAAAATTATTAATGAAGGAATATGAAAAAAGGATTTCTGTACACATTCAGACTATATTATCTATTATTAACCCCTCACCATCTGTCATTTGTCAATAGGAAATCCATCCACTATCTATGGTCCAAATTTTAATACATATTCCATGCTTAACCATAAAAGGTTCTATAGATGCAGACAGGTTACTTGATGTACTTGTTATACATTTATAATAGGGTAATGAGACTAATGAATATACTATGGGGTAGAGATATTTGAGTGAGTTCCTAATTTCTCAAAAATTCCTTAGGGAAAAAGTGATTTAGATTTGATGGAGGTTTTTTTTAACTACAAGTTGGCCTTTAACTGCAGTCACACCTGATGTTAAATGATGATAATTAGGTTTATTGGATGTAACCTATTTATCAATAAATTCCTTAATTGTGAATATAAGGCTTAGACAAACCTCTCTGGTCTCTAATACACTAGCTAATGCTAATTATTTTAATAGTTATTAATTTCATAGCTTGAAAACCTAATAAATACACAAGTACTATTCATCCATTCATAACTGTTTTTCAAAGCCAGCATTTTATCTTATATGCATGTCACACAATTTTATATTGAGTAGTAGGGTTGTAGATGTTAAGTTTGCCACAGCCATTTTGACAATCTTGATTTTAATTCATTTCAATATTTCGGAATCATGGTAAGGTTTCTTAAAAACAATAAAGCTATTAACATCTATATAGTGTGACTTCCATTTGAAAATTTGTGATGAGTCATAGGTTAATAAAACTCATGTTCATAAAATTGATGAAGATTTTTTAAACCAAAGAAGTGTAAAAATGGTTGGATAGTAGTATTTATTATCGAAAAATATTACTTATATCTGTATTAGGCGTCGGCGACGTGTGACCGTGACCAGGCTACCGGCCGGCAATTCTTATCAACAGGCAAGTACGAAGCTTCTATTCAAAGAAATGTGACCAAATATTCCAAAATTTTAATAACAATTTTTGCAACTGAGCGCAAATATTTTAAGGCGTGAAAAGGCATAATTCGAATCCAATCTCAACAAGACTGCTAGCACATGTCGCCATCTTGTCAACTTGCCGGATTCGTCATCCATCCATAATTCAACGTCTACGGCACTTAGCACAAAGAACCGCACATTTAAACTCCGTTTCACAGTGAAGTATTTGGCTATTTGCACTAAACACTTATTGAAATGACAAGAAACTTACATCGAAGCCTTCAGACTTGGCCCAGACATTTCCGTCGTGACCGGCAATCGCAGCTTTAGAAACACATCTGGATGCAATTAACTGTTTATCGACATAATCTTGCCAGCTCATTTTGATTGAGTTCTTTATAAATTAAAACTAAACTTTGCTAAACCACAATCTAGACCTCGCAACGAGCTAACGCTCCACACGAACAAAAAGCACTGCCGTTTCAAAATGGCAGCGCACTCAGCACGACAGGAAGTTCAATTCTACCAACGTTCTGATCTTAATAATGCGTTCATTTTATTATTTCACATAAATTGTATACAAAGTTGGAATAGTGTATAACCGAATCTACTACGTGTTTAATAAACAAAATATTTTTATAAATAAATTATAACTACGTGTTTAATATATTTGTACATTATTATAATTGAATAGGACATCACCTCACACAGTATCTAAAACAAAATGACATATCAATACAATAGTTGAAAGCTATACATTTTATACACTAGCAATTCACACTACATTTCTAAAGTTATAGGGTTGTAATATTTTCATCGCTTTTTTCTTATTTGCAATTCAGGTATGATATGTGCAATTGCGGATGATGTGGAGTCTTTGTTCATGAAAGTTAATTTTTAAAGTGATTTCCATTTATTGTGTATTTCGTTTGTGTTTGCAATTGCTATAAATATTATAATATTACATTTACATACTGATATCAAATATATTTATAATAGAGGGGAGACGAATATTGTTAAACTACCTGACCTACCCAAAATCTACATTTTGAGCATGGCAATTGTTATAATATCACCAACTAACTTACTCTTCTAGAACAAAGAAAAACTTAATACTAAATCAAAGCCCGACCCAGGACTCGAACTCAGAACCTCGTCTCTGAAGCTAACCGTTGAGCCAACGAGACAACTTAAGCTTTTTGTTTTGAAAAAGAAGGGACATTTTTAACCGACGAAAAAAAACGGAGGAGGTTCTCAATTCGACACGTATATATTTTTTTTTTATATGTATGACCACGCTTAACTTTTTACAGAGTTGTCCGATTTTGATAATTCTTTTTTTATTAGAAAGGGCATACTTCCAAAGTAGTCCCATTGTCACCATGTTAGGATCTGATGATGATATCCTGGGGAAATTAAGGAACTCTTCGAATTTTAGAGGCACGCTTACAGCGATTTCAGTTTTTGTCTCGTTATCGGTTGCTTTTTGGCTACTAGTGCCGTATAATATACTATGACAGTATAGTACGAGTACGTTACGTGGCGATAAATCACTAAAAAGTAAGAAATGAAAATTTTTAACAAAAAATAGAACCGACTCAAAACGCACTAAAAAGTATATCTATGAAGTCGGTGCCAGCAAGTTACATTTATTTTACGTAGTAAAGCAGTTTGTGGGTTCTAGGTAACGTCCTTAAAGTAGAAACCTTGGCTGGCACCGACTCCAAGATATGCTTAAGTAAATTAAAGCAACTAAATGACACAATTATTTTTTACTTTTTAGTGCGTTTTGAGTCGGTTCTATTTTTTGTTCAAAATTTTTATATTAACTTCAATTTTAAAAGACTGTCTTATTATTAGGTAGATACAGACAAATAGTATTTGCATCCCTTATTTAAGCTAATACATTGAGTAATATTAATCTGAGTGATAAGTTTAGAGTAGGAATATAGTAAGTATTTAGGCTTGTGTGCACCAAGATTTCAGTTATCATAACCAACGGTTAACATAACTTTACTATACATATACTATTTATAATAAACCCATACGCCGGTTAAGGACGTAAACCGGGCGGTTATCTTAACCGAGCTTACGTCCTTAACCGGTGTACGGGTTGTCGTGAACAGTAAATTTTATGTTTAGCTTATGTTAATCGTTGGTTATGATAACCGAAATCTTGGTGCACACAAGCCTTAAAGTATATATAAGATTTTTGCAAGCATCTTCGTAACCAAGACGAAGTAATTCATCTTCTTGACGACCTCCGTGGCGCAGTGGTATGCGCGATGGATTTGTAAGACGGAGGTCCTGGGTTCGATTCCCAGCGGGGCAGATTGAGATTTTTCTTAATTTGTCTTGGTCTGGCTGGTGCGAGGCTTTCGCCATGGCTAGTTTCCACCCTACCGACAAAGACGCACTGCTAAGCGATTTAGCGTTCCGGTAAGATCTCGTGTAGAAACCGAAAGGCATGTGTATTTCATCCTACTCCTAACAAGTTAGCCAGTTTCCATCTTAGATTGCATCATCACTTAACATCAGGTGTGATAGCAGTCAAGGGCTAACTCGTAGTCGATAAAAATAAAAAAAAAAAACAAAAACAACAAACAAACTTTAAGCTTTTAAAGTTACGATACAATTTGGTTTCACACATTTATTTTCAGGACATTTATTTTTAATTGGATTTCCGATTAAAAGAAAAATTAACTCTTGAAGTTTTATTCAAGTCGAAAAATTAAACATTTTTTTATATTATAGTACAATTACACACATCGTTTCAATATAGCCCAAAGTAAGCTTAGGTAGCTTGTGTTATGGGTACTATGATAACTGATCAATATTTTTATATATATTAGATATACATAAACACTTATAATATATAGATAAACACCCAGACACTGGAGAATATCTATGTTCATCACACAAATATTTTTCCAGACTCCAAATTTGAACCCACAGCCTAGGACGCAGAAGCAGAGTTACTACCGTACCGCCACTCAGCCATCGAATTTTATTATTGATTACAAAATTAATTCATTTACGTAATATTTAACAAATGTCGGATCTTAAAACTATTAACTAGGTACAGCAGTTCCAGCTCCTTCTTACAACTTTAATAAAAGTCGCGTTCAGTTTTAAATTCGGAGAGTGTAAAAACAATCTTATATAATCTGTAGAATAATCTATAATATACTCTGTCTCAGAGCTGCGGCTTCTACTTCCGTTATCCGTCGTTTTATTTCCAATAATTTTAGTATTACTCATCTTCTTGTTCAATAAAGTCCTGATTAAATTTGAAGTGTTTAATAAATTTATCATATTATTTTAAAATTCATACAATACAAGCATTTACATTCATTTAATATTTCTTGTTCTAATAAAAAAAGCTTTTGCTAAACTTAACTTGACCTTGCTAGTTCTTTTCCGTTCAGCTACCGCGATTGGAACATGTCTTATTCACCTGAAAGAAGGTAAGTTACGTTTTTTGTGTTATTATGCCTTGTGTTTAATTGAAGTTTATAAAAGAAATTATATGTTATTGATCAAATTTCAATATAATTTTCAGTAATAGTGATTTTCAAACCATTTCGTTTTATACTGTATTCTGCACGATCTCGGATTGCCAACATGGCGCTGGCAGAATAGTATCCCTGGTCCGGCTTTGTGCACGTGTTTTGCTAATGTATTTTAAACTTTATGACCGTAACCTTTGCATTGGTTAAAATAGACTTCTTATTTTAATTTCTGACATGCATTTCATGATTTCAATAAAGGGCGGATAGCTCACTCAACGAAATGTCACTTGACAGTTTTACTTTAATGATTTTTGCTTATTCATTAGGTGTAACTTGCGATGGCGCACTAACGTGGTTATACATATAGAACTGAGATGTGATGTATTATTCATTTTCAGATCGGAGGATTGGCCGGAGGATCCTAAGAATGGGCCATCGAAGGATCAAGTCAGCTATGACGGACCCCCGGGCTTGGAACCCGGCGGAGCGCTCGATACGAACTGGCATGAGGTCGTGGAAAGCTTTGATGACATGAAGCTGAAAGAAGAGCTGTTGAGAGGAATCTATGCCTACGGTTTCGAAAAACCTTCGGCCATCCAGCAACGCGCGATCATGCCTTGCATCCAAGGCCGCGACGTTATAGCTCAAGCCCAGTCGGGAACTGGCAAAACTGCCACTTTCTCTATTTCAATTCTACAGCAAATTGACACCACTGTTCGCGAGTGTCAAGCTCTTATTTTAGCCCCAACTAGAGAGTTGGCCCAACAGATCCAGAAGGTTAGTATTATTTCATTATTTTATAGTGAGTGCTAAAGAATAGAAGTTCTTTATATGTCCATTATATTAGCTTTTATAGACATTACATTTACATTCTTAAATTATAGGTGGTGATAGCTCTCGGTGATCACTTAAATGCCAAATGCCATGCTTGTATTGGCGGCACCAATGTACGTGAGGATATCCGTCAGCTGGAGAGCGGAGTTCACGTGGTAGTGGGCACGCCTGGCCGTGTGTATGACATGATAACGCGCCGCGCCCTGCGGGCCAATACAATCAAGTTGTTTGTGCTTGATGAAGCTGATGAGATGTTATCAAGAGGGTATGTGTCAATATCAGCATATTTTAATGGTTTTTTGGTCCTTGTAGATTTGGATTTAAAGGTTATAGCTATCATGCTAGTGCAAAAATGATTGGTGAGCAATAGTATAATATGAAGTATGCCTGATTAGCCTGATTCTTGGTGGTTCTTGGTGGACTAAGCTTGACTTGATTAGTATAATTTGTATCAATTGGTAACTATTTTGTACTACAAAATCTTAAGACATTATCACAATAGGCTTTGATTAGTACAAAATTGCTAAAATTTTATATTCTGCAGTAAATTAAATTCCATCATTTCAGTATTTATTTATAACTAGCAGCAATATTTTATTGATAAATTAAATATTCAATTTCAGGTTCAAAGATCAAATTCACGATGTATTCAAGATGCTGTCTGCTGATGTGCAGGTGATTCTGTTGTCAGCTACTATGCCTGACGATGTGTTGGAGGTATCCAGGTGTTTCATGAGGGAGCCCATTCGCATCCTCGTGCAAAAGGAAGAGGTGAATACTCATTTATAGTATTAACATTATTAACTCAAAAGTTAAAAATCAAAAACTCATTTGTGAGGATGTCTGTTAGTATATTTGTTACTCTTTTACTCAAAAACTGATGAATGGATTTTGATGAAACTTTACAATAATAGGTTATTTTTTATCCTGAAAATTTTATAGTAACATACTATGCAGGTGAAACTGTGGTCGTCCTCTAGTATTAAAATAATGCTATCTTATAAATTAGTTTGTACTGACTGCTGCAGCAAAAATAGGCTTCAATTTAGAATTTTTTTATAATCAAAAATTATTTTTTTTTTGTAATATTTGCTTATATGATTTGTCTTGTTTCAAATTGTTTGTTCAAAAACAAGCAATAAGGTTAATCATATTTTATACATCGCTGTGCATAAAATAAGAATAAAAAACATTGATTTTTAGGCATGAGATTGTAGAAGGTTTTCTGTTAGGATGTTTATTACTCGTCCTGAATGGTAATTTGGCACATTAAGGGAGTTTACTTTTTGGCATAAGACACAATGCATTGCTTTTATACCTTAATATGTTGTAATCATACCAATCTGTAAATTACATTAACAATGAAAGCTGTAATATTTTATGAGATTTAGGGTGGTTACTGTTCATTCATTTATTGGTGTTCACAGAACAGCAAATTCAATATATTATCTATTATAAATCAATGAAATAAAATAACTTTTCTGTTTTTAACTTATGCAAAGTAATGTCGCCTATTCAACAGTCAGTATGAATACAAGGAAAATTGCACCATAAATAAAATGAACAATGTCAGCATTACAGTACCAATTCCAATGATAGGTTTTTCTACACATTTTATCTCCTTAGTTGATTAGAAAGATTAAACTTCTATCATTGTGTATAAGGTCATAAAGATCACGTCGTAATTATTTTGCACATGTAGATATGTATAGACTACTAACTAAATAAGTGATAATAACTGTACTAAATGTGCCATTTTTATCAAATATGCAAGTATAAAAATGCTTGGTTCAGCTATGATGTATTTTAAATTAAAATAAAGAAAATTTTATATAATCCAAGTATCATACAATCGTGTTAGTTTTTGCTGACATAGAAATTTGGCAAAGTATTTGATTACTGGGTATTCAAATTACTTTCATTGTATTCTTTTATGATGTTTCATATTACAATAGATGAGTTATGGGTATACTGTCTATATTAATATATATGTCCTACAGTTTCATTTGTGTAGATTCAATGCCTGAGAGTATTGAGATATCTATATTCCTATACAAAAGCCAAACTCTATTGAGAATGCTTGTCAAGAAACAAATTAAAAATGAAGGTAGAAAACACTAGTCATTTTACACCTATTTTTTAAAATTAACTAGTTAATGACGAATTCATGACAATAAATTAGATTAGTAAGCTTAAAACTAATTAATATATTAAGATTTCATAAAAAAACAAAACATAATTTTAAATTTATTAGGCATAAAATGTGTTGCATTTTCTACCTTCATTCTCAGTCGAGTTTGGCTTTAGTATAGTCAGTGTCTTCTACATCACAAAATCACTAACTATGCTAAATTACAAGTTAATATAGTATAGTTTTACAAATCTTGTCGAGTCAGTCATTGGTATTTTACTGCTACATCATAGATATTTCAGTAGTATTTACCAGGGTTAATCTATTACACTAAAAATGAAATTATTTTATATGGTCTTTCTTTGCATTATTTTGCCTTCGTACTGAAGCTGATTTTGGGGAATTAGGAATTTGGGGTATTATTAGTCAGTAATAGACACAGGTGGAATTTTTGTGGTTTATTTGTAGACACCACCCTTTACAATGTAGTAAATATGTTGCATTTATTGTTTTTTTTTCTCTTCTAGCTAACATTGGAAGGTATTAAACAGTTCTTCATCTCAATTGAACAGGAAGATTGGAAGTTGGATACTCTATGCGACTTGTACGATACATTGTCCATTGCTCAGGCTGTTATTTTCTGCAATACCCGCCGCAAGGTAACTATATTTTTCATATTTCAGATAGGGTTCTGTACCTCAATAGAAAAACACAGAATCCTTGTGGGATCACTTTGTTCTCAGTCTACATGTCTGTCTGTCAAGATCCTTTCCCTCAGAAATGCATAGAGGAATCGAGCTAATATTTATATCAGATACTTTTGTCTACTGTTCTTTAGAGCTGTAAAAATATCAAAATCTAAACAGTATTTCTAGTTGACCTAGAGTCCTGAAATTTTGTATAAAACAGTGTTTTGTAGCACATTTAGGGGACAATTCCAAAAACATATAAATTATATCACATTTTTTTATAATTATAATCTTATTACCCTTTTCACCATTAATGCATAGAGATATCAAATTGTAAATCATTTCAAATACTTAGATCTAGGCCTGAAAGTTGTATGCGATCCTCGATGAATGAGTCTGACTTACACTTGGCACTTTTTTTTTCTCATAAACATTATACAAAAGAGCTAGCTGTTTATTATTGCTAAAGTAAATGACCTTGTGCAGTGATTCACTGTAAGATTAAGGCTACTCTAGGCTATTTATAAACCTAACAATAACCTTAACATGTACTAGCTTTATAGTACATGGCATTCATACTTTATATTGCTCAATATATTATTTTCAAGTGTCAATTTAGAAGTAAGTTAAGTAGTAATTTAGTGGACACTTATCTATCTTTTCCTACAATTATAATTTGTGGTAAACCGAAAAATTTATTCTGGCTTAATTGTAAAAATTAATCTTTAATACAATTTATAAAAAACGGTTATTTCAATTATCTCTAGCAATTGTAGTGCCCCTTGTGACAGTGAAAACTGATACCGCCATTCTTAATACTTCTGCATCCATAATAGTATATTATTGGTAGAACTGGCACCCATTTTTTTTTATTCAGTAATAATAAATCCTGAACAGAATAATGAGAACCTGGTTGGGGGGTACCACAAGTACATTTCAGTTTCTGGTCAGGCTATACAAATTTTTACTGTATAAAAACTGGGTGCAGTTTGTAACCTAAACACACACAACACCTGCAAAGAACATTGATTTTTAAGCATATTGAAAGCATTGTTTGTTTGTAGGTGGACTGGCTCACCGAGTCGATGCACGACCGCGACTTCACCGTGTCGGCCATGCACGGCGACATGGACCAGCGCGAGCGCGAGGTGATCATGCGCCAGTTCCGCACGGGCTCGTCGCGCGTGCTCATCACCACCGACCTGCTGGCGCGCGGCATCGACGTGCAGCAGGTCTCGTGCGTCATCAACTACGACCTGCCCACTAACCGCGAGAACTACATCCATCGGTGATTGTACATTTCATTCAATGCGTCTCGCATAACGTTGTACATGTTTCGTCATGGTGCGACTCGTCTGTTTCAGGATTGGAAGAGGTGGCCGTTTCGGCCGCAAAGGAATCGCCATTAATTTCGTAACGGAAGCCGACAAGCGAGCGCTGAAGGACATCGAGGATTTCTACCACACCACGATCACGGAAATGCCCAACGACGTGGCCAACCTCATCTAAGGCTCGCCGCATTCCAGTTTATAATTTGTGTCCTGCATTCTATTGCGATATTATAACGGTGTGAGTATTGGGAGCTGATCCTGAGTACCGCTGTGCTGATTTTTTATTGGAACTCATTTCTTTTGGACCGATATATTGGTTTTAATTTAATTAATGAATAATAACTACTATAATAGTCGTATCTTGATAAGTTTAATATATATAGGCGTAGGACCGGCTCGGCCGGATGGCCCCCGTTCCGCGTAGGCCGCTCCGCCTGAGGAGGGGTCTCATCGGGCACTGGAGAGGCTATTTCAATCACAAAACTACTAGAAGGAAATATTGTATTGTAGCTCTTTCCAGTTGTACATAATATGGTAAACTGTTTTTGTATTACGGTAAATAAATATGATTGAATATCTCATTTGTATTGTTATTGGAATGAAATCGCAGCGCTCCACTCCCGATCGGAACCTTAATTTCGCGGGCCTTGTATTCAATGTATACATTTTGTTTGCAGAACATCTACCAACTGAGCTGTTGAACGCACTTTGGACACAACTATGTGGAAATAATAAATCAAAATTTCCTCTAAGTCATTACTTTCTTTTGGCAGGTCCTTTTTGAATCCTGTGTTCCCATAATAATGCTATTAATTTTCTACATGGTTTTATGTTGATTGCGATTATTATTTATATTTTTGGAATAAATTTTCTTCGAAATATACGAAGTTGGTAATTAAGGTTCCTATTTTAAAGTGCGAAAACATACTTATTAACATTAACTACACTATTGAAGTTTATCTTGACATCCTATTGATTGTTTGTACATTAGGTACTGAAAGTTGCTATTGATATTTTCAAACACCTTATGTATACCACTTAGTTTTCAGTAAGCCGAACATCTATTATCAATTACCATAACATAATAATTGCCCTAAATGTTACATAAAGGCTACAGATACAATAGTCTTTTATTTTTCTCTGAAGTTGTCCTTGGTCTCATAATTATGTTGCGACACTACAGCCAATATGAATTATGATTTTACAACACCTAGTGTAAACAATAATAATCTTACTATCTGGAAGAATTGACACACATTACACAGATTTAAGATTAAATTGAGCCTGGCAAGCTAGTGCTTACATACATTTTAAAATAATTATAATTTATTTCATATATTTAGTTATTTTCATACAAGATCTCTAATCAAGTTTCATACTATTGAAAGTCATCTGTGTGCCTATTTAAAACAGTAAAAGCAAATTTTATATGAAATTGAAGTAGCGCCATCTAGTTATAGCGAGAGTGAACACTTTTTCTATATAATTTGACGTTACGAGTGAGTACGTTTTTACCCAGTCGCTCAGTGAAAAGCTCGCACTTGCGCCACTGAACACAAAATATCAGAATTTATGAAAGTTCTGCGAAATACAATTTTGAGCTCTAGAGGCAGTAAATGTCTTTTACCATAGTGATGCGGTTATTTTCAGATGTTTTTGTCTGATTCTCATACAAAGAGAACCTTTACTTCAAAATTAGTTCGATATAACAATTGCATCAAAGTAGGTGTGTCCATTAGGAAAACTTAACCCCTCGGACAACACAGAGCATATTATTTCGGGATGCAACGGGTCGAGCCGCTGCGCAAAACTCCACTGTCTGTTACTTAATTAAACCTAAACTGACATTTGATAGATACAGTCGGGAGTCTGAGAATGGCGAGATAAGCTGTGCCCAGTTGGCACAAATGAAAGCCATAAACATAGATTAAAGACAACTAGATAGAGCCCATAGCGTGTCCACTCGTGAGACAGCAAATCAGCCTTATTGACATGACATGTCAACATTTAAAGTACATCATAAAACGTTATGTTTTAAAATATCGTAAAATACGAAATATTACTTTATATAAGATAGTTTAGTAAACGCATAATAAATGAAATTTGCTAAAAAATAACATATCTAAGCTTTAAATCAGCAATCAATGAAGTTTATGCCTACTTACGTATGAAACGTAATTTCTTCGATTTTCTGTTCGCTGCGACTGTTGCAGCCGAAAATATTACAACGCACCATAGCACAATAACGTTTAAATTAATAACGTAACCGCAAAGTTATATTATTTATCAGCAAATTTAATAAAAAGCTAATAATTACTCAGATATGTCCCTTGTCTGTCACAAACTCCACTCTTGACAAACAATAAAAACGAACACGCTGAAAGGGACAAAAAATAATCTTGTGTCACTTTCTAATAAAGGCCGAATGAAATAAGTCTGTCACGCTCTTGAACCTACAGCCGCGTTATGACTCCATCTAGTAGTCTTTAATCTATGGCCATAAAGAATAATTGAATTTAAGGACAATCTACCTTTTGGTACGGGAGCCCAAGCGGGGATTTTGGGATTTACTAAAGCGCGGCAGATTAATATACAGGGGGATACCTTGTACCCGGTTAAGTACCTCCACGAAACATGAGGCCCATATCTAAGGCCGCCCGTGAAGGATGCAGGATCAGATTAGTAAAAAAAAATTGGCCATCAGAAATTCTCGAGCGCGTCAGATTAAGGTAGGGTGAGTTAATTACATCCTAAAAAGTGTATATTCCACTAATCTGACAATTTGAGAGCGACGTAAAGAAAGGGGAGGGCAGCAAAGTTGTAAAGAAAAAACGTCAAGTCGACATTCTCGAGCGTAGCTAATTTTTTTTTTATTTTGAAGGAAATAATTCAAGAATAATGAAAAATATATAATCTGACGATTTCCGCAAGCCGAAATAACGAAAATTCGTCGATAAAGTTAAATGCGTGCAGCTCGCTTATAACTTTTGAACGGCTAAACCGATCGGAATCTACTAAACGGCGTTCTAAAGATTATTCTCAAAATTAGATTTCCTGTGAATTTGAACTGATTCGGACCGATAGATTTTGAGAAATTTTGAAAAATCTCAAAAAAAATTTTTTTACAAAGTGGTTTTTTTGGAATAACTTTTGAACGGCTTTCTCGATCAACTTCTAAAACTAATCCGCCTTTGAGCTTAAAAAACCACGTCGATCGCCACCAAGTTGGTTAAAATCGGTTGATTCGTTCGAGAGATATTGTGAACGAAAGAAACTCGAAAAAGTGTTTTTTCGGGATTACTCCGAAATTTGTGATTCGATCAATAAAAATTGCAAAATTACTTACGACGATAATAAAACTGCTACGAATGCCGTCAACCGCGTGAAAATTGTTTGATCCATTCAAAAGTTATTGCGATTTATTGAAACTTCTATCAGACTTTCGAGCTGGGAGAGCTCATATGCAAATAATATTTCTATATATTATTTCTTTGAACTCAAAAATGTCATAAATACAATTTTAAGCGCCCAGGAATGGAATTAGCGGGAAGTTGCAGGGTGGCTTTTTAGGTGAACCGTTTTTCTAATTTTCTTTTTGTCAGATTAAGCGAATCCCTCTAGATAATCGTCAGATTATGAGACAGTACGTTTAGAACATAAAGATGAACCATATATATCTTAATCTGACGCGCTTGAGTATTTCAAAATGGCGAATTTTTTTTGCATATTATGATAATGGCCGCGAGTTTGCGTCCAATCGAAATCGTCAGATTAGTGAATGAGAGCTTTTTTGTGGTGCACTTAACACTCCCTTAGAAAATCTGACGCGCTCGATTAAATTTTTTATTTTTTCATTTTCAACCCTTACATACAACCACCCACATCATGCAAACGATCAGATTATTATACGTACATTAACACAAATACGTAGGGCATTGATGCTATCAATATCTGACGCGCTCGAGAATGTCCATGCAACAGTTTTTTTTTACATATTTAAAAATTTATAGCCGCTTCCCCCACCGATGTAAAGGTATATATCATATAACATTTTTTTCTTCTTATCACCTAAACTTTGCAACCCAATAGGTCTCTACGACGCTCGAGTAAATCCCCATTTAGCATCAGGATGCTAAATAGTAGGGGAGCCCAGGGGCTCCCCTACTATTTTGTCAAAATAAGTATACCAAACAAAATTTCTACGGGAGCAATCTGCAAAAAAGATTTTATACCAATTCTATAGGTACTCGTAACGATCGTTGAATTTTATTGTAAGATTAGGAGACGCCCGTTACTTCGTGCGCGTGAAGTAAGAATGAATATAATTACTAAAATAAGAATAGCCTAAGTTCTTATTACATTAGTAAATGAGTGTCTGAAAGTCTCATCTAAAATAAATCGATACAGCTGTTTCAGAGATTAGCCGGAACAAACAGATAGAAAAAAAATTGGCTGGCGGTGTAGTATATTCAGTACTTTTAAAATATTTTTTATAATGATATTTCGATTTAAAACATATAAATTTTAAATCCCTTCAACTTTAATTTTCGCAAAAAGTATCCTATGTAATATTACTTGGTAGTAGATATTTTTAAATGAGAACTACAATTGTACCAAGTTTTATTTTGGCGAGAATCGCGGCCGACAAAAATCCGGACAGACAGTCTAAAATTTTAAAAATTATATTTTTGGGTTCAGTGTCGATTATCCAATAAAAATTTTGAAAATATCTTCAATGTACATAATTGGATCTGTTAGTTTTGTTATACATGTAGACGAGCCGAACCGGAGCAGTTAACAACAACCAGGAACATCACGGCACGCTGCTAATTGCTGGACTACAAGTTAAGTTTATTCTCCTGGATGTCTACGGTAAAAAAATTACAAGGGAAAACTTTGGTGGGACCAAAAAAAATGAAAAAGCCTAGTCATGTTATGGAATTGTCTATAGTCACCTTCATCTCTGTACCAAAATTTATCCCAATCGGTTTAGTAGCTAAGCCGTGAAAAGTTTTTGGGCAGATACTTTCACTGCCCATAAACGAGAAATAATAGAGAAATTATCTCTGTCTAAAAATAAAAAGCGAAGGAGCCGAGGTTGTAGAACTTTACCAAACGTAACAAAGTAAATCAAATAAAATGCCGTGACGGTACGTTGCGCCATCTATGTAGAGCAATTCAAACTACAAGGAATTTATCACATACGATAACTGTTTGTTTTATTATTGCATCATTCGTCAAGATTTTGACAAAATTATATTATCTTATAAATAAAGGAAGGGAAAATTTTGGTACAGTCTTTTTTTATTATACCAGATAGGCTTAACCAAGTGTCGTATAATAGACCTTTTCATTATCATCATTATCAGCCTATTAACGGCCCACTACAGGGCCAGGCCTCCCTCCCAATAGGAGAGGGGATGTGGAGCGCATACCCACCACGCTGCTCCAATGCGGGTTGGCGGGCTTAGATTGATAATTTTTCATTTATTACCGATCACTATCCGATGTTGATGATAGCTACCGGGACCGACGGCTAAAGGTGCTCTCCGAGGCACGGGGGTGTAACACCACCAACTTCCAGACTCCAGACAAGAATGAAAAAACTCAGAATTATTCTGTGACCCGGCCCAGGAATCGAACCTAGGAGCTCGTGATCGAAGCCACATAGGCTAACCACTAGACCAACCAACCACCAAGCTCTAATCTGATGGTTGTCTAAGATGAAACACGCTTGTCTAAAAAAAGGGTTTTCACTCTTGTAACCGACGGCAAGCAAAACAGACTTGAGAAGGGTATTCTAGACACTAGCCAAGTGTATAAGGATAGAATACGCTAAACATTTTATATAAGCTTCAGACCTCATCCCTGTTGTTTTGCAGTACCTACCATGGTAGTAAGAAGTGATATGTCAAATAAGTAGCTTCGAAGTAAGTCCTATAAAACGCTGATAATTTGACAATTTTCCACTGACGATCATTTGTTAGGAGTAGGTAGCGTAGGTAGGTTGATTGTCGATGCGTTTCCTGACTCGGCGATCCCCAGCAGAAAGCGGACACCTATTTTGCTGATCCATCAAAAGAAGGTGGGCTAGTATGATTCTTTTTAATGTATATCGTTACAACATGGAATACAAAGCGGCTATTCTTGCTAAAATAGTTGCACTATACTAAAGCCAAATTCGATTGAGAATGCTTGTCAACAAACAAATTAAAAATGAAGGTAGAAATCACTAGTCATTTTACAACAACTTTTTTTGATAAACTAGTTAATGACGAATTCATGACATTAGATTAGATCAGGAAGCGTAAAACTAATTAATATATTCAATATCTTTTAAATAAGATTTGTTAAATTGACAAAACATAATTTTATATTTCATCATCATCATCATCATTATCAGCCAATAGACGTCCACTGCTGGACATAGGCCTTTTTTAGGGACTTCCAAACACAACGATCCTGAGCCGCATGTGCCCAGCGGCTCCCTGCGACCCGTTTGATGTCATCAGTCCACCTGGTGGGGGGTCGACCAACACTGCGCTTTCCGGTGCGGGGTCGCCATTCTAGCACCTTCGGCCCCCAACGTCCATCAGCTGTTCGAACCACGTGCCCCGCCCATTGCCACTTCAGTTCTGCGACTCGCTGAGCTATGTCGGTTATTTTGGTTCTTCTGCGGATCTCCTCATTTCTGATTCGATCACGCAGAGATACTCCGAGCATTGCTCTTTCCATCGCCCGCTGAGTGACTCTGAGTCTTCTTATGAAGCCCGCAGTTAGCGACCAAGTCTCGGATCCGTATGTCATCACTGGCAACACGCACTGTTCGAAGACCTTCGTCTTCAGGCACTGAGGAATTTTGGACGAAAAGATGTCACGCAGTTTCCCGAACGCTGCCCAACCGAGTTGGATTCGGCGGTTCACCTCTTTCTCGAAATTGGACCTACCTAACTGGACCATATGCCCTAGGTATATATACTCGTCTACAATTTCGAGTGCAGAATTTTCAACAATAACTGGGTGGAGCGAAACATGAGCATTACACATGATCTTTGTCTTGCTCATGTTCATTTTAAGGCCCACCTGTTGAGAAACTCTGCTGAGGTCATTGAGCATATTATTAAGGTCATCTAGAGATTCTGCCATTATCACTACATCGTCGGTTTTTTATATTTATTAGGCATAAAATGTAATGCATTTTCTACCTTCATTTTAAATTTGTTTGTTGACAAACATTCTCAATCGAGTTTGGCTTTAGTATAGGTAGATATGCAACTGTTCCTAGCTATAGTACGATCGCCTAGTTGTAAAAACAATAGGAAAATAGCAGCGAAAAAAAGTGCGACGTCCTTGTATCATAGATAACGAGTCATACACTAAACATAAGAATGGAACCTCCTTTCATTGCATTTCAGCACATTTACAGAATACTATCTATCTACACCTACACTAATATTATAAAGAGGAAAACTTTGTTTGTTTGTTTGTTTGGTTATAATGAATAGGCTCAAAAACTACTGGACCGTTTTTAAAAATTCTTTCACCATTCGAAAGCTACATTATCCACGAGTAACATAGGCTAAATTTTATTTTGAAAAAAAATAGGGTTCCGTAAAATATTTGGGTTTTTCAGACACAAGGTCTAAAAAATCAACCAGAAAAGTTACTTATTTTGCGTAAGCTGCCTAAACTATAAAAGATAGAACCATAAAATGTTCTAATTAATTGGATATCTTATAAATATCTACAAAAAAGTCCGCGACACACTATACCTGTCTATGTCGAGTGAGGCACAACAACCATTTTTTTATTTAAAAATATTGATTTTTTTTTGGACGACATTTGAACGCATTTATTTTACTCATGATATAAATCCTTATCAAAATAAATTATTTCATCACTAAGTACAGTTTATGTATATAATATTTGGTACTTAAAAGATTAAAATTGGACGTTTGGTTTTGAAGTTATGGCGAAATTAAAATATTACTATTTCTGCGTTGCGAAGTGAGCGTCAAGGAGTTTAGATCTATGTTATATATACGATGATGAATTAAGAATTCAATCTTTGTTCAAATATCTATTTAGTACACGGAAGAGTTTGTTCGTTTGTTTAAACGGGCTAATCTCTATCTGCGTGTCGGATTGTAAAATTATTTTTTTATTCTGAAGGCTAGACTCAAGAGTGAAATACACTATTTAATATCAATTTATACCCATCAGCTTGCCATAAATATATATTTTTAATGTTAATGTACTGAAATGTCATACAATATTTAACAAAAATCTAGACCTTTAGTACACGAGACGGGACGGAGGATATTGCTTTACGGGAAACTATAAAAAAATTAAATTGAGAGGGGGAGCGGGGAATGAGCATTATAAGGGTACCTAAGAGGTTTTACAGAATACTATCTATCAATACTAAAATTATAAAGAGGTAGTTTGTATAATACAATTTACAGTATAAACTAACAAGTAAGGTCACTTGAAAGTAATTTGGGTATATAAATCGAGCGTAGTGCACCTAAACATGATTTAATAAAATCATTATGGTTTTAATAAAATCACTGGTGGCTATCACAGGCTCAGCTGTATTAGCTTATTAGAGTAGAACAATTATTTATGACTGAGGAATTTCAGTTCCTAAATTGATATGCCTCCCTAATTAATTTAAAAATTAAACACTGATGTAATTAAATAACCATGTTTTATAATTATTTTTAAAACTCTTTCAAAGTATTAACATTAAATAGATGCTTACTACACAAAAATATCATCACAGTCTTAATATTATGCAGATACTCAATGAACAAGGTTAAAAATATACATATATACACAGATTTTAATAAACTAATATCACACTTCTAGATATATTAATCTTAATTAACAAAATGTAAATAAATACCAACAATAAATATCATAAAAATGCAAAAATTAGAATTAGTAATAGGACCGAAATTGGAAAAAAAATATAAACAGACATTCGAGGATGACAAACAGATGTAAGTATAAATTCTGTATCGTCATTATTGTTCAAGCCATCTTTTGTTGGAACCTCAACGATTACTAATTCGTCGCTAAATATCTCTACGTCAAATTCACATTCTGTGCTGTTCAGACACATTTTGGAGTTAGATATATTAGAATATTGGAATGTTGGTTTAAAGATATCAAAAATTGCGTGAATATCGTTGTTTACGAAATCATTATCACTGTAAAAAACGTAATAATAATATCCATCTGAAGTTACTTCATGAACAACTTTCAGTGTGGTTGTCTCTTCTAAATACTTTGTATTGTTACATTGTATAGAATATGGGAAAAAATCATTCATTAATATATTGTCATTATAACATTCATATAAACTGTTTTCGAAACTTGATACAGATTTATCTTCTGTGGATCCTATAGAGTTGTTTATTGCATTTCCTCCATGATTAACTCCAGTATCTAATATTGTATTTGGTTTATGCAAAGGTAGTGCTTCACGTTTACGTTTAGTTTTGGTTTTATTATCTGCGACATAATCACCGAGCCATGTTTTATTTTGTTTGTATATATCTCCAACTATTTCTGGTTTTACCTCTTTCGGATTTTCCAATGTTACAGAAACATGTCCACTACTTTCAACAACTAAAGGATCCCTTTTGTTTTTATTACCTTCTAAAATGCCACATGTATCAAATATTTTATCACCTTTCACAACCAATAGTTTTGAGCCATCGTACCTGGAACAAGCTTTTAATTCAACAGTAGCTCCAGCAAAAAGATAGAATCCCCAATACTCTAGAGTATCATCAGGCACAGTCATAGATTTTCTTAATCTTATATGTCTTCTGTTATTAGTTAGTTTAGGTTTTCCTTTCATTTGGAATGCATTAAAGGTACTGTTCATTTTTATGGAATGTTTTTCACAAAATATTGATGACTGTCCCTTGTGAATTTGTATCACATCAGAGTCTGACACTTTATACATTACATCAGCATATGTAATGTTTCTCAGGTATAATGGTGAAATGATTAATATTGCAGGCAATACAGTTGTTAGCAGGCAGAACATAACAACTCTTTGACTTCCTTGCATTTTGTCTCCATCTGTAAATAAAAAAATAAGCTTATTAAAAATACCATTCATTTATTCTTTTGGAATATTTGGTAATTAACATTAAATTTGGGTGTATATAAAGGTATACACCAATTTAGAAATCTTACATGATAAACTTGATCCAGAACCAAAGAAAAACAAAACATAATTGTCCCTATTTAACAGGAGCTGTTAAATTTAAATTAAAAGTCAGTACTAGTTTAATAACTCTATTAAAAAGAATATTAGTCATTTAGCTTTGACCAATATTTCCCTTCATTGCTAATTAGTCTTAGTGGTGCAAGAACTTCTTTTCGACTAAACAAGATTGTCATGTTTGCGCTCAAAGGATTTGTCTCAACAAATACTGTAGACCTACAGATAAGCTTTGTTTATTGAGATAGCACATATTTATACAATGAAAAAATTTATGAATACAATGTCATGGGTGTTCAGGTACTAGAAAAATCTTGAGCCCATACATAACATGATACTATTGAGTTTATCTTTTGTCTGGATATTGGTGGTTTACTTCCCTATGTCTTAGAAAATAGGTTACGCTGTCAGTCCTGGTTATAATTATTAACATCTGATAGTGATTGTTACATATTCCAATTTCCTCACCTGGAGTACCAAGACTAACATCCCCTACTATAGTAAGCCGTGCCATGGAGTAGGAAGTGGGCTAAGAATGATGTTGGCTTTAAGATATATCAGTTAAGTACTTCTTCCTCCATTTTTTATGAAAATATGCCTAAACCATTTACATTGAAAATGTGCTTAGGATCATGGAATAACCAAATTACAAGGATATGCTGTGGGAGTTTGTAATATTCTATATATTTTTGAGATAACTAGCTGATCCGGAAAATGTTGTTTTGCCATATAAATAATTTCCTAGTAATTTCTAGTGTAGACAAAAAATAGCTTCATCATCATCATCATTATCAGCCAATAGACGTCCACTGCTGGACATAGGCCTTTTTTAGGGACTTCCAAACACAACGATCCTGAGCCGCATGTGCCCAGCGGCTCCCTGCGACCCGTTTGATGTCATCAGTCCACCTGGTGGGGGGTCGACCAACACTGCGCTTTCCGGTGCGGGGTCGCCATTCTAGCACCTTCGGCCCCCAACGTCCATCAGCTGTTCGAACCACGTGCCCCGCCCATTGCCACTTCAGTTCTGCGACTCGCTGAGCTATGTCGGTTATTTTGGTTCTTCTGCGGATCTCCTCATTTCTGATTCGATCACGCAGAGATACTCCGAGCATTGCTCTTTCCATCGCCCGCTGAGTGACTCTGAGCCTTCTTATGAAGCCCGCAGTTAGCGACCAAGTCTCGGATCCGTGGAAAATAGCTTACTTGCTGTTTACTGGGTCAGAAGTGACACCTGTAGACATCTGGCGGGGATAACTAATTAAATGACGATTGATCAGTTTTCGACCGGAGAAGAAAAATGATTAAATTACTAAAATGGCTATTAAAAAATAAGGGTTGATCGTAGATGGTTGAAAATTAAGGTTTGTATGTATTTTTGTATGTTGTGTCATAAATAAATAGAAATTAAAAATTTTGTCTAAAAAATAAAAAAAAAAATTTAGGTGTGGACTACCTCTAACATTTGAAAAAAAGATGTTGGCCGATTCTCATAGATACCGGATAAGCACAAAAAATTTCATCAAAATCGGTCAAGCCGTGACACGAGAATTTTATATATTAGATATTTTACAAATCACTTTCACACACAATCACAAAAGCAGTTGTAGCACAAAAAATTTCCTACAAATGTGTAATTTTCCCAAACATGTTGTTTTTTTTAATAATAATGAAGATAATTATTCTCAATAACCAGTGATAGCAACGAGTAGACCAAATTATAGTGTATCTGCTTATGAAAGTTTAAAGTACTTTTGATTTAAATAATTTTTAAACCCTTATTTGTATTGGACTAAGATTTATTTTGTTGTAAAGTAATATGTAAAATGATTGATGAATTTTAACACAAAATTGGTTTATGAGTAAATTAGGTTAATAAAAAAATAGGCAGATTTTAGAATTCGCCTTTATACTTTAGGACAATATACAATCTAAAAAGCCATGTGACATGTTTTATAGTCATTTCATAATAATTTACACATAATAGGCATGAGGTGTCATTTTATTCTATGTATCAAATCAATCAAAAGTTTATTGTCAACATAATTTTTTAATACATGTGTGTAATATTATTACATGTACAGCATTTTATACATTTAGCATTTAAAAGGTGCTTTTTATTTTAAAAAAAGGGGCAAACTTTCCTTTGTAAATTAGTTCAACTTAAACCAATGTTTGTTATCATGTCCTGCCCTTGCAGGGCTTGAAGATCTAAAGTCAAAACAATAGGCAGTGAGGGCTCCATATTGAGGACTGAGGAACCTTTTAAGTAATAACCTGCCATCTCAAGGATTTCTGTCTGTTATCTGACCCTTGAGCCAACAACCAAGCGAAAGCTTCGGTGTTTACTGATAATAATGTTTATTTATGTACTTACCTATTTATTATACTCCGAAATATTTCGTTTATTCAAGTGTACCCATAACAAATCTTCTATTTACGTATATGTACCAAGTTAGCTTAGTCATAGTCAGTAAGTATTTATTTAATTCAGTTTATAATATTTAACATTAACCATTTTCACGTAAAATGCCAAAGCTTTAAATTTTTAATAATTCTGTAAGTTAAATATTTTGGAAGAATTAGTTGCATTTCATTAAAATTCATTCATATTACAATAGCACTGCCTGTTTTTATGAAATTAGTAAAAAATAAATTTAAATAAAAACCATATTCCATCAAAAATTAATTGTTCGACTCGAATCGAATATGCCTGCTGTCATTGTCAAATAGGAATGCCCGTTACGATACGACATATCGGAATATCGATACAGCACTATACGACATATCGATATTTAATGCGATATTTTGACCATATAAGAACGCCTGTTTTCTTTAGCTGGACACGCAATTTCCGAAAGCCGTAATAGGTTAAATCCACAGCGCTTATCAAAATTATTATTTTTGCGTTGTTTGAGTGCTGATCAATGGCAATTGTGATTTTTTTTTAATAAAACTAATGTAAATACATATAATTATTGGTTTCTTTTAAAAATAAATAAATATACCTAGTAAAACTACTAAAAAGATAACCCTTTGCATGATATATACTCATTATAGCGCATATAAATTGAAAGGCATGCGATACGGTTACGATACGATATATCGAAAATAAGGAAATCAATAATTTCGCGTATCGATACAACCAACTTCGATACAGTTACGATGCGATATATCGATACAATACACTTTTTTGGGCATCCCTATTGTCAAACAGGTTAAAACTAACTAAAAAATCAGTGTCTGTTCGTACCTATATCATTTTTGTATAGATACAATTCAAAGTGCCGGTCAATGGTCTAATAAAAATTACGACAGAGACAGATAAACACTATAGAAGAAGAAATGAAAAGAGGAAAAAAAGTATATGCAAGAAAATAATCGCGCTATTATGAAGCTCTTAGATGAAGATTTGGTAGAGATTGCATTATGAACAGTAGATTGAAGACGATAAATATACCCATAAAAGATTCAGTCAGTTTTATTAGTACCTAGGTACATAGTACAGTAGGAGAAATTAATCCCTTTTTCCGCAACATTGTTTTGGTTTTTATTTTTCTGGTCAGGCTATAAAGTGGTACCCAGTAGGTACCTAACTTACTACCTACTTTCATTAAAAAATAAAAAAAAACCTAGATAGGTTGCTATGGAGATGGCATGTTGAATCATTAATTTCATAAAAGTTGAAACTTCTAAACACTGATCGATTTCTTAGAATTCGTATTAGGAATACCTCTGTAAAAAACTTCTTAAAACTTATTATTTTGTAATTCTTCGTTTCTTTGCGGTGACTTTATTGAAATGGAAGAAAGGGATCTAAGAAAATTGCTTCAAACGAAAAACGGATGCCGGATTCCACCAATGCTGCCTATCCCTGATATTCACCAAGTAGACAAACTACCATTTATACCTCTGCCACCATATAATCGAATTAAGGTAGGTATATTATCTATTACTGATCACATAATCAGCGTATTTTATTTAAATTACAACTTCTTTATTCATACATGTAGGTAAGTTTCCCTATTTACCCAGAGTAACCAGATTTTCTATCAGACTTGATTGTAGCGCACGCAAAAGGTAGGTAAAATCTGAATCGCGGAAACGGCTTTAACGAATTTCATGAAATATTGTATGTGGGTGAGATTAATCGATTTAGTCAGATTTTATATTTAGATAACATAAATTTCCAAAATACCGAGTAAGGCTCGGTCAACCAGGTCCTATAGGTATATGAAAGTGAAATACCACTTACTGACTAATCACGATCCCAAAATAAACACCTATAAACTTGGAATTTAACAGGTTCCTTATAGGGTGCAAACATCCACTTAAAACGGATTTTAGAAAACTTCTAAGATGGTAAAATGGGTCTTGGAGGTGTGATACCTACTTGAAATTACAAAATATTCTTTACTGTGGGCGTGTGGTTTACTAATAAGTGTTAACAACACTATGGGTTACTTTTTAGTAATAAAATAGAACGGGAACTAAAGAGGCTAAAACCGCGGGGCAAAGCATGATACTTGTAAAAATATTAGGGATTTTTAAATATAGGGTCGATAATGAATAACAAATAATGACGGTAACCCACATGATACATTACACAATGGTGATGACAAAATCAAATATAAAGTCGTGCGCGATCCTCATTAGCAACATAGCATCATATAATGGAACCATTTTTTTTCTCGCACCACACCACGATCAACCGATGAACCAAGTATATTCACCGTTCCAAATAAAAAAGGTAATTTATTACATTTTGAACTATTTTTTATTACATTGAATTTTCACGCGTCTTGTCCTGTTTTCCAAATTTTAGAGATGGCAACCCTACACTTTGGTAACTTTTATTTGCCAATTAACATTAATCTCAGCTTTCTGGATGAAAATTCAAGTTTAAATCATCAATCATTATGTATTTTCTAGGACAAAAAAGAAAAGTTTCGTAAGCTTTTGGAGGAAAAAGCCACCCATAGAAAAATAAAAATAGCTCGAGCATCTGTGGAACAGAGTGAATGCGATAGATTAGAGATCTCACAAGAACGACATATAGCTGTCCTACGTAAATGTGCCGAAAATATTCAACCACCTCCTATGCTTAAGTCATGGGAAAGAAAAATAGCAAGTTTAATACCAGCAAAGCTTAGAAATGCAAATCCAGCACTAACTGAGGAACTTTTAAAAGAAAGTAAGGCTGAATGGAATCGCAATTTACATGATCTAGCTGTAAAAACAGTTATTCGAGATATACCTGGTGTTCCCAGGAAAAGATATGAAGAACCTTATTTTAAATTTAATGGAGTTACTTCAAACTATGACAAAATGATAAAGTTTCGCAAAAAACTTAAAACAGGTTCATTATTATTACACCCCTTCATAAGACTTGTACTTGAATCCTCTGAAAAAACGTTTCCTAGTTTTATTATTGATCTAGCAAAATATAGAGCAAAAGGATCCATGGACTTGGATGATTTTCAAACAAAAATAATAGAAGAAATAAAACGTGCTGATTACTTGGTGTCAAGTACTTGGTATTCTATTCTCGTTAAATGGTTGAAAAATCCTAGGTGTTTAAAAGGTATGCGTCCTAAAACGATACCTGAATTTGTAAAATGTGCCACAAAAATTATATCTATGCAAATACAAGAATTAATGAGAAGGTCTATTGACCAATTAATAATTACTTTAAAAGACTCTGAATCAGTCCCGATATTGAACATAGCTCTTGATTTTAATGGTGAATTTGTATTTGATCCATCACTGGAGGAAGTGTTTAATGTATATCATACAATAGTTGATGCAATTTCACATATAGCACAACGACTTATGCCAATTGAGCAATATCTTAAAATACATTACAGCCATGATGCTCTGCCTGTCGTATATAATGAATGGCTACATAATGATGGCCATAAGAGAATACAGCAACAGTTAAATATCGTATTTGCTCCTCTTGTACAGTATTTAGAAAAGTTAAGAAAAGAATATAACATGTTGTATGGTGCTTCAGCTAAACACAACTTAGCCAAATTTATTGAAGAGACTGAAATATTTGAAGAATCGAGAGATAAAATTAAATACTTTCAAGCAATAGATTCTGATATAACAGCTGTTATAGAAAACGAATATTTTAATTGTGCGTTAGTTTCCCAAACAAGGATGATAAATGGTTTAAAAAACAAAGCTTTAGAATTTATCAATGATATTATAGCAGGAATAGTACGAACACATATTGACGAAAATGAAAGCATCTGTATGGAGTTTGAAGTAATTGCTGCAAAAGCTTTAAAAGAACCAGAGAATGCTGCTGAATTGGTCGAACAAGGAGTGTACATTTTACATGCGAAAACTGTTTTGATAGAAGCTTTAAAAGAAAGAATTCTGAGACAGATAAATATAATATCAAGTTTATTGGAAATAACATCTTTAACACCTGAACATATAGCTTCTAACACAAAAACAGTAAACTGGCTTAAGGAAATAAAACCAATATTTGAAAAAAATGCAGCTTCATATGAAACATTTAAGGCAGAGATGGAAGAGAATTTATTGTCCAAAATTGCATATTTAAATAAACAAGTTATAGAAATGACACCTTATCTTGAACTACTAGACAACATGGATGATATTAATCACACTCTTGAATATTTAGAGTATTTAAGAAAGTTGGTTCACCGACTTGACGATTGTGATAAGTTAGTTGCATGGATTAACAACGAAGAGATTACATTTAAATTTCCTGTATCTAGCTACCCAGACTTAGAAGAACTAAAGGATTATATTAAACCGTTTCATTGTCTTATTTATCTAGTTCATAAATGGAGACGAAGCTATTATACTTGGATGGATGGAACTTTTGAATATTTAGACCATGAGAAAATTGAACAAGATCATGATTTTTACTATAAAGAATTTTTGAGGTTGTCAAAAGCATACAGAAACAAAATTAAGCAACAAATAGCAGAAGGTGTAGAAAAACGTTTTCAAGGGTTAGTTGATGATCCAGATATGAATAATCTACCTGCCCCTATGAAGTTATGTGCTCAATGTGTTGTTGAACTAAAAGACTGGCGACCTAATGTTCAGATGGCTCATATAATGTGTAATCCTGCCTTAGTACAGAGGCATTGGGACGAAATGTCAAATATTGCTGGATTTGATTTAACTCCGACCGCTGGAACTACACTACGAAAAATAATTAATTTTGATTTGTGGGCCGAAATAGATCAATACGAAATAATAAGCGTAGCGGCAACTAAAGAATTAGCACTTATAACAAATCTTAATAAAATGATGGCCGAATGGGTTGATATATGTTTTAAAACCAGTCCATATAAAGACACAGGCATTTATATTCTTTCTGGTCTTGATGACATACAGAGTGTGCTTGATGATCATATTATAAAGACCATTGGTATGCGTGGTTCAGCATTCGTGAAACCTTTTGAAGCCCAAGTTAGAGCATGGTACGAAAAAATTACTCGTGTAAATTCAACTATTGATGAGTGGGGAAAAGTTCAAAGCCAATGGCTTTATTTGTTACCTATATTCTCTTCCAAAGATATCGTAGCTCAAATGCCAGAAGAAGGAGTTATGTTTGTAGAAGTAAACAATATTTATCGTCGTTATATGGGATCTGTAGATAAGGACCCTCATGTCTTAGAAATTGCTGGCGGCGCTGGTGTATTAGAATCATTTAAAATAGCTTCTGGTATGCTAGAAAAAATTAACGATGGAATCAATAATTATTTGGAAAAGAAGCGACTATTTTTCCCAAGATTTTTCTTTTTATCAAATGACGAAATGTTGGAAATCTTATCTGAAACAAAAAACCCCCTTAAAGTACAACCTCACCTAAAAAAATGTTTTGAAGGTATAAATAGATTGGTATTTGATCCGGAATATAATATATCTGCAATGATATCAATGGAAGGTGAGCAAATCGAATTCCTAGATATTATTAGTGTTGCGGCTGCAAGGGGCTCTGTTGAAAAATGGCTTGTTCAAGTTGAAGAGCAAATGTTGAAAGCCGTCAAATCGGAAACTGAGTTATCTTATTACGACTATCCAAATCTTAGCCGAGCTGAGTGGATTTTATCATGGGAAGGAATGGTAGTCTTGGCAATATCTCAAATTTATTGGGCTGTGGATGTTCATGAATGCTTGAATACACATAAATTAAGCGAATTGAAATCATTTCATGATGGTTTAACTAAACAACTTAACGAAACTGTGGCAATAATCCGTAGAACAGATTTATCTAAGCTAAGTAGTATTACAGTAAAAGCTCTAATTGTAATAGATGTCCATGCCAAAGATGTCATACAGGAACTTGTAGAGAAAAATGTGACAGAAGTAACAGATTTCCAATGGCTAGCACAGTTACGTTATTACTGGGAAGAAGAAAGAGTTTTTGTTAAAATTATCAACGCAGTTGTTAATTATGCTTACGAATATTTAGGGAATTCTGATCGCTTAGTAATAACCCCATTAACAGATCGTTGTTACCGTACATTAATAGGCGCTTACTATCTCCATTTGAACGGTGCACCCGAAGGACCAGCTGGAACTGGTAAAACAGAAACTACTAAAGATTTAGCTAAAGCTCTAGCTGTCCAGTGCGTAGTTTTTAATTGTTCAGATGGCTTGGATTACAAAGCTATGGGTAAATTTTTTAAGGGCTTGGCGTCCTGTGGCGCGTGGGTTTGTTTTGATGAATTTAATAGAATTGAAGTTGAAGTTTTATCTGTTATTGCTCAACAAATTTTATGTATAGTACAAGCAGTAAGGCAACATTTAGAGACATTTGATTTTGAAGGTACTACTTTAACTTTAAATCCAGCCTGTTATGTTTGTATTACTATGAATCCAGGATATGCAGGACGATCGGAGCTTCCAGACAATCTTAAAGTATTGTTTAGAACTGTTGCAATGATGGTACCAGATTATGCTATGATTGGTGAAATATCATTGTACTCATTTGGTTTTATAGATGCCAGGAGCTTGTCTGTGAAAATTGTTACTACATATAGATTATGCTCAGAGCAACTGTCATCGCAAAACCATTATGATTATGGTATGCGAGCTGTTAAAACCGTTTTATCCGCGGCGGGAAACTTAAAAAGAAGTTTTCCTAATGAAAATGAAAGTATTTTGTTACTTAGATCGATTACAGATGTCAATTTACCAAAATTTTTATCGTTTGATGTTCCTTTATTTGAAGGAATTATATCCGACCTATTTCCAGGCATAACATTGCCTAAGCCTGATTATGACAACTTATTAAAAGCATGTGACGTGACTTGTGAAAGAAACAACTTACAGCCCGTGGATTGTTTTTTACTTAAAGTTATCCAAACTTATGAAATGATGATTGTCAGACATGGCTTTATGTTAGTGGGTGATCCATTTTCAGGAAAATCTATGACATTAAAAATATTATCAGAAGCTTTAACTTTAATGGAAGAAAAAAAACAGTCTGGAGGAGTTGAGTGCACATATAAAGTCCTAAATCCAAAAGCAGTAACTATGGGCCAGTTATATGGAGCTTTCGATCCAATATCGTACGAGTGGACAGATGGTATAGTAGCGACGATGTTCAGAGACTTTGCTTCAGAAGATACACCTGTTAGAAAATGGATTGTGTTTGATGGACCTGTTGATGCAGTATGGATTGAAAATATGAACACAGTATTAGATGACAATAAAAAACTTTGCTTAACCTCTGGAGAAGTTATGGCTATGTCCAATGTTATGTCAATGATTTTTGAAGTTATGGATCTTTCACAAGCATCGCCTGCTACTGTATCAAGATGTGGTATGATATATATGGAGTCTGCAACGTTTGGATCTATGCCATTTTACAAATCATGGTTAAATACACTTAATCCAATTTGGTTGGAGGAAAATGAAGCTTTTATTTTTGATTTATGTTCGTGGTTAATAGACCCTTTAGTATATTATGTTAGAAAATATTGCACACAACTAGTTACAGCTGGTGAAGTCAATTTAATTATTAGTACTCTTAGACTAGTACAAATGCTAATGGATAATGCTATTGAAGGAGAAGAAGATACTAAATACACCAGATCATGGATTTTGGCTTCATTTATGACTGCTCTGGTTTGGGGTATTGGAGGTATATTAAATACGGATTCCCGTGAGAGATTTGATGATTTAGTAAAGGAATACTTCAAAGGAGAAAAGGGAATCCCGCCTGAATTGGAAAGGCTTGATGTTTCAATACCTGCTGAAGGAATGATAATCGAACATTATTACATGTATAAAAGTAAAGGATGTTGGAAACCTTGGCCAGATGCTGTAAAAGCTGCTCAAATTAAAGAACAAATAAATCTTTTGCAAACTGTAATTCCTACTTTAGAAACTGAAAAGTATATTTATTTATTACAACTCCATACAAAATTTTCAAACCCATTATTATTGATTGGACCTACAGGTACTGGAAAAAGTTTTTATGTTCAAAACTTTTTGATGTCTGTCAATTTAGAAAAATATACACCTGGATTTATTACATTTACGACAACTACGTCTGCTAATCAGACACAAGATTTGGTTCTTTCCAAATTAGTTAAAAGGAGAAAAAATAATTATGGACCAACAAAGGGAAAACAAGCTATTATTTTTATTGATGATATGAATATGCCTGCTAAAGAAGTATATGGTGCCCAACCGGCTATTGAATTATTAAGGTTATATTTTGACCAAAAACATTGGTATGATTTGAAAACGACCGAAAAACTGTATATCTATGATACATTTTTTTATGGAGCAATCGGACCAGTAGGAGGAAGTAGACAATTAATTTATCCAAGAATGCTAAGACATTATAATATTTATTCAATTAATGAATTTTCAAAAGAAAGTATGACTAAAATTTTTACATCATTACTACAACTAGGGTGGAGACGGAATGGCTTTGGTCAGGATACTCAACCAATAATAGTAAATATAATAGCAGCTACTATGAATATTTATGATCTAGCTACAGAAGGATTGAGACCAACGCCTGCTAAATCACATTATATTTTTAACTTAAGAGATTTTTCTAGAGTTATTCAAGGGTGTGCCTTGTTAAGAAAGGAATCTGCCGATAATAAAAAAACTTTTACAAGAGTATGGGTGCATGAAATAATGCGAGTATTTCTTGATAGACTTGTTGATGAACCTGATCGTACGTGGTTTTTTAATCTTTTACGAAAAACTACTCAAGAATTCATGAAAGATACGTTTGATTCTGCCTTAGATACTTACCAAAACGATAAAGGAGAAGTTACTCAGGAAAATGTTAAACAGATGATGTTCGGGTGCTATCTTGACCTTGACAGTGCAGAAGGAGAGAGAAGATATGATGAATTACCATCTAAGGAGGTATTTTTAAATATTTCCGTAGCAATGTTGGCGGAATATAATGCAATGCATAAGGCTAAAATGAATATAGTGTTATTTGACTATGCTCTAGAGCATTTATCTAAAATATGTAGATTATTATCAATGCCATCAGGTAATGCTTTACTTGTGGGAGTAGGTGGTTCTGGACGACAATCACTTACTAGATTAGCTAGTACAATATTGGGCCAGCAGGTATACCAAGCAGAAATAACAAAAAGTTATAGCGTAAAAGATTGGCATGATGATATTAAATTAGTCCTACGTGAATCAGGAGGCTTAAATAAAGATACTACGTTTTTATTCACGGAAAATCAGATAAAAGAAGAAGTTTTCATCCAAAACTTAGATAGTTTGTTAAATTCCGGTGAAGTTCCAAATTTATATGGTTTAGACGAAATACAAGAAATACTTGAATTGGTCCGTTTGGCAGCTCAAGGTGGAAATAGAAATCTTGATATAAGTCCATTACAAATTCTGTCATTTTTTGTTGGCCGATGCAAAGCAAAGTTACATTGCGTTTTGTGCTTTAGTCCGATTGGAAGTTCTTTTAGAACCAGATTAAGATTATACCCATCTTTAGTAAACTGTTGCACTATAGACTGGTATGACAGTTGGCCAGAGGATGCTTTAGAAATGGTGGCTCATCATTACATGGGAAAAGTGAATGTTTCTGACAAAGTCAAAGCAGCCGCTGTTATAGCATGTAAACAATTTCATGTAGATGCACGAATAATATCAGCAGATTTTTATAATCAGTTTGGAAGAAAGACTTATATAACATCTGCTTCATATTTAAATTTAATCAAATCTTTTACTATGTTAACGAATAAAAAACAAAGAGAACTGCGAGCTGCCAAATTAAGATATACTAATGGTTTAGATAAACTTGGTCAGGCAGCAGAGGCTGTAGCTATAATGCAACGCGATTTAAATGCCTTGAAACCTCAACTTATTGTAATGGCTGCAAAATCTACGAAAATGATGGAAGAAATAGCAGTAGAAACCGCTACAGCCGATAAAGCTGCTGCGCAAGTGAGAGAAGATCAAAAAGTAGCTAATGTCCAAGCAGCAGCTGCACAAGAACTTAAAAAAGATTGTGAAGCTGACTTAGCTTTAGCGTTGCCTATCTTAGAAGATGCCATTGCTGCTTTAAATACTCTCAAGCCTGCTGATATTACTATAGTGAAATCTATGAAAAATCCACCAGCTACTGTAAAATTGGTAATGGCTGCTGTATGTGTTATGAAAGGGCTTCCTCCTGATAAAATACCAGATCCAGATAATCCTGGTAAGAAAATCTTGGATTACTGGGGTCCTAGCAAAAGGATTTTAGGTGACATGGGCTTTTTAGACTCACTAAAAAATTTTGATAAGGATAATATACCGGTTGCGACAATGCAAAAAATAAGGAAAGAATATTTATCTCACAAAGACTTCAAACCACATATTATTGCTAAAGCTTCTACGGCAGCAGAAGGTTTGTGTAAATGGATAATAGCAATGGATATGTACGATGCTGTGGCTAAAGTAGTAGCCCCCAAAAAAGCTAAACTAGAAGCCGCTGAAAAGGAATTCGCTGAAACAATGGCTATACTAGAAGAAAAAAAAGCTACCGTTGCTAGGTTGGAAGCAAAGTTAGCGGAATTAAATGAAGCCTTAGAAGAAGCTAATGCTAAGAAAAAAGCATTAGAAGATGAGGTACAGTTATGTATAGATAAATTATATCGCGCTGAAAAACTAATTGGTGGTCTGGGAGGTGAAAAAGTAAGATGGACATTGGCCGCCGAAAATTTACAACTGTTATATGATAATTTAGCAGGTGATATTCTTGTATCTTGTGGTATTATCGCATATTTAGCTCCATATACTGCACCGGTAAGGATATCAGTAATCGCACAGTGGCGAGAATTAATTATTAAACTGGAAATGCCACATTCTGAACAATTTGTATTTAAAGATATTTTAGGAACAGATATTAAGATTCAGAATTGGTGTATAGCCGGCTTACCCTGGGATTCTTTTTCTGTTGACAATGGTGTTATACAAGATAACTCGCTACGTTGGTCTTTACTAGTAGATCCTCAAGGTCAAGCTAATAAATGGATAAAAACTATGGAGAAATCAAACGATTTACAAGTGATGAAATTTACTGATGGTAATTACATGAAAGTAATAGAGACATGTCTAGAATATGGTAAGCCCGCATTGATAGATTGTATTTTAGAAGATGTTGAACCCCCATTAGATCCTATCTTATTAAAGCAAACTTACACACAAGGTGGAAAAGAGTTTATTGCTTTGGGAGAAAACGTTATTGAATATCATCCTAATTTTAGGCTCTACATGACTACGAAATTAAGAAATCCGCACTATTTACCAGAAGTATTTAATAAAGTTACATTAATTAATTTTGCTTTGACAAAAGATGGATTAGAAGATCAATTACTAGGTATAGTTGTTGCTAAAGAAAGGCCAGATCTGCAAGAAAAGCGCGAAAAACTAATTGTCCAAGGTGCAGCAAATCGTGCAGCTTTAAAACAAACAGAGGACGACATCTTACGGACATTACAAGAATCAAAAGGTGATATATTAGAAGACGAAACGGCAATAGAAGTTTTAGATTCATCAAAATTATTAGCAATTGATATAATGAAAAAACAGGAAGCCTCAGTTGAAACTGAAATTATTATTGAAAATTTTAGACTTGGATACAGACCTATAGCTTCGCATTCAGCTGTATTATATTACTGTGTTACTGAGTTGCCGAATGTAGATCCCATGTATCAGTATTCGTTGACATGGTTTATAAATTTGTATATAATTTCGATTGAAAATGCGAATAAGTCGAAAGATTTAGAAAAACGGCTAAAATTTTTGAAAGAAACTTTTACATACAATTTATACAGTAATGTATGTAGATCATTATTTGATAAAGATAAGCTAATGTTTTCATTTATTATGTGTTCAAAGATGATGTTGTCAACGGGTGAAATGAGTCACGATGAATATTTATTTCTCATTACTGGTGGAATAGCAGTTGAAAATATTTATAAGAAACCTAACGATTGGATACCAGATAAGGGTTGGGATGAAATATGTCGACTAAATGATTTACCGACATATAATGGCTTTAAAGATAGTTTTATCAATATATCAGATAAATGGAAGGAAGTTTATGATGATAAAGAACCTCACCGTAGAAGCTTACCAGGTGGTTGGGACGATAAAATTACACCATTTCAAAAACTACTAGTAGTAAGAGTTCTAAGACCTGATAAGTTAACTTTTGCGATCTCTGACTTTGTGGAAAGACAAATGGGACAAAAATACATAACACCGCCTCCATTCGATATCGGAAAATCCTTCGGAGATTCAAATTGCTTAGCACCTTTAATTTTTATTCTGTCTCCAGGTTCAGATCCGATGGGAGCTCTAATAAAATATTGTGAAAAAATGGGTTATTCTAATAGGTTCAATTCTATATCACTAGGCCAAGGTCAAGGTCCAATAGCAAAAGCTATGATAGAAAGAGCGCAGCTTGAAGGTGGATGGGTATGCTTACAAAATTGTCACTTAGCAGTATCCTGGTTACCAACGTTAGAAAAGCTCGTTGAAGGTTTCGATTTGACAAATACCGATTTAAGTTTTAGAATGTGGCTTACAAGCTATCCCTCCGACAAATTTCCACAATCAGTTTTACAAGTTGGTGTTAAAATGACAAACGAACCACCTACAGGCCTTCAACATAATTTGTTAAGGTCCTATTTGTCCGAGCCATTGAAAGAACCTGAATTTTATGAAGGATGTCCAGGCAAAGATAAAGCTTTTAGCAAACTTCTCTATGGAATAAGCTTTTTTCACGCAGTCGTGCAGGAAAGGAAAAAATTTGGCCCATTGGGATGGAATATTCAATACGGCTTTAACGATTCGGACTTCCATATATCTGTAATGCAATTGCAAATGTTCTTAAATCAATACGAAGAAATTCAATACGTAGCAATTAAATACCTTACTGGGGAATGCAATTACGGTGGTCGCGTAACTGACGATTGGGACAGAAGATTAATAGTCACTATTCTAGACAATTACGTTAATGCTGGAGTTGTCAATGACCACAACTACTTATTTTGTGATTTGGGAACTCAATATGGACTTCCGCGTAGGTGCGAATATCAAGATTATCTTAAGCATATTGAATCAGTCCCTGTGAATCCTCCACCTGAAGTGTTTGGATTACATATGAATGCAGGAATAACTCGTGATTATTCGATTTCAATGGCATTAACTACTTCATTAATCTTAGTAGAAGGCAGTAGTGGTGGAGGTGAAGGAGGAAATACAGAGGTTATCATTATGCAAATGTCTTCAGAAATATTATCTAAACTGCCGCCATCGTTCGACATAGAAGTCGCCCAGAAAAAATATCCTGTGGATTATAATGAATCGATGAATACTGTATTGATTCAAGAAATGCAGCGTTTTAATAAGCTTTTGCATGAAATAAGATCATCTTTGATAGACGTACAAAGAGCTGTCAAGGGAGTTATTGTTATGTCTCCAGCACTCGATTTACAATCCAGTGCTATGTTGTTGGGGAAAATACCTGCTAATTGGTCAAAAGTTTCCTATCCAAGCCTCAAGCCGTTACCAAGTTATGTTACAGATTTTATTGAGCGTTTAGCTATGTTAGACAATTGGTATAAAAATGGTAAGCCTCCAACATTTTGGCTATCTGGTTTTTTCTTTACTCAGGCCTTTCTTACTGGTTCGATTCAAAATTACGCACGCGCAAAAAAAATTCCGATTGATTTGTTAATTTTCGACTTTGAAGTTTTGCATGTCGATTATGAAAATACAGCTCCAGAATATGGCGTGTATGTGCAAGGACTTTTTATGGATGGTGCGCGATGGGATCGCAAATCGTTTGCGATCGGAGAACAATTACCAAAGGTTTTGAACGATAACATGCCCGCTGTATGGTTATATCCCAAATTAAAAAAAGAATTTAAAGAAGGTGATCGGTACAAGTGTCCTCTATACAAAACCTTAGAAAGAAAAGGTGTTTTGGCAACAACGGGCCATTCGTCTAATTTCGTACTGGCATTTTTTTTACCGTCTGACAAACCGTCATCTCACTGGATAAAACGTAGCGTTGCTCTTTTACTGCAGTTGGATAATTAACCATTTTTAAGCTGAAAATATTTAATTAAAAACTTTGATCAGCAGTAGCGATTAACCGCAAGAAGGCAAATAAGACTTGACTTTTTGTGTGTTTGTTCACCACAGTTATGCACAATTTTAATATGACTTAAATTATGAAGATGACGAAATGGCGTAGTTTGATACAGATACTAAATAAAGATAAGACTCTTCTGATTAAAATTAATAAATTAGAAAATCTAATGACATTGCTTTTTAGCTAGTTTTCCTAAATATTTTACACGCAAGTTTTTAATTTAGGTCTACATTATTATTACCACACTCATGTTTATAAATCCATGTTTATGATATTTGAGGTTTTATGGTACCTATTTAACTATTTATGTACCCTGGTAGGTAGTTGTGTTTGTGCAGCAATTCACTATACATACCTAGATATACACGGAACATTAGAAAAGATTTAGATTAACACAAATTACATCGAATTTTTTATTCGAATAACTCTATTTCATTACGTCTGATTTTAATGAATAACGTAATCTACCTGCGAAAATCCGTTTAGTGATTTCGGAGATTAGCGTGAAGAGATAAAACACTGGTTTTTCAGTTCCGCTGTTTGTCTTTTATTGCTGCCTATTTAAAGTTTTGTATAGTGTTGAGTTTACTATGACTGCGCAGCATTTACGTATTCGTGTGTCATATTTTTATGGCTTGACTATGAACATAATTTTTACTTATCATGTTTATAACATTTATTAATGTATTAAATTTCTTTAAATGATTATTGTTCTTTATTTTTACTGCAATACCTACACTTGCATTACATTATAATAATTTTATTTTTATGTCCTAGGTCCTTGGGAATTGTAGAGTAGTTACCTATAGACAATAGTTAGACATTTACCTGTACAACTTATTCTGAAGGTTATGGTACAATCTTAATCTACGTGCCGATATAGAACGAAATAGGTACCATTGACTGATAGACTCAAAACGCATTAAGAAGTAAAAAATAATTGTACCTTTTAGTTGCTTTAATTTACTTAAGTATATAGGTATATGAAGTTGGTGCCATCCAAGTTTATCTACTCTAAAACTCGAAAACCTTGAAATTTAACATTGTTACTCAAAAAATAATTTCTAAACGGACTGTTTAGACGATCAAAAACATAAAAAATCTGTGTCAAAAACATAAAAATTATGTGTCAAAAACTAAAAACGATTAACCTATTTAAATATAATATATTCTCAATGTAAACGTTATAAAGGTTGATAATCGACTGTTCTCAACGACGCGGTCATGTGATTCAGAAAACAAAAAATCGATTGAAATTCTTATATTTTTGATATATTTTCAAGTAATTGCATGAAACATGGTTGGGTGTGTAAAACTTTTAATAAAAAGTTTAACCAACATCAAAACGCATTAAGAAGTAAAAAATAATTGTACCTTTTAGTTGCTTTAATTTACTTAAGCATATATATGAAGTTGGTGCCAGCCCAGTTTAACGAACGTCTATACAAAGGAAGTAGCAAAGCACTTTGTGGGTCCTTAAGGTGGAAACCTTAGATGGCTCATGGCACTGACTGTTGAATAATACCTAGGTATTATGATAAGAAGTCCCAAAATTTATATAGCAATGGGATCATGCCCCTACCTACAAAATAGCAAAAAGTTATCAAACAAAATGGTACCTACATACTTTAGTTAAATATATATAAAATATGTTTTGTATTTTCTTAAAAATGCGTAGAAACTTTTCCCCAACCTATTATGCGAGGGTATGAAAAACGACCAAGAATTCTCCAGGCAATAATCAGAATCATAATCTGCAAGCTTTTTGACCGACAAAAGGACGAAGAAGTGACTCGATTTTTTTTATGTATGACCACGCTCGACTTTTTATAGAGTAGTCCGATTATGATAATACTTCCAAAGTAGTTCCATAGTCATCATGTTAGGGTCTTATGCTAAAATCCTGGAGAAATCCACGAGAATTTCAAAAATTATGCTTTGTTAGGACAATTAATGCTAATTAACTAAATGAATTATATTTTATTTTTAGTACGTTTTAAAGTTGGTTTTATTTTTTATTATTTTTTTATGGATACTCGACTTCCTTTCGCACTTGCACTATTAAGATATCGTTAACATCAATTACTGTTAACGCTTGGTTAAAAGATAATTAATTATATAGAGCAATACTTAATTTAAATTATAATATACAAGGAATTATAAAATCAACCTAAAAGTAAGTCGAATACTATGAGGAGTGCCATTTATAAATAAATAGTCTGTCGCTTTCATAAAACCACTAGCTGAACATAAATTTATAGTAAAATAAGGTAAGTATATAATATAATAATCATACTTCAATTAAAAAATATATCTTTATTTATTAGTTATAGTGTATAACATATAATGATGTTTTATATAATTCATAAAACATCACGTTGGTTAACTAAATAGGCAAGTAAATGTTAAACGTCTTACCGTTGTCTTTGTTTTGCATAGATGTGTACTGGTAATCCATATTGTAATAAACGCTTGTTGAATTAATAAACGATTGGCTCATATTATATTTTTAATTTTATCATTCACATATTTTTAAGTTGAAATGGAAAAGCGTAACTGTCTCGCAGTGGAACAGTTTATCATAACAAATACTTAATATACACAATCATAAGGCTATTACGAGATGTCCACTAACACCAATAACAATACGCATGATAAGAGCTTATCATTTAGAGATTACTTATAGGTATACACTATACTATTATACGTCTAGCAATACACATAGGTAGATGTCTATTACCCACTTGAATACAATGTATTGTAGACATTGAAGAATGAGTTCAATGTTTGTACACAATATAAGTAGCCGGTATTCGGTAATTCGGTAAATTCAGTAAAACGTTGACGCATTGCTGGATTTATAATTTATATTATTATTTATTTATATTTTATTTTTTTTAATTTATATATATTTTTTAGTGTAGTTGTTTATTGTGAAGGCCACTTTATTACTGCCACCCAATGTAGCTTTCTAAAATAATTTTCCATTTTAAAAAAGAAATTAAACGAATGAATTAGTCATCGAAAAATCCTCTGAAATCGAGTCAGCGTCCTCTGAAGTTTGCCGCCCCTAGGACACTGCCGCCCCTAGGACGCTGCCATCCCTAGGCTGCAGCCGATATGACCTATTGACAAATCCATGTGATTAATTACGAGTATGTAAGTATTCAATTAGTTGTATAATTAATTACCTATCTACCTGCTGCTTAGATTCGTATGAATATCTTATATTTCTTACACTCTATTTCATTTCATTATTCTCATAGGTGTAACAATTTTTGGAGAGCTAGACACAAAGTGATACGGCTCAGACAAATGAAGTGAATGAAAGTTAGCTAAAATATATATTTTGTGTTTCTTTTTTACTTAACATGCACATGTACTGGGTATTTTTGCCTTTAATAAAAACTATTATTATATTATTATTTTTTACACTCATTTATATTTATTTACATATTTTTTTAAAATTTTTAACAATGTTATAAGTAATACAAAAATATACATAAAAACACTATTAAAAATTTATAAAAAAATCTTCTCCTCCGTTTGCGGGGCCTTTGCGGGTCCAAGCAACCGGTGGTCAGGGCTCCAGAGTGAGGAACCTCCTCACAATACGCGCCGTTTCAAGGACTACTGCCTTCTGTATCCGACCCTTGATCCAACAATTAAGCGAAAGCTTCTTAAGGTGTTGATCGAAGCTTTTCGCAAAAAGACCATGGACTGAAACGACTATCGGAACAATAATAGTTGACTCAACATTCCACATGGCGGTAATCTCGTGAGCAAGGTCCAAGTACTTTGATACTTTTTCCTTTTCGGCTTTCACGAGGTTATCGTCATGAGGAACAGTAATATCAACAATTATTGCACGGCGTGCTGATCGATCGACTATCACTATATCAGGTCTATTGGCTACAATATACCTGTCAGTGATAATCGTTCGATCCTAGTAGAGCAATGCACTGTTATTTTCAAGAACTGGCGCTGGGTCGTACCTATAGTAAGGCATCTCAAAATCGACAAGGCCGTACTGAAGAGCAAGTTGTTGGTGGATTATCCTGGCTACTTGATTATGTCTGTGCAAGTATTCGCCGTTAGCAAGATAAGGACATCCGGAAACTATATGCCTGAGGGACTCCCCAGGATGATGACACGCTCGACATATGTCTAGAGTGCCATCTTTCATAATATGTTTCCGGTAGTTTCTCGTCTTGATCACTTCATCCATAATTGCACAGACAAAACCCTCAGTTTCCCCAAAGAGGTCACCGAATTGCAACCAAGATACTGATGTTATTTGATCTACATCTGGCCCCGTAAGAGCCTTGTAGAATCGTCCATGCAACTCCTTACTCTTCCATACCGCCACGCGATCTGAGTTACTAATTACTTTAGGCTTGCGCCAGTTCTCTTTGCCAAGGGATAGCGGGGTGAGACCCTTGTCCACTGCAACAACATCCTTATGCATACACACATTCATCTTGAGGAAATATTCCCTGAGATTGCACACCTCACGATTATGGAGGTTCTTGGCATTTAAGAAGCCACGTCCACCACACTTGCGTGGGAGGTACAACCTCATTACAGATGAACGTGGATGGTGCATCTGGTATGACGTCAACAGTTTGCGGACTTTACAGTCCAGGGAATCCAGTTCAGTTTGAGTCCACTTTAGAATGCCAAAAGTGTATATTAGTAAGGGCATGACCCAGCCATTGAAAGCACGCACCTTATTACCACCCGATAAAAGACTTTTTAGGACTTTTTTCAAGCGGCTAAAGAAGCGTTCCTTCACTGCCTGTTTCATATTCCCTGCCTCAATACCAAGTGCTTCTGACATTCCAAGGTATTTATAGGTCTCCCCTTCGCAAAGTGATTTGAGAATTATAGTTTCTGAAAGAACTATATTCTCTGAGCTCACAACTCTGCCTCGCTCTACATTGATTACCGCACACTTGTCTACACCAAATTCCATTCCTATGTCATTGCTAAAGTTCTGAGTAATCTTCAGCAATGACACAAGGTCTGAACGTTTCGATGCATACAGCTTGAGGTCATCCATATAAAGCAAATGAGATATGAGCTCACCACCCCTGCGGAGGCGAAAGCCTAGTCTTGAATCCATCAGCAAAGTACTGAGAGGATTAAGAGCTAGACAAAACCATAAAGGGCTCAAACTATCACCCTGGAAAATACCACGTCTAATCCCTATCGGTTCAGTCAATTCAGAACTCTCAGAGATACCTGGATGGTTAAGGACTGTCATCCACTGACTCATGCACGACTCGAGAAAAGAGCACAGGGTTGCATCGACCTTGTACAACCGCATGACCTCCATGAGCCATGAGTGAGGCACCGAATCATAGGCCTTCTTGTAATCAATCCAAGCAGCTGTGAGATTTTTTCTGTTTCGCCGAACCTGTTGACAAATAGCAGTGTCAATGAGGAGAAGTTCCTTTGTACCACGAGACCGGGGCTTACAACCGTTCTGAGTAGGGGCCAAAATATTATTTGCATTTACATGCATTGTAATTTTTGATGTCAGAACGGATGTAAGTAGCTTATAGATGGTAGGTAAGCATGTGATTGGTCGATAATTTTTTGGATCAGTGGTACTTCCGGATTTGTGTATTAAGAACGTGACACCAGTTGTTATAAATGTCGGTAACGATCCAGAATCAATGGCATTTTGGAATTGGATTGCCAAGAAAGAATGCGCACTACGGAACCATTTCAGCCAAAAGTTGTGTAACCCATCCGGTCCTGGACACTTCCAGTTAGAAGCCGGTCGAATAGCACAACTTACGTCTTCCGCTGTGATGGATACTGGAACCATCTGTTCTACCATCGCGCATTTTTCCTTGACAATACTCATCCAAACACCGTCAGTGTGAATAATGGGGGCCGACCAGATACTGCGCCAGAAATTTGACATAGCATCAGAGTTCGGAAGCTCTCCATTAGACATACATTCTCTAGGCCGTTCCCAGTTCCTATACAGTTTCCGTTGGTCACTTTGAAACAGACGATTCTGATGATATCGGTCTATGCGCTCTTTATATCGCCGGATGCGTTTTGCCAATGCATAGACTTTCTGCTTCAAGAAGTCGATGCGTTCCGTGACACAGTCCAAGTACTGGGACGGATGTGTGTCAGTCCCAGCAAAAGCCTGGTTCACAAATCGCATGACTCTAGGGCGATTATTACCCTCCTTGAAGCAGATTAGCTTAGCAATAAGAGTTCTAGTCAGTGTGATACGCCTTTCGATTCTAGTCCGCCAAGCTGGAGCTTGACTCGTCCTTCGCGAGGTCGTGCGCGGTTCAGGGAATGTAACACCCGCAATACGACACGCTGCAACGGCCCCACAATATAGAATCGAATGCGTATCACTTAGGTCATTATTATTATTATTAGCATTTAAAAATGGCAATGATGCCATCATAATATAACGTCGTGTGATATTTTTAAATGGATACGTATTTGATTAAACTCAAAACATCGGTGTTTAAAATTATAATTTGAAACTTGATTTAAATAAAAAAGTTTTAATAATTTAAATATTTTGGTTAAACAGAGATAACTCTAATAGGATATGACGTCACAAAGACGTCACAACAAATGGCATGACAAGGAAACTTATTTTTGATTAGGTACCTATTTATGTTACACTAAATACAGATTGTATTACGAACTGAAATCGAAGACAAAATATGTTGTATTCTTATCAGTAAGGGCTAAAAGAGCTGGACGCTAGACGTGAACCCTTTAAAAAGAAAAGCCATTGATAATGCTTTATCTTTGTTGTTGTTCTGTTTTTGAAATTTACGCTGAAAAAGTTAGAACTCCGAAGCCCAAAAATAAATTAAAATGAAATAGCCCACAGATCAAATTACAATGTTAAGTCAATGTCAAGTTAACGTCAAACAATTTTACTTTGTAAATGTAAACAAACTTTAATAACCTTAATTTCATTGATTTCACAATTGCTTTTATTCTAATTTATTTTGCAGTTCATTTTTAACCGTATATTACTTACATTTTGGCATTATGAATGATATTCTTAGACCTGAATTGGTATGGATCGAGGGTAGATGTTATAGAGTAAATGACCCTTGTACGGAAATTACAACGCTACAAGAACATGATTTATATGAAACTGGTAAAACGTTACGTTTTAAGTTGGTTGCTAAGTATTTTCAAATAAAGGTAACCCCGATATCTAGCTGCTGTTCAGGGTTTAAGGGGTCAAAGATTCTTCGTCTTTCATCATTATTAGACAACTTTCAGTAAATTTCTAGGCTAGGCCTTGTTTTAAGGGAAATTGAATGCTTAGAACCAATTACTCTGATCCTGTGTATACTAAAACCAAACTCGATTGAGAATGCTTGTCAACAAACAAATTTAAAATGAAGGTAGAAAATGCAACACATTTTATGCCTAATAAATTTAAAATTAAGTTTTGCTTTTTTATAAAATCTTATTCAAAAGGTATTGAATATATTAATGAGTTTTAAGCTTACTTACGTAATTTATTGCCATGAATTCGTCATTAACAAGTTATTTAAAAAAATTAGGTGTAAAATGACTAGTAATTTCTACCTTCTTTTTAAATTTGTTTGTTGACAAGCATTCTCAATCGAGTTTGGCTTTAGTATAGATTGGTGGCCTTGGTGTAATATAATTATTTTGTTTGCAGATCTCTTAAATGAATATGAAGAGGATGACACTGATGATGTGGATTGTAATGTAGTGCAGATGGATGCAGACAGATTCAGCACCAGTTTACATATATCCAAGTAATATCAACAGCATTTTTCTCAATTTTCTATAGAATATAACCATGAATATCATGAATGATAATATTTTTAAGCCTACACCACAAGCATAAAACTCTGTAGGGAGTTTTTTTCTGTCATACAATGAATTTGGATATTCTGTAAATGTCAAGTAGTCAAAAGCATTTAGACAGTACGTTTGAGTTTCTTTGCTCAATAAATCAATGCAAAAAGTACTGTCGCATGTACAATTTGAGACGTAGTACTGTCATCATTTCATGTGAAATAAACATTTATTAATATTAAAAGTCATTGAAATTGGTCCAGTTGACCTACTAACTTAACTTGGTTCATATAATATTTATTTTGTGTGTATCTTAAATGCCCATGTTTGGTCAGGTTTAGTGGGAATTAAATCCATTCTCCAATACTTATTTTCATCTTTGTCTTGTTCCAGACACTATGTGGGAAATGTGATAGGAAAGAAAGGAGCTACTAAAGCAAGGATTTGCAGAGACACAAGAACAGATATAAGAATACCCAGACAAGGAGAAAACAAAGATATTACAATTATTGGATCAAGTATTGCTGTAAGGATGATGTTATAAATATTTGGGGGAGATATTTATTAAATATAGGGCAATAATTATTAGAACTGCCTCGTTCGTCTATTGGTTAGCCTATATGGCTTCCATCACGGGGTCCTGGGTTCGATTCCTTGGTTGGGTCATGGAATAATTTTGATCTTTTTCATTCTTCTATGAAATGTTCAGTACATTCCAAGCCCGGAGTTTAGAAGTTAGGGTTGTTACATCCCAATGCCTCGGAGAGCAAGTTAAGCCATTGGTCCCGGTTGCTATCATCAACATATGATAGTGATCGTTAATAAATGAAACATTATCATGCTAAGCCTGCCAACCTGTATTGGGGTAGGGTGGTGGGTGTACGCTCCATATCCTCTCTCCAATACGATGGGAGGCCTGGCCTTTAGTGGTGATGATGATTATTATTAGAAAATGCTATTTTATTGCTTATACTCGTATATACCCAGTTGTTCTGTGCTGTAATAGTTATTCAAGTTATTTTGCGATGTGTCTAGTTATGTACTATTAAATAGTTTGTCATTACTATATTGACCAACCATTATTACAGTACATTAGAGAATATTTATATGATAAATAATTATTATTAGTAAGTTGTACAATGGCATTATGAATAATTGAATATATTACCTACATACAGGTAACAATTTAATTTTATAACAAGCTTTTACTTTGCAATATTATCAAAGCTATGTACTCATCGAAATGAATGAATCAAACCCAAACTATGGGGTTATGTCATTTTGTTGTGAAGTTCCTATTACCACCTTGCAGCTACAGCATCAGATCAGCTCTATGTCATAATATTGCTTTGTTACTAAATTTGATCCAAACAAATAAATAAAGAAAACAAGTTAAGTAAAAACTTGTAAAAACAATTTTGTTTTACAGAGTGTCAAAGCAGCTGTGAGGAGGATCAATATTATTGTTATGGCAGCAAGAATGAAGCAGGCATATACACATTTTGTATCTCTTCCTATGAACTCTCCTGAAATTGTTAGGAATTTCGAAAATTTCAAGGTAGGAACAACATAGTGCAGTAGATGCTTTTACAACAACATCTTAGTCTTGTTGCTGGTTGATGGCTAATTGCAGTGTATTTGATTTTTAAATGCAGGCATGGAGAACAAACAGAGAAACATTAACAATTAAAGTCATTAACAAGGCTGAAGGCTCCTAAAACTTACACTCCTGTCCCACATGTCGGAACTGGTCGGTGTTCTTTCTCTGTGAACGGACGTGACACCAGCAAGTTGAATTCAAGGAATGCCAAAAAATTCGTATCTAGCAAAGCATTTACCCCGCCCCCTTACCAATCAATTATTCTCAAATTACGCGCGTTGCGTTTTAATTGGTTACTTTGAACTTGACCTTGTAATTTGAAGAGGTTTAATTGGTTAGGAGGTAGAGCTACGCCGGCGAACGATGATAAATCACTGCATTCTTAATGCCAACGAACTATACATATCACATTAATCTATACATTTATATGTATAGATTAATGAGATTGATGTGTCTGTTTGTGATTTCAAATTAACAGCTAAAAATCTGTAAATACATGTGAAAGTATTTATGATACTTGCATCAAAAAACAATTTTTAACATTTTTGTCTGTCTATTTATTTTGACTAATATCTGAAACTACCAGTCGGATTGTTAAAAATTTATTTGCATATTATAGCCAGACTCATGTGCAATAAGTAATCTAGATTATCAGGAACTGAAAGTACGTAGAAGTAACTGCTAGTTGTGAAATAAATATTTAGTATTTTTGTAGGAGGAAGTGGTTCGCAAATGTTCAGGCATAGATGAATCTTTGTTCATCAGTTCTGCTAAACTGCATATAACTGTTGGAGTGATGTGCTTGATGGACAATGACGAACGTTTGCTGGCCTCCAACTTGCTGACTGAAGCAAAAGACAAGTGTATTATGTATGTATGTAAGCAACAAACAATATTAATATTTAAGATGAGAATATATTGGTTTTAATTGGCCTGTGTAATACATTCATCAAATCAAATTATAAATGCAGAAAGCGCGTCGACACAACCAACTACCATTGGTTTGTTAGCAAGCAAATTTGAAACATAAGCAATTATGAAATCTAGACCGTAGTGGCTTTAGGCGATAGTCGGTTTTAATTCTCCAGACTCTCAATCGTCCAAATATATAAGTCCACGTCGATGGCACCTTCATGGTCATGGCAACCCTTCAGAATACACTGTTAAAGTCAATCACGAAGCTAAGTGTCTTCTTCTTCATTCCTGGGTCTTATCTGCACTTGGCAAGTAAGTTGGCCATTGTCCGTGGATCCCGTGGTGTAGGCTCTCGCTGACTAACTCCAGCCAGTCGAGCTCGCTCCAGAAGCTTAGCAGGCCTCCCAGGTCGCCGATTGCCTCTTGGAGTGTCGCTTTGGAGCCAATGTATGTTTCACGTTGTTCCGATACCCCTCTGCAACTGAGCATAACGTGTATCGGTGTCTCGTCGTGTTCCAGACAAGCCCTGCATAGGGCTGTCGGTCATACCTAGAATTGAGAGGTGTTTGTTTAACGGACAGTGTCCTGTAATCAGTCCTATGACCGTTCTAAGTTTTGCCCGGGTTAACCGTGTGAGTTTTTTGGTTAATTTTGTGTCGAGACACGATATTGCCTCTAGCCAAGTGTCTTTCGATTAGGAATATGATTTCGCATATTATCCTATATACTTGAATCTTAAAAGATTGAGTAACTGATTCCCAAAACCCCTATTTCTCAAACTTGAGTTCTTTCAGCTTTTATACGATTACGAAGGTGCAGGCTGCAGGCCTATGTGTCGGATTTTAAATTAATCAATTTAATTAAATACTTAACCATAAACAAGCAATGTATTTCAATGATTGAGAATATTATAGAGAGGATACTTTAGCATTTTGGAATACCAAATATCGGAGGATTTTTGTTGTCTATGGTATGTATGGTCTCAATCCTTTCTCTTGCCGCCAATGTGCGCAGGCCATTATGTTTGATTAGATGAAATATTCTTTATCGTACACCAAATAACAAAAAAAACCTTCTAATAGGTTAAGAATCTTCTAATAGGTTAAGGAATTTGAATTGAAATTAATAAATCTAATGAAATTTTATTTCAGGCCAATGCTCCGAGATTATTTGCCGTTTAAAATCAGACTAAAAGGGTTGTCGTACATGAACGACGATCCAAAGGCGATAGATGTGTTGTACGGGCGCGTGGAGGAACACGACGCGCCACCGGGCTTGCTGCAGAGGGTGATCGATGCGATACATGCACACTTTTGTAAAGCAGGTGTGAATAGTTTTTATATGAAATTCGTTTTAGGCTTGGCTTTTATTCTTCTTTTATAAACCTACGACATCAAAAAGTCAAAATAATTTAATTTTTGCAATATAAGTTTCATTAAAGTTACGCACACAAGGGCTACCTTAACAGTGTGTAACAGTAATGTAATAATATACTATCAAAACTGTGGGGGTATACGTAGTAAGTTACAGACTCTGCACATGAATATTCTTTCAAATTCGTACGACATTATAATCCTAACTGAAACCTGGTTGGTGCCTGAGATCTATGACAGTGAATTTGTTGACCAGCGGTATGCGGTATTCCGCCGTGATCGCGACCGCGAGGCTACTAAAAAAGCGGACGGAGGAGGCGTCTTGGTAGCGGTGTTGAAGAGTTTGAGACCATCCGAAATTACTATGTCGAGTCATTACGTCTTGCATAGCTACCTGGAATTTATTAACGTAGAAATTCCTAGTAATAGATTATTTGCGCGTTTTATTATCTCAGGCGTATATATTCCACCAAGTTCGCCTATAGAAGCGTATAAAAGCTATCTGGACATGTTCTCAAACCTGGATATTTTTTACATAGTTGGAGACTTCAACCTACCTCACGCATCTTGGACTCAGAATTCACAAGGTATAGGGCTGTTATGTGATGATGCCACCCCCGTCACCTCGGAAGTGTTGATCTTTCTGTCAACGTTAAATGCCTCTCAATTCAATACCATTCGTAATTCTTATAACGAAGGTAGAATTTTAGACTTAGTGGTTTCAACTAGTGAATGTACCGTTAACAAACCTGACATTCCCCTACTTAATGAATCAATTCACCATCCACCGCTCATAATAAAAACAACCGAATTAGGTCAACCTCTCATTCAAAATAATACTCCCCGTTATAATTACCGACAGGCTGACTTTGAAGCTATCAACGTATGCATTAATACAATACAATGGGACGCCTTATTTCTTGACAAGAGCACAGAGGACATAATTGACATTTTTTATGAACATATTTATAGCATCATAAAATCACATGTACCCTTAAAAGTAATGCGTACCAAATATCCAATCTGGTTCACACCATCACTTATTCGCATTTTTAAAAATAAAAACAATGCGTGGATTAAATGGAAAAAGTACAATAATATTTCTGACTACGAATCATTTTCAACCTATAGAAAAAGATTTAGTATTCAATGTGCGAAGTGCTTCGCCACATATAAAAAGTCGGTGGAGGACAGCGTACGTTCAAACGTTAAATATTTTTTTTCTTATGTTGCCAACCGAAAAGGTAAATCAGGAATACCTTCTTCAATGAAGTACAAGTCCAAACATTCTTCCGATCCGGAAATGATATGCAACATGTTCTCGGAGTTCTTTCAATCTGTCTACGAACCATCATCACTATGCTTGGAGAAGTGGTCCCCTCCACATGGCGATTCTTGTAACCAGTTTCTAATAGACAGTCTACAGTTCAGTCTTGAGCAAGTTTGTAAAGAATTAAAATCTCTGGACGCCTCTAAAGGAGCAGGTCCCGACCACCTCCCAGCAACATTCCTTAAAAACACACACAAATCCATCTGCAAGCCCTTAGTTCTCATATACAATAAATGTCTTAAGGACTCCATCGTACCAGATATGTGGAAACGAGCAAATATAGTGCCTGTCCATAAAAGTGGTCCCAAGAATGATGTTGCTAACTACCGCCCCATATCCTTGCTCTGCATTTTGTCAAAGGTTTTTGAAAGATTAGTACACAATGTTTTGTACCCACTCCTACAAAATATTATTATTCCCGAGCAACATGGATTCGTTAAGCGTAAATCTACCGTCACAAATTTACTAGAGTTCACGAACCCCCTTTTTGAGAGCCTTGACAGAAATGCACAAGTTGATGCCGTCTATACGGACTTTTGCAAGGCTTTCGACAAGGTGGATCATGAACTCTTACTTCAAAAGATTTCTTTCAACGGCATCCGAGGAAATCTCTTGCGATGGTTTGCATCTTATATCACACGTAGAAGCCAACGCGTTGTGGTCAATGGTTTCCACTCTGTCTACCTACCCGTAACATCTGGTGTGCCCCAGGGCTCTATCTTAGGGCCCTTACTGTTCATTCTTTACATAAACGACATCAGTAACTGCTTTGAGCATACAAAGTTCTTCTTGTATGCTGACGACCTAAAAATTTTCCTAGACATTAATAAACCATCTGATTGTCATTTAATTCAAGAAGACCTAAACCGTTTATCGGAATACTGCATACTGAATAAATTACATTTAAGTATACCTAAATGTTACTCTATCACATTTACTAAAAAATAAGTTTAATTTTTCTTATACCCTCAACAATGTAAATATAACCAAGACTTCCTCCGTTCGCGATCTCGGTATTCAGCTCGATTCTAAGCTACACCTAGATGAACATATTAACAAAATTGTTAATAACGCCTACCGCTTATATGGATTTGTAATGCGTTCAACGAGGGACTTTACAAAACCATCGACCTACTTAGCTTTATACAAGTCCCTGATTAGGCCCCAGTTGGAGTATGCGTGCTGTATTTGGAACCCTCTTTATAACAAATACAAGCACCAGCTTGAAATGGTCCAAAAAAGTTCCTTCGTTCAATGCATTACAGATGCCATAGGTCAAGACTTCCTTATGTCGAACTACTAAAAAAATACAATCTTGTAACACTTGAATCTAGACGCAAGTTGCTTGAGGCAATGGTATTGCATGGTCTCATTAATAACAAGTACGATTGTCCTGAGTTAGTCAGTGAAATATCGCTGAATGTACTGAAGTACGCAGGTCGACGGCATGTGCGTGCTTATAATCTATTCACCGTGAACTTCTGCAAAACTAAGACTGGAACACGTGCACCTGTGCGTCGACTTGTGGACACATATAATAAACACTTTGACGAGGTTGATATATTTGCCTTGTCAGCTTGCAAATATAAAAAGACTATATCGAATGTATTACAAAAAACTAATTAGGCTTTTTCCTCGTTCACTTATTTAACTTCTTTTACTTATTTTACTAATTTTTGTTTACTTGCTTTTTATTTTAATAATTTTTGTTTCTATTTATGTTTTGTTATGTTTTTCCATATTTGTACTGTTCATTGTTGATTTATGTCTGTATGTTTTGTGACGTCATAATCTTTCTGTGTATTCGTGGATAGTGTTGTTGTTTACATATTTAACCCTCTTTGTGTATGTACCTTAGATTTAAGATTCCAATATGTAAATGTTTGCTTTCCCAAATAAAAATAAATAAATAAATAAATACCTGGAACATCCACTGCCTAAATAAAATATGACTGGTTATTTTTAATTAACCAATGACTAGTTGGCCCTTGACTACCACCTCAGCTGATGTTAACTGACTATGCAGTCTAAGATGGCACTGAACTAATTTGGAAGAGAAGAGAGAGTGCTAATGGTTTATATGGGGCATTACACGGAAACGTTAAATCGGTTAGCAGTACTTAACTGTGCGGTGTTTGTGTGTAGGCGAGTATCAGCCGCATCTTTCTCAGCGTGCGTCATATAGATTACATAATTTGAGTTATTTCTCGTCATAATAAGGAATGCGAAAGAAACTCTGGTTTTTTAACCGACGAAAAAAAACGGAGGAGGTTCTCAATTTGACACGTATATTTTTTTTTACATGTATGACCACGCATAACTTTTTACAGAGTTGTCCGATTTTGATAATTCTTTTTTTATTAGAAAGTGCATACTTCTAAGGTGGTCCCATTGTCATCATGTTAGAATCTGATGATGATATCCTGGGGAAATTGAAGGAACTCTTCAGATTTTGGAGGCACGCTTACAGCGATTTCGGTTTTTGTCTCGGTATCGGTAGCTTTTTGGCTACTAGTGCCGTATAATATACTATAATAGTATAGTACGAGTGCGTTACGTGACGATAAATCACTTAAAAGTAAGAAATAAAATTTTTTAACAAAAAATAGAACCGACTCAAAACGCACTAAAAAGTAAAAAATAACTGTGTCATTTAGTTGCTAAGGCATATCTATGAAGTCGGTGCCAGCAAGTTTAAGGAACATTTAATTTACGAGTAAAGCAGTTTGTGGGTTCTAGGTAACGTCCTTGAAAGTAGAAACCTTGGCTGGCACCGACTCCTAGATATGCTTAAGTAAATTAAAGCAACTAAATGACACAGTTATTTTTTACTTTTTAGTGCGTTTTGAGTCGGTTCTATTTTTTGTTAAAAAATTTTATTTCTTACTTTTTAGTGATTTATCGCCACGTACCATACTCGTACTATACTGTCGTAGTATATTATATGGCACTAGTAGCCAAAAAGCTACCGATACCGAGTCAAAAACCGAAATCGCTGTAAGCGTGCCTCCAAAATTTGAAGAGTTCCTTCAATTTCCCCAGGATATCGTCAGCAGATCCTAACATAAGGACAATGGGACCACCTTGGATGTATGCCCTTTCTAATAAAAAAAGAATTATCAAAATCGGACAACACTGTAAAAAGTTATGCGTGGTCATACATAAAAAAAAAAAAAACAAATATACGTGTCGAATTGAGAACCTCCTCCGTTTTTTTTCGTCGGTTAAAAAATAACTGTGTCATTTAGTTGCTTTAATTTACTTAAGCATATCTAGGAGTCGGTGCCAGCCAAGGTTACTACTTTAAGGACGTTACTTAGAACCCACAAACTGCTTTAATACGTAAAATAAAGGTTCCTTAAACTTGTCTGGCACCGACTTCATAGATATGCTTAAGTAATTAAAGCAACTAAATGACAGTTATTTTTTACTTTTTAGTGTGTTTTGAGTCGGTTCTATTTTTTGTTGAAAATTTTTATTGTATTCAATTATTCCTAAAGTATTGAACCAGTGTAAATGAAAGTTCGTATAGAGATAGTCTAGGCTCTAGAGCCTGAGATAGGACAAGCTGCTTTTTGTCGAACTATCACAAAACTGAATTCTCTCTTTATATATATGTTAAAATAATTAATCTGTATTAGTAGAAGATCCGAACTAAGATCGACCTTCACCGAACTGATAATAGGATGAAATATATTTCATGACAAATTTAGTATATCAGAAAATATATTAAAAATAGGTTGCCTAAAAAATCCTGGACAGACTATTTTTTATTATTTTAAAAAAATAATTTTTACACTCTAGTAAACAGTGAGTGTTATTTTGAAGCAACTTATTTCTGAGTTGTAAAAAAATAATTAATTCAATAAATATAAATCATATATATTAAATATAATACTAAAATATGACACCATATAAAATCAGCTAAATCAATAAATATTTATCAAAATTTATATATATATTTATATTGACAATTGAATTTATTATTTTTTTACAACTCACGACATAAGTTAGTCCAAAATAACGCTTACTGTTTACTAGAGTATAAAAATTATTTTTTAAAAAATAATAAAAAATAGTTTGTCCAGGATTTTTTAGGCAACCTATTTTTAATATATACTCTAATATATTAATATATGTCATGAAATATATTTCATTCTATTATCAGTTCGGTGAAGGTCGATTTTAGTTCGGATCTTAGACCATATGGATAATAATATCACCATTACAATGGACTTTTGAAAATTGAGTAACATCGTACTTATTTGTAGGATTCATGGAAAAGGAGTTCAATCGCGACAACGTCAAAATGCACGTAACGTTACTCAATTCAAAGTACAGATCAAATCAGAAAGAGAGAGATGAAAACACTACAAACTCACGACCGCAAAGGGAGAGTTTCGATGGGTCAGAGATTCTATCAACATTTGCTGATTACGACTTTGGTGTTATCGAGTTCAACAATATCCACTTGTCCCAGCGCAGTACTGTGGGCGCTGACGGATTTTATCAACCGACATGTGTTATTTCTTGTTTAAGTTTATAGTAATACATATTTATTATTCATGGTGTTGTTTTATTTATACCTAGTGGTAATGTCGTCATAAGGTCTTGGGTTTTAATCCGGGGTCGGATCATATTAAGTTTTTCTTTCTTTTAAGAAATTTTGAGTAGTTAAATTCTATGCCCGGAGTCGGGAAGTTGGCGGTGTGTTAGCATTTTAAAATATTGGAATATGTTACCATAGACAATACTATACGATATCGTCTATGGTAACGTAAGGTAATCTTCTTTCGACTGTCAAATGATTCAAAAGGACTTGATTCCAGGCCATAAAATAAAAGATAAGAATTGACATGTTAGAATAGTCGAGTAGTGTATGACACTGTTCTTTTGGTTGTTACAGAGTACGCATATTTGAGTGTAATATTAATTGTTGTAATTGAGTGGTTTTGTAATTCATTTAAAAAGAGCAAGTGTTGAGTTTTTCTGCCCGCGTCTTTTCTCGTCAGGGACTGCTTTTCCGATGCGGCGGTAGATAAAAGATTATGAAAGAATAAGACGATTTTGAAGACATCAGCATATTATTTGAAAATCCCTCTGCAACCAACAGGTGTTAAACCCTCGTGCCTCGAAGAGCACGTTCAGTCGTCAGTCGTGGTCACTACCGTTAACATCTGATAGTAATCATTTATGAATTAACTTTATCACCTCAAGCCCATCAACCCGCATTGAAGCAGCGTTGTGGGTCTAAGCTGTATGTCCCCTCCTATAAGGAGGGAGACCTGGCTATAATGATGTAGTAGAAGTAGTAGAGCTTAACTACTACCATTCTTATCTATCGCTAAACAGCAATGCTTTGAAGGTCTGAAGAGCATTGTATTTTTTTTTTATCAACTACAAGTCTGCCCTTGACTGCTATCACACCTGATGTTAAGTGATGATGCAATCTAAGATGGAATTCACACCCCTTTCGGTTTCTACATGACATCGTACTGGAACGCTAAATCGCTTGGCGGTACGTCTTTGTCGGTAGGGTGGTAACTAGCCACGGCGAAAAGCTTCCCACCAGCCAGACCAAGACAAATTAAGAAAAATCTCAATCTGCCCCGCCGGGAATCGAACCCAGGACCTCCGACATATAAATCCACCGCGCATACCACTGCGCCATGGAGGTCGTCAAAATATCTATGTCTCAAAGACGGAAAAATTTTAGTTGGATTAGGTATACTCCAATTTAGGAAATTTTGCATGTTTTTTCAAAATAGGTTCAGTGGTCTTTGAGATATAGAGTTCAGAGATTAATGTCACAGTTACTAAGAAACGTTCTTGCCGGTTATATCCTAATTAGCTATAATTAGCGCCAGTAAAAAGTCTGTTGAATTTTCAATAGAGGAGGAATTTGACGACATCTCAAGTTGCAATGCTATGACCAAAGAAATATATATGTATACCAAAATCCTGGTGCATTAAAGTAAAAAGGCCTAGCTAAACCTAATCCCGCCTTAAGCCGCCGGTTACGACGGTAGCTACCCGCAGTGTTTATGGGCGTAGATAATCTCGCCTTTGTATGCCTACGTAATCGTAATTTCAAGCTCCCGAGCCTATTGAGGCCGCCATAATGTGATTTTGTGGAAGGTATTTTATAGATGACGGCGGTGAATACTTTCTTGTTGATAGCAGTGGGTGGTAATTAATCACTACACCCACACTTCAGTGTTGCTGACGATTTGAGTAAACAAATTTCAGCTTATAAATAAAGTTTTGTTCATCATAGTTCAAAGGTCGATCTTTAAAACATTTATATTTAACAGCAGGGGAGAACAGCAGAGTATCTATAACACCTACACGTTTAAATGAAAATTAATATAACTATTCGTATTAGATCAAAAATTACGATATTAATTATATTAATAGAATTCGAATTAATTTTAATATTTCGTTCTTTCGTATTTATTATAAATCTATACTTATAATAAAACTGTAGTAGGTACAATTCTGTACATTGAAAATATTTTTGAAATTTGTATTGGAGGACACTATATAATCGATACTGAACCCAAATGTAGTTTGTAAAATTTTCGTCAATCTGTCTGTCCGGATTTTTGTCGGTCGCGATTCACGCGGAAACAACTGAATGGATTTCAATGAAACTTGGCACAAGGGGTTGAAAATTTGTACGGAAACTCCTTCATTTATGTAGTTATGTTTATGAAAATCGGTATAAGAACTACTAAATAAATATAAAACATAATTTTATTCAAGGATTTTTAAAATTCTCCCCCTAATGGGTTATATAGGGGTTGAAAGTTTATATTGAACGGTCTTAATTCCAATATTCAAATCAAAATATCTTTAAAAAAATTGCTAAAGAACTACTGGGTATCCTACATACACATATCGACCGGAATCTAAGACATCATTTAGTAAACTATTCTTATGATATCTGATATATTAGTGATAACAAATACGTCTGTTTCCGCCAAGTACAAGCGAGATAGTTACAAGCTGAGCAAAAATACACGTCCTTTTTCATCTGCAATGCTACTACGTCGATAGATTTTACTGCACATAAACAAGCCAGTGACAGGAAGATTCCCGCGAAGATATATTGGAAAGACATCTTTAACTACTCGATAATCGTATGTATAATTTTAACTTACAGAAAAAACATTATACACAAGGTCCCATTTCCGAGGAATACAAAAATAACCGCTTGTCGTGAACGAAGCTCCGAGTAAATTCTTGTCACTAATAACAATAATTGTGATTAGTAAGTTGCGGCAACTTTTTATCCCGAAAATATCAGTGTAGTGTGTTATCGCTCTAAAGCAGTGTTACCCAAAGTGGTCTATATCCTCTCTCTGGGGTAGACGGTACGTACATAAGTTCTTCTTTATTTTAATATTATTAAGTTATATACTTGTACTTCATTCAATTTTAGTTTATGTTTATTTGGATTTTAAAAAAAATGTACAGAATATTTTTTCGATTTGTTTCGGTCGAAATTAGTCATTCAATTTGATGGAATAAGAAATAGCATAAATAAATGAGGGGTTTACTTAAAACCGACAAGAAACATGTAGTCTACGAGAGGAAAACGTTTGGGGACGACTGCTCTGAAGCAATGCGTAGCTCTGTAGCTCCATGGCTACGAGTGACGCTAGAGCGGGGACGACGCCATCGCCAGTCGAGACACACTGGCTACGGCAAGCGCCCGCCCGCCCGGCGTAGCACATACCTACGCTACGTTAACCTTGCGCGAACAGTAAAATAAATTGTGTTTATTTTTTATTTCTTCACTGTGTCTTACATTTTCTAGGTAAGTTTATTTTGTAACTGTTCTAAATAATAATAAGTAATAATTTATTATAATGCTTCTTGAATAGTAATACAATAGGTAAGATAGGTAATAAGGTATGAGTGTTCATAAATCACAGGCACTTTTCTTTAGATAATCTCGTTTCTCCTTACGTAAGGATTATATATTTGCCACAGTTTAGTTATTATTGTAGGCATGTAAGTAATCTATTGTATGCTTTTAAGGATACTATTATTACATTTTACTTTTTTCTTACATTTTAACAGAATTAAGATTTATAATTTTTATCAGCATACTCGTATTGAAAAGGAATTCTTGGTATTTCGATTATCATCTTAGACTGCGATTTCGTCTGATGTTAAGTGAATCTCACTAAATTAGTAGCGGGTTGACAAAAGCTGAATACGCACACTTTTATAAACGCGTATTTAACTAATACTTGTATATCTGAATTATTTTATAAATTGCTATAATAAAACGTTTGCAATCTATAACGAAGCACGTACTCTACGCGATAGCGTATCATAAAGGTTAAAATATGTATTCTGTACACCACATCTCCCTTCTTTTAGTATAAAGCTTCTAAACGTGTCTGACTATTTTGCATAAATAGCTTTCTGCGGCACATGACTAAGGAGTTAGAGTCGAGGGATAAGAGTGACAACATTATTATCCGTTTAATGTTATTTGAAGCCCTATGACACCTTGGTACGCTGACATAACGTTGAGCTAAGAATTCACTTAATAGGTGAAATCTATAGTTTGTTTAAAATTTAAACGTTTTTTGATTATAAGCATATTAGAAACGTCAAGTGAGACTATCAGTTTTGTCTCTACCACCGGCACGGAAGGCAGGTCCTGCGGAATCCTTTTATCCTTATTAAATTAAAAGAATAAACGTAAACAAAGGATCAGTATGTGAAAGCAGAAGAGTATTATCTCTATCCTTATCAGTCGTAAGAAAAAGTGTTGTCAGATTTTCAAGAATAATTAATTTATTTTTTGTATTTTCGATGGCTCAGCTATAGAAAATCAGAAAGAAAATGTAAAAATCTAAAAAATATCTCCTTTCCGAAGTTGGCTCTTTATTATCCGAGTGTAATTAGATTAATTAGAACCCTCAGTTAAAAAATGATATTGCGGTTCTAATAATATTCTTAACCTATTTTCCGTAACACATCTCGATATTGACAAGACAAATTCGAATAACAATATTGTGATAAGCAATAAAATAAATAAGAGTTTCGTGTACGAATAATATATTTGTTTTCACCAACTCTTTTCGTTCTCTGTATAAGAGACAACTAGGTCAAGGTAACAGATACAGGCACTAGTCAGATTTTGACCTATTTTAGGAGATTAAAAAAATATTACTTGCTCAGTTGGACCCGAAACTAATTTTCTTTTCTCAGCTCTGATTAAATTCGGAGAACCCTTATAAACCGAACATTAAGTATATTATGTATATATTTTCAAGTTTTACTCATTATGACAAAAATTAAAAGAATACGAGTAAAGTTTGACAATATACAGTTTTAATCTGGCGGCCTGTTTGTCTGTCTATTCACGCTGATACTAAACTTGCTGTGTAATGTAGTCATCATTGATACCCCGTTCTAACGGCAAACTATCATCAACATCATCATCATTATCAGCCTGTTAACGGCCCACTACAAGGCCAGGCCTCCCTGCTTATAGGAGAGGGGATATGGAGCGTAGACCTACCACGTTGCTCCAATGCAGATTTGCGGGCTTAGGGTGATAATGTTTCATTTATTAACGATCACTGTCAGATGTTGATGATATTGACCGAGACCGACGGATTAACGTGCTCTCCGAGGCACGGGGGTAACACCACCAACTTCCAGACTTCGGGCTTGGAATGTACTGAACATTTCATAGAAGAATGAAAAAGCTCAGAATTATTCCATGACCCAACCCAGGGACCGAATCCAGGACCTCGTGTGATCAAAGCCACATAGGCTAACCACTAGACCAACGAGGCAGTCAGTAGACCAACGAGGTAGTGTATAAGATCAAGATTCTCTGCTTATAAGGATAGGAAAACTTAGGCTTGTCAAACTGCTCCAATGCGGTTGGTCTAGTGTTTGAGTTTATACATATAAATTAAATTGGAGTGTCTGTTTGTAATATTGAAATAACCGTTTATGCTACATGCATATGAATATATATACGACAAAATAACATTTTTTACAATTTTGTCTGTCTGTTTGTTCCGGCTAATCTCTGAAACTACCAGTCGGCTTGTAAAACAAACCTTTTCCAATATAATAAAGAGAGTAATTTGTATCTGACGGCCGAGTGGCGCAGTGGGTATTGACCCTGCTTTTACGTCCTAGGCTGAGGGTTCGATTCCCACATCTGGAAAATGTTTGTGTGATGAGCATGGATGTTTATCAGTGTCTGGGTGTTTATCTATATATTATAAGTATTTATATTATGTATAATACGTATGAAAATATTCATCAGTTATCATAGTACCCATAACACAAGCTACCTACGCTTACTTTGAGGCTATATAGCGATGTGTGTATTTGTCCTATAATATTTATTTATTTATCCAGATATTCACACAGGAACAGGTACGACGCGGGTGAAACCGCGGGCGAATGCTAGTTTATAAAATAAATAAACCACCAAGTTTAATCTAAGCATAGGTATTTTAAGGAAATAAAGGGGGAAGGGTGGCGCTATTAATGGGCTTAAGTGCGTTCGAATGCGGCGTCGCATGATGAATGGAAAGGGACCGGGACGACATCGATCCGACCGTGGCAGCGACCCTCGAGATATCTAAAATGGAAATTTCCATGATCACGCAAGGCTACGTATGCTTTCGCTGTACCTCCTTACTACAGATTTTCAAAAGTCAGCATACTGTTTTGAATATCAATCGTTGCGATCAAGGACGCCTTGTACTATCTACTTGTAAGTAATTCTACAAACTTTTATGCTCCTACAAAAAATACAGGATTCTGACAAGTGTCACATAGTAGGTGTATAACTATACACATACAATAATTATTTATCATTACCAACCAACTTTGACGTCCTGCTACGAAACCAAGCTTCTCCCCTTATAGACGAGGGGGTAAGGTTAGACCCAACTCGCTGCTCTATAACGATGGCGGGCTATAATATAACCACAGTAGGTACTTCTTCTTAGTAATTAATGTATTATTGTTATTATTATTAAGAATAGTGTAAGCAAGTGTGTAAAATCTTTTTAGTGAAAATGACTTGGTTTAGAATAAATTAGTGGGATGTATATTAATTAAATACATTTTATATAATAATTAAAAAAAATATTAAATTAGTTAATATTTTTACTAAATATTTATAATTAATATAAATATTTATTATTAATATCCATTATAATTAATCTTTTAAATAAATAATTAGTATAGCTACTTACACGTATCTTGCCTTGATCTCGCTGCCGCTACGCACCGCGTGAGGTCGTGTAACGTTTATCGAAAAACATTAACATACACGACATTTTATAGATAAATTAAGCACATACATTAAACCAAAAACTAATAAAATGACGAATACGTAAGAAAAAAATATTGTCCTCTACTGCAGTAGGGATGCTCTATTACAAATATATTTTTAATGACATATTTGGGGAACTAAATAGGTATTTGTAAACGTAATTGTTTCCAAATTGTTTGTTGTAATCCTTCCAAAAAAGAAATAATTATTTTGATAATTTGCAAAAATAAATATCTGATTAATGCAATTAAGGAATTCGGTCGTATAAAATAAAAGAAAAATAAAAACTATTTTATGACAAGAACTGAAAATATTTCATTCAATTATAATAATAAATGTTTTAATTTCCGGTTATGCCTTTCTTAGCATTAAAATACGACACCGTAAAAGAAAATTTTGCATTAAAAGTTAAATTAAAATGTTAGGGGAATACTGCATGTAAGGGGGAGTTCGCGTTGGGTGCTTTTGCGTTGCGGCATTCATTAGACTAATAACTCCAAGCCATTTATAGGTTCTGCCGACGCTGAACAAGTTTCTAACTCGGTTCGTCTAGAGTCTAGAGCTATCAAGATTTTAGGCTGCATTTTCACTGAAGACTGACGTGAAGCTAATAATAAAGTAACGAATAGAATATGATGTGTTTTTTTGTTTGAAGCTTATGATTGATAAAGTTTTGGTGAGCCAATCCGAAGTTATCGGCGTTTGTGTATTAAAATCATTATGATAGTTAAGTACACAAATATTGAATTAATCTCTATGGAAAGGGCCTGTATGCACCGAATAATATCAACAGATTTTAGTTATCATAACCAACGGTTAACATAAGCTAAATATAAATTTACTAAAGCTAAATACAAATATATGATTAAATCTAAACGAGTCGCAATAAAACAAAAGTTTTTATCATTTTAACGCATAAACGAGAGGTTTAGTGTGTATTTGTGTGCCTGCATATGTTATTGTAATTCAGACGGAATAATATTACAATCAAACTCTCTGATGTTAAGTGGTGCTTAATCTGAGAAAGATGTGTTTCAAACATGTTTCAAATGTACTAGTAGTAAAAGGCAGCCAACCACAATCGAGAGCAACAGTAAGACGTCTGACATGCGACAGTCGCTTTTATTCAATACATTTCGTCTTTGGCGTGGTGACATGCGCGTTATAACTTCTCCCTACGGTCGACGTCAAGTGTCTCCATTTCCTTTTATGAATAGTCTCTAGCGTTGGCGGTAATTGCTTTTACACTCCAACCTAGTGTATGTTGTTTTAACAAGATTTAATTCGGTATTTCGCTATCATAAAACTGTGCTAACAATACATACGAGTGTATTATTTATGGCGTAACAAATAATAACAATAAAAAGTAATAACAATAAGTGGAAATTGAAAAACTGCAATCAGACAACAACTTGATAGAAATGAAAATTTTTATGTTACAAATTATTTAAATTATAATATGGAAAAAGCTGCATGACTATTCCACGAATAGCTGACAAATCAAAGCTGTACTGACTATAATGATTTATTTCAGTAGTCAATTGAATGTTTGGCATATAAAGAGGGAATGTGGAATTAAAATCATTTACTATTGAGTCTTTTTCCTGTAGGGGGAACATTGCCATGGACACTCGAGTTGAGTAGTGCAACTCAATGCCTAAAAACGGCTACCTCCTACTACATGACACGTTATAATAAACAAGTTTTGACTATCTAGGTAGCGCGGTACGCGGTGGAAATATAAGGCGGAGGCCCTGGCCCTGGGTTCGATTCCCGGTGGAGCAGATTGAGATTTTTCTTAATTTGTCTCGGTCTGGCTGGGGGAGGCTTTCGCTGTGGCTAGTTACCACCCTTCCGACAAAGACGTACCGCCAAGCGATTTAGCGTTCCGGTACGATGTCGTGTAGAAACCGATAAGGATGTGGATTTTCATCCTATTCCTAACAAATGAGCCCGCTTCCATCTCAGATTGCATCATCACTTAACATCAGATGTGATAGCAGTCAAGGGCCAACTTGTAGTCCTTAAAAAACAAGTCTAAATATGTACTTCCGTCTAAATTACAATAACAATGCAAGCACACAAATACACACTCTAAACGTCTCGTTTAAGGGTTAAAATGATAAAAACCATTATGAAATCACAAAAACCCTTTTGTTTTATTGCGACTCTTAAGATATTAAGATCTGCTCTCAATTCTTGTTTTTAAGAGGCGTAAAAGCAAACTTACCTGGATTTCCCAATTTACGTAATCTCTTTATCCTTGCCGCTTAAGCGAAAGGCGTCCTTTATTGGCAGGTTTATCTTGACTACAATATTTGAGACGAAATTATATAATATAGCATGTTAATTAAATTATGAAAATAAAAATCGTACGAAAAGTTGTCACGACACTTTTTGATCGAAAGGAAAACCGCCGTCTCGGTGTACAACAACAAATATTATTATTACTTAAAAAAAATAAAACTTTTTCTAATAATTACTAAAAAGTAGTTACTGATAGTATCCTCAATATTTCTTAAAACAAAAAAAGGTTTTTTGATTTTTCCGGTCAGGCTATAATTCCATAATTTTAGAGTGTAGGTGTACTCAATAATCTACGTTGCAATCATATCTATATGTAGTTAAAATGAAGTTTATTTTCGACTACGATTAAATGTTAGTTTTATGAATCATTCGTATTTTATTTTAGGGTGATGTGGGGCATGTAGGTTGACTAAAAATTCACCAACTATGTTAATAGGTACCCTGGCTTAAGGCACCTTGAATGGGCGCCCTTGACTGTTTTCAATATTGTTTATAACTTAAAAAATTGCTCTCGAATACGGTTTTCAAATTCAAATTCAAAATCGTTTATTTCAAGTAGGCTTATTACAAGCACTTTTGAAACGTCAAATTGGACTATTTGTAGTGACTCTACCACCGGCAAGTAACTCAACAGTTGCTCTTTTTATAATATTATCAATTTTACAATATTAAGCGTGTTGTGACATAAAGTTATTTATTTCACTTCCAGTCTGAAGTTGAAAGCCGATCCAAATGCCTTTGAACATCTTTGTCATTTGAAATTCATCGATAGTATAATTACCCTGACTCAGTAAGTGAGTTTTAATACATTGTTTAAACTTATGCAATGGCAGATCTAAAACTGAATTGGGTCTCTTGTTGTAGAAGAGTACACCCAATCCTACGAAAGATTTTTGTACTTTTCCGAGGCGATATGCTGACTTGCTTATGACTAACTTACGTCCATTTCTAGGAAGACGATCGTTTAAATCCTTTTTCTGTTTATACATATTTATATTTTGTTTAACAAAGACTAGGTTTCAGTACTATATAGCAACATTTGCTAGACTATAAAATGTTTTACTTATCCCGATTCATAGACAGGTAAATAATTGAAATGGCGTTCCATTAATAACTATAGATGGTAGAGTTGGTAGCAGGTAAAGGAAGTACATAATTATTTATGTATTTATTCATGGCTGGCAATAACATAGGACACTACACTATCTACGTAGAAAACTATAATAATTATAGTGTCCTTTATCTTTCAAACATTAGTCTTTCTGCCACACTGTCCATGTGTTACCCATTATAATCAATTTTGCTCCCTCGCTTGCCTCCCTTTAGGAATAGGAAATTCGGTTTTCCGTTTCCCTCGAGCCATTAAGAAATCAATAATTCAGCACGCCGGGGTTCTTTAACACACGATAAAAATAATCTTAATAACACTCCTTGTGAACTATATTTATTAAAGGTAAACAAAATATATAAAATAAATAGTTAGAACTGAATGTACTGTATACCAACTTGAGATTTTCAGGTATCATTTATTTAAATGAACACTTATAAGGAAGTAAGTAATACCCTCCATAGTTTCAAAGGCGCTATTAAACTTTAATTAAAACCTTTAAGTACAAATAGCTACGGAAAAAAAGGGTTAATAACCCATTGATATTGTGTTGGAACCTTTTGATATTCCTGTACTATAAGAAAGATTTTATGAAGTCAGCTTTCTGGTCGATTGTACCGTTTGTTGCGTGACTGGAATATAGCTGGCGCGTGGCATTCGATTGTGCCTTAGTTGACTTTAACTTAATCGTAACTATTAGTTCTACCTCTTAAGATAATTATAATATTCTTTCTGTTAAACGATGAATACATATCTTATATTCAAATAAAACAAAATTGCTATAAAATTTCATGACAAATATAATTTTAAAACATATCTACTCGCTACACACATTTTTATGCACTTATTAATATCTCTATAATAATGATTCATCATTATCAGCCTGTAATAGGTCATATCTCTGTCCTTTTAGAAGATGGAATACGGAGTATAGACATTACGCTGCGCCAATAAGGGTTGGCGGGCTGAAGGTGATGATTAAACCTTTTTATTTTTTTTTAAATCATGTGTTTATGAAAAAACATAAACACATAATTTAATTAAAAAAAAATAATTTTGTCCAATACTGAGGATGAAACGTGCTCTCCGAGGCGCGGGGGTGTAGCACCACGAAGTTCCTAACTTCGCGCTGAGAATATTTACCTGAAATTTTTAGGAGAAAAAATTTTGGAATAGTAAAGCTTAGTATTTCACAACCCGTCCTAAACCTCGAACCCAGAACCTTGTGATCGTAGGCCATAAAGGCCAACCATTGGAGCAACGAGGCTATCGTGATTTATTCTTATTAACAATAAGTACGTGATCGATAGTTATATCCTAAAAGCAAAAGCCTTACTATATTTCTCAGATTTATATTTATATTTATATTATATTTTCCAAATCCTAATGTATAAAATTTAAACAGACTTACTTCTGACGTTCTATTCCATGTTCACGCAAAATTTTTGAAACGGATACTACGGTACTCATGCAGATTTAGCTTAGCTTGAAACGATATAAAGCTTTGTTTCATTGAGACTAGACTAAGGGAAGGGACTGTCGAGTCTAATCGAGTGTCCACAGAACCAATTTCCATTGCAGCATTTTTTATTATGCAAATTACAATACGTATACCATGCCTACGCCATCTAGTTACGGCAATCGAATTTGCTACGAAATGCTACGACCGCCTACGAGCTGTTCTACGAACCATCACCGTGCTAGCGACATCTACAGGAAAATTACAAACACATTATGTTTGGGGTTAGTTGTCACGCCATTTTCTTGGATGAAAGCTTTAAAAGCGACATCTCTACGAAACACTGTAATTTACATAGCCGTAGATGCGTAAAGTGTAAGTTTCAGGACTGTATCGATAAGATAGTATTTAGTTTATGTCCGAAAAATAGTGCCTTATTGAATTAAATGCCAAAATAATGGTCTTAAACATTTTAACATAAATGTATAAATACAACAATGAGATTTTTGTTTAAGTTTTTCATGACATTAACTTTGTTTGTAGGATATAAGAAATAATCAGAAAAATACTTAATTATTATCTTACAATAAACTATTTGGTTTTAAATAAAAAAAAACATAAAATAATATATTCATCGATGGCAAATTTAATTGCAATAAAATGATTGTTTGTAAAACAAAACATCTACTCAGCAAGTAGTGGAAGTTAGATCAATAAGTCTTTTTAAAAACAATGCTCAATTTTTCTATGCCCTATAAATGAAAAGAACATAGGCTTTAATAAAAGGTCATACGATAAGGTTTTGTACTTGATTGTATTATATAAAGAAAAAATGGAAATTTTCAATGGCTGGCTTGCATGAGAAGCCGGCGCGGGTAGCGGGTGCGTGCCCTAGCCACGCGATCATTTTGCAACGGCGAGCGCGGGGGGAGCACGTCTAAGCTCGCCGCCTAACCATTCTTTATACTATAACCTCGTTAGCTTGAGTGACGTAAAACATTCTACCTAAACGTGTATAGTGGACGTGTATCGAGGACGTTGCAACACTTCATCGGACCCTGTGATTGCCACTCGTAGGATAACCTTGCTTGGTGCATTTATTATTCAGTGGCTGCGCTGAACTATGGCCAGGATGGCGCCCTTTACAGGTACTGTTCTTAAAATAGAATGTTTTCACTAACTCCAGCAAATTGAAAACTGATATTCAAGATCAATTGTATATTCGTAGTATAATTTAAAGCACAAATACGTAATTGGTAGAGCGCGTTGCACAATGCATGCTTTTACAATTTGAAGACGCAAGCCGCAATTTCCAAGAAATGGATTATTACGCTTTTAGTATCTTCTATTTTGTATTACCTTTATACATAATCGAATAAGTAACAAGAGTTATTTTACACGTTATAAATTTTTGGTAAAATATTTAACTTTTTAATCAAATTGCTTTTTTTATTTTTTTAATAAAAATTTGTTTTGTTAATAATTCTTATAATGTACCTAATCTTTATATATTTTAGGCTTTTTAGTAATACAGGATTGTTATATTTTAACCTATATTAAACAATACAACATAAAATATTCTAATGTCGCAGTAATGAAACCGTATATTAGCAGAATAGGTAGGTATTTCTACTATAAGATTGATGGACTTCCAATTACAATTGATTACAGATAATTGTTAGCTTATTGATCGATAATTGAGTAGTTTAAATCGAATATTAATGTTACGAATTGAATACAAAATGAATCAGGTTAAAAGATTTACCTTTTACATACTGGCACAGGATGCTTAAATAAAAGTATTTATATAGATTTTTAGATACGTACACTTTAATTTATTAAATTAGTTTTTCTTTCTAATAATACGGAAACGACGTCAGTAATGTCTTAAGTCGTACAGTATTATTGCATCTTGGCAGAAAAGTTTCTTACTTTCGTTGGGCTGAAAGACCCTCAAGGGTGCCTCATTCCTTTGAAATCACTTAAGAAGAAAGAGGAATAATACCCGGCCGTGGATTACTTTATTAATGTTCACTCGACAGTAATGTACTGTTATTGCCTACTCTCTGAAACCTGATTAAGGCTTATAAAGTAGTATAAAATGTGCGTGGGACGAAACGTGCGAATAACGAGCAACATCGTTTCCATCTGCTGAATATACAAGTTCCTGACACACTAGCGGGTTACACAAGGATCTTGTGTAGTAGGTATACAAGTACTAGCAGACGACTTCTTCCGCATAAAAAATGGTGTATACTTTACTGCTTTAAGAAGTGAGTTTTGAAAAATCCTTTCCTAGCGCACGCCTACATCATAATAGCTATATTTTGTGTTTAGTGGTTCGAGGTAAACGTTGGTAAATCACTCAGTCAGTTACGGTTGCCTTTATATATATATACGACGACGAGTATAAAACTCCTTTTGAGAAAAGCAGACACTTGTGAACTCTTCAAAATGCGCTGATTTCGCTTCCTTGGTAATATTCTGCATAAATACGACTAAAACAAAATTTGAAGACTCTTATGCAGCAGTAGCATTTATTTATTTAGTAGACACGCCTCTTTTTACCCGACTGCGTCAGAAGGAGGGTTATGTTTTTCGAGCGTATGTATGTATGTATGTATGCCCATTTTTTCGGCACGCGCTACAGCCTAAACGACTAAACGGATTTTGACATGTGAGGTGTCGTTGAATGTGCCAAAATTGTGGTAGTGACATAGGCTATATAAATTTTCAAAACGGCGGCTGTAAATGGGGAAAAAAAGGGGGGATGTGTGTATTTCTTTCTTCTATCTTAGCAATATGAGTATCAAATGAAAGGTCGTAAAAAGACCATTTCAAAAATATAAATATTATATTATGTTTATATTGCCGTTTTAACAAAAAATGGTATAAAGTGTACCGTGTCATTTCTATACCATAAACTAAAAATCCTTGTTTTTTTTCTTTTCAGTTCATAACTTCTATGCAGTCGGGTTTTTTGTTTTTATAATAATTATTTTATATAAATGCAAAATCTTTACTAAGCTTACACATGTTATTATTATTATTACATATTATTCTTTATCCATGTATCTTTTTGGAAAATGGATTAACTCTTTTATTTTTACAGGACATTTGATGTTACATATAGTTAGAACATTAACTTTAATCCAATGGGAAAACATCTATACATACCTATTACTTATTAAAGCAAAATACCATTTTATTGAATCTATTCATATATCTACACACTCGATTGACTTTCATATCATTCCTTAAGCATAGTACTTATTTTTCGGTGTATAAATTCACTAAGAAAGAATTTCTCGATAATCACACGGGAACGGGATCTACTCGGGCAAAACCACTAGGCACAGCTAGTATTACATATTGGGTAGGATGATACGCAATTGAAAACGATTAAACATATATTATAACATAATATGGTTCATGGGTAACCTGGTTTAATACACACGATACTTTTCTCCTAGTCTATCCGACTATCTGTTCAAACTAATCTTTAAAACGGAAGCTAAGTTTAATCCACATGATTTACACTCGTTCAGTATTTACCTTGGAGCAATATAAAGCCTTTTATTGCATTGATATTGGACGTAGAGATTTTTATACGAAAAGAAACTAATCTCTACGTGCTTTCAGTTTTTAACATACTCGTAATTTTTTTATTTTATTTTTAGTTTAGGTTACTGCAGCTGTTAAGTATTCCTTTTTTTATTTAATATATTAAATATTGTATTTACACATACGTACATATATTTAAGCTATTTTTGAAATAAATAAATAATCTCCATATATCTTTTTGTCCGGTATTGATTTCTTTTTTACTGAACATATGTATGTGTTAACAATGAACACATTTATGCGTTCTATATACTTTTTCAACCTGCGCCGCATGTCTTAAATAAAAGATATGGGATAAAGGAGGGGAATTATCTAGTTTTTAGTGTAACGACATGCCTGGGGCTTAATCATAGGTTTTGCATTATAAGGATTCGTAATTTCATACAATTATTTATCAATCATCTACACTTAATAGTGGTCAAGCGTGAGCTTATTTCATATAAAAAATCATCATTTCAATAACATCACCATCATAGTTATAGTATCATAATGTCCAATATAATTTATTAACGACGATCAGCCTATTTAAAAGGCATTCTACAAGGCCACGCCTTTCTCCTATTAGGATAGGTGACTTAGGGCATTAGCCCATCAGGCTATTTGAAGACTGAGTTGGCGGGGTCTAGTCTCGTAATATTGCTTCTCACTTCAAAGCCCACCCAGCACATACACACTTTAGAGCATGGACCCACAACGCTGCTTAAATGCGAGTTTAATGGGCTATTAAAGATGATCAATTGATCAGTTTGTAATATTTTGTCCCTCTGAAAAGAACCCTATTCCAGCCAAGTCTCACTTATGTACCTATTGCAGAGAAAAGGCTTTTACAAAATGGCTATACCTACAACGTAAACTATAATCCATTGGATTTAGGTCAGGTGAGTATGGTCACAGAAACAATAGCTGTAGTGGGAGCTCTTGTTTGTTTATTTTGTTTATGGTTTTACCAGTATTAGTGACTTCGGTCAAGGAGTCCAATATATTACGACGTAGTAGTTCTTAGTTCGTATAAAATTCAAACACCTCTGCCTCTAATTTTTTTATTATTTAGTACATGCCCTTGTCTCCAAACACACATGGTGGTAAGTGATGTTTCAAATTTAAATAAAAGCGGGATAACTTGTTAGGTGTATGCAATCTTTTTGGTTTCTACTCGACCTCGTACTGGATAGATAAATCGTTTGGCGGTACTTCTTTGTCGGCAGGATGGTAACTAAGTACGGCCGAAGCGCACCTGCCAAATTTTTGTTCATAATGTCGTAAAAAATGTGTTATAATGGTGTGTAGGTCTTTGTTACTTTAAAGCTATACGAGTCTGTCCATCGTTCTAACTGCAAATAATTTGAATATTTCATATATAATTCGCAATGTAAGGCTAGAATGTCCAAAGCAAGCATGAGGCAACAATGTCCAAAGTTTGCTAACAAGATCTGAATTACTTACTACACCTTCTACTTACTTATTAGCTTTTCCTAGGGTTCATTTAAACTCTTACCTATAGTGTATTAATAAATTTTATGATGAAAGATTTCTCAAAGTGGTTGCCTTCCGAAACGGTGATAGAGTCACTACGTACTGACGTTTCAAAAATGCTTGTAAAATGGAAATAAATAATTTTTGAATTTTGTTTCCTGTCACTTATTCCTGGATCTTTCCATGTCCTTCAGTGATTTTTGACAACATGTATGTTGTCAAAAATCTTCTGTTATTATGTTGTAAAATTGTAACAAACAAGAATGCTTCATTCCTTTAAGAATCTCCGACCTCCGTGGCGCAGTGGTATGCGTGGTGGATTTATAAGACAGAGGTCCTGGGTTCGATTCCCGGCGGGGCAGATTGAGATTTTTCTAATTTGTCTTGGTCTGGCTGGTGGGAGGCTTTCGCCGTGGCTAGTTACCACCCTACCGACAAAGAAGTATCGCCAAGCCGATTTAGCGTTCCGGTATGATGTCGTGTAGAAACCAAAAGGGATGTGGATTTTCGTCCCACTCCTAACAAATTAGCCCGCTTCCATCTTAGACTGCATCATCACTTAACATCAGGTGTGACAGCAGTCAAGGGCCAACTTGTAGTCGATAAAAAAAAGAACGCACATAAAACTGAATGTAAATAAACACCTTTAAAAACTTTATTTTAACACATTTTGTTATTTATAAAATAACTTTGCTCTATAATTTCAAATTCTCTTTGTCATCTAAAATTCATTATTTCAGTATAAAAAACAACTGTAACCGGACTTAGCTATCTGGTTTTTCTACAATTTTAGTCATTCATTGCTTATGCCGAGTACTCCACTCAGTGAATGGACTGGCGAGATTCAGTTCAATGGTTTATTCAGAGACTACATTTTATTTTAATTCTTATTTTTGAATACGAAACGGCGCTGCATTAATTAAAACTGACATGGTTTTTTAAAATCTTGAATGGTCGTTGTATGTTCACTGAAACGATTCCCCTGGAACATGAACTCGTTATTTTATACCATGAATGATTAAGAGTTACCAAGTTCGTTACAAATAACGTAACGGTATATTTTATGTTAACCATAAAATATATTAGTTTCTACTAAATCTTTAACAAGTGGTAACTTTCACAGCAATAGTTTTAGTTTGGCTATAAGTATAATCATTTAATTTAATAGAATATTTGTTTCACTAGATACTAGTTATTTTAAAGTTACGAACAAAACGAAATACTTAATGCAATTTGTTGAAAAATGAATTTTTTTAAAACCAATTGAATTATTTTCAATGAAATTAAGAATTCTGGGAATTTTACTACGTCATTCAACTAGGTAAGTACTTTCTATTTTATTTATTGGGAAGTTAAAACCAGCTAAAATGTTTCATTACAAAATGTAAACTGGTGTATCACCATGCTATTTTCTAAACTTGGCTGTAAAACTGCCGTGCGTCAAGATCTAGACAGACAAATAATAAAATAGTAAATGACATCGCGGGTGTCGCTGGTTATTTATATGAGTACAGAAACCTTTCACCTCTGTTGTTCTGCTACAATATAATTTGTTGCGTGTTGTAATTAAATTAATCGTTGTAATGTAATTAAATTAGGTTGTACTTAAATTTTACAGTTGCAATACTAAGCCCGTTAACACGCATTGGACCTGCGTCGTCCAATGCCTGTATGGGTCCAAGGTCCAAATCCTCTTTCCTAGAATGAAGAGAAGATTGGAACTTCAGTCGATAATGGATAAAATTTTTTAACAAAACATAGAACCGACTCAAAACGCACTAAAAAGTATAAAATAACTGCGTCATTTAGTTGCTTTAATTTACATAAGCAAATCTATGAAGTCGGTGCCAGCCAAGTTTAAGGAACATTTATTTTACGTAGTAAAGCAGTTTGTGGTTTGTAGGTAACGTCCTTATAGTAAAAACCTTGGCTGGCACCGACTATATTGGAAGTGTAATTCTAATAAAAAAGAATTATCAAATCGGACAACTCTGTAAAAAGTTATGCGTGGTCATACATAAAAAAAAATTATACGTGCTGAATTGAGAACCTCCTCCGTTTTTTTCGTCGGTTAAAAATAACCTAATTTAGATGATAGTTGTACACTTGGACGAGTAATGGCTTACAGATCTTTTAGAAACTTTTCTTTAAGTTGTGAGAGCTACCCTGGTGGTTCTTTAATGCTATTTACGTCGACTTTATATACTTTTATCTTCTCTTTGTGAGAATGAAATTAACTTAAGAGTAAGCTGGTCGTGCGTGACTACAACTCAACACAATAATACACTATTTCACTTTGCATTCAGACGGGGCATTCAACTTCTCACTGTAGTAGATATATATAGTAAACCTATGCAATCAATTATGAAAAGTAACTTATTTCTAATAACAAACTAAGGTCTTAATCCGCTTGTAATTTTGTAATATATATTATACTTCTTTTGGTAAAAACTGTCCTACTTACAGCGCAACAACCTCTTAATATTACCAACTTCTTAATTAACCACGGTTTCACACGCGTGTAACATGTAAGAATATAGCCCAAGCTTTGTCGGCTTTCCGACACAACCAAACCAACGAACTATCTAGAAAGGTAATGTTAATTAAATAATGTTTCCGATGGTCAGACAAAAAAGTTAAGCCGTGCAAATCTGCAGGCAATATCTCATTTCTTATAAATCTTGATCCGTTTTACATATGAAGAGAATTGCAAGTATCTAAATGATCTGCCTTTGTTTAGTATCTAGGACGATATAATTGTAGAATAGAATCATTGTATAACATTTGTATGCAGAAAGAGGCGGAAAGTGCGACCTTAAGCGATGCATTTTCTAAGGCCCGCTGGGAATTTCTCCTGATTTATTTCGCTTTGGAGAGTTAACTACGTAAAACAGAATATGTACGTACTATTTAAGTGCACTGGAAATAGTATAAAGAAACAGTATTTTTATAAACAATACACATTGTCACGCAACATTCATTTCTGTATAACATTTATATATTAAATGGCTTAACTATGGCTAAAAAAGGAAGGTTAATTTATGGCCGTATTTGGGTCGCTTGACAAATGATTGATTAGCTTCTTGGAAAAGTCTAGCTTTGTACCATAAATTAAGTGACTAACAAGTTTTTTCAATTGGTGTCGATTGCCCTAAAACTTGTATCTTCGATTAAGCTCACATTTGATATCAAAAGACAGACAAAGCCTTTAAATGGATCTGACCATATGATGGAATCGTCAATATCAGACAGTTTTGACGGGATGGAATCGTCAATATCAGAGCCTGACAGCCGGCTACGACGAGAATACGATCATAATAATTTAACATACTTGGAGTGGGTTTTCCACCAAGCAAATTTTGTGAGTATTTATGACTACTGGGCTTTTAATTGATAATGGCCTGAAGATAATATAAAAAATACGCCTACTTCTACTACCTCCTAAGTAGAAAGAAGTACTCTCTACCTGTACCGAAATAACCATTGTTGAAACTTTTCAACGTTTGACATGGGTTGCTTACAATATTTATAAAATGACGAATGTATGGCTACTATAGACTTTATTCGTAGTGCATGTACGTAGTTATGCGTTGTTTCGTTGTGAATAACTGCTTAAACGTAGCAGCAACCGTTTGAAGTGTTCTGTACACACTGGCTCGCTGTATTTTCATAAAGCGTCTGACGTCTACATATTTCTTAATTGGCTCGTTTTTCTGCAAGTCTTCATTTTCACTTAACTTCTAGGAAAAAAATATTTAACGCTTTTTAGCAGTTAAGTAATTAATATTGCAGTGTACAAAAACTTCAGAATTTTAACAAGACACATTAAAATTTTCTACTAGTTAAACTAAAAATTTTAACAAAAAATAAAAACGCCTTCAAAACGCACTAAAAAGTAAAAAATAACTACGTCATTTACTTACTTTAATTTACTTAATCACATCTATGAAGTCGATGCCATCCAAGTTTAGGTAAAGACTTTAAAGTAGAAAGCTCGGGTGGCACCGACTTCATAGACGTGATTAAGTAAGTTAAAGTAAGTAAATGACGTAGTTTTTTTTACTTTTTAGTGCGTTTTGAAGGCGTTTTTATTTTTTGTTAAAATTTTTTTATTTCATACTTTTTAGTGCTTTATCAACAACGAACATACTAATAAACCTACTCGAACTAAACCATAAGTACCAATATTCACTACCTACTTATAACATTCCGACGCCCCTGCAAAAGTGAATATAAAGTTTAAAGAGTTTCCTCGAGTTTTCGTAGATCATTAGATCATGACTTAGTAAACATTAAACTAACTGGAAACTATAACCTTTCAAACTTCTTATTGAGACATAAATTAATCGAGCCCAATCACAAAGTAGCTACTGTAAACCGTTAAATAGCTCCCTCAACTGTCCTTCTTCTTCATCGCCAGACCCTCAATGACAATCACAGCCCATCTAAATGTAAAGTTCTCATTGAAACAAATTAATCAAGCCCAAACACAAGGTAGCTACTGTAAAACGTTACGGAGCTCCCTTAACTGTACGTCGTCTTCATCACCAGACCCTCAATGACAGTCACAGCCCATCTAAATGTAAAGTACTCATTGAGACAAATTAATCGAGCCCAAACACAAGGTAGCTACTGTAAACCGTTAAAGAGCTCCCTCAGCTGTCCCTCGTCTTCATCGCCAGACCCTTAATGACAGTCACAGCCCATCTAAATATAAAGTTCTCATTGACACAAATTAATCGACCCCAAACACAAGTTAGCTACTGTAAACCGTTAAAGAGCTCCCTCAGCTGTCCCTCGTCTTCATCGCCAGACCCTTAATGACAGTCACAGCCCATCTAAATGTAAAGTTCTCATTGAAACAAATTAATCGAGCCCAAACACAAGGTAGCTACTGTAAAACGTTACGGAGCTCCCTTAACTATACGTCGTCTTCATCACCAGACCCTCAATGACAGTCACAGCCCATCTAAATGTAAAGTTCTCATTGAGACAAATTAATCGAGCCCAAACACAAGGTAGCTACTGTAAACCGTTAAAGAGCTCCCTCAGCTGTCCCTCGTCTTCATCGCCAGACCCTTAATGACAGTCACAGCCCATCTAAATGTAAAGTTCTCATTGAAACAAATTAATCGAGCCCAAACACAAGGTAGCTACTGTAAAACGTTACGGAGCTCCCTTAACTGTACGTCGTCTTCATCACCAGACCTTCAATGACAGTCACAGCCCATCTAAATGTAAAGTTCTCATTGAGAGAAATTAATCGAGCCCAAACACAAGGTAGCTACTGTAAAACGTTACGGAGTTCTCTTATATATAGATCGGCTCCATCATCAGATCGACTCCAGACCTTCATCGAACTATAGTGCTTTTAAATACTTACCGGAAAAATTAACAAACGTACTTGTTGTCTCTACAATTTTTGAGAGTTCCCCTCGTTTTCTCCAGGATCCCATCATCAGATCCTGGTTTCCTTGTCATGGTACCACTACCAAATTATCTTCTTTCCAACAAAAAAAGAATTATCAAAATCGGTTCATAAACGACGAAGTTATGCGCGAACACACATAAAAAAAAAAAAAAATACGGTTGAATTGAGAAACGCCTTTTTTTTTGAAGTCGTTTAAAAATCGTTAAATTAAAGCCTATATTGCAATACCAGGTAATAAATAAATAAATAATCCCAGAATAAAAAATTATCAATCTATTTCTTTACCTATACTACATTTTCTGAGTTAAAAACCATGTAACAAACCTCAGATTAAAAATTTTTTAGCTGGGTGAACAAAGCTTACTAATTGTATCTATTTAGATTTCTCGTGTGAAACGGACTATCAACAAACAATTAATCAAATGTGGACACATTTAGCAATTCATTACAAAATTAAAAGCCTGTTTAGTTTACAGCGTCGCTGAAAGCACATGCTTGAACCCATCATTGTAGTGGCCATTAATGTAGAGAGGGAAGGGCGGGGGCGCACCGTCACGCCATCTTCACTCGCTGTAAATAACCACTACATTCAGCGCACCATGAACTCAGTCAATACCGGGACCTAACTTCAGCATGGGTTTGAACTTACAGAAATGTGCAAAGATATGAGCTCGGTGAATACCGACCTGCCTAAATTCGGCCTGCTATTTATAATGTACGAAATTAGAAGTTACACATAGTATAATAACAGAACTATGATCCTACGAGTACATAAGTATTTGTGTAAATTGTTATGAGAGTTGTGATCAAAATAAATCAAAAGATTGTGACAGTTATTTATGAGGATGTTAAACACAAACGTTTAAAATCATATAGATTTCTGAATATCGTCTTCTTGGGCCACTTCGATTTATTTTAATAAAACTTTATATATTTAATGGACAATTGAGAGTTCTTAGAGCTAAGTGTTCTGGTAAAAGTCCAGAGCTCTGACTAGCATCTATTCTAACAGTAAACCATACCTCAAGTGGGTTTGATATCAACGACACTTAAATGTTTTTGATTTTTTCTGATTTTTTTTTCTTTTCTTAATGAAACAATTGAATTGAAATATTTGTGTCGATTTTTTCAATCCAGAAGAAATTTTCAATGCTTTTCAGTTTACGGAGATATTCAACGATCGCCTTTTTATTAAAGAATAATTATTTTAAGAAGATTAGAAAAGAAATTCAAAAGAAAAAGGATTTTATTAGAGAATTAATCATAACTATTCATCAAAAGTCATAAAGATAGTTATGTCCTTTCGGAACCCTTATGCGTTTCAGAACCCTAGACAGACACATAAGGGTTCTGAAACGGATTAGCTAAATTATTATTTCCTGGAATGTCCTGGTTAAAAAGTAATAGCTGGATGTCCTACGATATTGTCGGGCGTTATGTCACGCCCGCACTACATTTTTGGGGGATATAAACGGCGTATAATGAGACATGTCTATGTATAATTTTTTTCTTCAATATTGGGCCTTTGTCTATTTAGTTTTAATCTAACTATGGTAATATACTTTCGTGTTTTCTAAACCCGAAATAATGATAATAGTTGGATAGGCGTTGGAGCCCAAGGTGCTAGAATGACGCACCGGAAAGCGCAGTGTTGGTCGACCCCCCCTCTAGATAGACTGACATTAAACGTGGCGCAGGGAGCCGCTGGCCATAGGCGGTCAAAATCGTGACGTTTGAAAGTTCCTAAAAAGGTCCATGTCGTATAATGGACTCCATTTGCCGATGTGTGTTAATTTTGGTAATAATACGGCCGATGAACTTCATAACTCTCTGCCTATTTTAATAGTTCACTAAAGGGCCTCTTTCTTCATAGGAGGTAGGCTATATGCGAGTACGCATTGTTATATACCCCCAAGTCACGGAAAGTGTGTGTTGTGTGACTTGGGGGTATAACATACCAACACACACAACGACTTCGGGATAAAAATTTCATGGAAGAAATAAATTCAGTATTCTCATAGACCCAGACCTAAACTCATAGACCCAGGAGTTGAATCTCGATATTCAAAGCCACATAGGCTACCTACAGTTTCAAGGAGGCATTATTTATACATAACTTGAACGAAATCTAGATAGTTACCAACGACAAGTAATTAATAATACCAAAAATTTATTTACAAAAATACCAATATTTCTAAAAATTATATCTTGTTGTTGTATATGGAGCTGGAAATTTTGAAACCGTAAAGTAATTACGTTCTCTGTAATTCAGCCTAAAAAACTTTATACAATCCTTTTTTGCTTTCATAGTGTAACATGAAAATGAAATTGGATTCCAGGTTTCGTTTAAAATCATTATTACTGTTGCAACATACTTTCGGAAGCAACAAAATGCTCGCTGCCTCGGCCGCTTTAAATTGATTTTGTTCCCGAGCGAACTTTTGGACCGTTCAAGCTTATAGTTCAATTAAAACTAGTTATTGTGTTCAATTTCGTGACGTTGTAAGGTAGGTTTTATGCAACGATCTTTTACTACGATTGCGGTATAAATGTGCAGGTATTCTCTAGAAAATTGCAACAAAAATCCAAGAAGAACAATTAATTAAATTCTGAAATACACAGGTGGGAAAAGGTATTTGCGTATTTTAGAAATTCAATTTTACAAAAGAACATTCTCTCGAACGTTCAAAATCAATCGAATATTTTATGTAAGTCTGGGAATAAAATGGAATTTTTAACTATTAATAATAGTATTTAATACATAAATAATTATCAAATCCTCATCATCATCATCATCTTTAATTAAGGGTAGAATTAAAGCAGTTGGTTGCCTTTTTTAAAACATACATTCATGGGTGTATTTATTTGCTTAAAACGCTGCATTCAATTTTGTTGATAAGTTTAGACTGTAAAAATAAAAAAGGTTTCATTTCAGGTTCTCTCAAGTTTTAGCACTTTTTAATGTAAATTTCATTAATTTTTAAATGGGTTAAGATTTTCTACGACACTACAAATCCCGCTTGAACTTTTAATAGGACAGACACTTAGCACCACTCCTTTGAAGTTGAGGACGATGTCTTTAAACTACACGTACTTAGGATGTGCAAATTTTTATGCCTGAAATAAAATGTTTTTGAAATTATACACATTAGGTCGTGAATAATTTTCTTTAAATGAATGCAAAACTAACTAGCACATTTGTAATCAAACACTGTAAACGAATTTAAATAGTGGAATTTATTCTTGCTTTTTCATTATATTTTGTTTTCATCAAAGAATTATATTATAGAAATAACTAATTTTTATTTAATATTTTTAAGAAAGTTTAAGAAGTATACCCATAGACATCATATGATAGCATAAGTGTTAATCAATATTCCAGTATGATTTATCGGAATTAGGTATTCAATACATAAACAATTTAATTTTTGATTTGTTGTCAAATCTCAAAGTTTTTTGTCTACGATCTGTTGTACTATAATTGTATATAACTATGTAACGCTCAAGATGGTGCATTAAACATTTTAATAATGAAAAATTATTTCATTAACAGTAACACACAATATTAAAGTTGACTTGCTATATAAAGTTTCAACAAGTAACACACAATAATAAAGTTGACCTTCTATAAAGAATCAACATTATGTTGGTAACATAAAGTGAAATCTGTGTTTCATAGTGTTAATATAATATTTGCAGATAGATATCACATGTTAAATTAAATGTTACATGCTCATAAAAGGAAAGCACGTTTAATAGTACATTAGAGAGAATAGGTACATTTAATAAACTTAACAAATTAATTTTGTTTGTTCAGAGCTAAGGGCACGGAGGCTTCGCTTTGCTCCTAAATTGACTACACTAAACAAAGGCTGTTACGCCGCACAATTAACAATTATATAGGGAAATTACTTCATTCGAAGGCCTTTTGTTAGCTTGTTACATTATTAAAGTTAAGAACAAAGCAAACAAAACGATAATATCTTTTCCGAAAATAAAGTGTGACTGAAGTGGTATCTACAATTTGAAATTGTTCTGGAACTGGCACTTGTTTTACTAACTAACATTTCGCTCATTTATTTTGGAGAATTTCTACATTCATTCGACCAATTTGATCGGTATCGTAAAACTAATGTGAACTAAAGATGGGAATGAGAGGTGGCCATTACTGTGTCCTACAGTTATTTATTATTAGTGTCCTAATAGGTACCTACAACCTACATGTAATAAGTTAACAAAACAAATGAGATAGATTATAACATAAGCAATTTTAATAAGTAGGTATGTATTTTTTTGTCGATTCTAAGCTAATTATAATGTTTTGAAATAGTTTAATAGGTAGAATAATTTAAGATTTTTTAAGGATTGGATAGACAACCTACCTATGTTTGGGCTAATATATCAGCGTAGTATCATGTCAGCCACTCGGCGGAGTTCGGTACTGGCGTGATCTGAGTCAAGACTGAGAGATGTTGTCGCAGTGAACGCCACGAAGAGAATCAGCCTCAATTCTCCAGACAGCTGCTTTATATGGGCATCGATCGGTCCTCCCCGCCACTACCGAACTCCGCCGAGTGGCTGTCATGATACTACTCCGACAAATACATAACATCATTTAATTTTTACCATTGTGTTATGTTATGTGGCTTTGGCCTGGGTTCAAAACCTGAGTCAGATTTTGGAATAAGTTTTCTTACTTCAAAGTTTTCAATAAATAGTAGGGAAGATGGTAGTACTCATCCCCGTGCACCTTAAGCCGCCGGTCCCGGTCACTATCATCAACATCTGATAGTGTGCTTTAATGAATTGAATATTAAAGCCCAACAATCCGCTTTGAAGTAGCGTAGCTTCATATCCCCTCTCCTGTATGGGAGGTCTGGACCCTGTAGTGGGCCGTTAATAGGCTGATAATGTTGTTATGTTATTCTTATATTATATTTAAATGTATCTCAGGGCTACGTTAAGAACACTGCAATCTTACGTTGACTTTTCAAATCATTTTCTTTAACGATATTCACGAAACTCACGGTTGAGAGGTTCTGAATCGAGAAATTGATTTACAATCTAAGGAAAATCTTATTTTGGGCTCCGACTCGAGCTCGTTTAGTCGGATATTAGGTATTAAGTAGTAATTTCAGACATAGTCTTCGCTCTGATTTTTCTCATCTCTTTTTATACACATTTTAAGTCATATTTCTGTAGGGCATTGAACAAATAATAACTAAATATCTTCGAGGGGAAAGTCAATCTAATCTTTTTTATAGGGTGTCTCTTTAGCATAACAACATTACCATGTAATGGAAATGGAATCACCCTTAATGGAAAAAAAATCCATTAAGCGTAATTGTGTAAAGTCCAAATCTTTCCTTAATAAATAAATCTCACGGTACAGATTCTTAAGTAGTGGTATTTTACCTGACATTGAATGAGAAATGCTTAGATTCAAAATATTCATAGAAATTCCATTTTCTTATTCTGTAGCGAATAAGTTTTTAAATTGATTTTTGTGCTTTTTATCATTAGGGTCACTTGTTGAATATTAGATACATTAATCTTGAGAATGAAAAAAGGTTTATTATGATATAATGTATTGATTTATTATAGTGTATTTTTATTTGAGCAATCTTTAGAGTTACGGTTATTTTAAGCTACGAAATCCATACCTTTTATTCAGAGCTGACGTCAATTGTCTATCTTTTAGGTGGGCGTAAACTGGCCGGCGACGTACGATGTATTCTTAGAAGTTATATTATTTTCTAGTCAAAGCAAAATGTATGTGGGCGTTGAAGATGCTTAAACTCTGAAAAACTATACGAGGTACTATAAGTACCTAGGTAGGTAATAGGTATTGCAGGCAATTTCTCAATGTTTTTCTTTCTCTTTATTGCACAACAATAAAATGGTCGGCATAGTGATGGCTCGATCGAAAGGGTTTTCATGTTTATCATATAGATAGATCTATTTCTGCAACGAATTAACAGTCATTAAATAAGATATGCATCTTTACTCTATCAAAAGAGCAAAAATATATCTTTAAATTGCAATTTCAATGTAAACTTGTTGAAGGATGAGCTTCGACTGTTCATATTATTTCGTAAACAACTTGATGTAAGTATAAAATTTTTTATCCGAAAATAGAACCGACTCTAAACGCACTAAAATGTAAAAAATAACTGTGTCATTTAGTTGCTTTAATTTACTTAAGCATATCTATGAAGTCGGTGCCAGCCAAGTTTAAGGAACATTTATTTAACGTAGTAAAGCAGTTTGTGGGTTCTAGGTAATGTTCTTAAATTAGAAACCTTGGCACCGACTCCTGGATATGCTTAAGGATATGCTTAAGTAAATCAAAGCAACTAAATGACACAGTTATTTTTTACTTTTAAGTGCGTTTTGAGTCGGTACTATTTTTTGTTAAAAAATTTCGTTTCTTACTTTTTAGTGATTTATCGCCACGTAACGTACTCGTAATATACTGTCATAGTATATTATACGGCACTTGTAGTCAATAAGCTACCGATACTTACACTAAAACCGAAATCGCTGCAAGTGTGCCTATAAAATTTGAAGAGTTCCTTAAATTTTCCCAGGATATCATCGTAAGATCCTAACATGATGAAAATGGGGACGCCTTGGAATTGTGCCCTTTCTAATAAAAAAAGAATTATCAAAATCGGACAACTCTGTAAAAAGTTATGCGTGGTCATACATAAAAAAATATATGTGTCGAATTGAGAACCTCCGTTTTTTTTCGTCAGTTAAAAATAATATTACGAAGTAAAATTGGAAGTAGCCCGCATTGATTCAATTTCGAAATTCAAAAATTCGATAACTGAAATTGGCCAAGTACGAGTAGATGAATACCATCATGGTGGATACCCGTTGTATTAACTTCAAAGCAGAATGCTGATTGTGTTTATTCAAAAGTGCGGGCACAACAATGGTTTGCACCCCCGCATGAACAAAGCCTTTAGACGGTACCAACAACAATTCTAATGGAAAATTACATTATACCACTGTGTTGCCTGCTGCATAGCTTTTTGTGTTATGGAAATGGTGCTCGTAGGAAGGTTTATAATCTATTGTCTAAATTAGTTCTGGAAAAAACGCGTACTTCCCTCCCGAATATTCACTATTAATATCTCTTCCCGTCATTGACATATCGACGTTACTATGGACTTCGGGTGTAATGAAACAAAAGTGTGAGAATCTTATATATATTAGAAAAGTATTTTTATAAAAAACTAAAACATGTAATTAGTCTTGTATTATTGTTATCCATCCAATAGCACTAAAAAGATTTCATGAGATTGTCGATTAACTTGCTTAACATAGTTATACTAATACTAATAATAATAATAAAATTCTTTATTACACCACAAAAACATAGAACAATTGAATAAGAATAATAATAAAAAATATACTGTTTTAAATATGTTAATTGATGTAACGACTTCTGTTATCAAAATAATCAAGTGTGAAGGATGTGATCTCTTCCATATGGTACAACTTCATTGATTAATATTCATGTCATAAAAATCAAATTATGATTAAAATTATTTTCAATTCAGAGTGAAGGAATTAAAAAATTCAAATGGTGAACAATTAAATAACTCTATGACACAAGCATTCTCTCAATACTAATATGTACATAAAAATTACATACACAATAAGTTACATACTAATACATAAATAACAAGAAATAAAACATTAATAAATATTTACTAAATACTTATACCTACTAATTTTGCGATATGGGCGCTCACTAAGAACGGATGTTTCGATACTCGCACGGGAACGGGATCTAAGCGAGAGAAACAGAGATTAAATAGCACCAAAATTATCTCTGAAAATTATAATATATTTCCATGATTGGTTTCATATCAACCCGTCGGCGTCGTAGCTCGTACGGCTGACGTAATGATAAAACATAATATAAGCATACATACTTAAGTCTATTACAATAAAGTCTACTTACGACACGCGAGGGAAGCCGCTTACACGCCTGTTATTTTATTGCTTTACGTATGTGGAAGGGGAGTTTTATTTTGCCAGGAAAAAAGGATGTTCTTAATAAATGGATGAGTTCTAGGGCGCCGTCTCTAAGCAAAAAATCAATTCTCTGGCAGCCAGCCATGTGCAATTCGCTGAACTACGCTAGTGCCTACTGTACAGCGTGCTATTAGTGTTATTTGGTTCAACCACCAATTACATTGACGTTAATAATAGAGATTACCAAATAGGTATTTCAGAGATATTAAAGTGGGTTCCTAGTTGAGTGGGTAGAGTATTTGCGTAATAACGTAACCACACGTGCCGTCAATTTATATGGCATTTAAAGCGACGTCATCTATTTATAACCTGGGAAACCTCTTCAATTTTCCGTTATATATTGACGTAACAAGTGTTCTAAGTTTATTTATGCAGTCACTGAAAATCTCACTCTTTTTGTTTAAATTTTCATGAAATTTTGTGTTTAAAGGATTTTGCAGGGGATTAATCAATTTAGCTAAGTTTCATTTTTAGAAAACGTATAATTTCCAAAAAAAAATGCCGAACCAAGTTAGAACCTCTCTGGCAACCAGGTACTTACATCTTCTTACCTCTTGTCCATGGTACTATGTTAGTCGGAAGGCAACCATAAGTTTATAAGCAATTCATCTGCTATGTATATATCCGCTATCCTAAGCCACACGTCTTTTTTTTACAATACGATTGCTTGTTTCAAAGATTAGCCCAAATAAACAGACAAACAAATGTTTCAAAAATTGTTTTTTAGGTTACTTCATTTAATGAAAATTTTACATTACAAACATTTCAATTTTATTTATTTGCGGATGCCCACGGTTTACCCGCGTAATTATCGTTCTCTTCGGAATGTCGGCATTAAATGTGGCCTATATGTTGTTCTGATATGTAAGCTATATTATTGCCAAGTTTCATCAAAATCCAACCAGTAGTTTTGGCGTGAAAGAGTAAAAAATATCCATCCATCAATACTAATAAACTTTCGCCATCATAATATTAGTAAGGATATTCAAAGTATAGTGATTCCATATGCTTATACAGGATACCGATATTGCAATGGCCTCCGTGGCGCAGTGGGTAGTGACCCTGCTTCTGCGTCCTAGGCTGTGGGTTCGATTCCCACATCTGGAAAATGTTTGATGAGCATGAATGTTTTCCAGTGTCTGGGTGTTTATCTATATATTATAAGTATTTATGTATAATATATATAAAAATATTCATCAGTTATCATAGCACCCATAACACAAGCTACTTACGAGTACACTTACTTTGGGGCTATATAGCGACGTGTGTAATTGTCCTATAATATTTATATTTATTTATTTATTTTTTTGTTTAATGATTCCGTAATCTTACTACGTACTCGTATATTCGCTCATACTATTTTCATAGGCTAGGAAGTTGGTTGCTAAGAATTTACCCGCGAATAGCGAAAATGTAGGTAAGAGAACCACATATAATAAATATTTATAAAGAAACATTTTTTGTTTGTATAATGGTGTTTGCCTTTAGTTTGCTCTCTAAAGGCCTTTAACCTTAACTATACTTAGATAGGTATGTGTTGTTTATTTATATAAACTGCGGGGAAAATACTTAATCTTATGAGAAATCAGCAATTCAAGGCGGCCAAGTAGTGATCAACAATCGCTATTTGTATAATAAAAAAGTTTTTCGAGTTCTTTCTCACAAAATGGCCTTTTTATGGGGCCACTATTTACATTACTGCGGCTATTTCGTCACGGGTTTTAATACAACGAATATCGGTCTTTGTTTCGGTAACACATTGTTTGCAGACTTTCATTTTGCTTATTTAAAATATGTATATGTCATCAGCATCATCATCATCATCAGCCGGTGGACGTCCACTGTTGGACATAGGCCTTTTTTGGGGACTTACAAATACAACGATCCTGAGCCGCATGTGCCCAGCAGCTCCTTGCGATCAGTCCACTGCACCTTCAGCCAGCTCCCAACGTCCATCAGCTGTTCTAACCATCCATTGCCACTTCAGTTCTGCGACTCGCTGAGCTATGTCGGTTACTTTGGTTCTTCTGCAGATCTCATTTCTGATTCGATCACGCAGAGATACTCCGAGCATTGCCCTTTTTATCGCCCGCTGAGTGACTCTGAGCCTTCTTGGGGTATTAAGGAGATGATAGTACCAGTCGGCCTCCCCAAATGTCAACCTCACCTGCTCGCGGTGCACCCTGCAGACGGACCGACGAGGCTCTGGCGACCGATGAATAGCGGTATAACCATTCCAAATAGGCTGGACTACAAATATAAAATGAGGCCAGTGTCAGGCAGCAGTGACACTGATTCAAATAGTCCAGCCCTGCGGTGACGAACCCGCCTGCCCAGCGTGGTCACTATACGGTATTCCTTTTTATGGGAGAAAGACAAAAACAACAGCCCCTGTATGTATATGTATAACTATGAAAATTTATCGTTATTTTACGTATTTTTGTATCTACATACAGACGTCCGTGAGATTGAGTATTATGTTTCCTGATACATTCTATAGCCGTCAATTATTCTGGATTTTAAAGTTGCCATATTGTTGCCTACTGTACGTAAGTCTACTGTAAGCTTGGGCTGGCAACTTTTAGCTTTTATAAAATGACGAATGTCTGGCTCTCACTGTAATACACAAAAAACAAGTAACTGTTGCCAATAACAAACAAAAAAGTCACAAAGTGTCATTAAAATTTAATTCAAATGTTATCCGTCTCCGGCTCTTCTGTCACGTTCTTACGGCATCAATTCAGTTACCTCCAGGGACAAAACTCGTAAAAGGCACGCTTCCAAGTAAAAATTCTTTGAAAGAGGTGAAAAAGGTACAAGACGGGAAATTAATCTGGAATGTAGAGTTCCTAGAAAACCAGATTTATAGCAAAAGCAATTCTTGCAATTACAGAGAGAATTTGTACGGGATATCCATTTCGTCTTATTAAAAGCTTTCCTTGCCTCCCTGTAATACTCCTACCTACACACCTACTCGTATAGATGTATCATTGAAAGTTTAATATAGATCCCCTATCAAAAGCAAATGAGAATATAGGGTATTCGCCGGATGCCCGTAGGTTTAATACTCTTTTATTGCTTCCGAATGTAGATTTTTTATTAAAGGACGTAGCTTTGTATGCTTTAATTACGTATTCCCTTATTTTATGCTTCATCAAGTGAAATAAAATACATATATACCTGTTAGCTAATTGGCCTGACAGAGACATATTGTCTTACTAGAACATGTTCTCATGAGGTCGGTTTTATTTTGAAACTGCCCAGGAACTCTCTCAAATGTAGCCTCAACATTTCATCCAAATCTGGCAGTTAGGTGACAAGTACAAGTAAAAGAATTGTAAATAATCAACACGTATTATTATTTTAATTTCTAGCATATTTATTTTTACATTATAGTGTTTATTATTTATAAGGTTTAATAGTGTTTATTATATATTTAAGTTATGTATAAAGTGTGTTTTAGTTTTTATTTATTCTCGATTTATTATTTAAGTTTTTATTTTCTTTTTAAGTTCCTTATTCTGTACACCCTCACCCTCTCATTAATTTATTGTAGCTTCTTAACTAGGTTGCCTGAAAGAGACTCGCCTGTTGGCGATAAGGCCGCCCATTGGACAGCTTGGTGGTGTGTATTTTCGCTTCATATCATAAACACTCTCCCGGAACGTTGTTTTGCATTAAAAATTAAAAAAAAAAATTATATGTAAATTAGAGAGTGCCGTCTGGCCCTGCTGAATACGCATACAAAATTTGGTAAAAATGGAAGCCGTTAGTAGGCTGATAATGTGAAATTTGATAGATTAGATGTGTATAATCACTCGCAGCATGGTGGTTCTTAGCTCTATAAACCCTCCCCTATAATAAGTGGGACTGTATAGGTAGCTTAAAGTCGTACAATGTTTGTACGTGAACAACCGTCAACTTTCAGTTTAAAAAACTACAAATTGTTAGGTATCATATTCTCACACAAGGTAATATCAACGTACATACCCACCTACCTATCTTATAATACCGAAGTTTCTGAAGGCTTATCCGCCGTATGAAGGTATAATAAGGATTGGGGTCGGCTATAATGTGCCTCTATGTACCGATTACAATATGTGCTCCATCCTGAATAAAGCCCTACACTTTTAGCATAAAACCTATAATAACAACGATTTTACGACAAACTAAAAGCCATTACATACTTTGCTTTCACGACGTTAAACTGAACTAGGCGACTAGATGTGGCTTTTTCGGTAATTTTGTGAGGTGATTACTAAAACTTTAAGAGGTTTTTAAAACAGCTATACCATATTACAATATTACTTTACACGTGCTTGTAGTCTAAAAAGCTTGTGAAGGCCAAACTTTAGTCATTTTATAAAAACTGAAAGTTTATCAACACTGTTTGTACCGGCTTATCGCTGAATCGGCTGGATCGATATCGACAGGACTTTGTTATAATTTGTATCTCGATAATTCTATCTTTTTGACGACCTCCGTGGCGCAGTGGTATACGCGGTGAATTTATAAGACGGAGGTCCTGGGTTCGATTCCCGGCGGGGCAGATTGAGATTTTTGTTAATTTGTCTTGGTCTGGCTGGTGGGAGGCTTTCGCTGTGGCTAGTTACCACCCTACTGACAAAGACTTATCGCCAAGCGATTTATCGTTTCGGTACTATGTCGTGTAGAAACCAAAAGGGGTGTGGATTTTTGTCCCACTCCTAACAAGTTAGCCCGCTTCCATTTTAGCATCATCACTTAACATCAGGTGTGATAGCAGTCAAGGGCCAACTTGTAGTCGATAAAATAAAAATTTTTCAACATCTTTGTAAAACAGTATTAGTTTACTCTGTGCACTGTAATAATTTCGTTTTTTTTATAAAAAAAATATGTTTCTTTAGAACTTGTAAACAAAAGAGTATTGGCACTTAACTTTTCTGTAGGTAAGTAGGTAGGTACGTACGAGTACATGATTCTCTGAATACATTTTGTTAACATTATACACATAAAAGTTCTAACTTTTCATTGCACGAACCTCAACTTAACCTTGACCGTTTTAATTTCTTGCTTTGTATTCATTATTTTCTTTTTCGGGTCGTGGGTAAGAGCTACCCGCGATGTAACAGTAGGTATTGAATAGTTAGTGATCGATTTCTATTCTACTTACATTCTGATAGTGCTATAGTGTAATAATGATCATATTATGGCCTATTTTCGTACAGGCTATCCGTCTATAATAATTTAATGGAAAATTATAGAATGTTGTAATTATTTTCTTTAGCAGCAGCTAATTTGTTATTTTAATAATTGGCTTGGAAACTTTAGTAGGTACATTCTGATATCCGTTAATAAATAATGTGAATCAGTTAGTGATTTATCTATTTATGTTTAGGAGCCTACACTAATGTTGTATTATTAAAATCTAAACGACTAAAACTAACGTAACTGTTGTCAGAGTATGCTCGACTATACTAAAGCCAAACTAGATTGAGAATGCTTGTCAACAAACAAATTAAAAATGAAGGTAGAAATCACTAGTCATTTTACACCTATTTTTTTTAATTATCTAGTTAATGACGAATTCATGACAATAAATTAGATTAGTAAGCATAAAACTAATTAAATTATTCAGTATCGTTTAGATTAGATTTTTAAAATACCAAAACATGATTTTAATTTTATTTAATAAAATTAAAGTCATTTTATGTCTAATAGACATAAAATGTGTTGCATTTTCTACCTTCATTTTTAATTTGTTTGTTGACAAGCATTCTCAATCGAGTTTGGCATTAGTATAGTTTCGAACACATACGGAGTCCTTAGTCATGAGTTGTTCATGCATTGCGGCAATTATTCATATTATGAAGTATATTATGAAGATACTAGCAGTCGTCCGTGTGAAAACCACTTGCCCTTTTATTTTTCTATGACAGAGTTTCATACAAATTTTCTTACCTATTGCTTCATATTTATGTCTGCTTTTGACAACATTGGATCCACTCAATGTTTCCGGCAAGACGTTTCGTTTGACACATGATGTTTGATGTGTCGATTGGCGAGGCGTATCTAAGATGGCGACTGCAGTTTGTTTGAATAGTATCTATGGTTTATTTGTCAGTATTTTTATAATTTAACGAAATTCTCTTTAATCCGAATTTTACGAATACATGATGATGACTCGAAATCAATATTTTTTTATGTTTTGTTATTCATCTAAGGTTTCGATCGAGTCTACCGCACCCCTTGACGAAATTATGAATATAGATGTTCCATTTCTAAATTTCAAATTCTAATACTAATATTATAAACGCAATACTTACTGTTTCTTAGTTTCAGTTAGTAGTTTGGTAGTTAGTTGATTCTTTCACCTACATGGCTGATCTAGCCCGCCGATGCGCGTTTGTAAAAAGCGCCAAATGTATCTAAGCTTAAGGTAAGTGTATAAGTTATAAAGCTCAGATTCTTTGCCTGTTGGCCAAAGCGTACTTCCACAGAGACACTGTTTCGGTCACGGAGATTTCATACTCGTGCTTTTCAAAATTTTCATTTGTAGCAAGTTAACCTTTGCTGCAATCACATTTAATAGTAAGTGATCATGCAATCTAAAATGGATGCCAACTTATTAGGAGTAAAATGAATCAACACCCCTTTCGGTTTCTACATGTCATCGTACCGGAACGCTAAATCGCTTGGCTGTACGGCTTTGATTGTAGGGTGGTACGGCCACGGCCGAAGCGCCCCACCTTCGTAACTATTATGAAAATAATAATAGTTTAATATCGAATTATGAAAATAATAATAGTTCAAAAATAAAAATTCTAATAACTAGTATATCATCTTGTTTAAATATTGAGGATCGACGAATATCATTAAACTTTCTATGTAGATGAAACTTACTATTTTCTTTTAGATCTAAAATCTAGATAATCTTAAGTGTACCTAGGAAGATAAAGTTTAAGTGAGTTAAATCTTAGTGGAGCTTAGATAATAATCTAAGCTGAAAACTGTTGATGAAAATTTTATAATAATCCACTCACTTCACCCAAGCCAAGCATACTTCGACGTGACATATAGATACTTATTTATTTGTACCACAAAAAAAGCTTTCAAGATCTTTGTAAAACAGTATTAGGTTACTCTGTGCACTGTAATAAATGACGGCCTCCGTTGATTAGTGGTATGCGCGGTGGATTTATAAGTCGGAGGTTTTGGGTTCGATTACCGGTGGGGCAGATTGAGATTTTTCTTAATATATCTTGGTTTGGCTGGTGGGAGGCTGTGGCCGTGGCTAGTTACCACCCTACCGACAAAGAGTAGCGCCAAGCGATTTAGCGTTCCGGTACGATGTCGTGTAAAAAAAGGTTTTTATAAAGTATTTTCTGCCTTTCTGTTCGTGCTAATTTCTTAAACAAGGTACTATGTAAACAGACTTTTATGCGGCCACAAGAAAATAAAGCAATTTCTAAAAAATCTAATTTTGCTTTTATCAAGGACAAATACTAGGAACTAGATAGGTGACATATTTTTCTATTGGACTACAGCAGATTGAAAGCAAAGACGCGTTCGTCAACTACTAAATATAATCTATTATTATTTTTTAATTAATATAATTTAGCTTTTGACTGCAATCACACCTGATGGTAAGTGATGATGTAATCTAAAATGAAAGCGGGTTAAATTGTTAGGAGAAGAGTTAAATACCCTTTCGGTTTCTATATGGCATCGTATCGGAACTTTAAATCGCTTGGAGGTACGTCTTTGTCGGTAGGTTGGTAGCTAACCACGGCCGAAGCCTCCCACCATCTAGACCTGGACTAATTTAGAAAATCTTAAACGGCCTAGCCGGGATTCAAACCCAGGACCTACCACTTGTAAGTCCATTGCGTATACCACTACACCTAGTGACTACGCCTAGTGAGGCCGTCAGAATTATACTATTCATATTTATTTCTAAATCATAAGGAGTCGTATTATTCAATTATAGATTGAAGATTTAATCATAGATTCCATTTTTGTATACCTAAATTAACTTTGAACTTTCCTTATGACAAAGTAGAGTTTAATTTGCTATGGACAAAAATCTTGTTTGCAAGTCTGTGATATAAATCTCAATGTGAAGTGCTTGTTCCAGAATAGCACTACTACTAGATTGACAACTAATGCGTTAAATACGTGATTATTTGTTTCCTGAAAATTTATTTATTAATAAATTAACAGGTTTATATTTATATTGCAATCTCTATGTTACAGGTAATCATGAGGATACCGAGCGCCACTGATAACGGCAATGTTGTGTTGAACAGTTCAAACGACATTATATTATCTCGTAATATAAATAACAGAACCTACTCTGAGAACAACAGCTCGATCACAGATACTAACGTCCAGTCTAATTCAAACAATAATAACAGATTAATAACCAATAACACTCTATATAACGAAACTGTGAATGTACTCTCTAAAACCACCTCAGAGGAAAATTTCGAATCGAAAATATGCAACAAACAATATAGATTGAACAACCAGAATCTGAATTTGATTACAATTAATAAAAACGAAAACCTGAACCACAATTTAAATGATAACCAGCCGATAGATGTGTCTTGGGATGAAAACTGCATAAGTAAGTACGCCCTAGAGTATCTCCTGTATTAGTTGGCCTATACTACAGTCAAACTCGATTGAGAATGCTTGTCAACAAACAAATTTAAAATGAAGGTAGAAAATGCAACATATTTATAATAGAATTTACGAAATAAACATTGAAATTAAGTGAAAAGCATGAATCTACTATCAAGTTATAGATTCCTTATCCTTCTTTTATGTAGATATTCCTCCCTGACCCTTACAAATATACGGGAAGAAGCAACAACTTTATAGAAAGATAGCGTTACTATACATCGGTTCGGCAATGAAATATGAAAATTAATATTCGTCGGTTTGGCTTTAAGCGTTAACAGTCGGATTAACATTCGCTTTTGCCGATCAGCCGAATGAAAGCTGAACATACGGACGGCTTTGTTGTTCGAAAACGATTGCCTAACCATATGCGTTGGCTCGAATGTGTGTGTAGTATATTAAGACCTTAAATATCTATACTTACTGTAACAGGTTCAAGATATTTTAATTGGAGGGCACTATATAATCGATACCGAATCCAAAAATCTAATTTGTAAAATTTTTGTCCTGTCTGTCTTTCACGAATTTTTGTCGGTCGCGTTTCACGCCGAAACTACTGAATGAATTCAAATAAAACTAAGCATAATTTTAATTCATATTGTAAGGATACTTTTTGTTGCGAACATTAAACTAGAAGGGGTTGAAATAGGGGTTGAAAGTTTGTATAGAAAGTTCTTCATTTTTCAAGTTATGTTTATAAAAATTAGTATAAGAACTATTGAATAAATAAAAAACACAATGTAATTCAAGAATTTTTAAAATTTCACCCCTAGGGGTTGAAAGTTTACATGAATAGTTCTTAATATTTCCATATATGTTTATGGAAGTTGGTTTAAAATGTATTAATTAAATTTTAAATATAATGTGATTCATAGATTATTTAAATTCTACCCCTAGAGTTTTATAAAAAAGAGAGAGTTTTAGAAAGATTCTCAATTCAAATATTCAAATCAAAATATTTTTAAAAAATTACTATAAAAATCTATCCATCGACAACCAATTCTTTAAATTTTTTTATATCTATAATATGAAAATTTTACCTTAAAATAAAATTTGTATTATGTTTCCTAAGACGTCAGAAGTCCATTATGAAGAGTACATCGTCTTCTTCCGCTAGAATTCAAATCTTTTCCGTTCGATCCCGCGTCACGCGAATTCTGCGAACTAATTCAAAAAGCAGGAACAAACGCCGTCATCTATTTTAAAATCATTGTCGGAATAAGATGTCCCTGAGGAATAATAGCCCCAGGAAGACATCATCTGGACTTCTGACGTCTTAGGAAACATAATACAAATTTTATTTTAAGGTAAAATTTTCATATTATGTGTTCCGTTTGACGTCAGAAGTCCATTATGAAGAACTGTTTGTTATCTCCTGGCGGCGTGTACTAAAAAGAATGCAACAATGTGATTAAGACAATTTATTTCTTATATTGTAATTTTAAAAATTAAAAACAAAAGAAGTATGATAATACAGAACAAATAAAATAAAACTATAATCAGTATGTGTATATTACATAAATTACCATGTTTCGAAAAAAAAAAATAATAATTTATTATGAGATTAAATATATGATTCTTTAAACTAGAAAGTACTGAGAAAGGGACTTAGTATTTGAATCAATATTTTTAAAATCTATTTCCTTATGGTAAAATCGTCTAAAAGTATTCTCATGACGCCAATTTGCCTTGGACAAAATATCATTTACGGGATAATGTTCAACCCAGTTTAAGGACGACACTGCAGATCTGAAACTACCAGGCGTAGCCTCAATGCCAGCCTCTAATAAAAGGTTCTTAACCCAACCACCAATAACTGTTGCAGAGGCTGGTCTGTATGGTTCTCGTGTGGAAATAAACAAATTTGTCATAGACCCTCTAACACTATTAGACACATTAACTAAAGTTCTGAGCCAAAACAAAGGATTCGTATTCTGTACTGGACAGGACGTAAAAGTCCAGCTTGACTGCTGGTATGTAGCGGAATCTGTCTTCGAACCAAAAACGGGGTGCAAGGTTATACAATTAATCTTATCTACAAAATGTTGAGGATCACAATGTAGCAATGTAAGATCATGAACTCGACGGCTAGATGATAGCAAAAGAATTGCAGCAGTACGTTTTGATACTTCATATAAGTTACTATGACAAGGATTTGTTTCCTGTAAATACTTAATGAGAATTCTTGCATCCCATATGGGGATTTTAGGAGGTATGGGCATAGCTAACGAGACTGCTTTCAAAATGTGTTTAACTAAATGATTTGATGAAATATTTATATTTGAAATTGTTTCACAAATAGAAGCTATAGCTGATTTATGTACGAGTATGGTACGGTAAGCTAAATTTTCTTCTAAATACAATTTTGCCAAATATCTAGCCACCTTACTGGGTAATGGACAACGAAAATTTACTTTATTTAATAAACACCAATCTGTCCACTTTCTCCAAATGGGGGCATATGTTTTAAGCGTCGATGGTCTCCAACAAGATAAAAGAAGATTTTTCTCCTCTTCAGACCAGTTTTCCGTTAAACTGTCCCACCCAAAATAAGCCACGCTTCCAAGTTCAGCGACTCGATGAAAGCTGGTGGACGCCCCGATGTCGAGTCTATTAGTGTCTTGTCTAGATCTCGAATCTTTATAGGCCGTGCTAGAGCACGACTTTTCAAATCCGGGCGCCAAAAGGGCTTCTTCCACTTGGGTGCCACTATTACGTATTTGCCTGCTGCCGAGTTTAGGTGTTGCAGGACGCGAGGAAGTAGTCCGGGCGGTGGAAAAATCCAAGCTAGATCGTACATCCAAAATTTGCTGAACGCGTCGTGAAAGGAGGCGTTCAAGTCGCTCAAGTCGAGAGATGCATAATTTTGAACGACGTGAGCTCTTTGAGACGCAAACAGATCTATGACTGGCGTTCCCCATACGTTGAAAATTCGAGATGTTGCTCCTTCTAGCAAATGCCACTCCGAGCCCACGCGATTGCGCGATAGATTGTCGGCTTCGGTATTGTACACTCCCGGAAGGTAATGAGGGAGAAGTACAATATTCAGGCTGTCCGTCAGAGTGAAAAGCTCCTTTGTCAAGTCCAGAAGCCTTTTCGACCTTGTTCCTCCTTCGTTTTTTATGTATGAAATCACTGTTTTGTTGTCGCTTTGTAAAACTACTGTAGAATCTCTCAGTATTAGGGCCTTGGCTGAGATTGCAGCAATCACAGCCCACATCTCTTTCAAGTTGCAATGGAACTTTCTCTGTTGTTGACTCCATGAGCCCGTCACTATGTCGTTGTTCACAAGAGCACCCCATTGTATGTCCGATGCATCTGTTATAAGATAATTTGTAAAACTTCTCTCTTGGTGAATTGGAGTCGATTGACAAAGATTCTCTAGCCACCAAAGTAGTTCGACACGCACCTCTTCCGGATATTGCATGAGTTTTCGTGAACCTCGGTGTAGATACTTGTGGTGACGTTGCAGAACACGGCAATGCAACCTTCCCCGGTGGGTGATGAAGGTCGCAAAGTTGAGATACCCTAAGAGGCGTTGCGCCTGCTTGAGGGTCCAACTGCCGATTGCAAGGAGAGATTGCAGACTCTGACGGATTCTCGCTACTTTCTCTGGAGGTAAAGACTTGCAGTTTTGTTGCGTGTTCCATGTTATTCCTAAATACTCCAGAACTCTCGTCGGTGTTGTGACTGATTTCCCGTGGTTTACACACCAGCCCAGACTGCTTAAGAAATCTATTGCCATATGGACGTGTGCTCTCAGAGTTTCCTTTGACTGGTGAACAATGAGGTAATCGTCCAGATATACCACTAGGCGAAGTCCTTTGTCGCGTAATATTTGTGCAGTCCAATTTGTTATGGAAACAAACATTCTTGGCGCGGCTGCTAGACCAAACGGTAGACAAGTCATTTGTAGCAAACGACCTTCGTAACTGATTCGCAGATAACGTCGATGCTCTTTCTTTATTGGGATATGATAATAAGCTTGACTCAAATCGATCTTGACCATCCAATCTTTGGGTTGTAAAAATTTTGGCAGTTGATGGTGGTGAAACAGATGAAAACGCTTCGGTATCATGAATTTGTTCAAAGCTTTTAGATTGAATATCACCCTGTTTTTTCCATCGCTTTTTGGTATTATGAAAAGCGGGGAAATAAAGGATGCCGTTGGAGGAGCTGGTTCTAATACCCGAGCTTTCAACATTTTCAAAATTTCCAAAGTCATATTCTCTGAGGTTGGGGTCCGATATTCTGTCAGAACTTTCAAGGTTGGAAAGACTAGCGGAGGGGCGTAATTGAAAGGAATTCGGGCCCCCGAAATTAGTTTTAAAATAGTCTTGGGCGGTTTGAAAATTAGCCACTTGTTTCGAAATTTTTTCAAACAGCCGCCCGAAAAAGTAACCGAGTCATTTTCTCCTATTTTTTGAACGGGTATCCTTTCGTCCCCCCTTTTTCTTATTAGCAAAGTCCCTATCTCTATTCCCGTCCTTTCGCTGCTTATTCTTGATTTGTTGCGGACGAAAATTAAGGACACGCGAAGTAGACGGTAACGGTGATTTCGAATCTACCCGAGAATGCGTGGGAGTTTTAAGACTCCTTTGAAGTTTATCAACACCACCAATTTTTTGCAAATATTGAGCTAAATTTGAAGAATTAAAAATATATTCTTCAGAAGGAGGTATTTTTGTTAAATCTTCACGAATAAATTTGTCTTTAAATTCTTTTAAAAGTTGTTTTCGACGAAATTCTATAATTTCTGCACGTTTACCGCATATAATCTGCAGGATATCATGCGAAACAATTTTATAGTTTGACTCCGAGCCAAATAACTGTCTAAGCTTCTCATACAATGCAATTGAAGAGATCTGTGTACCAGCTTTAGAAGACCATTCGATTACTGATTGTAAAGCCTCATTTAGTAACTCGTTCTGAGCCAGAAACGCGTTTGACAATGCCGCAAAACTACGTTCCATTTTAACCCATTTCACTAAGCTATAAGAATCCTCAAAACGCCTTAACTCTTCATTAATATGCAACTCTGTAAAAGCTGGGGACGCCACATATTTCTTTTGCGCGTCATTATATCGCACCGCATTCCAATCTGCAGTATTAAATCTTTGCATAGAAGATATTTTATTTATCCGATCTGGTTTTGCTTTTTGAACGGATGGTTCTTTAATCGAAACCGCTAAATTCGAAATGTCGATCTTGTCGGGGGACCGTGAAAATGGATCTGATACAGCTGTAGAATTTGGTAAATTCTGTTGCATTGGCAGTTGAGCACATAATAAATTATTAACTTGACTTACCAATTGTTGAGTAAGCGACTCAAACCTGCGATCCAATTCTTCCGACTGGCTGCGGGTCCTTGAGCGGCTACGGTCCCCCGCGCTGCGGCGTTTTCTTTTCGACGGTGGCGGTGTTGCTTCCGACGAGTTTTCATTCTCACTAGAAGAATCTTCTGATCGAACTTTCTCGATCTCCGATGACGCGGGTATTTCCTCCATTTCGTGTACACAAAACTTACGTAACGGAAAAAATCTGCTAGTTAAAAATACTTTTTACTTTAATATCTCAAAAGATTTTTAACAAAAATTCTAACGGTTATGCGTAGTTGAAGAACAATGCAACAATGATTTTAAAATAGATGACGGCGTTTGTTCCTGCTTTTTGAATTAGTTCGCAGAATTCGCGTGACGCGGGATCGAACGGAAAAGATTTGAATTCTAGCGGAAGAAGACGATGTACTCTTCATAATGGACTTCTGACGTCAAACGGAACACATAATACCAATTAAGACGAAACTTTCAGGCACTAATTTACTAATTTTTAGGCTATTTTTTATAGTTATTTTACATTTTAATTCCATGCGGACGAAGTCGCTGGTTTCCTCTAGTTAGATATAAAATGGCATGCACTGATTGGCAAAACAGAATATTATCTATTTTATTTATAAACTATTTACTTTTTTACATAGGTATTTAATATACTATAAGACAAACAAGTTAAATAGTGATGTTCCACATGTTCAGAAATACGTTACTTAAATGAAATAACACACGTTATTTTTTAAAATAATTAATTCAGACAAACCAGTTTGATGCCGTGCACTGATTGATTAAACAGAATATTATCTATTTATAAATCAACTAAAAGTGTAATAGTGATAATCCACGTATTCATTGAAGTGCCGATAGAATACGTTACACAATAGAATTAAAACACGTTATTTTTTATAATAATTTCAGTCAAAGCAAATGATTCCACGAATTCAACACCAGCAGACGAAGAACGTGCGTTTGATATATCTGACTCAGATGAAATGTCTGAAAAAAGTATCCACCCTGTGCCACGAGGAATTGTAAATCCAAACTATCCCGGTTTTCAACATTTAGCACATACTTTACAGGTAACTTAAATTAATAGAAACCTCCAAAGTGTAATACTTACAACACCTGGGTAAAAACAGAAGCCCCAGCAAAGCAAAACATAACTTTATACTGCTCTCTTCCGGTGTTGTAGATACGAGTATATGTATTTGAAAGGTCGTTTCGCCTACATACATGGGTTGAACGCTCCACGATACATATCTACAAGCGAAAATTAACTAATGTTTTATTTATAAAACGGCCCGAATGAATCTGGGATGTTTATGATTGTTTTATTTGACGAGAAGTTAACGTTTTACTGCTATATTAGTTACCTACTCTAAAATTCTGCAATGGATGTAATAGATTTATTGTACTTACACAAAATATTTTTTTTTAAATATAGTTCCATTATATATATGTAAAATCACCTTCAACGACTTAATTATTTAAAAAGCCATTTTGATAAGTGTTTTTAAATATTTTATTCACAGGATTACTCTTCGAATATTGGATCTTCCTATTACTCGGAAAATGAAATGACGGACGAGGATTTGGACGTCGAAATAAGTGATTCGACATGTAATTTCAACCAAAATTTCGTAGGTGATGAATTTATAAACATTAACAACAATAAAAATTCAGATGAAAGTAAAACAGATACAAAATTAAAAAGTATTTCGTTATTAGAAATAAATAAAGCTGACTTAAAATCGAACAATGATGATATGCCAGATCTATTAAAAACGATCTCTCATAATAACAACAATATCGATTCAATTAACTACGATTTGAATTGTTCAGCTATTGACATTGAAAACAATTTTCACACCAAGGATATTATTGGTGACTTTAATAAAGAAATAGAGGAGGAAATTAAACAATTATTAAATTATAATATAAATATAGAAGACGATCTAGAAGACTTAAGGAAGGATATAAAAGAAAATTTTTCAAAACCTATAGAAAACACTATTAATAATATAAGCGAAGTGGTTAATCATGTCATTAAAAAACTAGTGGAAAGTGATGGCTGCAGTAAATGTGATGTGGAATTATCAGATCATATGAACGACCATGAAATGGAAGATATTACGGATATGGATAAGCAAAATGAATGTAATTCACGGACGGAAATGAATATAAGCAGGCCGACGTTTCTATTAATTGAAAGTAATATTGATAATAAAATAAAAGATGCAATATTATCAGACGGTAAAGATGAAATCAACATTTACGAGGAGGAATATAACACAGAACAGTTGAGTAATAATGTTGAAAATACGATTAAACAATTAAGTACTGAATTAAGAAAAATAATACCAAAGTTGAACGAAATGCGCGAACGAGATAAATTGTGGATTGAAAATAAAAAGGAGTTTGTAACCGATAGTAACTCTAATAATATAGGAGCAGGATCTTTAAATAGTATTGCGGAAAGTAGTACATCTATAAAACATGAAAATCTCAAGAGAAATACTCAAGATAACTTCATGTCGACAAATCATCAGCGTCCGATTAAAACCTATATGTAAGTTTTTTTTATTGGACCTATCTTTCGTAAGCATTACGCGTAGAGTTCCGAACTCAATATAGACAAAAGGATCGGAATACAAGTAAAATAACAGATTAGAAATGTGTATATCAAGGGAAAGGAAAAATACTTAGGTACTTAAATTAACAAATAACCGAAATCTCAAAGAAACTGTCCATTATTAGATCACGTTTGACTTTGTTAGTGTTAATTCAGCGAGTTTCAGATATAAATTTCAAGTATTGTTGTTTCAGTGAACCCAAAGTTCGGCACAGTGTAGCTAAGGCATTCTCAAAAGCTCAAAATGTTGCATCCGTCCGTAAAAATATCGCTCAAAAAGAATCTGATTTCGGTATGTATACCAGCTAAAGCTTGTAGGTATAAGTTAAAATTTAATTTTCCAGACAAAGCCCCGTAGAAATGAATTAAAAATACCAGCATACTTACAGTAAAAATGAAATTTTACTACAAACATTCGTATGTCCGATTGCCTCTTTACAATAATTGAAAATTAGAGAATAAGCTGATGTACGCTATCTAAATCGCGTGAATTTTGGGATTATACTACGGGAGCTCTTTAGTTTTTCGTTAAATTAATCTACGTGTCATTCCAGATTATCATCTATACCTGCGCCAAATTCTATCAAAACCCGTTTAGTTTACTTTTGATTGAGTAACAACCATTTAAATGTATAACTACATGCGTAACATTTGCTAACAATTTTTTGGCAGGCTTTAACACAGCAGACATGCACTTTGCATTTGAAAAAGCTTTTATTACTTTAAGTTAATTTACTTATTTTCTACTATATTTCGGCATAATTCTAGTTAACAGTTTTTATTATAACTTTAAAATAAAATTTATTTGATAGTTCTATGATCTAAAACTTATATTTTCCGATAGATTTTTTAATTAAGAAAGAAAGTTTATTTTGTGAAAAAGAATTAGGTAGACCTATTTCTATACATACCTACTTTAAGTAAAATTACACAATTACATATCTCTTTCAGAAAGCTTTGACGTGTATAACATAGAAACAGCCTTACCAAAACTAGATTTGGATGCAATTGAAAATCATATCAAAGCTGCAAAAGAAGCCGAAAGAAGAGTAAGTGTTTAATTTGATTATTAATACCCACTTTTTAAGATATTAACTTGTTACTAACTAGAAGATACTAGACTAGAATATAGAATAAGATGTTACTAAAATTCTACAGAATCCTTTCATAAATGTTATGTTATGCATTATACATTTTAGTGCCTACCTACGTAATTTTAGAGATTATCCTTAACAAGCAAACGAAACCAGTCTGCTTGGTTCGTTAACAAAGTAGTTAACAAAGTATTGTTTTATAATATTGTAATTAACTATGTTTACATAACTACTTGCCTAAATAATTAACTGTAACGTACTTTCGTGTACCTATATGTGCGTAATTTGCAAATAATTTTGATTGTATAAGTTATTAATTAATAAAGAAAGTAGTTATCTTAATAGGCATATCTACATTAAAATCATCAAGAAAATGAATGCTATTGTAGATTGTTACTAATGCTGTTACATTTTATTAATTAACTACATGTAGGTTCTTTGACTCGGTACTTTAGGGCTTTAAAATTGGCGCTCATTGAAGTAACGGTGTATACTTTCACATTTTATCCACGTCTACTGCAAGTTGCAACCCATGAATAACATTAACAGTTAAAATTACCAATGGGTGCACTGGCAGTTTACTACTCAGATTAGCTTTCTACGGTGATTCAACGGTGTAGGCAGACTGCCATTCGGCAATTTGCAACTTAATGTTTTGTTGTATCCATTCCCATACTTCAGTAGCTGACCAGACAGCTTGACGCGTGTTTTGTTGCGGTTCTTTCAAAGTTGTGCATTATACCAAAATAAGCGTAATGGCGTCGATGCCGTACTTTAATTCAGAACAAAGACATTACAAAAAGGACACAAGGTTTCTTTTAGATTTATACACAATTACGTATGATAACCATGAATCTGTCGATAATATTTGCTGCCTCGTAAGTAGTGACATTTATATTTTTATCTTTTTTCGGAATAAGTACAACCCTAATAACCATAAAGTATTGATTGTATAAAGAGTAAAATAGAACAGTGGTATTTTGTCCTTGCCCTAAATGTCAAATATTGACAGGAATGACAGGATAGCAATAAGTTTTTTGTTTACCTTAGTTTTTTATTTATTTAAGAAAACGCGTGCCATTTATTGCCAAAATTAAAGACTGATTAGATTTAAGATGTTCGAAGGATTATTAACGAATATAAAACGAAGATTTAGCAAGACGTCCGACGAAATAACTCCTAATGCGGAGAAGGAAAAGTCAGGGTTTAAGAAGAGTTTACAAAATTTTAAAACGAAGTTTTTGAAGCCTAGTGCAGTCAATGTTTCAGATCTAGCTGTTCCTAATTACTATAATGATAACATGTCTCTTAGCCCACGAGCTGTGGGTGCTGGGGAATGTGCACAAACCGAAATTGAATGGCCAAATCTATGTGACAAAAACCCTAACATTTTAGACAAATTTACAATGATAGTTACTGCTGTAGACGATACACCTTATGATAAAAAAGTGTGAACTTTAATTTTTAATATTATTGTCGTTTAGCATCTGAAACCGCAAATGTGGAATTTAGCTATTAGCCTGGCTACAAGAGAGTAAGAACTGATTGACTAGTTGTCATTTGGGTTGTAGGTACATTGTCCTGGGAATCATTTAGCTCATAGGTATTTTGCATAGAGTTGTGTTTACCATCACCTATAAATGTTATGTAAAAATTCTACATTTGTGGTTTTGTGGAACAGCTATATTTTATACATAGTTTTTATCAATTAAATTAGGGTTGTTTTTTTTCAGAAACGCAATGACAGAGAAGAGATTAGGAAACGGTTAGCCATGGGTATTGATAGTGACGAGTATTACAGCTTGGGTCACATCGACCGTCCAGGGAAGAAGCCCAGTTTACACTCCCGATTGCAAAACGGTTAGTACTTTAAATATTATACAGATTTTCTTAAAATATATATCAATTGTTTTCAAGGTAAGTTATTAACCAAGTCTTGTTGTGAATTTACATTTGTTCTACATTTACATATAAATTTTTTATTAACTTAAAATTGTAATGAGTTTTTTGTTTGTTCAAATCATAATTGTTTGTCTCTGTCTCTAACAGTAATGGGATTATCATTCTAACATATAATATTCATGATGTTACAAATGTCGTCATGATGTAATAGTCAAGATCAATAAATCATCTTCATGAAATTATGAACACTTATTGTCAGGAGTACAGAAATGGACATGAAGTACCTCTTATTCTAAAATAGAAAGAAATTTTGAAAAAATCCTGATTATATTATCATCATCATAATCATCATCATCATTATCATCATCATCATCAGCCTGTATCCATCCACTGCTGGACATAGGCCTTTCCGAGAGTGTGCCACCAGACATGATCCTCTGCCTTCCTTGTGTAGCCACTTCCCATTACCTTTTTGAGGTTGTCATACCATTGGGCTGGACAACCTCCAGCCTGATGGTCTGATTATATTATCATCATCATGATTATCAGCCTATTAACGGCCCACTACAGGGCCAGGCCTCCTTCCTTATAGTAGAGGGGATATGGAGCATAGACTCACCATGCTGCTCCAATGCGGGCTGGCGGGTGGAATTATATTATACTTTACTATTATTGCACTGACTGGCAATAATAACTATTATATGTATGAAAGTAAAAACTTTCTATATGAATAATAGTGTATGACTGTATGCACCTAACATTGGTTTTATTTTGATTTGATTTGAATAATTCATTGTATTGATGAGATTATCAATATTTTTGATTTCTTGTGTTGAGAAATAACATAATTCAACACATATTATTAAATATATTTTAACAATGGCTTTGTTTGAATTACAATCTCACCTCTACTTACTAGCATTTCACTAATAATATACATACAATAAAACATGAATGCTCATGAGCGAAGAAGATCATCTCACTAATGTGAAATTAGAAATCTAGAAAACGAAAGTACTATTCAAATTTTTTGGTTTGTCTTTCACAGACTTAATAAAAATAACATTATTATAAGAAAATTAAATAAGATGTCCATATTTGTCATGCCTATTTAAACATTGTAACACTAATAATTTACTGTTACTGCCTGTTGATGTTATAATTTTGACTAAGTATTAATTATCAGACCACAGAATTGTGGGCTTAGGTTTTTCACGACTAGGTGAAAAAACAACAAAATTACTTGCCTTTATATTAGTTAAACATGTGTATTTTGACGACCTCCGTGGCGCAGTGGTATGCGCGGTGGATTTATAAGACGGAGGTCCTGGGTTCGATTCCCGGCGGGGCAGGTCTGGCTGGTGGGAGGCTTTCACTGTGGCTAGTTACCACCCTACCGATAAAGACGTACTGCCAATCGATTTAGCGTTCCGGTTCGATGTCGTGTAGTAATAAACCAACTTGCAGTCAATAAAAAAAAGCATCTCCATTTGGTAATAGTTGTAACATCATAGCATCAAAATACCATAGGTTGTGCCATACTTTCAGTCCCATCTGAATACATAATATATGATTGCGCACTGCACAAATTTATTTTGTAATACAAAATAATTCACAGCTCTGACATGAAACCTGAGCAGTTCACATGTTACAACTTCACAGGGGAATCAAAGATTGACACAACCTATATGTTTCTAATTAATAATAACTAGATTGCCTAGCTAACTTATGTGTGTCAGTGTGTAATGTAATTATGTGTCATAAAATGTGTTTTCTGGTTGTGTGCTGGTGCAGGGAAAAATCTACAAATATGCTTTATGAATGAAACAGCATCTGATAATGAATCTCAAGCTTCTGACATAGAGAGAAATTTCAACTGCAATAGTAAAAGTTCATCGCGGTCAAGTCTGTTTAGCAGGAACAGTTTCAACCATCCTTACCAAACAAGACCATTGTCTGTTAACATCACAAAAAATGATAGTAATACTCAGGGTGGTAAGTTGTTGAAATTATATTGCATGAAAAAATGTAAATGCGACTATTGTTGTATAAATTGTTCCCACAACAATATTACTATTAGGCAATTAAATTCTTATAATTGCCATTGTTAGAAGCCAAATAGATGCTTTGACTATTACTTAATAGATGATTAGTATAGATAATGTATGTCAAAATTATTCTAATTATATTTTACATTGGGTTTTTATGTAGCTTATCATTTTATATGTGTACCTAGTTAATTAAATATGAAATTAAAACCTTATTGATATTTTCAATGTTTGTATAGTTTGCCTATGCATCAAAAATATATATGGTGAGTTTGAATTATCTGCCAGCGTTGAAACTGGAGTCAGTGTAATGCATACTGATTACAGCAGCAGAATAAAAATATTTATGGAACCAATAACAAAAAATTTAAAAATTACCTACAATATATCTACTCACTTAGGACATTTTGCATAACACCATCCATTGCATTCATAAATTAACTGCAGAGTCACTCGAGGTACCGAACGAAGGTATATCTTAAGCATTCGATTGCCACCGGAAAGAAAAGCCAAACAACCAAAATCCTGACCAGACCTGAACTGAAAAAAAAATAACAATCGGTTGTCAGAAATCGAAATGAATTTTCAAACTAAGTTTCAATCTAGTTATGGAAAGTTCATTGACCTTGGTAGTCGATCAGCTGTTACGTTTGTTATTTTGATCAATTCTAGTGTGTACGTAGGTACCTAATTGTCTTGGCTGGCTGGCTTTGGGGTAATTTATGAATGTATTGGATGGTGTTATGCATACTGTTGAAGTGAATAGGAATTTATTATGTTTTTAATTTCTTTTTCTATTGTAATCTGGGGACTAGAGCATAAGACTTGCTCCAGTTTGGATGCTGGCAGATAATTCAAACTCACCTTATATAAGGGTTACTTTAATGCTTGTTGTATGAGCTTTATCACCTGTCATTAACAGAATATCTATATGTATAAGGTATGTCTATTTATAAAATATTCTATATTAATTTTGTAGGTGCAAAACTACGTCCAACATCACTCACATTAAAATCTACAAAATCCCGTTCAACACATTCACTGGGCCATATTGAGTTGAAGGAGTCAGATTTCTTCGCTCTACAGGCTACTCTTCAAACCGAGGCCCGAATAGCATTGGCTCAGGCGAAGGAAATGGCTCGAATACAAATGGAGGTATGAAAATAATTCTTATTATCTTTTGCATTGATGGTTCATAGCCTGTGTTTAAATAAATTGATATTTTGGGTATTTAAAATGGAATTTTACAAAGAAGTCTTTTCTTAAGAATAGAAAAAAAGACCAATCTCTGTTAGGATCAGGTCTCAACAAGGTTTAGCAAATACTATCTCTCAATGTCAGTATATTATAGATTACTAGCGGACCCGGCAAACGATGTTTTGCATTAAAAATTAAAAAAAAATTTAGATGAAAATTAGATAGTAGCCGATTCTCAGACCTGCTGAATACGCATACAAAATTTGGTAAAAATCGGTAAAGCCGTTTCGTACGGTAACTAACATTGTGATAGGGAAATTTTATATATCAGATTATCACATATCACATCACTACATTACAAGTTGCCACTTTATGATATCATCTGTGTCTCAAATCTTTAAAGATAAAATGGCTATTGAAAATAAATTGGCTACAGGTTAGTTCAAGACCAAGCACATTTGTCATAAAAAATAGTCAATTGTAAACTATAACTTCCTCTACTCTTGAGGAGGAAGGCCTAGGTAGTGTCCCGTTATAGGGTTGTAATGATAATGATATTGGAAGTATGACTTAATAAAAATGTTATAGCTTGATAATTGATAATACTTAATAATTAATTAACTTGTCAAGAATTGAAGCGGCAACCGGATGTCGCTTTCATTTATTTATTTTTATTGACGTGAAAACGTCTTATAATTTTAAAGAGCCAGCTGCACGCACGAAAAAACATGACTCATGCGTTACCTCGCTTTGAGGCGTTCCATGTAAGGCTTGAAGTGCAAGCGAGAGCGCAGAACGAGCGACACGGAAGCACAATCGGCCTTTGCGTTCGGCAGCGTTCGACATCCGTCTATTAAATATAATTATTAAATATATTAATTTTGAACTAAAAATAAATATATTTATAAATTGATATATTTATTATAAATTTATAAAATGAAAATCAATTATTTTATTAATTTAAATTAATATTTATAAAAATATACTTAAATTAAAAATTTTAATAACCAATTAAATGCTACCATTCCATCAGTATTTTCTTAAGACGTTGTCACGTTCAACTATCGTCAGTAAACCGACTTTACAGACAACCAATTTTTTTTAATAACTTTATTGCAAATAATAAAAATAAATGTAGCAAAGGAAAACAGAGCTTTATGTACACTTCAGTCTCGCCTGATCCTTGAGTGATCAATCAGCGACTTCCATATCACAGAAAATCCTAGTGGAAGTCACTGCTACTATAAATGTAATGCTCGTGGTCTAACTTAGTGAAGATTTTTTTGTTTAGTTAATTACTAATATTATTATAAATTTGGACAATCTGTTATAGCGAGAGCGTCACGCGCGCGCAGTGTCGCCGGTCACGGAGATGCTGCAGCGCAGTATGGAGAAGGCGAACGCGCCGCTCGCGCCCGACCGCCGCCGCGTGTCGCGCCATCTGCTCACCGACATGAACATCGCGCAGTTGCAGGTACGCACTGTTCTGATGTTTTAGCACTGTTAGCTTTTCCTAGGGTACCTTGAAAGGAACAAGCGAAATCCTTATAGGATCACTTTTTTGCCCGTCTGTCTGTCTGTCAAGACCCCTTTCCTCCAGAATGAGTGAAGGTATCAAGCCGAAATTTATATAGCCGTCTATGGTCACTTAGAGCTGTGACCGTGAGAGCAAAAATCAACCTTCTAAGCTAACGCAATGAAAAGATACAAGCGTTTATGCCGCACATTACCGAAAATTTCCGACACTCTCAAGGGCATCAAAATCTACAGAGAACCCCGTGAACTCAGAATCTTGAAATTTTTTACGAAGTAACGTGTTATAGCACAGATAAAGGGAAAATTTATAGTTTACTACAAAAATATTTTTAATAATTTTAAACTGACTACTCCTCTCCTCATGAACATGTAGAGTTATTAATTTGAATTTAATATTTAATACTCAGGTCTATAATATCTAAAAGCTGTAAAAGTTTAAACCAAGAAAAGCACTGTTTTAAAATTTAGTATTTTTATTTTTTATGTTAAACAACTAAGCAAAAAAATGTAGACAGATGAGGATATATAAACTGCGCTTATTCTTTGTGAAAGATTCCAGTTTATATGGAAATAGTCATACAATATACAATACCGCCTGCTAACCCTACGATTCTGTAATCTTTGCCTGATATTATTTAAGATATCTCTTAGTAAACTTGGCACTAGAATTTTGCTGTAGGAAGGAAAAATGGAACAAAAAAGTAGATGCCCTTGTATGACTTGAATCGGTAGCCGACAAACAACGCCGTTCACGTGCTTTAAAAAAAACAAAACAAACCAAATCAAATGCTGTTCACGTCACAGCTAACACAGAATTTACTGTAAGAATTGCACAGGATTATATCAAAAAGGAATAGATGGCTATAAATATATAACAAGGTCATATTTATAGTATGTTTCAATACGAGTTAGGAGCGTGGGAGGTCGTTAAAAATGGTTACTAACCAGCTGATTTTTTACTGTTGCTTAATTGATATTTATACAATTTAATACCCACATTGCCCTATAAATTTTGTGGTACGTTACCCTAGTCCTTGGTTCAGAAATTTTTATTCTTTTATTTTTTATTATCACTGCTAGTATTGAGAAGTGTGAATTTTGTAATAAAAAAACTGGATCTAATTCAAGTAGGCACTATTTTGCGAATTTCCAAAATGCTTTTGCTGGGAATTCACCAATTTTACCACCTAAACTTTGACGACCTCCGTGGCGCAGTGGTATGCGCGGTGGATTTATAAGACGGAGGTCCTGAGTTTCATTGCCGACGGGGCAGATTGAGATTTTTCTTAATTTGTCTTGGTCTGGCTGGTGGGAGGCTTTCGCCGTGGCTGGTTACCACCCTACAGACAAAGACGTACCGCCAAGCGATTTAGCGTTCCGGTACGATGTCGTGTGGAAGCCGAGGTGGATTTCGTCCTACTCCTAACGAGTTAGCCCGCTACCAACTTAGATTGCATCATCAGTCAAGGACCAACTTGTAGACGATAAAAAAAAATCCCTTGCCCCAATTATGCTTCTACGTTTGAATGTTTTTACGAGATTAATCAGTACAAATGTTTCTTGTTAAACGAAAACGTTAAAATATGAATGCCGCGCTGTTTTGTTTTTTTGCGCATGACCTTGCAATCACAGCCTTTGCCGTTTGAGCCTCGCTGAGTCATGCGTAACGTCTCGATAACAAAAGCCATTGTGCAACTCTGTGCTCTTTCGTCACTCTTACATAAACATCAGAACCGTAAATAATAGCTTGCGATGCTTAGCGAAAAAATACTACTGATTCAGTCAGATTTTTCAGTCATAGCTGACAAAATATTTTTTCTGATACCTACATTTGGCTGTTTTTGTTGTGTTGATACTTTTTTATTAATCTTTTATTAACATTATCGAATAAAGGTGCCTTTTTCGTAAGTACTTACGTAGGTACGTAGGATATCAGAAATACCTGAAACTAAAAATGTGCATTATGCCATAACAAGTATGTTACTTAATAATAACTGCGAGTAGGTAATAAATAGCTTTTTTAATTTTTTTTTATAAAAGACAAGTAATTATTATTAAGTAAGTGATGATGCAGTCTAAGATGGGAGCGGGTTAACTTGTTGGGAGTGGGACGAAAATCCACACCCCTGTCGGTTTCTACACGACATCGTACCGGAACGCTAAATCGCTTGGCGGTACGTCTTTGTCGGTAGGGTGGTAACTAGCCACGGCGAAAGCCTCCCACCAACCAAACCATTTATATTAAAAGACAAGTTATTTATATATTATTAAAAGTAATTGTTGTAAGGGGTCCAAAATTTGTCGATCTTTTGTTAATTTATAATCAACAATCAGAATTTATAGCATTCTGCAGAAATGCAACAACATTAAAATATATTTCAATTTACTTCTAATTATAAGGCTAATTTAATTTAAAACAGCTAATATTTTTAAATTTAAAAATTTAGTCCTACAAATACGAAGCTCGAAAGCCTAAGCCAGCTATATAAATTTTCAAAATAGTAGGGGCAAAAGTGTGTGTTTAAAAAGTGGACTCTCATTTAATTTACATTTTTTTTTAATTTTTAACAATGTAATACGAAAACAAATAAAACACTATTAAACATTTATAAAAAAGTCTGCTCCTTCACTTGCGGGGCCTTTCAGGTTCCAAGCAACCGGTGGTCAGGGCTTCAGAGTGAGGAACCTCCTCACAATACGCGCCGTCTCAAGAATCACTGCCTTCTGTATCCGACACTTGATCCAACAGCAAAGCGAAAGCTTCTTGAGGTGTTGGTCGAAGCTTTTCGCTATAAGACCATTAACTGAAACGACTATTGGAGGAATAATCGTCGAGTCAAGTTATTAATTCTGATAAACCTGCAGGTGATCGTGAACGAGTTGCACTCGCAGATCGAGTCGCTGAACGACTCGCTGGTGAAGCTGCTGATGGCGCGCGACGAGCTGCACATGGGCCAGGACTCCATGCTCGTCGACATCGAGGACCTCACCCGATACTTGTAACTATTATAACATTCTAAATATCTAACATAATTTATTCAATAAAATTATTATTATAAAAACAAAAAACCCAACTGCTTAGAAGTAATGAACTGAAAAGAGAAAAACAAGGATCACTATATCTATATAAAATTCTAAATACTTTATGGTGCTGCAAAAAGGGACAAAATAGTTTACTGCCTGGGAAAGAAAGATCTACCAAAACTACGTTTGTCCCCGCCTGCAGCACCATATTTAGAATTTTATTTAAATATAGTGATCCTTGATTTTCTCTTTTCAGTTCATTACTTATAAGCAGTTCGGTTTTTTTGTTTTTATAATAATAATTTTATTTGAGACTTTTTAGTTTTAATTTGTGGTATAGAAATGAGACAGTACACTAGGTATAGTTTTTGTTAAAAGAGTAATATAAACATGATATGATATTTATATTTTTGAAATGGTCTTTTTACGAGCTTTCATTTGATACCCATATTGCTAGGATAAAAGAAAAAAATGCACACGTCCTCCCTTTTTTCCCCCATTTACAGCCGCCATTTTGAAAATTCATATAGCCTATGTCACATTCACAATTGAGTCGAATTCAACGACACCTCTCATGTCAAAATCCGTTCAGCCGTTTAGGCTGTAGCGCGTGCCGAAGAAATGGGCATACATACATACATACATACGCTCGAAAAACATTACCCTCCTTCTGACGTGTAAAAACTACCTGTTAACCTTCTATAAATTAGGATTCATTTTCTGTCAACAATTAGGTAGAATGTGACTTTTTTTTTGGCAGGTTTAGATTTTACAAAGTAAGGCAGGTGTCTCAGAGTGTTGCGCTAAACTCTTCACCCGTGCACTTTTAGTTTGTGGTGCTACCTATGACTCGTTGGACTTCATTGAACATTTCCATTTTTTTCTATGTTTCTATTTCCAATTCATTGTATGCAATGGCTATCTAGACACGTTTACGTTACTCAATAACGCGACTCAACGGGTCACCATATCTCAATGAAAATTAGCACAGATAGATTTTAGTCTGGTATATGTGATCTTTTATCTCAATATATTTATATGAAAGGGGTGAAATCGTTGGATACTGCTAATAAATAATAAACATGGTTAATTATGTTAACAATTCATTATAGATGTTTAAATCAATTAAATGATTCCACAAATAAAATCTTATATGACTGTATTTTTCTTTCAGAGGAGTTAAGGAGCAGACCAAAAAAACCAAAGGCACTACAAAGTCTGGTGTAAAGAGGCTCACGTCACTAGTGCACAAATAAGTACACTACACTACACTACTCTAGATGTTATTGCAGTTTATTATTAACATTATGGGTCCCATGTATAGTCTTACCAAACTTGTTTAATCTTAAATCTATCTTTGTGTATTTAATATTTACTCTTGCTACAATTCATAATATTTAATGTTAAGCCGAGTCCACATTTGTATCAATCGTCCGATCCGATAACAGAATATAGAAGGATAATGATACGCAGTCATAATGATACGCAGTCATAATGATACGCAGTCATAATGATACGCAGTCATAATGATACGCAATCATAATGATACGCAATCATAATGATACGCAATCATAATGATACGCAATCATAATGATACGCAATCATAATGATACGCAGTCATAATGATACGCAATCATAATGATACGCAATCATAATGATACGCAATCATAATGATACGCAGTCATAATGATACGCAGTCATAATGATACGCAGTCATAATGATACGCAGTCATAATGATACGCAGTCATAATGATACGCAATCATAATGATACGCAATCATAATGATACGCAATCATAATGATACGCAATCATAATGATACGCAATCATAATGATACGCAATCATAATGATACGCAATCATAATGATACGCAATCATAATGATACGCAATCATAATGATACGCAGTCATAATGATACGCAATCATAATGATACGCAATCATAATGATACGCAATCATAATGATACGCAATCATAATGATACGCAATCATAATGATACGCAATCATAATGATACGCAATCATAATGATACGCAATCATAATGATACGCAATCATAATGATACGCAGTCATAATGTCATGATTCGGGGTATTCATACGCTGATCTAATACAGTCCGTTCCAAATCAAGATGATTTTTATCCATTCCCCAAAGTAATTAACACGAACTGCGTGATTTTATACACAATCACTGAAAAATGTTTACATCGATATAATACAGTACGAGTAATACAGTGATCAGATCTGGCCAGTAATAAAAATGTGGACCTGCCTTTATGTATTTCGAGACAGTTTTATCGGATTCCAGAATATTTTTATTTTATAACAAAACTCAAAATGTGCCCGTGCAATTCTTCAGCAATAACATTCCTTTCAACTATCAATCTATTAAGAAAATATTCAAGTCTATCAAGTTTTCCTAAAAAACAAGTTTTTGAACTAAATTTTCTCTTTCTAAATGTATCTATTTGCAAAAGTAAATATTTTTAATGATAAATACAAACCTTAAATCAAAAACATGTGAAACTTAACTATGAATGACAAAAATAGCACTGGAGACGAATTAAAAATTCTAAAAGAGTTTTTAAAGTTAACTGATATACAGTAAGAGAGTTTGTAGACATTTTTGAGAAGGAATCGTTTAAACTTGTTCAATACTTATTTTGTAATATTTGAATACAAAAATATAAACCTATTTCACGGATAGTGGGTCAATAAATTTTTTATCAGTCATTTTTGGTACTAACCTTTAGCCAGGCCTACATTTTTTTTAAATAAGACTCAAATCCGTAACATGTCTACCAGCTCTCAGACTATAAAAAGTTACTCCAGGGATAAAAATGATACCCACACATAGAATCAGAGTTCCAGAATATAATAATACATATGTCTAGTAATCTAGTGTACTTATTTGAGTTCGTGCAATCAACAATTATAATAACTAACCACCATTTTGCATGTATTTAGTCAAATTTACTAAGTTATAAATATTGTTGTGGTACTGTATTTTAAGGATTCGCTGCGTCTGGTTTTACGTCATTTTGTGCTGGTGCTTTTGCTTGCTTTAAATAACGACGTATTAAACGTAATACAATATATTGTATAAAATATTATTTTTTTTAAGTTTCGATATCCCAAATGACCAAATCAAGTGCGACCCTTTACGCGCATTAAAGACCCTAACATACTTTTGAAATGATACGCGTAATATCGAGTCACTTTTGCGAGCGTGATCTATGAAAACGTCGCATAGCACATCAAATGTATAATTTTTTTTAGGAAAATTTACTATTTTAAGTGGTGACTATAATATACTTTGCTATTAATTTTATAAAATTCATTTATTTCAAGTAGGCTTAGTTTACAAGTACTTTGTAATCATACTTCATGTCAGACTGTTTGAAATCATACTTCATATCAGACTGATTGAAATCATACTTCATATCAGATTGTTTGAAATCATACATCATATCAAACTGTTTGAAATCATACTTCATATCAGACTGTTTGAAATCATACTTCATTTCAGACTGTTTGGAATCATACTTCATACCAGACTGTTTGAAATCATACTTTATATCAGACTGATTGAAATCATACTTCATATCAGATTGTTTGAAATCATACTTCATATCAAACTGTTTGAAATTATACTTCATACCAGACTGTTTGAAATCATACTTCATACCAGACTGTTTGAAATCATACTTCATATCAGACTGTTTGAAATCATACTTCATATCAGACTGTTTGAAATCATACTTCATATCAGACTGTTTGAAATCATACTTCATATTAGACTGTTTGAAATCATACTTCATATTAGATTGATGTACAATTATGGTGCCATTTATGATCAATAGCGATAGTTATTAAATTTCAACTTTACGATAGCTCCATGGTTAAGGGACATGGATTTAACGCTGAGAGGTCGATTCTATAATTGAACTATTCTACCTCCCGTAATAATACAGCCTACTGCTATTTGGAGGGAAAAGGTAAATATTCCTTTCATCCCTTTTTGTCAAGAAAAAAATCACCTAAATATTATGACGTAAAATTAGACGTATTGTACTGTTCCCGCCATGATATTAGGTACATAATCATTGTTGTCATTACCTTTTATGAATATACAATATATATACGATGAGATGTGTAGAAAAATACTAACCGAAAATGTGAACCAATTTAACGTGGTTTATAGATCTCTAAATGCGAATGCATTATTTGTATATTTTGTTACAAGGTTATATATAAATTATTTTTACTTGGCACCTAAATATACTTACAAAACGTGTTTGCAATTTTTGTAGTTTAAAGGGAAAAGCCTTAAGCTCGACTCTGATTGGCACAGTGTCGAAGCGTCGCGTCACTTGGAATATATGTACATAGGCAAGGGATAGATAGTAGTTTGTCTCCTCCTTTTGCTCTCTTACCGACTTTCAGGAGTTCAACGCCCTTTATTGCCAATATATACGGTTCCGAGTATATAAATTGATTTCTATTTTCCCATCATTAAAGTAGGTACACACATACAAATATGGAATCTATCGTCGAGCATTGACGCTTGATGCCATTTTTGTGAATTACAACTTTGTACCTTAATGATGAAAAATAAAACATCAAAGGATCATTCATTTTGGGCCTTTTCTGAAAGTGCCAGCCAACGAAATAAAATAGTAGATACATCTCGTTAGAACAACCTATTAGCGGCAATAGTTAATATGGCAGCAAAGTTGTAGGAGTGCACCGAGCCAAGTTGTGCAGGTTTAAAAATTCATAATTTACATACATTTTATTGATTTTTAACAGTATAAACCGACAATAATAAATGGTACGTATCGTTAAAAAACCCATTCGAATCTATAGTTAATATGGCATCAACATCGTAGGATTGCTCTGAGCCAAGTTTTAGGCAAATTTTCGATTTTTGGTCATTTTATACATTATATTGATGATAATCGATACAAACAAATGGTGTGTATAGTTACAGCTAGCTATTAGAATGGTCTTTTCTAACGATACGTACAATTTATTATTGTCGGCGGATACTTTTAAAAATCATTGAAATGTATGAAAATTATGAATTTTCAAACCTCCACAACTTGGCTCGGTGCACTCCTACAACTTTACTGACATATTTACTATTGCTGCTAATAGGTAGTTCTAACGAGAGGTACTATTTTTTTTTTCGTTGGCCGGCACTTTCAGAAAAGGCCCAAAAATGTAGGGAACCTGAAAGTTCTCCTTTGACTGTTTGTAGTGACTCTACCACCGGCTCGGTAAGCAGATTCTGTATGTACAGTGCCAGTGTGAGTTATGCTTTAAGGTCGCACTAGGAAGTTTCACACAAGTTATATTGCGTATGTGCTTAGATGCCAAGTAGAAATAATTAAGCTATAACAATATTCCATGATAGCATATAATATTCAACTTAGCCGTATATTTTAAACAACATTATAGAGTTGTATATTCACGGGTCCGCTTTAAAATAGAAGCTAGCTCATGTAGGGTATAGTCTATACTCGTATTTGTGATTTGCATATTAGAGAAATATTTTTTCATGATAGTGCTCATTTTATAGTATAGTGTATTATATTCACGCCTGTAAGGCTAACAGCAACAGGGTGGACATCTTGTACGTTCAAATTGCATTTCGTTGATGACTGATATCAAAAATATCTATCTATTGATGGAAAGATGACAAATAGTGGTGCACCTTTATCATCAATTCTTTCCTTTTGAATGTTTTTATTTCTTCTGGAACACGTTTATAATATCGATGAAAATCATATTAATTTTTTACGTATTCTACCTCTGTAATCTTCTAATATATAAAACTAGCTAACCCAGCAAATGTTGTTTTGTATTAAAAAATTAAAAAAAATCTAATAATTTTTAAAAATTAAAAAAAATCTAATATATAAAATTTCCCTGTCACAATGTTAGTTTCCGTACTCCTCAGAAACGTCTTTATCGATTTTTACCAAATTTTGTATGCGTATTCAGCCGGTCTGAGAATCGGCTACTATCTAATTTTCATCTAATTTTTTTTTTTAATTTTTAATGCAAAACAACGTTTGCCGGGTCAGTTAGTATGAAATAATATAAACTGTTCAACTTAAATGTGACTGAAACTTTATTTTGATGAAAGGTGTACCATTAGACCAAAAATACAGTATTGCAATTTAAATAATGCGCTTAGGCAAGATTACATAATTTTTTTTTAATGCCTAAATTATAATTAACTTGTATTTCCATACTTAATTAAAATACATAATATAGTATACAACTTGTATGTATTACATAGTATCATCAAAATTAGTACAGACTCTACAAATAAACTAATATTGTCGAACGTATTATTTAAATCGTAGTTCTGTAATGATGATTGTTGCACATCAGAAAGCCCCATATCTAATGTAATCTCTGTGAAATCCAATAAAATTTATAATTTAAAAACAAAATATATATATAGATACGCCTGTTTTAATCATTACATTCAAAAATAGTCGAATGATAGTGCCTAGGCCGTATTATATTTAGTATATTGGGCCAAAGTATATTGAAGCATAGTAAAACTCCAAGCCACGATGTCATATATATCACATATATGTAGGTGTATAGCACAAGCCGTCTATAACATGGTTGTGCTGTAATCGTTTCAGAACTCACTAAATAAAATTATCACGTCGGTATCATAATAGTAAAAATCTATATTAAAAACTTGATAAATTTTATCACATAGTTGCACATAGATAAGCACAGTTACAGTTCTGTAAAATACTTTTTTATTTTATTAAAAGATCGCGATATTCATCTTTGTTCTTTATATACTGTGGTCTCAAATAAAAGTTGTTAAGAAATCAAATTAGTACATATCGGCGGAGTAGTATCATGACAGCCACTAGCCAAGTTTGGTGGTGACGGGGATGACTGTGTGCAAACTTAAAATAACAATTCATTTAATTTTTTAAATTTAAACGACAATGGATTAATTAATTAGGGCTTGTCAGGATTGAAAATTTATGTTATTTAATCGATATGATTCAACCGGTGTGCGAAACTAACTAATATTTTCAAATGAAATGACGAAATTAAAACAATTATTTGCGCTGTAATTTACAAAGGACATTGCCAAAAATTGTATAGAAATGTACGACAGGCTGCCCAGGAAATATATAAATGTTATTAAATAGTGCAGATTTTCTATTTACAGAAAAACAAAGTTGTATGTAGTTATGCAGTCGCAGCAAAAAGTTATGAAGGTTGAAAAAGTTGAATTTTCATACTACGACGACGGTCACGTGATTCAGAACACAAAAAAATCGATTGAAATTTTAATTTTTTTGATATATTTTCAAGTGATTGCTATGAAACATGGGTAGTTGTTTAAAATTCATTGTGTATTTAAATAAAACAGTTAAATATGAGCATACGTTTGGACAGAGGGCAAATTTATAATCATCTTGACCTTAAACAATGCTTAAAGTTAACCTTAATTTGATTCGACAGTTAGACTTAAAGATTTTAACAGTTTTTCTTTATATAACTTTGAAATGAGACCACAAGTAATATTTTTCCGATAATGTAGGTTTTCGATACATGTATAATATATGTATAAATTTTCTGTGCCTATCCGTTTATTTTCCTCAAACTGTTAGATGTACGTTGCTAATCGGCCTCTTATTTAAATAAATAATCAAATCATGTGCAAGATCTTTAACATTGTTATTCGTAATTAAAAATACATACGTCCTTCCATTTCACAATCTTCCATATGAATCAATGATATATATATATATATATATATATATATATATATATATATCATATAAATATATATATATATAATTATATATATATATATATATATCATATAAATATATATATATATATATAATTATATATATATATATATAATTTATTTATTTCTGCTTGAAAATAAGAAATGACGCAAAAATGTAGTACTAATGACTTAGCGAGTAATAGCCAAATATAAAAGACCAGTCGGACGTTAGACTGGGCTCAGCTCTCCGAATATTCTTCAAAACTTCCGCTGAATTTTTATGGTAAATGTAATCTGTCTCACCCACAGATTAATATTAGCATTCAAACCTATTGTCACAATTGTAAACCATCTCGTATAGTCCTTGGTGCTAGTAATGCCATTGTTTTACGAAGTACTTTATATATTCTTTATTTATTAATTTGGGAATTGAAGGCCTGCTTTGGTTGCTGATCCAAATGCCAATAGAGGTGACAATAACAACGAACGATCAGAATTTCTAAAGACTTGCAACTACCTTAAACTTGTGAAAACTATTGTCTCCTTTAATTGCATTTCGGTCTAATCTATCTACAAATTAAAGAAAATACGACAGGCCAACAATTCTTACAACTTCAATCATTTTATTCTCACTTTAGCTATACAAGCATCGCAAACTTATTCCACTCAAATGAATATGGACGTAAGTTTTGTACGCTTCCACTGGCAGCCAGAAAGTGAGGTTATGATTTAGCAGTAGAGCTTTTACGATATTGCTATAATTTATTTTACTTAGGTTTATTTTATTTTTAATTGTAGTTTTAGGGTTATATTCTTTAGGGGTTCTTTTATTTGTATAGGTAGCTTCTTAATTTATATTTTTAGTATCTAATCTAGTTTTACTAAGGTTACGTTACCATTTTTTTCTTTATTTCTTACCGAATTATCTTTTGTAGATTGTAGATATAAAACAGTTGTTTAGTTTTTCGTCATATAGTTTCTCTGGTTAAATAAAATGAAGTCAGCCATTTTATCGTACATATAGATACATTATGTTCTAGATACTTGAATTCATTACTGCTCCTTCTTTTTACACAAATTTATCTATTTATATCGAGTGTCAGAGAGATGTGCACAGTGGAGTTAAAATAAGTCTGTTATGTTATTTAGAGGTATACACATAATGTTATTTGTTCAGTATGTCGATTCTGACGAACATCGTCGATCATCAATACGACAAAGTGTCATTGGCGAATTTCTGTTACATCCACAACCTTTGTATATCGGACTTATCGCTGGCGTTTTTTCCATAATTGACTTACTCGTATAGTTCAAACTGGTCACTAAATGACTGCGCAAGTTTTTAAAAGCAGCAATAATTAATTTGATGACATGGTTCTGATCAATGTCAAAAAGTTCATTTCAAATATCTTCGATGTATTTTTAAACGATAATTTAAGATTATTGAGTAAGAAAAACTGTTAAGTTTTTCTGAAACTCAAAAACATGTACTGTTTAAACAGTTCTTTGAAAATTGCGGTTTGTTCTTTGTAGTTTGCATATTCACATATATATTATCATATAATCACGTCCGGAAGAACACTTGTTGTGAAGTGAAGTACTTGAAGGTACGGGTACAAGTGGTACCATCCATACATTATTGCAGATTTGCATTAACTTCACCGCGCCAAATCACGTTTTGTTGCCTATCTATTGAAGTCTAATGACTGAAATAGCACGAGAAATGTTTCATTCTAAAGCATGAACATCTCACTGTATAGGTATCTCTCAACTGACATCGACAAAATAACTTTTTTAAACGATCATAAAAGCTGGCACTCGAATCAAAACATGCAAAGGGCAGGGCTGCCGCGTTCCGAATCTTATTCTTTTTACTTTCGCGATACCATTACGAGCGTTCCCTTTAATCCCTTATATTATTGTCACCGTGTAATTGAGTACACGTTGGTTTGTCTCAGAGTTATATTATTATTGCCATTACACTTAAATTGTTTTTGTTGATTTTTAATGGCTGTCACGATGTGCAAATGAACGCAGCTGTTATTTTTTTTTCTGCATCGATACATTCCCGCATTGGGTTTTAATAAAACATTGATATTATCGCCGTGGACTTTGTCTAAAACTGTTTATTGCTAGTTTAATAAGGTGAATGACATAGTAACATCGATAACGGTATGATATCTTTAAAATTGTAAACCGCATTATTGTATTGATACAACACCTGAAGACGCGTATCGATAACGGTTTTATAATACTTTGTTGCCAATGTATTTTAATTCAAAATCAATAACATGAATACATACAACATATAAGTTTACGTTCTTAGATAATAAAAGTTTGTCATTTACTTTGGTGTTCAAAATACATAAGTGTGATTAGACGGGATTTAAAGCCCAGGGAATAGATAAGTCCAGGTGGTCTATTTTATACAACAATGCGGTTGTTTAAGATAATGAAGATCTTTAGTGTACCTACCAACGTATCTATTAATTAGATTAAAGTTACTTTACTGTTTGCGATGAAATAAGTGAAGCTTGGCGCGCTTATTGACAAATTCTTACAGATGTGATACATACCTACTATTGATTATTCTAAATAAATAAGAAAGTGTTTACATTGCCTTTTATTTTTTTAATCACCCTAGAAAATTTTTTTTTTAAGATAAAATAAGTATATCTTATAGTCTCTTTTAGGATGCAAGTTTTCTCCATCCGTCCGCTGAAATGAATTTACAAATAGAGTTACTGCGTTTGCAAATGATGCGAGATTGTCAATAATTATCCTTTCTTGCGTATAAAAAAAAGTAATATAGCTTAAATAATGGACAAAGAATCCGCAAATTTTTCGTTGCATCATAAATAAAAATATCTATAAAGACTACTGTGTGGCTAGTGTGTAAGATTTTAACGTCATATCAAAAACGGCATAAACCTTTAAGCTAACAAAGTAAAACTTTATATGACACTGACACTCACCCATTTGAGTTTTCTCTCGATACTGCCAGGGGCGCTGCTTCAATTCCATACAAAATTTGCCTTTACGCGAATGTGAAGTTTTCGATTTGTTTTAGTGAAAGCTCACACTAGACATTGAACGGACTGTTATCCGGTTTTCACCTATAGATGTAGATAAAGTGGTTTCTGAGAAAGGTTTAAGTATTTAATTTGTTAAAGTTTTAAATAAATTGGATGAAATATGGTGAGAATTGTTGGAAAAAAAGGAGAAAATTAAGTCGCCTGGTGACTTTCCTCGAAAACGCTGTTTTATGTTTTTGAGATATAACGTAGCAATGCATGGAAGAGCTGTTTCTGTTTATTAGGAATGTTGAGATGAAAAGTAGCCCATACGCTGAACCATATTATAATCTACATTGCCAAATTCTGATCCTTTCAGCCATTGTGATTGAGTAACAAACATCCGTAAATAATACTCGTTCGCTAAGTTTTCTGAAACTTTCCTCTTTTCTTCTCTATTTCCTTTGTTTCTAAAGAAGTCATTTCTAAAGAACCTTCTGTCTTTGTGACCTGACGAAAATATGAAAAGAAAATTAGCTAAATCGTCAGACCGTTCTCGAGTTTTGCGCTTAGTAACATTTGGCGATTCACTTTCGTTTATTTACCTAGATTAAAAAAAGTGGCGAACATATACAATTAAAACGGTTCGAAATAAGAATAAATATTTGGCAGTGGCAGTAATTAACCTGCAACGGATCAGTTCCCACAATTCGAGCAGTGCGCGTCGATGTCAAACCATCGCTGACCCCAAAACGGAACCCTCACCTGCGCCCCAGGTGCGTGCGCGCAATTAAAATCATCGTCTAATAACACCTACGTGCAATCATTAATTTATTTTGTTGTTCTTATTAGTTTTACCACTAATAGTAGCAAATTGTTGTACCTATTATAGGTATCTTGTGTCATACATCGCATTGGTGGAAAAAATTAAACCTATTTCAGTACTGCTATGCAGCGGAGGCGCCGATTTTTTGTGACTGCATGGAAAGAAAATTTGTATGTGACGACGTACCTAAGTGTGTATGCGATTTTCTCGAAAACCATTTAAAGTAATGCTCCAATTTGAATGGGTTGCGATATACAAGTGAACTTGTCTTTCTTTAATATTGTATTTTAATTCTTTAATATTTATAATGAATTTTTTTAATATTTAGGTGTGTGTCTGAGTGAGGTACCTACCTACATTTCAGGAATTAGTAAGCATAACTATTATTCTACTAGGCCAGAGTGACTACAATTTAATCGTGAAGTAAGTAGTTAGGTACATTTCGACATAACTTAGATACTTTTAAGTAAACGTTCTTGTAATAAAAAATATAAAATAATAATAATCAAAGGACTTAAGCTTACATATAGGAAATAATATTAATAACGGACTAAGTGTATCATATCCAAGAAAAGATAATTAGCGGTGAGCCTTTCAAATTAGCACTTTTCGTATCACACGATAAATTGTTTATATCCATTAGGATCTATTACACACTGACACAATTTATTGTCTGAATAGATCCCTTATCTAAATCGAAAATAAAACGACGTGATGAAGGGGCTTTTTTGTATCAGCGAAAAGCATTTGCAATTGTACAAAGGTTGCTATTTATCTTTGTTTTATTAGGCCAATAGTGCAGGGGTCAAAAATTCTGTGGGAACTAATGGATTCCAGCTCGTTGGAAGGTAGATAAAATAAATTGCTAATAATTTTATCGAAACCTATAAATAATTACCTACTTTACCATAAATTGGTACGAACATCGAAAATATAAATTAGTAAGTTAGTCAATTACAGTCTGCAAGCTTCTGATGGCCAGACCTTTGTCAGTGTCAGTTAATGCTGCTACTATAGGTAGGTAAATACAATAGGAAAATACCATGATTGCTCAAAAAAGCAGCAGGTAGCAAACGTATAGACCCTCAGTCGTCTAAGTATTCATTTTGATAACATTAACATTATTATCAATTTATTTTCAACAACATATTGTTTATTTTATCTAATATCCAACGAACTGAACTCCATTAGTGACCTACCTAGAATAGTGCAGCTAATAACATAAAGATAATTTTTAACTACATTTAGGCTGGAACGTGAGCGGCTAACTTTCAGCTTTAGACCTTAACTTTTTTACTAATAATATGCCGAAAATCCATTTAGTTATCGTGAAATGGCGGAGATTTTGATCAATATAGGTCGTACATCTTGTCATACGTGCCCTTTATTTCAGTTTCAAGCGGTAGTATTAAAACGTTTTATTTGGAAATAAAAGTTATCTCGCCGTCTCGATCAGTTTGGAGGCGCATGCAAATCAGCGCCGCATGCGGGCGCGCGTCACCGCTCACCGCTCGCCGCGCGCGCCTGCGGACGGGTAGGCTGTACCGGATTGGACAAGTTATAATATAACCAATTTCGATTTGTGGGGATATTCTCAATGTGTTTTGTTATACTTTGAAATTGCTTAAATGTTAATATTTTTTAAATTATTAACTAAAAACGAAATATCATTTTTTTTCATCTTGTTTTGTTAATGACAATTAATTTTAACCTACAAAGTCTTAAAACAATTTTAAATTCATAACTTACCTCATGTGGAAATCAGGTAGGTAAATTGGTAGAGATTGAGTAAACGGTAGATACTCTGTGGGTCTGTTAAGTTGGTATACTATTACTTACTAAATATTATCATAGTCGCATATCGTCAGGTGCGATCACAGTCAAACCGTTTTTTACGTTGTTTAAAATTTCTTAAAAATTATTTCGTGAATACATTTAATCATAATTCTAGATTTAAGCTTAAAATTATCACAATCTGACGCCCGTGGCACCGTCCGGGAAAAATTCTGTTTTGTGTTATGTAATTCGACAAAAAGTTGCCTATGTCTTTTGTTAGGCTCTCAGTAACCAATTTAATTCAAATCGGTTTAGTAGTTTATGTGTGATTGAGTAACGTAACACAGTTATTTTCACATTTACAATATTAGTATAGATTTACATCGTTTTATTTTGGAGATAACAGGTATTTATTTCTTATTCACACTAAATTATAATCGTAAAAAATTTCGTTAATTGGCATCTGCCGGGAGCCAGAGCTTTCACCAATAACAAAGCTCACCTTTACGAACGTGAAGTTGTCAAACTATAAGCGAACTGTCTTAAAAGAGTAAATAAAGAAACACTTCTAAGCTGTGCTAATGAATGTTAAGGTACGTACTCGTACTACTCGTATCTCGTATAGAAATATCTTGGTTACCCTCTAGCTACACTCAACCACTGTTTAATTTATATTAAACTAGCGGATGCCTGCGACTCCGTCCGCAAGAAATTCTGTTTTGTGATAATTAAATAAAAAGTAGCCTATGTCCTTTCTCATGCTCTAAACTATCTCTGTACCAAATTTTAATTAAATCGGTTCAGCGTGATCAGCCACTGTTTAATTTATATTAAATTATTTCAATAATATTTTCGCCTTTTAAGTGATTATTTCGAAATCATTATTGTAGTAAGACAATTTACTAGTAGTTTTAATGGTATTAGATATGACTAGATCATGCTAGCTGAGGCTCCCCTGACGTCAGGCGCAGAGTTCAATGTCAATGGTAGGGCCGAACCACAGCCGAATGATACGGGCATTATTCTATTCTGACATTTTATTTTTACTATCCTACGTACAAAATATACTAATATATTTACATTTTATTTATTTATAGGTATGCCTGATTAAAGTAGGTAATTATATTATAGCCTAAAGAGTTTCTATTTGTAAATGACTTATCTGCATTATAGTAATTTATAACATAATATTGTATATATATCCATGCCTATTTATTGATTTTTGGTAAACAAGTGTGCTTTATCGACTTTCACGACGACAATTGTAAAATATTTTTATCACGTATTTTTTTAAGAAAAAGAGAAAATAAAAAATGACAATATCTACAGATATAGGTATAGGTGTGGAATACCTTATTATCAAATTATATCCCACTTAATCGCATATCTCTACATTCTACAGGGAATAGATTATAGGAACAATGTATAATCTGAGACCGAGTCAATAAAAAATGAAAATGCACTGAAAGAATATAAAACCTCAAAAAAAGTTAATTTATCGATACATTATAAGAATAGCCATTTAAATAAAATTACCACGATGAACTACCACGATAGTTTCACAACTTATGTATTTTGTACTACGATTTGATTCCAGTCGCGTTGATGTGGCCACTAGGTCGCGTGTCATCACCAGAACCAGGGCTGGTATTGTATTTATCTATTATAAGGAATGATCTCCACATATCGATACAAAAGGCTGTTAAAAATTTCGCACACATATTTGCCGTAAATAATACAAGCCGTGGCGGCCACAATAAACCCCATCAACCGAAAAATGATTAACAAGCGATTACGCTGACGGATGGGTAGCGCGCCTACGATGGCTTCCCGCGCTTGTAGACTTATGTACCTGTAGAGATGGCACAAATAACTAAAATAAAAAAATATTAATTGAATATTTCAAATAATTTCAATAGCTGTATACAAATATTTACAAGCTTAGGAAATAAAAACACCCCGCTACTTTTTTTTTTAAATAATAATTTTAATTATATTTAATAATTATATCCCTTAATTTTTGTTTTTGTTATTATGAGCTTTTAAGGAAGGCAGTTTAAATTTTGTCGTGTTGTTTAGGGCAGCCGTCCTTAGACGATTGAAATAAATTTTATAATATTTATGGTGGTGGGGATTTAATCTATAACATCCTAGTTTTCAATTCAAAATCCAATATTCTCAACCTGTTATTGAAGCTCTCAAGTACTCAAGGTATTTATAATATAACCTATATTGTACTTGTAAAGGCTATGGTTTCATCCCCGAGTGAGCAGCACGGGCGATGCGCGGGCGCACGTGCCGCGACATATGGCGGCGCCATACTGTTTGTTTGCCAATCATAACGGACATATTTCATCAGATAACGGCCCGCCGCCTCCAGCATATTGGATCAATCTAAAACAATTGTTATTCATTCATAATTAAACGTCAGAGCGTCGCGATTCGCCACGCATTTCATCACGACCGAGCCCCGCTAATTATATTGGACTATGAAGGATGTTGAGATGGCTCTCTATGATGAAAATATTAATTTCCCTTTTGTATACAGAATAGGACTGATGATATTTTTGAATGATTGTTGTTTGCCGATTATGAAATAGGCATGTGCTATCTACAATGTGTAGAAAGTTATATTTATTTGTTTAAACATTAATTAATGTTAAAGTCGATAGTTCAATACCATCTTAATTAACATGAATTTCTTGTTACAGTTACTGTTGTGTATAAATAAATTTTATTTATGAAATTTAAGGCCTGAATCTAATTGCCTAATTATTTATTATTTTTTACAATTATTCACAGTCATTAAAATCTAACTTGAAATGTAATACAAAAACAACATCTCTATTTTTCAAAGAACGGTTTAGTTCTTTCAGGGACAAAATATCATATATGTAATAATTTGTACATATTAATGAAATATCACGTAAAAGAAAATGAATAGATATACAAAAGCAATCCTTACAAATGAAGTTTTAGGAAAACGTAATGCAGCGTTGGTGCGATTAATTTGCATAACGTTTGACGTTTAACAAAGTGATAGATAGCCCTTCGCTTTAATTCAATGAAAGCAATCGAGGTAACCTGTAATTTCGGAGGGCTGAGCGCATGTGAGCACCATATGGCGAGAATTCACGACGGCCAACTGAAGCGATGACTTCCAAACCTTAGCGGATTAAGAATTACTGCGGCTAGAAGTGACTTCGACTGTATTAATTCGACTGCCTTCGTGACGCAATTTCGCTTATAAATACCAAACCCATAATCTTCCAGGTCTGGCAGGTGGGACGCTACGACAGTGGTTAGGTTAGGTTAGTTAGCACTTTACCAACAAAGACGTACCGCCAAGGCTTATAGCGTTTCGGTACGATGTTGTGTAGAAGCCGAAAGGGGTGTGGAGTTTGATCCTACTTCTAACAAGTGAGCCCGTTTCTTCCTAAGCATGCCTGTTCAATTACAATCAGGTGACATTGCGGTCAAGGGCTAGCTTGTAATTAATTAAAAAACATTAGTTTCGTAATTAAGCAAATTTTGGGGAGGTATACAAATTATAACTGAAAAATTATATTAATAATATTTTAATATATCGGAAAGAAAATTGGGATGCCACTTCCATTTATTGTATTTCTTTGTTACACGTATTCTTATAAGTTTGACCGACGCGACGCGCGGACTGTTTGCTACCCTACCATGTTTTTGTAAAATGTAAAAACGATTGTATTTTTTAGGATATCATAAGGTGTGTAACAAAAACTGTCGCGGTTATGCACGCTAAGAGGGAGAAAGTTCTATGGTGCCCGGACGGCTGGCGCGCGTTGATGTCTTTAGTATGAATACTTAGAACCGTTACCCTTAAAATGCATATTTAATTTTAATTCTTAATAATTGTTGTAATAATTTTATTTCTTTCATTGATTTCATTTAAGCAGTAGTTATTATAATTTCATTTCAGATTGTGGATTATTTTATCGACTTTTTGTTAATAAATAAATATTAATTATTAATATTGTAACGTATTTGTGTCCAAATTGGAACTGAAAAGATATGTATCCTTTATAAATTCCAGAAACTAAATTTTATGATTACCTTATTACTTGTATCTACTTTATACATTTTACACAAATAGGGCTTTCTCTGCCTTTCAAGATCTTCTCATCAAATTGATATTGATATCTTGAGTAGTAGAGAAATCGATGGTATATCCCCATCCCTTAGAAAGCGTATCAATCGATTTGTCGATCATAGTCATAATCTATACTTATAATAAAATTGTAAGCGTTCAAATTCTGTACATTAAAGATATTTATGAAATTTTCCTAGGAGGGCACTATATATACACAAGTTAGCTCTCTTCCGTCTTAGATTGCATCATCACTTAACATCAGGTGTGATTGTGTGGTGTCAAGGGCCAACTAGTAGTCGATAAAAAAAAATATACGACACTGAAGCCAAAAATGTAATTTTTAAAATTTTTGTCTAACAGTCTGTCCGTATTTTTGTCGGCCGCGAACTCCGCTAAAACTACTGAATGAATCAATACATGTTGATTAAAAGAAAAGTTACTAATCATAATTTAAAATTGTTAGTTGTAACTTGTAAAGTATATAAATAAACAGCTGCAATTTTACTTCAACTGATAGAGGCTCACACCTAGCTAATAAATGTATGTGGGAAAGTGTTCAGCAGGCTATAAAAAGTCGCAGTCGGTTGGCCCGGATCCTTTCTTCCGATGTCCACCTAATAGAATCTTAAGTGACTTCCCTTGTTTACACCACGTGTTAAATTAATGACTTAGAAGTCAATTGTGTGTGAACATAATAAATTAAAGGTTGGATTGAAGAGTGGAGAATGACAAGATAAGTTAATTAAGTTGTTAATGTAGTGAGCATCTAAGTTAAGTTCTAAGTAAACGACTATATTTACTCATTGTGACTGTGAAGTAAAGTTAAAATGTTTAAATATTTAAACATTTTCAAAGCACATTCTTAATACCCTGTTTAAACTAGATTATTGACTTTTTCAAGAAAAGTAACATTTTCCAATACTCAGTTGTATTGTACCTACTAATTAGAAAAAAATTAACTAAATTAGAATTAAAACTATCGCGAGTATTTTCCATATTATTTAATATAAACGGCTGAAACTGAAATCTCTGTCGTTGGTGTATGCTCGACTAATTTGGAACCCATACGGGTAAAACAAGCAACAGTGACGTAAATTTAAGTCGTTTATATTTTAATAAGACTATCTAAAGCTATACATACACAAATCACTTCTAAAACAAAAATTGATTTCTTATTATATATAGGAAAATATAAAAATTATACGCTTAGATGGTCGAGGGTCGAGACCCTTGCTGTACTTACATGGAACACGAACAGACAAACTTTCAGCATTTATAAAATGACAAATGTTGGACACACAACAGGTTTATACGACGAATATAACTTATAACTTGTATATCATTCAAACTTTTATATTACATATCTCTTTTCTGATCTTTACAAATTTTTTGTACTAAATATATAACATTTATTCTTAAAATAACATTTTCATTATTCGTTTTTGCAGAACACTTTTAAACCGAATGCATTTTTTCTATAGTTTGACTCTCAATTAAGTATAAGTATCTGGTTTCCACAAGGATACATCTGTAATTATGCCTTTATAAATCGTCAATGTATAAATATTTAAGGACAACAAGTCGGAATGTGGCAGCGGCTAACAGGACTAGACGCGCAAGATGTTCGAACCAGTCGACAGGACACTGATAAAGACCGTCACACTGTTTTACCACGCAAGTCCCGCAACAAATTAGCCATACTCAATTACGTTATTTATAAGCGCTTACTTTTATTTTACATAATGCAGTTAATATTATTTTAAATTAATAATACCTAAGCAGGTACTGCTAGAGAAAACGAAATAGTACAAAGAATGGCCTAAAATTATAAGCTACAACTAAACAAATTTTAATTTTGGTTTGATTATTAGATCAAAAGATGATACTTTTAAACCATTAATTTCACTAATAATTAATTTATTTTATTTTTGTTATTAGAGCAAAAGATGATACTTTTAAACCAATAATTTCACTAATAATTAATTTATTTTATTTTTGTTGCATTATGCGATACGTGACGTAGAGTGCCGCTTTTGATTCATGAATCATGATATCAACATATCCGGGAAATAATTCTGTTAATAATATCTTACTTATCAGTTACGTAACTAGGTCGACCTTCGTATCTTCCTTGCGATTATTGCATTTTTGCGGAATGCTTTAAATTCTTGTTGTCTGCCTGTCCGCATTATTTATATGCTATTACAACTCTCAAACGGCTTAGCCGATCCCCGATATGATGGAATATCCTTATAGGAAGAAATCTAAGGAGTTTTCTTACCTTCTTACTAGGAAGTGGGTGTAAATTGCGATAGAGGCCATCACAATGTATACTTTTGGTACAATGGTATTGTGGAAACGAAAATGTTTCTGAACATAAAATTGTTTAGAAGATGCACTTTTTGAGGACCTCCGTGGCGCAGTGGTATGCGCGGTGGATTTATAAGACGGAGGTCCTGGGGTCGATTCCCGGCGGGGCAGATTGAGATTTTTCTTAATTTGTCTTGGTCTGGCTGGTGGGAGGCTTTCGCCGTGACTAGTTACCACCCTACCGACAAGACGTATCGCCAAGCGATTTAGCGTTCCGGTACGATGTCGTGTAGAAACCGAAAGGGGTGTGGACTTCATCCTACTCCTAACAAATTAGCCCGCTTCTATCTTAGATTGCATCATCACTTAACTTCAGGTGTGATAGCATTCAAGGGCGAACTTGTACTAGTCCATAAAAAAAAACTTTCGGTTCTAATTTTCAAAATATTTAAGTAAAGTAAGTTTGGGTTTAATATCGGGCGTAGCAGAAATGCAGAAGAGTTAATTGCTGGAAGCCGTTCTCCGACACGAGAAAATGATAAAAGCTTGTTGACATGTCGGATAGACATTATTTTATAATTATAGTTTGTCATGAATTTTCCGCGGCTTCTATGTTACAAAATGATTAAAAAGTTTATAACATTTTAAGTGAAATAATAATTTCTACCCTGCTTAAGTCAACTGTGAAATAATATTAGCACCTTGCAACTGCAACCCATTTATGGGAAAGCATTCTGCAGCGAATCATCAGGACTTAACCGTTGAAACGCCTGCATTCTCAATGCCCATCATGGACGTCCCACCGGCTAGACCATTTACCGGCTAACCTATTTATACGTTGCGTTGAAAACAGGACTAAATGAATTAATGTAAATGTATACTATAAAAATTGTCGCAGGTGCAGGACGAGTTCCAGCCATCGTTGGGTTTCGATTTAGCGCGCTTGCGTTGCGAAAGTTTTATTTATAACCGCGCACTACGAACGGTGGATAGCGATTACGACGCCCTGCCGCACACACGTTTCATTTTGAAAAATTGCTTTAGTCTATGCTTTGTATGATTAAGTTTCGTCCGTATAGATCAAAGTAATGCGAATAATCACCACGGCTGAAGCCTTTTAACATACACTGGTTTGTATCCTATTAAATAGCTGTGATTGATACGACACTAATGATAATTTTTGAGTATGTTTAATGTGCGTCCGTGTAATATTTTGCGTTTTTTAGGCACGTTTTTGTTATGTTCTTATGATTTCGAAACCGCGTGCTTCGCCTGGTAGGTACTTCTCCAAGTAGCAATCTAAACATTCAAGCTTTGTCTACTATATTGAAGATACGAAGTGGTTAATTTACCTCACCGTAAATCAAATGTTTGAAAAATGTTTTTATTTAACGTTTAATTTTAAAATAATATATATCGTGCTTAAAATGAAAATCTGTAGGTAATCTCTCTACCTAAAATATTTATATAATATATAATGCCCTCTAATAAGTAAAAAAATTTCAAGTTTTAAACTTTTTATTGTTACATTTATTTCTAAAAATATCAGTAACTAACTATTTTAGATAAAATCAGTACCATAATGCTACCTTTTTATTCTCTTCAATATAAATATTTCACTGGGCCCCGCGACAACGTTAACCGCATATACGGGCCTTTAACACGAACGTAATTGAAGTCGTAAAAACTTTTAATCTGCATCGATAACTATAATTTAACCGGCAGGGAAATTAAATTAATGTTTCAATTGGATGATAAAATATATCATACTTTTAAACATACAAAATTGTATTTGAATAAAATACTAGAAAATAATCTATAAGATTATAAGAAATCGCCCAAATGTAGGAATCTATTGAACTTAAAAAGCAAATGGAAATTAAATTAATGTTACAATTAAATGATAAAATAGTCTTTTAAATATACAAACTCGTACAACTTGTTCGTATTAGTAAAATCTATTATAGACAGTATATAAATAGTGAAATTGTTTCAGTCACTTAATATAATCACCTCACTGAGCATGTGTCTATTAATCCAACGTCTATGTTAACAAGTCTCATCGGGCTTGCTTCAATACCTCCATACCTACAGGCCTAGATAGCCTTGATCAGGCGACAAGTTGGCTATAGGCAGATGTCACAACCAGTTCGCCACGCTAGGCTGCAGAATCATGAAACACATGAAAGATGGACGTGCACCTTGAATAGGAATTCATTACATTCTAGCCTTAGATCTAGCGGTAATAAAACCTATAATATCTTTGAAGATTACAGTACACGAACGTCTTGCATTTAATAAACTAGTCGGACGCAACAACAATTTATCAGAAAATATCTTTATTACATTGACTGTATGTAAACTGTAATCGCTGAATCATACATCAAATTAAGCATCAAATATTCACTTATACTGTTGGTAATTATTCATAATCAATGTTTTGAGTTTCACATCCTTTTATATTATAATTTCATGAGAGTAGGCATTTTTAAATTTTCCCTTTTTTATTTTACGTAATTTCTGTTTCTAATCCTAACTTAACTAACTTAGGCATTCATTCGTCGATACAAAAGTTTATTGTATGGATGACGAATGAATACCATGTTTATGAAAACTCGTCAAGTATTTTATACAACTTGTAAATTATTTGTATGCAACAAATAATTTACAAGTTTTATATTTTGGACAGAACGTAGTTTTAAAACATTACATTTTCAAGTTTTAGTATGCAGCACCAAAATCTCTGTTCCCAGTGTGTTCTTTGTTTAACTTTACATAAAAAATATTCTTAAATATAGTGGTAAATAGGTATGGTAGAGTTTTAAACTTATACATTTTCAAGCTCTATTATGTACCTTCAAAAACCTTGTCCGGAATATTGTATTAAACTATGTTCATGTCCAACTACATCGCAATTAATATACCTACATATAACAATTAGTGGACTATGCATAAATAAGCAAAGTTAATATTAATAGCTAATTATTTGAAAAGTGTCTTTGTGAACGAGTCTTTCAAACTATTAATTATTTGCAATCATTCTATGTTTATCTGCTACGTTCATAGTTCATTAATTACAGAAACTCATAAAGGTAAGTCAGAATGGAGCCCGAGGCGGCAGTGTTAAAGACGGCAGCAAGCTGTCCGCGCAATGTGCGCAAGCGACCTTTGGGAGCAATTATATTAGTCGCGTGCGACGCGCACGCACTGCCAATGTCTGTTTTACTGATAATATGGAAAGTGCTTCGCGATATTCCCCTCTATATTTTTTTACATCTGATTTTAATCAAATGTTCTACGTGACCTTTAAATGTTGTCAAGTCTATTTAGTACGCGATTTGACGTGGCCGTCCTATTTTATATTGAAAAAAATAATATGAGTTATGGTTTTGAACTAAATTTCCTTACACGTGGGAATTTAATTAAAATTAGTATAATTACTGTGGTATCAGGTGCTACAATCGTGTAAGACAAATATAAAATCTTTTTGAACCGGTAGCGTGACCTAGTTAAAGCGTTGCGTAGCGTGGGTACGACTACGTCATAGTAATATTATCTATTCTGAACATTAATAAATTAGGCATGTTTCCCGATAACTTGAGTAGGTATTCTTTTAAACACGAAATATATATATAATATTTAATGAGTGCAAAATTCAAAATTAACACTTCGCGATTTAATATTTCAAGTAATGTGAAGTGTAACATTTTTTTTATAAAATCTTATATGTATATGTAAAGAAATAATATTTGGAAAGTTAAACATCCCTTAGTAGAAAAGTACCTACTAATGCATGTCTTAACTACATATCTTTATGCGCAGTAGCTAAAGGAAGATAAAGAGATAAGAATAAGACTTATTACACAAATATAGGAGTCAAGGGGATTAAGAAAAGAAAAGTATAACATTTGTTATTATTCCTGACATCGTTAGATTCAAGTCAAATAGGAATTTCATTCAATTAAAGAGAGGTAGGTGTAAGATTACGCTATAGCTTATAATGTCTATCACGGCTATAATCGGCTTTCGGATGAAAATAATGCTTACAATAAAAGCGTAAAAAGATCCTGCGCAAGAGACGATGCGGGGATTAATAGTAGCAATTTAGCCGTTGCATATCGCGGCGCGGCGCGAGGGCGGCCCGGCGGTAGCCTTTTTATTATGCGCCAATGCCTCCGAGATTAATGTGGTTAACGACAATTTTACCTGACATTTATAATAAAGTTTCACGGATCATTTTTTTAACTACATTATAAGTTAAGATGGTTTCAATTACTATTTTGGAACTTATTACGATTCTTCCTGTATTCTGGATTCTTAAAACATTAAGAACTAAATCTTTGTTAGCCATTTTTAAGTATGTCCGATGCTTTATGTAATAATTTTGATTTTGATTTACAGGATGTTGACTGATGGTCAAACAGAAAACTTTAACTGCCGTAATTTTAACTCAAGAGTATGTATGTACGAGACCTGTATGTAATTGTTTCTGTGTATGTAGTAGGTATATATGCCCAAAGCAGTAGCTTATCATGCCTCGGCAGTAAAGGTAGATGCTGCCTAGTTACAATGGCTAATGGTGCGGTAATATGGACAGATAGTTTTGGATGCTCAGAAATAAGTAATCAATAAAAGTATGAAGAATATACTTTTCATTGTCTTTGGCGTATGGTTTATTTGATTCACTGCAATTATAAAACTTATAATTAATTTATTATTTGATATGATGATTTGAATATTTACAGAAATCTTCGCTTTTTTACCATTCATAGGTATAATTATACATATCCTCTGTAATAACCACTTAACACAGTGGTGAGGTGACAAAGCCATTTTCCATGCGAATGTATTAAAAAGTCCATTGACGTGCGTGCCTGTCAACGGGTCGCATCTCGAGGCAGGTGGCGCGAAGGCCGGCCCGGGAGCGACTCGCTTAATTGATTCCAATCTGGGACCAGATTCAAGATAATTCTCTCGTGTGTTCACTTTCGCTCTTTTACAAATGGAACGCGTTGTAACAGCGGTTCGTAAGGACGACCGCTCGCAGGGCAATGTAATATAATACTGACCCCTTAACAGTACTCGTACGACCACCACTAAATATGCAATCTCCAATCTTACACATATGATTGTAAAATAGAGTTTAATATCGTTATCATTAATTTCAACACATAAGTAAGTACACAGTTTATAAGTTAAAGATATTATTAAAAACGGTAGATTACTAGAGACACTTAGCATTACAAACATACACTTAGCATTATTAGAGTCAACTAAATAAGAATTTTAACACAATTTTTGCTAGATACCTGTTAGTAAATCATTACATAGTATAAAACAAAGTCTTAATCTTTAAAACTACGCAACCGATTTTCATGCATTTTTTTATCAGATAGAGTGGTTCAACAGGAATGTTTATGTGTATGATACATGCACAATGTAGTAGAGAAATATTGATGATTTTCGAGGTTTTGATGTGATGTCGTAAATTACCGCATTTTTTGCGCTTACATTACATACAAACGATGGCTAAACCCTACGAGATATATCTAAATAATGCACAACTTAAAAAGTTCAACAAAAAAGTCCGCGATGGTATATTTCTATCTCTTAGGGATAACCCACAATAACCATTTTTTATCTTTTACTTTAAACCAAAATTAGTAGTTTAATTACGAAGCGATTTTAAGCAATACTGCATTAATCCTTATCCAAATAAGTATCTTAAACACTTAGTGCATTCAATATAGATCACTATTGCCCTTTACAGCATGTAATTTAAGTGAATATTTTACAAGATATGTAAGATTCAAAATGCAGAGACATAGCGAGCGGTTAAGGGTCGCGCGGAGCGTGCGTTCTTTAGTATACTTTAGTACTAGCATTGCATCCATGCAAAGCCGGGGCGGGTCGCTAGTTATATTATAAATATAGCGTTAATGCAAAGCTAGTAGATACATAATGTTGATATATCAAGATTGCCCATGTAGTAAACAAATTGCAAGTCTCACGTAAAGAAACACTAGACACAATATTTAAAAAAAAGTGACATTGCATAGGCTGCGTACATGACACCTGAAGAATTTGACTTATGAATCCATATAGGGTTGGCATAGCAGTAATGAAAAGCTTAATGCACCTTACCAATCAACTACCGATAAATAGCATATAAAATAAAAATAGGCTACCAACGCTGTGGCTGCGACGAATTCCGAGCTTCACCGTCTGAAGCGTGCGCCTGCTTTTTGCACAGGCAGGTGCAGGCGCATATGCTATTAAATTGTCAAAGACTACACCGTATACATGTCTACGTTAGCCTCAGATATAGCTGAATCCAGGAATTAAAACTCAAAAGAACTCAACAGCTTACTTACACGAGATTAAAATTTACGACGCCGCAAAAATGTAAAGCGTTCATCAATATCTGAAACCCATGCATCCATTAAAATGGGACTTGAGTATTTTAAATGCAGGCTTAACCGTTCCCGGGCAGTCATTACGGTTGGGCCGATGGAGTAATCGTAAACCGCAACACAGCATAGCCTCGGCCGCGGTGTTGAGAACATGTGTACATTGAATATGCGTCGGCAAGAATGGTCGCAATTAGAGAAGAATTGAGTAAGATATCGTAATGAGCGGGCGGGGCGCGTCAGCTCACAATGCTCATGGCCTGAGAGCCAGCACTCCACAGATTCACGTTATAGTAGCAAGCTTCATATTGGTGGTAGGTATACTATTTCACCTGTCGTACCTAAAATGGACATTCTCATTTCCCATCGAGGGTTCCTTTGGGCGTAGCCAGCAAATGAAAAGCGTCAAAGTTTGCTCTCAAAAAGTGATCGTAGCCTATCTGCCATATATTAAAATATACATTTATTTTTATTTATAGAAATACACTTATGGCAGACAATCAGACATTTATCCCAATTCCTACTATATTTTATACAATTACAAAGCTTAAAAAAATATTGACAATCAATTTGTTTATTAGAAAATATTGCAAATTTTTTATTGTCCTATCTATCTGATGACAGTGATGTTTGTATGTTTTGAGAGAACATTCAGACGATTTTAGACTGTATGTGTATATACGCGACATTTCACATTTTCCAATTTGAGGGCAATGGAAAATGTAAATGCTACGACAGATAATAAAATAGTATACCTACCATTAATATGAAGTTTGCTACTATACCTTATATCATCGCAGTGCTGGCTCTTAGTCTATCAGCTTTGTGTGCGGCGCATGTGCCTGCGCGCGCAACCCGAGCTTTTACGGTTTCGGCGCGCGTCGTCTGCCATATGACTCCTGCTCGCGACCTAACTGTACTCCGCAGTACGAGCTTTCATGGTTTACGAAACGAAACTCGATGTCGACTTCTTTTTCTTATTTATCTAACCACATAAAATCTGTTCACTTTAGAAGTTGTGGTAGACAATGACAATGAGACTAAATGCTCAATATATTAGACGGTATAACTTTAAAAATAGATTTGGTGACGAAATACGGTGAACAAATAACTTATATTACACTTACACTTATATTATTATAGTAAAGTATCCTTTTAAAAGATAAATATTCGTAAAAAACAATTCGTTCTAACAAGGTCAACATATTGTTTTGTTGTATCTCAAAGGGTAAGGTCTAGACAGCGTTTTCGATGAAAGTTCCCAGGGGGCTTAATTTTCCGGGCGTTTCCAGCAATTATTTTTCTTAATTTACACAACACATTGACACGATCCATGGGTGAAATTAATATTTGAGCTTATTGCGAACTAATCCTTGTATATATTGATTTTTCATTTACTAATTGATACCACGTGCTTGCACTACAATCTATTACTTGATAGATTTATAGATGTACAATAAATAATTCTCTTATTATCCATTTATGAGACTTAAGCTTCGATAAATTCTAAAAATGATACCTGCGTGCCGTGATGTAGGCATTCTTAATAAGGATATTTTTTTTATTGTGAAGCAATAAATAATATAAATTGCCATCGGTATTAACTTCGCGTATTGTGTAAAGTTTTACCATAGGTAAATAATTTATAAAATATAGGCTCGAGTAATAAATAAATTACTTGAGATTCACCACGGGAGGTACAAAGCTCTCGTATTTCTGCGTAGCTTTCGAAAGTACTTGAGTGCCTAGCTCCTGTACCTACATTTTCCCATTCACATGGGTAGAGTTATGTTATTACCCCTGCAGAGATATATGCGTGATGTATGATATTAAGTGTCATTAAATTTTTTTAACAAAAAATAGAACCGACTCAAAACGCACTAAAAAGTAAAAAATAACTGTGTCATTTAGTTGTTTTAATTTAGTTAAGCATATCTATGAAGTCGGTGCCAGCCAAGTTTAACATAAACAACATTTATCTTACATAGTAAAGCAGTTTGTGAGTTCTAGATAACGTCCTTAAAGCAGAAACCTCGGCTGGCACCGACTCCTAGATATGCTTAAGTAAATTAAAGCAGGTAAATGACACAGTTATTTTTTACTTTTTAGTGCGTTTTGAGTCGGTTCTATTTTTTGTTAAAAATTTTTATTTCTTACTTCTTAGTAATTTATCGCCACGTAACGTACTCGTACTATACTGTCGTAGTATATTATACGGCACTAGTAGCCAAAAAGCTACCGATACCGAAACAAAGACCGAAATCGCTGCAAGCGTGCGTCCAAAATTTGAAGAGTTCCAGGATATCATCATCAGATCCTAACATGATGACAATCTGACCACCTTAGAAGTATGCCCTTTCTAATAAAAAAAGAATTATCAAAAACGGACAACTCTGTAAAGAGTTATGCGTGGTCATACACTAAAAAAAATTATTTATACGTGTCGAATTGAGAACCTCCTCCGTTTTTTTTGTCGGTTAAAAAGAAAAAAAGTGGTAGGCAAGTCTGAAACGAATTCGGGAATACTCGAACTTTTTAATCTAATTTAGGAATTCACAATGTCTAAATAACTTAAAAATTTCGATGATCTATGCAATGAGGAGAACCAAAGCCAGTGACACAGCTCAACAAAAGTGAAATGGAAACGTGCGGGGTACTCTGATTAACGTTGATGGAATGGCGACCCCGCATCGAAAAGAGCAATATTAATCGATCCCCCATAGGTGAATATAGGACATCAAGTGTATGTAGCATGTTCACAAAAGGCTTCTGTCCTGAAACTCAAAAGAGTGAGTGAGTCCATCTAATACAATAATACTGTAGATAGAGAGAGATAGATACATATTAGACACTCAAACTGTCAAGTTCCTTTATAGAATAACGATACTGTATCGGTTGATCGGATAACGATGCCGAATGTCTCTGACTTGGGGTTTTCAAGATTGTTCCTAAACCCGATATTTTTCTGAGGATAACTCAACTAACCCTTTCTGAATTAGTAAAAAGAAAATCGTAACATATGAGTATCTTAATGTCAAACGAATTCAGATGCATTACTTTTTTTAAAAATTACAAGTCAGCCAGCTGCAAGCACATCTGATGGTAAGTGATAATGCAATCTAAGATGAAAATGGTTAACTTGTTAGGAGTAGGATAAACAAGAATAACATATACAAGAATGCTGAATTGCTTGGTAGATCATCAGTTCTCTATATTTTGCCTGGGTACCTATTTTCCGTTGACAAGTTTCATGACTCTAGAATCATGAAAACCGTGAAAAGATACGAATATACAGGTACATAAGTTTACGACTTTCCTATTTAATGTGGTAAGTATAGTAAGCGCAGCCGATCAGAGCAATATACTCGTACATAGCATAGTTGAATAAGAAACTTACTTTCTGTCGATTTGCCTTGTTTTTATACTTGTTTGCTGCTTATTTCAACTCCGTCATTCACAATACCTACATATTGTAATAATTTTTGAAAAGAATTTTGTCTTTATATGTCCATAAAATTTTGAATCTTCAAAATACGGTTAGCCCACGGTTAGTCGAGTGTCATGCAATAAGGCGTGTGACGACACGCGCCGGCGTTTGAATAAATCCGTTAAGAGTCAACGCGCACATGCCGCGGAATCTTGTCGACCGAGACTGAGGGTGCTCTAGTGATGTTTCTGTTGGATTTGGACAGCGCTCTTTTTAGATATCGACTATCGACAATTTACTATAGTTTAGCACGTTCTGGAAAAGAGATCCACTAGGTAAGGCAGATAGAGTAAAGTTAAGAAAACCTATGGAACTTTATCGAAGGAATATTGTTAGGTTCGCGAAGACAGGAGTTAGGTTTCAGTAAGTAACAAAGTAAACACTAGAATCTTATAAAACTTGGTGGAATTTTGCTAAAGATGTATTTAGTATATTTATTACTGCGCTTTCAAATCTTAACTGTTCATGAGATTATGCGTTTTCAAGGACTAGATAACTAAAGTGGGTTTTCATTTATAAAAGTATTGTTCTCGAGAAATAAATTAATAGCTTATAATAAACAATAACAGATTAATTACCAAACATCTATAAAGCAATTAATATTTCGCGCGAATATGAATCTTGTTGTGCCTTAAATTATGAAATCACAATTAGCCAGAATTGTTGTACAAAACAAAGTGATAAAATCTTTATTATTTATAAAATTTTTATATCGTACTGAAAATGTCTTCGTCACATTAAGACTGTTTAAGATCTAAATATATTTTATATATTTTTTTATTTTTAAAAATAAATATTACACTAGAATTAAATAACTACAAATAGATATTCATCACATTGTAAAGTATGAACCCAGGTATTCCATAAATTAGGTACCATTAGCAAAATTATTGCAGCATTGAAACTAGTCATTATTTTGTTTTAGAACAATAGTTATTAAAAAATATTTACGCAGTGTAGTGATACGATAAATATCGACAACAAGTGACAGGCGAAGGCATCACTACGAGGAGCCACCTGCCGCCCGCACCCCCACGCTATATTTTATTCCACTTAATCGTCCTTTCCGTTATAAAGCCCGCTTTTTATCCTATACTTAAAGCAAATATTCTTGTTTCTATAAACTACAATGTGCAACCGCCCTATTAACTATAATAGACACTTTTAATTGAGAATCTATAAAAGGTTTCGCGAATCGTTGTCCATATAAGGGCCAGGCATTCATCATGGTCGCCGTGGTTCTCATCTGCCCAATTAATAAAAGTTGACTGCAAGGTATGGAGGAGACAGCGGCCTGCGCGGCGCGTACCGGTTCCTGCAGCTGAGCGGCTATTCGCAAGGTGTTTTATTTTGATTTGCAAACATATCTATCAACTATATTTTTTATACTTTTCATAATAGTACCTATCCACTTTGTACTACAGTCACACTTTGTCTTTGGTTTTCAACTTAGAACGCCTGGGTTCTCCGCGCTCGGATCTATCCAGGATTTAAAATTTTCTAATTGTTTCAATTCTAATAGTGATACTGTGACAAGCTAGATTAGAATTAAGTTATACCTCTAATGGGATGTAGAATCAACTCATTTTTTCACCGTAACTCAAAGGTAGTCCGCATCTTTTAGCATCTTTGTATCATCTTAAATAAACAACAACAATGAACAGAATATTTAGCTAAGGACTTTTCTGTACTGTAAGGATATAAAAATGTAAATATTGTTAAAATTACATGAGACCACTCAAACGGCCCCATGAAAACCCCGATTTTCATATTTTCCTATCTACAACTCTACAAGTTATGTGCTTTGTAGATTGAATGGACAAAAATAAGGAAGGAACGGACGGAGATAAGGGTATTTCGGTATACCAAAATAATCTTATCCGGTCCAAATAATTTTTGAAAATATGTCCAAATACACAAAAAAATTCATACAAATCGGTCAAGTCGTTTCGGAGGAGTTTGAAAACAAAACACTTAGAATAGCTGATGCTCGCGATTTCCTCTGCATGAGTTTTAGAATTACTTTACAGGGGGTAAAATATACCCCTAGGGATGTAAATAGTATCTTCAGAACTATTTTTAGATTCACCAAAATATACCACCACAATAACATCATAAAAAAATTTTAACAATTGGTTTAGCCGTTTTCAAGGAGTCTGTGTCACGAAAGTTTTAATTATAAGTAAAACAATTTTAAAGAATTTTGAAAGAGACACGGTAATTATTAGTCCCAACATATTTTTCGCTGTTACGCATTTTTCCATATCTTTACTTAATTTGAACGGCTAAAATTTTTGCTTACATCAATTTATACAGAAAACTAAGTCACTTAACTATAACCAGTTTGTGACTTTCTATTTCAGGGAAATCATTTTAGTTTTTCAAATGATACTTTAAATGCACTCTGCCTTCTTAATATAAGTAGGTATACTATTGTTAATAAATATTTATTTACTTTTTAATAAGAAGGCCGAGAGCAGCTCAATGATATTCTTCCAAATTGCTTTTAAATACGTACCTATTCTTTAGCAACCTTTACTCTAATATAGCTGAACAATTGACTATCAAATATTTGGTATACAGACGATAGCTATCTATAAAAGGAATCAAACCCCAAAGTAAAAGCATTCGACTATTATAAAACCATAAAAAAGCCATTTCGAAGTCAAAGCTTAAAAAATTCAAGTGTTCCAAAGTCAAAACCGAATAAAAAATACTATCATCTTTGGGACGGAATCGTATTAAAAAAAGTCATTCATCGATATCACAGATACGATTTTTTATTTGTACCGCAATCGAAATTCAAAATTGGAACAAAGGGAAAAGAGAAACAAAAAGAGAAAAGGGATGGTAAAAAGCGACGCTGGCGCGTGCCGCCGCGCCATGTGCTGCGCGGCTAACGGGCCGCCACGCGCGCGCCGTTACCGACCCACCCTCGCCCCTCGCGCCTCGCGCGCCTCCACTGCACCCTGGTGACGCGCCTCGCGATCACCGTTGCCGAAATAAGATGCTTTACGACGACCTTAACTTAAACTATGCAGTATGCATACATAATATTTATCATTAAAAACTTATATTAATCGCCCAGTACCACTAATGTATATTTTGTTTGTTAATTTCCACTGTATCATGTACCTACCTGACACACGTGACTCATTAATTATTTGCCTACAATTTATTAATCAGTGTGGACTATTAAAATGCTTGTTTATTCAAGTGGTAACTGACATTGTTTTTTATTTAAGAAAATATTACGCCTTACAAACCGTTATACTTACATTGTACGTGTCTATATTTGTGATTTCTGGTATTGGATGTGTATTGATCGACTTCTGTTAGTAGTAGTATTTAAAAACTTCACACATATGTTCTACCTGAATTAAAAAAAGTACACTGTAAATTGATTTATACATAGAGCGAAAATCTTACCAAGTTGAAGTGAAACCCGAAAAAAATCCTACGTTTCACTCCTGAGCCGCGTGACCGTAGATTTGTGCTATTATGTACTTTCCTATTCTGTCTTGTTCAAAATCTTAAAACTTATTTTTAAAAAAATATGTAGTATCACTAACATTACCAATAAATTTTAACAATCTTTCAAAATCTTCACAAAATCAGACTGCACAAATCTTGGTATAGGTAATTGTATTACATACAAGAAATCAATAATGGTTATTTTATAAAAAGAAAACGGTTTAACTAATTTAATTCATCTTTTTTATATCTCTTCTATAATACCTTTAAGTTCTTATGAAAGGAAAAGCGAAGAAAATTGCGCCGCATGTGGGAAAAAAAGCGTAACGTATATATTAACTTATTATTATTAAATAAACTTTAAAATGTATATATAAAATAAATTATAAAATAAAATTCATTTAATTCAGGTTTCATCCGTATTCAGAGCATTTCAAAAAGTTAAAATAATTCAAAATGTAAAATCCATGTGCATCTTTGTATATAAAATTTCGTAAAAATATATTTTTCGAATTTATCTTTTATTGTTTTAATTGGATATTTATAACTAAGACTAAGGTAAGAGAAGACCGATTTATTGCAAGCTGGCTTTTGTACAAACATTGTCTCTTAGCGAATAGAGACTACAGTGGTTCGGTACAAAGATTTTTCATAGAAGAGCTAAATAGCAACACAACAGATGTTCTTTTATAATAAATGTTACACTTTATAATTAGTTACTTAATTTTATCCTGTCAAAAAAAGCAAAACTGATTGATTTCATGAATCTTTGTCATTAAAAAGTCATCAGTAACCTCGACAACGTAAATGATTTTTGCACATTTTTTAAAATTTTCGTAAAGGCAAGTAAAAATACTATACATAGAAACTTAGGTATCAAATGTTTTAGGGTAGGTATAAAGTGTGCTATAGAATAATCAATAAACTAAATCAATACGATGTATGTACCTACATACAAACATACTTATCGACATACCTAGGTACCTACTGACATGCATTTAAAATTATAAGTAATAGCATCTTTGCGTAAAAATAAACACCGTCTCTACTTACCTGACTGAGAAAATCGTACGAACTATTTTTTCAGTTAGTAGATGTACCTAAGTGTTAAGGTATATAATATGTACAACCGTGTAATATGTACCCCCCTTATGATAATTCTGAATATGGAACGCAATCCCCCCAACACACCCTCCACACAAACTGAAGCACTTCCCCCGAAACCATACATTTCCCGCCGGTAACAAAACACTTCGTATCAAAGCAGATTAGCCGCTTAATTAAATTTCCCGTGATTGCTACAAGGGGTTAATAGACTGTAAAATATCGTTAAGTACATAAGCCACTGAATAAATTCGATACTTGCTTGAGCTGCTCAGGCTGAAATCTGTTCAAGCACCAACATTTGAAATTAATATTTTAATAATTTCTATTTTGTTATACGATACATATGACTATATATGTCCAGAATTTCTCTCATCATCTTCATTACGTATCAGCTTATTGACTGCCCACTACAGGGCCAGGCCTCCCTCCTTGTAGAAGAGCGGATATAGAGCGTAGACCCACCACCCTGTTCCAATGCGGGTTGGTTGGCTGAGGGTGATAATGTTTCATTCATTAACCATCACTCAGATGTTGATGATAGTGACCGGGACCGACGGCTTAACGTGCTCTCCGAGGCATGAGATGTAACACCACCAAAACTTACGTAAGAATAAATTATTTTTAATATGTATTATAATCTAAATTATATTTTATTAGTAAGAAATCAAATATATAGTTGGAGGTACTTAATAATACTTAGAATACTTACATATCGGGCGAAAATGTGTTCTGTAGTATGTTTTGTTTTTCTATCTATATGTGTTATAGGAATATACCACGTATACGTAAAATAGTCTGTGTAAAAATTACCATCTTAAACACTAAGGTTTTAGAGATTGTTTCTAATTCTGCATCTAATATAAACTCCGCCCAACTCTACCTCACAACCAATGCGCTAGGTGGGCGGGGCGCCACCGCTCGCCGACACATCTGAACTTCATCACGTGCTCTGATTTTGTCTAAGCTCTGTAAAATCACGAAAAGTATTCAGATTTTCCGGTTACATTATTTAATTAGGCATTACCACTTAAAAGTAATAATTTAGGCATTATCACTGATGGAAATTTTTAATAATATAATACATTTTATCACAGCAGCCGTAATGCTTACTTGCCATTTAAATTAATAATATCAACTGCCAATATTTATAATAACAAAATAATTTTCTTTAAAACATGATTTTTGATTAATAAACAGGTGCAATGTAGATTACTTGCAGAGTTTTAATTCAGTTTTTGCTGCGTCTGAAAATGGTATATTTGCATGTGCATTATGCGTAGAGAATCTGAAATGATCAGGTACGACAGTTGTAATTCCAAACGAGGTAGCATTAACGTCCAGCGCGAACCGCTTATTTGCAAACATTAATCCTTTAAAGCCATTTTTCAGCTCCTTCTACGCACGGCAAAGGCGCAACTGGTAATTATTCGGTGTCCAAGAATGTGACGCGAGCCACCTGTCATGGGACTGTTTCATCAAATCATTTCTTTATAGCGCAGCCTCCGCGCGACCTGTTCTTTTTTGTTAGTTTTGAAAAAAAACGTTATTGTGGATGAGTCGGGTAGGTCGGGGGCGCGCAAGCCTTATTTCAGTCAGGTGCCAGGCGCCGAGCACGAAACACCGTGTGACGCTCCGACCCGCAGAACCTTTCGCGATACCTTCACGTTATTTTCAACAGCTTGTCAAATATTGTATTTTGATTTAGAAAAATGGTTACAAATCTTTTTAACACAGATTTGTAATGAAGAGATTTTAGAAAGCTCATATTCTGTGCATTTCAGCAGTGGTTTTGTGAAACGCCCAAGTGCTACATTTTCGCGCCCAGGTAAGTCCGCTCACAAATATTTTTCAAACTTTGTTTTGGATATTGGATACTTTTACTGTGTTAAAGTCTATTATAAATCTTTTCGACATTTTAGGAAAATGAATATTTAATTAATATTACATTTTATCAAAGTAAGAAGTAAAGTTTACGGCTTAATTCTTATTTAAAGAAAGTATAGGCATTAGGCACCAGCCTAAAGCCGAGATTTATACTTTGAGGGATATTATATTATTGAGGGAACTTAACATAAAAAGTTTACATAAAACTAAAAATGGTCCTCCAAAAAGAACTTTATTAGAGTAGTCCTGGCATTCGAAGGACCTCGTTTTTACAACTTTTGCTTTTATATATTTTGCCTGGTGATATATAATAATTTGTTTCTTTAATATTTCTTTTTTAATAAAATAAAATAATATTAAATTATTTCACTCTCCACAAGTAAAAAAGAAATAGACTCCCACGGACCCTATAATAAATACTTAAGTGAAACAATTTATTTATTATAGGATTTAACTTATGATTTAGCGTAACGCTTATTATTATTATTATTTGGTAAATAAGAAATGCACTGTAATTTTATCACTACAATAAAACTGAAGAAAAAATTATAGTCGTTACTTAAATTTTTTTATTATCAAATTTTATCTTGATTATTTGATATTATAACGAAATATGACAATCAATAATAGCCCTTAAAGCGTCTCTTATTCTTTTTGTTTAATAGTGAGATTAATATAGGTAGGAACTTAAATTAAATGATGGCAATGTGAACTATTCATGCATTTAAATCTATATTGATTAAAAATAAATATTGAGAAATATGAGTGTAATCTACTCGTACACAAAAATGTTAACATTTTGATACAGCTTAGTTCACTTTAAACACACGTATGTTCAAGAAATTGCAGACGAAAAACAACTGAAAATCAGTGTTTAAAAGCAATTTGTAGTTGTTTTCCGTCTGCTGTTTAAAAAACACTGATTTTCAGTTGTTTTTTTTTTAAAAAAGATGTATCAAAATGTTGATATATTAAGCTCGATACCAAATACCAAAATCATATTATATTGAATCAGGATTAAATCTAGTAGTAGGAATCAAGTCAACTTTTAATTTTTAAACTTCTTACCTTTAAGTTTTACTAATATTGATTCTTGAATCTTGTTTTGTAAGAATAAATTCATTTGCATTCTCATTAAAATAATGATAGTTTTTATATAAATTATAAATTCTATATGGAGTATCTAATAAGCACCCAGATTGATTTTATAATGTTAACACTTGCTCAGTTTCCCACTATCAAAGTATGCAAATGAAAAAAAGCGTCCACAATCGTTTGCCAGTAATTGCCGTTTGCGGGCTAATGAAGACTTTATTGAAATAAGAAATTGCGACCCAACACAACCCTCGCTTACAAGACAACTAGTGAGCCAATTACAAGTAATAGCCAGAATCAATTGCATTCACCTGTTTGTATTACAAAGATACAGATCGCATGGCACATCGTGGGTAAACGTTAGACGCAAAAATCGGGAACTATGATAGTATCTTTATGACAAACGTTTGTAACAGGTGCCCTGAGATCGTTATCACCCCTGCCCCTAATACGTTTGATTACAAAATTGAGCAATTCATTTGAAACATCGCAATCAACCTATATTTGATTTGGTCGAATTAAGTAATGAAAGGAAAGTGAACGCTTTCACGGGCGAGCCATTTGTTTACTGTGGATTCGTATTCGTTCTATGAAAACAAATGTGTTTTAGTGTAATGAAGATTGTTTTAGTCCGATATGTATATCGCGGTGAATTATTAATGCGCGTACGCAGCGGGCGACGTCCACTTTCATTATTCTGATTCTTCATTTGCTTGATTGAGCTTTTAATACGATTCGCCGTCGACACACGTCGGTCGGATTAATCAGGGCGAGAGCTGTCAACAAATAGTCGCTAATGGCGATGGTCACGTAACTGCTATGATGACGTTGTTTTTTACACTGATCACCATATCGTAATTATTGAGACGAGGTTCATAAAGGAAATACCAATTATAACCACTTTATTTTTATCTATCTACTTACTTTATAGACTCTACTATATGCCAACAATTACTACACTACTAAGTTTTAACTTATAAACTTTTGCAAATGTTTATGTATTGTGGAGTACGAGTAAAAGAAATTACTTGTATACATATTGAATTCTGATCCTATTAAATAAATTTATTAAAAAATCTATATAAGATGGACAAGCTTTAAAGCTCTTCTTATACGGCGTCGCATTATATAACTATTTGTATAAAAACTTAGGTAAAATTTTAAATAAACTCCTAAAGTATTTAGTTCATTTGAACTGAAATTTAAGTGGTGGCCTAAAATTGTCGAATTATAGATAAAAATTTATAAAAATCTTCTTTGATTTTCGATTTCTTATTGTCTTACTATTCTTGTACGATTTGTTTTGTAGTCTTGGCACATGTTTACATGAGAAGAAGACAGTGTAGATAGAGGTTTCTAATTCGATTTATTTACAGTATGTCCCGCCACGTGCTCCTGTCGCGTCTGGCGGAGCACTTCCAGGCGGCATCGCCCCCCGGACAGAGGTTCCCGTCACCAGAGCGCAGCGTGTCCCCCCACACGCCCACTTCACCCCGCTCGCCTCCCAACTCACCGGACTCTCTTGCACAGCAACGCTTGGACATGCTGCAGCTGGGAGACATAGAGATTGCTGGGCGTGCTCTCAAGCAGTACGCCAGGGCTACAGGTAAGTCGTCATCTATTAGCTGCACATTTTGCCCATTGTATTGCAGGGCCGTACCTCTCTTCAAAATATCCTCTTTTGATTGAGTTGTGGCTTGCTTAAACTAATATTAAAAAACTGACAGCCTAACGTGCTCTGAAACGTCTTTCCTGTTTGTCAGAGCTGAGATGTTGAGGGTGAAGTAACATCACCAACTTCAAAGTAAATACTACAACTATACATTTAATTACTGGAGACATAGAAAGGAATATTAAAATAAAATATAATAACTTTTCGTAGAACTGGGAGCCTTGATGTACTGCAGCGGTCTAGGCGCGCTATACGGCGGCGCCGGGGTATGGCCACTGTTGCTGCCACACGCGCCACACTTCGCGCCAAGTGATCACGCGAGACATACTCCGCCCAGAGATGGTAAGAATACATTGCAGATAATTGCATCGACAGCGCTATCCGGGTAATAAAGTATTGCACTTTATGCTAAAACGGATCCTCAGTCATTTTCCCATCCCTCCCATGTTTTTCTATAGTTACTCGTATATAAAAATCATGTTCCTCAAGGTCGGTCGTTTCATAATCCATTTTTCTTCATTGAGCCTTTAGGTCCCCTCTAGCAACACTTCTGCACTCACCCTATTGCTGAGATCCCTTTTAAAACCTACATCAATTACTCAATCAGAAAAAAAGAAATATTTCTTGATTTATACTAGTTTATAAGTCGTTTTCCAAAGTCACGTCTGTCGTATCTACACTTAAACCAAAAAATGAAATTAATACAAAACAAGGCAAATCCAAAGTTCTAGTTTTCCTTCAAATTAATTTGTGGATGTCTTCATTTTTTGTTTCAATATTATTTTCAAATTGTCTTTATTTTATAAGTAGGAACATCTACTAATTTACTTGTTAGTTTGAGTCAGGTATTACGTTTAATTTAACAATTTTTATTGTTAAAAAATTGGCAACAAGTGCCAGAGATTTCTATAAATACTTTAACGATTTTTTGGGTCGTCTGATAAAGCATGTGTTCGCCTCGGCCTCCTTACAAGCCTTCTCGAGTGTACTCCTCATTAGAATAGTTATCAACGCAAGTTGTGGCTTATGCCGCTAACCGCTGATATGCCGCAGTTTACATGTCGTTTACCTCCACACACGGAGTCTTTTTAATGTTTTTAACTCGCCAAGGAAAAGCGTGTACCTACGTACACTTCATCGGCGTGTTCAAATTCTTTTAGTATTATAATTACTGCTTATCCGCGTTCATACCAGTTTCGGCCGTGAATCAAAGATAAAACACTGAAGACCTAAATTAAATTGGGTACCTACCTACCGACATAAATTTATTATCAAATTAAATTTCGTACTATTATTAAAGTAATTTGGAACTTTATGTTTACAGTTTGAATAGTTAATTTCTCAGTTCGAGAAGCATTTCTTATATTTTCTTTTATTTGAATAAATACGTATTAAACTTTCAAATAACTCCGGAAACGAAGCTACAAAATCTCGTAGACTGTGGAAAATCATTGACACTGCATTGTATATTGGCAAACCACTGGAAAATCCTTGAAATACTTTAAATATATTAAATCCAGTTATCTAGAGGTACGATGCATTATCAAAAGATTTTTGTCATTTGAACCCATTCAAAACTCTCGTCTTTTATTTTTTGTCTACCTAAAATAGTATTACAGAGAGACTACAACACCATTCATGTAAATTAAAAATCTTTAAATTTCAGTTTGATCTCAAACTGTAAAATAAAAGTTGCAATGTGTACACAGGTGAAGTTTTCCGTTTATCATTCAGATTTACTCGAGTTAAACAAGCGAAATGTCCATTGTTGCAGCAGACAGTGACGCAACTCGAGAGCGCAAAAGCAGCTGTGCTGTCTCTCAACAAATGCGAAACGACCGATGTGACCTACAACCCGCCCTATTTAACCTCTGAACAACCCAACTTATTTATTTCACCTCTCTGAAAAACGTGATGAATTTTTAAAAATACCTATAACCGTAATAACAATGGTATACCTATTTACATCCAAACAAACATTGTATGTTCCATATTTCATATTCCACCTTCCACATATCAAAGACGAAACGAAAGCATGCTTTTCTCGTACCTATTCATGTCATGAAGAGACAAAATATTTACTAGTACGTCGTCGGTTAATAATTTAGGTGTACCTATTGCACGATAAAGATGAAATAGAAAATTAAATGTCTGCTCTGCTTTATATATCAGTAATTTATAAAGCAAAGCAGATAGCATCGTATACAGATTCACTGCTAACAGACTGGCTTTTTAAAATAGATTAAAATTAGATTGAAATTTGAATTAAGTAAACCAATTTGAATTAACTGTTTGCTGCGCTTGTCCTTAGGTGTTAAGGCAATGTAAAATTTGGTATTTATTTTTATATGAAAGTTATCTATTCGCCTAAGTAACCTATGCCGAAATAAAAAACTGTAGGCATGTATTTGTTCATAGATGACGAAGAAGAGTTACCATTAAACTTATCAACGAAGAATAGACAGATTTGGTCACCGGGCAGTGCGTGGGAGCGTGAGCAAATAGAAACTGAAAGAGAATCTCCAGCGTCTCGTTGGGACGATCGTGAAGAACTGGAACCCCTGGAACTCGTAAAGAGGTGTCGCAGCAGCCCTGATGAAGACCGACTCTCCAATGCAGAGCCCCGACGCTGTCCTTCAGAACCATCCTTCAACACGTATCTACCACCGCCGCCTCAACCAGACATCAACTTCTCACTCCTTCTCAAAAATGAAAACAAAAACGAAAAATCCTTTCAGGTATGTAGACTTTTTCAATCTACTATAATTATAAGATAGTTTATTCTACTACATTAGTGTATCCGAATAGTTACTAATAGTATTAGTGGATATTATAGCTACCTAAATAAGAAAATCTAAAAATAAGCTATCTTCATAAGCTTACGTGATCGTATCCCTTTAGGTACACGTATTTGGTTAGTTTTATTTTACCAAAAGAGACCACTTTAGTTTCTTTAGGTAAATTTTCATTTCCAAATAGTTTTGAAGAAAATATTTAGACATAACTAGACCAGACTAATAAATCTGTAAGTATAGCAAGAAAATTGCGAAAAATATACGCTTGAGCTCAATGAGTTTCAAAAAGTGGAAATCTATTTTCAGTAGACTGCTATTTATCCTGTCGGTTAACTGTGTCAGTAAAGTCTCATTATATATATACAAGTTTTTATGATGTTTGAATGGTCGCGGCTATAGAAAATAAACAATAAAGTACTAGCTACACTAAGAGAAAAATGTGGCTTTCAATGTCAGAGGAATAATAACTGTAAGGTTTACTGTGCGAAATCGAAGCAAGCTGATACTTAATATCTACTTACATGGTATAAACATGCGACATCCTTTACCAAGATCAGGATAACTGTACAGTTTCCGTTCAGACTACCTTTAAATAGCAAACCTGTACCTATGTGTTTATCGTTTTTTTACAAATCAAAAACAAAAACTGCCCTTGTCTTAATAAGTACTCTTGAATCGAAACTAGTCGCGCGTCTTTCGCACGCAGTTTACGGCTCCGGCGCGCAGGGTCCGGTCTTGTCACCAGTTTTTTTTAATTTGCCTTCTTCTTTTTGGCGTCATTACAAAAATCCTATACGGCTTTAATCAAAATGCCATTTTTCTTAATCTTACCTTATTATCTAGCTTTGGTCCCCGACTTCATACTAGCACATACAGACAAAAAGTTAAGTACTTCAATTTTAAGTATTTCTTAATACGTTCTCAATCCAAATAAGTAAGGTACTAATGAAAATTTTACAGTTATGATAAAACGGATAAGAGGATAATGAAATAAAATAAATCCTGAAATAAATAAAAAGAACATAATATAATATAATGAAATTTGTACACAATTACATACCTTAGCAAAATACCACTGACCTATTGACAACTCACGAGATCATTAAAACTATATGCTCACTAAGAATTTTCTGAATATTCCTACGAGAACGGGATTTACATAAGTAAATTCGCTAAGCACAGCTAATACAAGATATAAGTTTTCGGTTAATTAAGTTAATTAATTATAACATTAAAATATACAAATAATTCATTTTCCAAATCATTAATTTTCATACATGAGCTTATAAAATGTTTAAGTTAGTGAGGGGAAGTCAGAAGTGAGAAGCGGAAAACGGCGCGTGGCCGGCACGAGCCGTCTGTATCCGCCTAATTACCCCCCGACCACTGTACCTACTCGTATTTCATGCATGCAATTATTTTTTGATTGAAGCATACAACCACCGGTTAATTTATTTAATAAGAATTTAATGATGTGATATCTCATTATTTTTAACCTCTTTATATTTAATGCATATTGTGAACATTTTCCTATATCACGTATGCTCTCATCGCCACTCGGGGATCAGTGGTCTTGTCAATTAATTTTTTTCTTTATTTCAACGCCAGATCATAATAATTGTAAAATGCACTACGCTGTACCTTTTAAGGTATGCGCAGGCCCTTAGGCAACGATTATTATTCTGAAACAGATTGTAATGATGATTAAATCTAAATTAGGTATTTAGATAGGATGGGATTTTAACTAAAAAAAAAACCTAAACAGGTAAGACTCTTTGTTTTTAAAGTAATCCACTACCGTCATATTTATTTCTGCCAGAAAGTCTTTAAGTGTACCGGTCTAAAGGTTAAATTTTACTGGAGTACGAGTGATAACAAGTACATGAGACCTGTTATCCTCTGCTTTTCGCTTCGGTGGTAGAGTCACTAAAGGCTGTTAAAGAATTTTCAAAAGTATTTTGAACAATCGCAAGAGTTTTTCACATTATCTTCTAATATATAAAATTTTCCTGACACAATGTTAATTACCGTACTCCTCCGGAACGGCTTTATCGATTTTTACCAAATTTTGTATGCGTATTCAGCGGGTCTGAGAATCGGCTACTATCTAATTTTTATAAAAAAAATTTTTTTTTTTTAATGCAAAACAACGTTTGCTGGGTTAGCTAGTTAAAATATACCTAAAGCTGAACATCGCATTGTACAAAGTGTTAGGTATTGGGTACTATAAAAATAAACAAAATCATAAAGTGAAATTAATGCCTATCTATATAACAATGATTATGATTAACATAAAACAATTAATTGTACCTTCATTTATCGTAAGATAGGAGCTCTAAATGAATTTTATTTTATTTTTAAACACGGTTTTATCAGAATTCAGTCTGACATACCTAACTCTTTAAAACAAAGTTGTTGTATTTACATTATGTTTTTAAATACCGCAATAATCACGTATTTAAATTATTATCATGCTTCTAGGCATTCTGAACTTAACTAATTGATACATGGCAGTAAATAAGTGATTCGGTAGATGTAAGCAAAATCTAACCTATATGTAAGTTGTGCCCGAACTTAACTTTGCAATATTATAGTTTCCATCTTAATCACAGCTGTATATTATGTAGATCGTAGGTGAACTTATTTTAGAAATTTTATTCGTATGATCCAACTTTATGCTTTTAATTACAGTTAATTGTTAAACATTAGATACTCAAAAGATATTCAAAAAGAAGAACTTAAAGCTTTTAATTTCTGATTGTCGTAAAAAATATCGTGCGTACCAGTTACAAGACGATAACCATATGTGGATGGTCATACTAGCACCTGTGTTGTTTATAAGAAAGTGCATCAGCATAAAAAAGAGTATGAAAAAAGCGGGCCTTTTTTATAGGCGCGAGGCAGCGAGGGCAGCTGCCCTGCCAACTGTCACAGGCTTCGGCGCGGATTTTCGTTGAATTGTCATTCGCAGCATCTTCCGATTAATGGCCATGAACTCCATAAAATGCAATTAACTCAGTTGTGAAAGCTACATGTACTTACTCTTCTACATTTTTGTATGAAAAGACTTTGGCAAAGCAAAAACAGTTATTTAATTCTTTATATAAATTACTTACACATTTAACTAAAATTACCAACCAGTTTTTAATTTAATACCTTACATTTTTTTTATGCTTTATATTTAATAAAGAATAATAGTTAATTCTTATTACGTACATGCGAAGTGATCGCCGACGAGCACTCCTATTAGAATCATAAATATTATAAATATAAATAAATTATAAATATTATAGGACAATTACACACATCGCTATATAGCCCCTAAACGTACGTACCTTTAAAATAATCTAAAATTATCAAAATCAACAATCTGCACGCGTAATACCTTGTCAAGAAGGTTCGTAAGTTTAATTCAAATGAGAATATGTAGAGCTTTTGCAATTTCATTTTTTTTATTGACTACAAGTTGGCCCTTGACTGCTATCACACCTGATGTTGATGATGCTGCAATCTAAGATGGAAGCGGGCTAACTTGTTAGGGGTAGAATGAAATCCACACTCCTTTCGGTTTCTACACGACATCGTACCGGAACGCTAAATCGCTTGGTGATACGTCTTTGTCGGTAAGGTGGTGCCGGTGACAAGCCTCCCACCAGCCAGACCAAGACAAGAAAAATCTTATTTTGCCCCGCCGGGAACCGAACCCAGGACCTCCGTCTTATAAATCCACCGCGCATACCACTGCGCCTCGGAGGCCGTCAAAAAGCCTTAAAAGCTCCACACTTCTTCGTTATTAGGCAATACTTCACATCAAACCTGATTAAATAGTTTAGGTACTACATTAATATATAGGTTATGTAAGTTGTAAGAATATAATTCAAAGTTCATTTTGTCTGGCCATCCAACGCGGAAATGCAGACAGTAGGTATTCTAGCCGCGGTTATACCTACCTAGGCATGATTTGTAATGTTATTAGGATAAGTTAGCAAATCTATTAGTTAATACCACATCCTCATCATCATTCCATGACCTTAACAAAATATCCTCGTATTTGTCTTAATAAGCCGAGCGTGTCATCAGTCTGGGCAATCCCTCAGACATATAGTTTCCGGATGTTCTCATCTTGCTAATGGCGAATTGCACAGACATAATCAAGTAGCCAAGATAATCCACCAACAACTTGTTCTTCAGTATGGCCTTAACAGAATATCCTCGTATTTGTATTATTATCAAATCTCTTGCGCAATATTAGCTTATTTTATTTCCGAATATAGAAACAATGTTAGTATGTTAAAACATGTCTAGGTATCACATGTCGTCATCGTGTTATTGAAAATTCTCTGCAGCAATCTTATAATTTATGCGTAAAATACGACACGGTCCCGCGATGAATAGGTCCAGTTAAAACAACTGATCAAATAAATCTAACCAAGGATTCCTTTGTCTAACGTTTGTAAGTGGAATATGACACAAGAAGTTGTTTGCATACTAGATATTTCAATCTTTTGAAATTGTCGTAACTCAATGACTTGAATAAAATTTCTATACAAAGTCAAGTCCAGTCGCGTAAAAGCACTAGTTTTATTGCGCATTTGGCAATATGCTATTTTTTTAACGGATTATGGAATATACAACTTATTTTAAACCGACCGTCCGCCGTGCACCTCCGTGGCGCAGTGGTATGCTCGGTGGATTTATAAGACGAAGGTCCTGGGTTCGATTGCCCGACGGGGCAGATTGAGATTTTTCTTAATTTGTCTTGGTCTGGCTGGTAGGAGGCTTTCGCCGTGGCTAGTTACCACCCTACCGACAAAGACGTACCGCTAAGTGTTTCAGCGTTGCGGTACGTTGTCGTGTAGAAACCGAAAGGGGTGTGGATTTCATCCTACTCCTAACAAGTAAGCGCGCTTCCATCTTAGATTGCATCATCACTTAACATCAGGTGTGATAGCAGTCATGGCCTTGTCTTGTATTCGATAAAAAAAAACCCTTTCTGCAAAAATCTATTTTAAGCTCATTTTATTTTTTGTCTATGTACGTCGAACAACTCTCGAATAACAATTTTTTAAGTATGTAAATGTATTTGAAATTGTTATTATTGTTAATTTGTGTTTTTAAATCTGATCTGCGTTTAATTGTTTTTTATTTACTTAAAATTGAGTTTTTCTTTAGATACTTTGTTAATATCAAAAAATCTATCAAAGAATCACAATTTTAAATAACCCTACAAGAAGTCACCATTAACATTTAAAGGAAAGGAAAAGGTACCTTCTCTTCCTTTACCTTTTCCGTACAATAGGGATATATGGTAATGTTGGATGTACAGCAGATTAAAACGTTATCTAATACCTTTGGCATGAATTATTTCCGAATTGGATTATCCAGCAACTAGCTGATAATTATACAAATATACTTAAGTCCTTTGGATTTATGACAAACTATTTTACCTCACCGTTATACTCGTATGGAATCAAGGTTTTTCCTTTAAGCATATGCCTAATTACGAAGTCTTGGCGCGAAGAAATCAAAGAACCCTGTGGAAAAGGGGTAAAAAAATGCTCTGTTATTAGTTTATTGCCGGTTGTCAGCGAACTGGACGGCCACTGTCAATTCCGTCGTACATAATTATATATCTTGTAGAGAAAAAGTTGAATTTTAATTACAACTCTATTGATTTTACACGGCGTGGCTTTAGAAGGACTTTGTGCTACAGCTATCCCTATCAGCTAACCCTTACAGATAGATGGTACTTATTAACTGTTAGAATTAAAATATAAATCTATTCATTATTCTAGTTGTGACCCTCGGTTTCACTTGCGTGTTTATCGTCGCATATATAACCCAATGTTAGGTAGCCTTCCTTAATTAATGTCATCTAACATTGAATTAATTATTAAATTCAAACTAGTTCCTGAGATTAGTCTAATTCTAACAACTAAAGCAAAGCAATTGCGTTTTTGGCACAATTTAATCTATAGGCGATTTCTGGGCAAGCGTCAACATAGAACTCATCATTGCTCTTCTTCAAGTATGTTTGAAATTAAGCGAAATATCATAATTTCTTCTGACCAAAATGAATTTCCCTTCCTCTCCATTTATCTAGTCATAATCTATGTTAGGAGTAGGTACGACAATAGTTTAACGGAATCCACTCCATAAAATCGAGATGTTGATGTTGTTCTTTTTTTAGTTTTTATTGAAAAGTATTACCTACACTTATGGGATTATTTATTTATATGTAAGAATAAACATAATATCAAAAATTGCGGAACCGACGGGATTCGAATCGTCTCTCTGACAATCCGGCCACTTCGCGCGCCTTACCGCTAGGCCACGGTCCCGATAATGTCTTTATTGTTGATGTTGCTATTGTTGTTCTGCTTTAGGGTCAACGGTTACTTAAATATTATTAAAACTCGTAATATTTTGTTCAGTGCAAGCAATGCGGCAAGTGCTTCAAGCGCTCCAGCACGCTGTCCACGCATCTGCTCATCCACTCCGATACCAGGCCCTACCCCTGCCAGTACTGCGGGAAACGCTTTCACCAGAAGTCCGATATGAAGAAGCACACTTACATACACACAGGTAAGATACTCTTATACTCATTAAAGATTAATATGTATATGTTTCAGTAGCCTTTATTCCGGTTTTGTCACCACCACTTTGTAAAAGCATCATTGATACGGAATCTCTAACCTAAAGGTAGAAAAAAGTGTATGTGAGCAAAAATTTTGGCATTTACAAATCCACTTAAAAGTAAAAGATATTTCAAATTCAAATTCAAGAGATCTTATACAAATATTACCTATAGGTTAGCGACAGTAATTAGCGCCTAGTTAATAGATGATGTCGTTGTTTTGATAGGTACTGATATATGATTGCCCACTTGTCAGAATTTTTCAAAAAATAATGATTACATTTAACGATTATGAATTCTTCTTAATTCACTTTATTGGCATAGTTTTTGAAAGAGAACTGGTTATTTACATGCACTATGAACAGATTCGTTATATAAGTAGATAAAATGTTACAGTTTGCTAATTAATTCGTATTCATCACACTAAAACAGCCACTTTGTTGTTTCTACTTTAAGTTTCTTATTTTTGTGTTCTTAGCATAACTTTTTATTACACTTCACAGATTTTTTTTCACCTAACATTATATACGCCGTTTTACAAAAAATTAACACTATAAAATACTATTTTAAAAATTTTAAATTACGGAGCTACTCAAACTTAAAAAGATACTAGAAAATAATTATTTATAATTCAATCAATATTGTCAGGGTTGATGAACACTAGTACAAAAATAAGTAAAATACCTATCTAAGCTGACCGTTAGTACCTATACCTACAGATTGAAAAAACCCTAAACCATTGTACAGGTTCTTATGCACCTTTCATCTATCATCCTTGGACTTCTTTTACATAGATATATGGAAACCAACTATACGGAAGATGATTTAGACTATAGGCAAAACATTTACGGCCTTATTAAAAAATGTTATACTAGTATATGCTAATAATAAGCAAAACGTCAACAAATAAACTCGGTATAACCTATCTATGCCGATAATGGTCATCGACAACATTTATCAATACAAAACAGTTACAGAAACTTTGATAAGAGGTATACTCAAAATTAAATTAATGTAAATTTCACTCCTGTAATTGCTACTAAAAGTTTTGTCACGAAAATAACAGCTCGTCCACCCTACTGAAATTATGTAAGTTAGCCCCCATTATCCAAGTTTCACACTTAGTGTTGTATAAGTCTAGTTACAGATTCATTATACCACTAATAGGCGAAAAGTTATAGGTAATATAGATCGCTAAGTAAGTTATTTAACTTATGTTCTTACTTGAATAAGTAGGTAAAATGTACCAACGGAATAAGTACATTTTATAGGAAGTGTAGATAGAATTTACTTATCCGTTGGTACATTTTACCTACTTTACTTGTACAGTTTTGATGATAAATAAGTAGGTACGACATAATAATAATAAATATCAGAGACAATAACAATTGTTTAATTCGCAGTGAAAAGTTATATATTTTAATTCTATGTATACGTAAATCGTTGCCTCGTTGATCTAGTGGTTAGCCTATCTGGCTTCGATCACGAGGTCCTGGGTTCGAATCCTGGGTCAGGTCACGGAATAATTCTGAATTTTTCATTTTTCAGTGAAATTCTCAGTAAATTCCAAGCCTGGAGTCGGGAAATTGGTGGTGTTACACCCCCGTGCCCTCGGAAAGCACGTTAAGCCGTCGGTCCCGGTCACTGTCATGAACATCTAATAGTGATCGTTAATATATGAAACATTATCACCGTAAGCCCACCAATCCGCATTGGTGCAGCGTGGTGGGTGTTCGCTCCATATCCTCTCACCTATAAGGAGGGAGGCCTGGCCCTGTAGTGGGGCTTTATTAGGCTGATAATGATGATGATGATGATACGTAAATCTAGGAGACACCCCTAGTGAAAGAGATTATAGGGCATATCTACCTACGTATACATAGTTCTACGTCATCCCTATTAGAATAGAGCGGACGCCAGGAATTTCGTTAAAGTTATTATTCATTTTACTTTATTTTCCTGGTACGTGAACGTGAGTGAGTCTAGCGCTTGTTTGTTAATAATGCAGGTATACTTAATCCATTCCATCTAAGACTAATTTGCTCAGTCGTCGCCGGTTCTTGCTTTGTTGTAATGCAGTAGAGAGAAAAGTTATTATAAATCGTAATATCTATAACGTTATCTTTTTGCTATGTTACTCGTATATCAATAACGAGTTTATCACTCAGCGGTGAAAAAAACACAAAACCTAGCCGTTTTCGATACGATTCGATAAAAACAAACAAAAAGTAAAAAAAAAGCTTTCCTTTATTTTAAATTTGGTAAAATTTTATAACGTATAAAAACTCGTAATAAAATTAAGGTTCACTTCTTTAAGTACGATTGTACCTTCACTTACCACTAGGTACATTTACCTAACGGCCCATTCAGTTTTGTCGGTATATAAGCTAACTAGAGGAAGCTCGCTGTTTCACCCGCGTTCTCGTTAACTAATAAAAAGAAGCGTATATGTTACTGCATAAGCCGTATTATTGTAAAGTTTTATTAGAATGCCTTCAACAGTTTTAGCTTGAAAGAGAACAAACTCCATACATACAAACTATCGCGTTTATAATATTAGTAAGTAAATAATAATACAAACTTTTCCACTGAATAAAGCTACCTATAAATAAAACCGATCAGCATTCATCAACGCTAAAAGTAAAATCTTTATTTCAATGAAGCAAATAAACAATGCACCAAATAAGACAAGTTTTTATCGCCGACTACAAGAAATCGTCGAAAGAATTGCGCGTCTAAAAACTTCAACGCACCTACATATTTGTCTCCGTCGAGACATCTCGTCACGTCTGGTCAGTGCCGAATGATTTACAGTAACCTTAAAAGGCATTCGTCCTCCCGATAAAAGCCCCATCATCAATATTCCAAAATGCAGTTCGCCCTGCAATTAGCCGCACAGCCTTCAAGACCACAGTCGCGTCACAGCGAAAACAAAAAAGTAGTAGTAAATCCTGTTTCGCCTATAAATTATTTTGTTTCGTTTTATCGCTTCAAGCATTTCTCACTATATAGGTTGCTGGAACAAATTGCGGTGTCTGCTGATCTGGGAAAATAGAACCAATGTTTATTTTCATAAAACATTTTGCATTGTTTAACTGTCAATATTATTTTTTTAAAGATCGACATCCATATCATCTTAGTTTCCGCGGAAATAACTATTTACCAAGTGTGTTTGGTTTGATATTGATTTACTTACTAGGACGACGAGTTTTGGGGTGTAAGTGGCCCGTCATCACCTTAGTGGCCAAAGTCATCCTCACCTGCCCGCGGTACACCCTGCTACTACTAACGAGGCTCTGGCGCACCTTGGTCCCCGTCAAGGGTTGTTGTGTCTGATACCACACAACATAATCCTGCCGGTATCTGGCTTTGTGGTAGGGTTCTTTTTACGGATCCGTCTGGCTAGCGACCACAACTCGGTTTAAATCAGTCGCAAAGCATGCTTTCCCCCTTCGAATAGTGTTACCGTCTGTGACCATCGGGTCCGACAGAGTAAAAAGCCTCTCACGTTCTCACAGGCGTGATATACTGGCATGGGGTCCAGGGAGACCCAATGAAACGGTTGTCCGCTGGCCGCCCGTTGGTCCGTAGGGGGCCCAATATCCTGTCTTAGGAGGCTGCTCCGCCACCAACGAAAAAAGCCCGGTGAATGACCGGCGTGCCGGAGTGGGAGACCGGTGTGGAACCCGCCGGTCATTCAGCGGATCGGATTGGGGGCCCTTCCGTCCCCCATGCCAGTGACTCACTCATCCTGCGTTATACGGTGGGGTTAATCTTTGTAGTAATTGCCCTTGTGATCACAGGCGGTGGATTGTTCGCCTCCCCATGAATAACACACACCATAAGCATTATGAAAAGTAATATAAAGAAGAAACGTTTTACAGCGGCACCCCATTCCACACTTCGTGTGAACTTCTGCAACATTAGGGGCTTACATACAAACCTCAACGCTGTTCATCATCATCTCGAAACAGCAAAGCCGGCTCTTTTGTTCTTAACAGAGACTCAAATCGCTTCTCCCGATGATATCTCTTATCTGAATTACCCCGGCTACAACCTGGAACACTCTTTTCTATCGCGTGCTGGCGTGTGTGTTTATGTTAGAGGGGACTTATGTGGTTATCGCCTTCATAATTTTGAGGTAGGGGACCTGTCCCTGCTTTGGCTGCGTACAGAGTTTGGAGGTCAAACCCGTGTCTACGCATGCCTATACAGGTCCCATAGCGGAAATGCTGAAACTGACCGCCTCTTTGAGCATATACAAAGGGCTGTAGACCACTTGCTCGAGCAGATACCTTCTGCGGAGGTGGTAATTCTGGGTGACTTCAATGCCCACCATGTGGAATGGCTGGGGTCACACATCACCGACCACGCAGGTAGGGCTGCTTATAACTTTGCTCTGGCTTATGATCTCAGCCAGCTTGTGCTAACACCTACTAGAATTCCTGATATTTCGGACCATACCCCATCGATTTTAGATTTATTCTTAACCAGTCATCCTGTCGGTTATCAGGTCAGTGTGAATGCACCTTTAGGGTCATCTGATCATTCTTTGGTGGAGACTTCGGTTCAAATTAAGCCTTTCTCCCGCACACGTGTATCTGGTACCCGCCGAGTATGGCACTATAAATCTGCTGATTGGGATGGTTTGCGTGAGTTCTATGCTGCGTATCCGTGGAATCAGCTTTGCTTTTCTTCAAATGACATTAACATCTGCGCTGAGGCTGTTACTGACGTTATACTTCAGGGAATGGCTTGTTTTATTCCTAATTCAACCATACCTATTGGGGGACGTTCCCAGCGTTGGTTCAATGCAGACTGCTATAAAGCTTTAGGACAAAAACAAAATGCCTTTCAGTCTTGGGCCTCAGCTCAATGCAAGTCTGACTCTAATGCCGCAAACTTGAAGAAAAGTTTTAATGCTGCCACTAGGTCATACAAAAACGCTATTGCCAGAGCAAGGTTAAAGCATATTGACAAAATTTGTCAGAGGCTAGTTACAATGCCTTCTGGAAGTCGGGCCTTTTGGTCCTTATCTAAAGCAATTCAGGGCAATTTCTGTCAGTTGCTTAAATACCTAGAGGAGCACCAGCTCATTAGCGATAGACAGTACGGCTTTCGTAAAGGTCGATCAGCTGGTGACCTTCTAGTGTATTTAACTCATAGATGGGCTGAGGCTATTGATAGCAAGGGGGAAGCTCTGGCAGTTGGCTTGGATATTGCAAAGGCCTTTGATAGGGTATGGCATGTGGCTCTTCTAGCGAAGTTACCATCTTTCGGACTACCGGAGAGTCTGTGTAAATGGGTCGCCAGCTTTCTTGATGGTCGCAATATCAGAGTAGTGGTTGACGGTTCTTGCTCTGATCCTAAGTCCATTGATGCTGGTGTACCTCAGGGCTCTGTGCTGTCTCCCACCTTGTTCATTCTGCATATCAATGACATGTTGGAAAGCAAACTTGAGTCTGATATTGAGAAAACCCTGGAACGAGTGTCCGATTGGGGAGTACAAAAAAATCTGCAATTTAATGACTCAAAGACACAAGATTGCACATTTACCGCAAAAAAGACCCCGACATCATCTGGAAGGGAAGGCTAAGTTAGCATCAAAAAAGCTCGGCGTGCTCAGTAGGGCTAAGAGGTACTTTGCGCCCAAGCATAGACTCTTGCTTTACAAGGCTCAAGTACGGCCTCATATGGAATACTGTTCCCACCTGTGGGCCGGTGCTCCACATTACCAACTCCTTCCATTTGACCGGATCCAAAAGCGGGCTGTTCGACTTGTTGATAATCCCAGGTTAACTGATAGTCTGGAGTCTTTAGAACACCGAAGGGACGTCAGTTCCCTTTGTGTGTTTTATAGACTGTACTATGGAGAGTGTTCTGAAGAGCTATTTAGTCTAATACCACCGTCAGGATTCTCTGCCCGTACCTCACGCCGCAGAAACAAATTTCATCCTCACCATCTGGATGCCTGGTATAGTACTACCATCCGCTATACTAGGAATTTTCTGCCTCGCACCTGTAAGATTTGGAATGAGCTTCCATCCTCGGTGTTCCCACTATCTTATAATTTGGGGATTTTCAAGGGGAGAGTAAATAAACACCTCAAAGGCCGGCAACGCATCAGTGGCGCCTCTGGTGTCGCAGTTGTTCATGGGCGGCGGTAATCACTTAACATCAGGTGATCCGCCTGCTCGTTTGCTCGCTATTTTTATAAAAAAAAAAAAAACGTAATTACTAATTACTACCATCATTCTTAATTCTAATAATTCACATAGCAGAATTGCCGAGATTTTGTTTACGATATCAAGTACATATTCAGGCAGTTTAACATCAATTTAATGTTTGTACATGTTTTATGTATCAAGCATGTGCGCTGTACCATCAAAATGCATTTACTTTTAGTTTTAAATCGTATATAATTTTATTTTATGAATCATTAAACAAAAGCCCATTCCAAACGTGGCGTTACTTAATTGCTGTGGAAAGCGGGCTAAATAATATAACGGTTGTAATGTGATATTACGAGCAGTAGATAGTAGATACGCCGCTTATACAAGCTTTAATTACCACCTTCCGTTCGATAAATAACACCTTTAGATTAGGCACTTTCATCCAAATAAACTTGTAAGGCTGAGGTTAGAAGATTCCGCGCGAGACGAGTCACAATTTATATGAACACCATAAAATATTAGACTTTACGTTGCATCTAACTTAACCTGTAACTCATATATAGGTATTAGGTAATTGCTATGATATAATATTTGTATCTCTATGGCACGATTGACACAATACACCTACATAATATACGACGCACCTAACTCTTATCTTCAAATGACTTCAAAAAGGAGGAGGATCTCAATACAACGGATTTTTTTTATTTCTACCATCATAATAGAGTTCTTCTTTCATTTCCTATTCTTTACGCCTTCACTATCGCATTATTCGTTACTAAGTAACTCTGAACAAAACTTTCATCTGGTTTTGTTATAAAAAATATTTTTATTTTAAAACGTTTTTCTTTTAGTTACATCAAACTCCGTTAAGTAGTTTTTATGTAAAAGAGTAACAGCTAAACAAAAGTGGATCGATCTATCCTCATATTTTCACACGTAGATGCCCAATTTTCTAAGTAAACAAATTTTGTTTCAGGTGAAAAGCCGCATAAATGCGTCGTATGCTCTAAAGCTTTCAGCCAAAGTTCGAATCTAATCACGCACATGCGCAAGCACACTGGTTACAAACCTTTTTCCTGCGGGCTATGCGAAAAGGCATTCCAACGTAAAGTAGATCTCCGCCGTCACAGGGAGTCCCAGCATTCGGAGGTGGAATCTCCCGCTTGCTCCGTGTTACCGCGTCATCGCTACACATACTACGGCGAGGACCAAGCTCCGGTGGCTCCTCTTATCTCCAACTGAATTTGACATTCCATACTTAGGCATCAACTTTAATCCGAGAAACGAAATCAATCACGAAAGACTTGGTGGGAAAGGCCATAATTTTTATCATTCAAAATTCTAACGTTATTGTGAAAATTAACTTTGGTATTAAAACATTTACAAGTACTTACTCGTAGACGTAGTACTTATAAATTATAAGCTTTTGCTGATTTTTTTGTTATATTTTGTAAGCTGCTGATATTGTACATGTATTATATATGAACGATTTGTTCTAAAGTAATAAGATTTTAAAACGAATTGTCAATTGGTTGCTACGTTAGTAAAATGTAACAAGCTCACGATATTTTCATGTGTAAAATCTTCAAGATGTACTTTGATTGTCTCTCGATTTTTTAATTGTAAATGATCAATTTGATATTTTTTTAGGAAATTACACCGATGTATTTATTACCTTGATAATACGAGTATAAATTACAAGTATGTCGAGACGACCATAACTTCTTGCCGTAGTTTCTTACGATGTTTTTACTATTCAGTTAATATAGCCAAAGATTTTGAGCAATTACTTTTAAGTCGAGTCACCTTCATATGAAACGTCAAAAAATTTTTGTAAGAGGTAAGTAGTATGTTACCTTTAAAAAATCTTTCTATCGATACGCTTAAACAAAAAGATAGCTGCACGTAAATACTTAAATGTCCAATAATGTAACTTTTTCCGTCCATACCGTGATACACATAGGTATATTAGGTTTTTACTGTACAACGACAATTCACATATTTAAATAACCTGTGGTTAATGAAATTGAAATTTAAAAGTGCCTTAAAAGCATGTAGGTTTTAATATTTGATTTAATATTTGAGTCCGTCACTGAATAAAGTATCTTCGTAAGCTTTACGTTAAACTTTCAGCTTTTATGAAATGACTAAGTCTGGACATCATTATCATCATTAAATAGAGGAGATGATCATATTTTGAATTGAAGAATATTAATGTTTTATATTCTTTGTACACTTATGTACTGCAACTTTTGAAGTGGGTTGCAAGTGCAATATTGATTGGAGATAATTATTAAGCTTTTCAATGTGTTTAATTTTTTTATTTTTATTGTTTGACCAAGTAAGTCCATATAGAACCATAACTATGAGTTGCTCCTATCAAAATTGTTATAGGTCGTTATCCTATTATACCTAAGTATTTTTTATAAATAGCTACTGTCTACTTTGCGTATTACTGTGGTAATTAGGCAAACGAAACGTAATAATTTAACCAATATATTACTTAGATGTTACCTATAAAAACTTCTATTTATAATAAGTATAAGTATCTACTTATACAGACTACTGTAAAATATTATGAATATTATTTGTATAAAGTGAGTCCAATACAAACCAAAGTAAAGTGTTTTAAGACGTAAAACGCTATAATATTTATGTAGAATTATTGAGTTAATTATGTAATTGTAGTATAAAATATTAGTAATACCTACTTACTAATTATGTTGAGTACTTTACAGCTAATTATTATTTATTTTTGTCTTACACAAAATATTGGCATTTCAGATACCCAAGTATTTATAGAAATTTATATGATCATTGTCATGTGTCATGTAATGATTTTGTCGTTTGTTAAAGTTAACAGCAAAGCTACCAACTGTTACCAAGTTTACATGCATTTGGTCTGTTACCATTTTACGAGTAAGTATATCTAAACTCGCTTATTTTTAATCCTAAACGAATATTGTGATGTCATAGGATACAACTTACTACGAAAACCTTTTCTATTATAATATTGTTTACTTATTAAAGTAACATGCATTTCTAGAATTAAGTTAAGCATTTAATTTATGTGAATTGATTATTTTCTTTTAAAGACTGTTCGCAAACCCTAGGTCATTGTGCTTTATTGTTTATTAGATGAATTTGATAGAGAATCTAATAAATGTTTTACTTATAATTAGGTACATTGTATAGGTATAGTGCCTTAATGCAATCACTATTCACACGTGTTCTGAAAAGACGAAGGAAGTTACGTTGGATATCGAGGTTCACGTCATGTGCAATGACTAACGGCTAGAACACCAAAGAGTACAGCTATGATTGTTTACCTATACCGTAATTTGTGTTACTATTAGTAAGTAATTTGTAAAAGGGTGACATTCGAGATGGATTGGATAAATTATTCTACAAATAACCTTTCAAATGTATAAACGACATGCCGTAAAATGACGTATGACAAGTTCCGTAAAAAACAGTTTAAAAATTGTTCTTAGAATTTATGTTATATTAATTGCGCACGAGTCACTAAACGATGTCCGTCTCTAAAGTCACACTACACGAGTAATTTGTGGATCATTTTACCTAAGCATACCTATACATATTGTAATTGATGCATTGTAGATAGGCTTCATTCGACTAAGAGCTGATAAGTGCACTTTCAATGTTTTTAAAGTTTCGTAGATACCATTAGGACGACCTCCGTGGCGCAGTGGTATGCGTGGTGGATTTATAAGATGGAGGTCCTGGGTTCGATTCCCGGCGGGGTAGATTGAGATTTTTCTTAATTTGTCTTGGTATGGCTGGTGGGAGGCTTTCGCCGTGGCTAGTTATCACCCTACCCACAAAGACGTACCGCCAAGCGACTTAGCGTTCCGGTACGATGTCGTGTAAATGCCGAAGGAGGAAGGAAGGCTAACTTGTTTGGAGTAGGATGAAATCCACACTGATTTCATCCTACTTCTAACAAGTTAGCCCGCTTTCATCATAAATTGCACCATCACTTAACATCAGGTGTGATAGCAGTCAAGGGCCAACTTGTAGTCGATAAAAAAAAGGATTAAAAAAATATAGTCTCGTAGACCACACACATACCTAAGATTTTTCACCGCAATTTTGTTTTGAAATCATTACCCGCCTACTGTACCAGTCAATAAAGAAGTTTTGATATATGATTTTAATTCAAGCAATAAAATTAATAAAATTCGTATTAGTTAATTATAATCGACTGCTTTGTAGCGTATGTTGCTATGGATCTTCAGTTCTAGGGCTTCAATTTTGAGAATCCGAATGCTCACAAAAACTCAGCGCCTCTCTTTACCCTGTAAATAAATAGGATCGCAGTGTGTCAATAGACCTTAGCCTTTATTTTGTTTTTAGCGCTAGGAAATGCATTTACGCATCCCTCCCGGAGGTACTTCCTGGAGGGTATGTGGGACTCGCTGATCGGGAAGCGGCCACAATACCAGAGCTGCCCTCGGCATAGTGAGTGAAGCACCAAAGGATCTACCTTGGCACAATAGAGCTTAGTCTATCTTAAGAGTTATTTTTCTTTGAAGGGTCTTTTAGCATTTAGCCACTTCGGTGATTTGAAGTCCCTCGAGTGAGGGAAAGATTTTATTAAAGGACCGGTGAAAGCGGAGGAGTATTATCCTCCTTATCAAAAATATTGTCAGTTTTTCACATATGATTAAGTATTTTATGTCGTTTCAGTGGCCCAACTATGTATCTATGTCAGTGCATATGTATGATTGAAATCTTTAGACATATCGAAACGTGCCAGCTCTTAGCCCGATAGATACACTTGCACTAAAGTTGCACGGTTAAACCGCAATGCGACACTTGCTAGCAAGCATTGTGTTATGGTAAGAACGATCTTGTAATAAAATATACTATGTATCCAATTTGGCGGTACAAAGTCTCGTCAAGTCATTTTTGTTAGATTTTAAGATGTAATTTATTACCTAAGGCCAGTTCAATATAAATATTTTATTGTGATACTTGTATTTTTTATTTCGCTTGTTTTGGAATCACCTTTTGTCCTGATCACCTTAGGTATGTACCCAGCAAAGGACTGTGGACAAGGAAGCTGCAGCCTGCTGTTTGCCGACAATAAAGAATCCCGACAGTTAACTTGTGCCTAAATATACTTTTGTTTATAATTGTACTTACGCAGAGGTACAATTATAAACAAAAGTGTCAGACACATGCCCTACTAACAGTCCATACAGGGCCAGGCCTTCCTCCTTATAGGAGAGGGGATATGGAGCGTACACCCACCACGCTGCTCCAATGCGGGTTGGCGGGCTTAGGGTGATAATGTTTCATTTATTAACGATCACTATCAGATGTTGATGACAGTGACCGGGATCGACGGCTTAACGTGCTCTCCGAGGCACGGGGGTGTAACACCACCAACTTCCGGGCTTGGAATTTACTGAGAATTTCATAAAAGAATGAAAAATTTAGAAATATTCCGAGACCCGACCCGGGATTCGAACCCAGGACCTCGTGATCGAAATCAGATAGGCAACGAGGCAGTCAGAGGCTACATGGTTGGTAGGTAAATAATAAAAACTCAAAGCTAACTATTAATTTCTGGAATAAAAGTACCGTGTTAGGTACGTGCAGCTGGTGTAATGTGATTTGAAATAATATCACTTGAAGACTCTGATGAGTTAATAAAACGTTAGGCCAGTCGCGATCCGGCATGTAGGGAAACCTGTTGTACTTTGGCAATGGGAACTATCGGTTGACACTATGTCTTATTTTAAATACCCAAATTATTTTCACAAAGGGATGAACTGGAAAGGTTTTGTAAGGAAATATGGGGACAAACGTAAAGAAAATTAAGGATAGAAAAGCTAAAATTTTCTCAAGAGTAGCATGAAGAAGTGCTTTTGCACTGACTTGAAGGTAATAAATATGATAAGTATTAACTACTTATGTGACAGATAAGTACGTATACATAAGTTTAATATAGCAGTGCAGTAACACAAATAACGTAGGTACCTAAGTATATGTATCGAACTGATAACAGTCATACAATTTGTTTATAATACCTACCAATGTTTACTGGCTCTTATCAGTATAAAAGGTCGATGACAAAAGCGAACTTTCAAATCAAACTAGTTAGTTAAATAGTAGTTAATAATTATAACTTACCAAGTAATTCGCTTTTTACATATCGTTAAATAATTAAAGATTATTTTGTTAAAGCCACATTTTTTCTTTTTAACCGACTACGGCGAAGCCAAAAGGGTAGTAATTTTGGCAGTCATACATACATATGTATGTTTGAATGTTCCACCGTGGCGCTTGAACTACTAAACCAATTTTAATGAATGAGGTTTGAGTAGATTCATAATAATGGAGCGGGTAACATAGACTCTATAAATTTTATAATTTTTTTGTTTGCGCGGTTAGCGGTGAACTATACTAAAGCCAAACTCGATTTAGAATGCTTGTTAACAAACATTTTTTTTTTATCGACTACAAGTTGGCCCTTGACTACTATCACACCTGATGTTAAGTGATGATACAGTCTAAGATGGAAGCGGGCTACCTTGTTAGGAGTGGGACGAAAATCCACACCCCTTTCGGTTTCTACACAAATGTACCGGACCGTAAATCGCTTGGATACGTCTGTCTCAACCAATTGCCAGAAAGAAAATAAGAAAAAGCTGGGACGAACCCAGGACCTCCGTCTTATAAATCCACCGCGCATACCGCTGCGCCACGGACGTCGTCAAAAAAAATTAATTAAAAATGAAGATAGAAATTACTAGTCATTTTACACCTGTTTTTTAATAAATTAACTAGTTAATGACGAATTAATGACAATAAATTAGATTAGTAAGCTTAAAACTAATTATAATTTTCAATATCTTTTAAATAAGATTTTTTTAAAATAACGAAACATAATTTTAAATTAGGCATAAAATGTGTTGCATTTTCTACCTTCATTGTAAATTTGTTTGTTGACAAGCATTCTCAATCGAGTTTGGCTTTGGCTATACCAAAGCCTATTTTAACGTACTATTTTTTAAATCAAAATACATACAGGTATGTTTAAAACGCGGTCGTATTCGTGTGCGATCGTAAATATTTGTGCCTATGCGTGCTCCGTTCTTTTCTCTTTCATATGCGACGGTGACCATCAGGAAAGAGAAGAGAAGAAAATATGAAATAAAAAATATAGTTTTAAAAGATATAACCCGACTGACAACATAAAAAGGGGTATAAAATGGATGAAGCTAGAATTTAGATAGACATCCCAAAATAAGTAGACAAAGAGATAAAGCTGAGAGCTAAGTCTTATATTTTAAAATCTACTATTTAGGCAGGTACATAAGTATCTCGTAATTCCTACTTAGCCCCATAACCCCTTTAAAGGTTTAAAAAGTACCCAAGTAGGCACATTAATAAAGTAAATAAAGCCATATCAACGCATCGAGGCGGGTATTAGGTATAAAACTGCAGCACCTCCCTTTTGCATTTCCACCATTACGATTTTGTAATACGATAAGTGGGCTAGATCATTTGAATCCATATAACAGTCTGTGAATGCTCTGAGAAATCGCTAATGAGATTTAGAACAACGTTTTGTGTTGTGTACTAATATTATAGATTCTCTGGCTCTCCTTTCATTTCCTATCTACATATTGATGGAGAAATATTTATAAACTTTGTGTCAATGCTAAGCCCCCAGTTAAGCTGTCAGTTCCTGTCATAAACATCATCCTCATAGTAATCGTTAAAAAAATCAAAATTTATCCTAAGATCGCCCCAGAGCAATAAGCCTAAACCTCGTTTTACCCCTTCTTCTATAAACAGGTATGCCTTTCCGGAAATTCCATACTGAATTTGATTTCACGGTAAAAAAACTTAAAAGCATGTGTGAGCAATTTTTACACGAGTATAGTCTCGGCCGTCCACTAGTGTTTTATAGTTCGTTTTATTTTATTCGGGGATTCAAGAGGATTTCTAAAATGTTTAATGTCTACACTATATTTGATCTTTACACCATTATGTACCAGTCATTTGGGACTCAAAAAAGGTTTCAGGGAGATTTTTTTATTCATTACAAGCAGCGAAGGGCTATTCGCTGCAATCACACTTGATGGCAAGTGATGATGATGGATTCTACGATGGTAGTGGGAAAACTTGTTACAAGTAGGATAAAATCCAGGCCCCTTTTTGTATCTACATAACATCACAGTGTCCTGACACTAAATCGTGGTACGTCTTTCTCGGTATTGTGGTAACTAGCAACAGCCGAAACCACCCACCAGACCTGGACTAGAAAATCTTAATTGGCCCTAGCTGGGAATAGAATCTAGGGCCTCCGTCTTATAAACCAACTGCTCATACCACAGCGCTATGAAGTCTATCAAAAGTTTTGTTTGCTGCTGTTTTTGAATTTCTACTTTGCTACCTTGTATCTTTTGGCCCTCGCGCTGTTATATAAAAAAGGCTTTTACAACATATCAGCGATTAAATTATGATTAAAACTTTCATATATCTACATAATTAAACAAAAACATCCTATAATATTTTGTCATATTAATTTTTTTGTTAAACCAGTGCTATAACATATGTGAAAGACATTCCCGTCCTTTCGAAAATCTTTCCAGGCACACTACCAATGCCTGGAGTACTAGAGTTCGGCGATCGGAATCAGCCAGATAAAAAATCCGAAGGTATTCCCAAAATTATAGTGTAAACACTGCAATGCAAACAGAAGATTGTTTGAAGATTTCAGTCTTTACTTTCAGTAAGCCAAACTTTAGTCGAACATTTATACTGTATCTCACATCAAATATTTTCTCTACACACTGAAAGTCCTTTTTTTATCACAGGGTGAATTATTTAACATAGTATTCCTAGTTCAAATAGTTGGTGGTAGTAGGGAGAAAGGGAGAGCAAAACACAACAGGGCTAAAGAGATATTACAACAAATAGCCAAGACAAAATAGCCTCATACAAAGGTCCCAGCCATATCAATTATATGTAATAAATTGCTATACCAAGCTACCCTATTTTAAAAATTAATTATGTCAAATTATGAAGATTAAATCAATATACACAATTCACTGTATCTAATCATCATCTGTTTTTACTATCTGGCTCTGATAAGTTTACTTTATACAAATGTCAATCAATAATTTGTTTCATTACAATTTCATACACAAACTATATAAAATAATATTTGCAGTTTAAGACAGAGATTAGAATAAGAAAAGTAGTTTGAATGAAATCTATTAAATAAAATCATACAGGTATTTTTATAGAGGGCATATAAATAAGTCACAACAGACATCCAAATTTCAACAGCTAGGGAATATAATTTGCAATGAGATAAAAATAAGGAACTGATTTGGGAACCCTTGAACAATAATGAAAATAAACAAATTCTAAAAAAAACATATATTAAAGTTTAAGTGTGTGACACTTTTATCACAGAATTGAAAACAATAATCATATTTGTTCAATGTCTAATCATCCCAGTTCACTTGGTGGCAATCATGCCAAACAAATGTGCCTTTGAGGGACTGTGGAGCATCTACCGCTAAGTAGAGTGGAGCTTTCGCCCCACGTTCTGGCGAGAAATCACCCATTCCTTTCGTCATATCAGTTTTAACAAAGCCCGGATGAACACAGTTTATAGATATGTCTTTTCCTTGCTTAATAAATTCTCTTTGCTGCACAAATGTAAGAGCTGACATAGCCACTTTTGACACTTTGTAATCACTGTAATGTCCTGCAAAAGACACAAATGAACTTTTTCCATTCTTGACAGCCTGTAGAAAGTCTTCTACGAATTGTAAAATCTCAGCAGTCGTGAGGTTGTCATTCACTAGTGTATCCAGCCACACTTGTTTCCTGATGTTAGACAACAAGCCCCAATCGCTACTCATATTAATAATGCGAGCGTTATTTGTTAAAAGCGGATATAATATTTTTGATATCGTAAGGAGGCTGTAGAAGTTTGTGTCCATGAGCCTCTTCGCATCCTCGTACGATGTAACTGATTTGTCGAAATCTAAAATACCGGCGTTGTTCACTAAGATGTCGATTCCTGCATGATGTGTCGAAATATAATTCGCAAATTCCTGTATACTTGATTCGTCTGTTACGTCTAGGACGTGAAATAAAGGCCGCAGTCCCAACTTCTCTAGTTTTTCCACAGCTTGTCGCCCTCTTTCTTCATTTCTTGCAGTTAGGTATACAGCACCAATCTTTCGACATAGACCTTTAACGATCTCGAATCCTATGCCTTTGTTACTACCTGTGACTACTGCTACTTTGGTTTCCATATTGTACATAAAAATTTAGAAACAACTTATAATAATTCTCAATAAAAATATCAAACTTTAAAAATAAATATACCTATCTATTTATATAATCTAAATTCTCCATTGACTGTGACATGACATTTGTTTGTCAATAATTGTCACTTTGACAGCCTTTATTTTGCTGTCCGATACAGATTACAAATATTTTAGATTTTTTTCTACAGATAAATGATAATTATAACCAATTCGATTTCAAATCTGGATTCGGGGTACCACAAATCACGAGTAACTCACGAATCACGAACTTTAACACTTTAACAGCAGTCCTGCTCCTGATCCTGTCTATCAGTTTGTATCAGCTAATCTCGAAAACGGCTAGACTGATTTAGATGAGACTTTCAAACACTCACTTACTTATCTATAAATAACTTACTATTTATATTTCAGTAATTTTATTCATTTTAAAAATTTGTATGAAATGTCCTTTATTTTTTAAGTTGTTTATGAAAATTTGTATAAGAACTATTTGTGGTTGAAAGTAAAAGAAGAAAGGGGGTGAAGAAACATAGTAAGAACTTCACTACAAAATGCTTGTAGTTGATTTTTCTCGGACAAAATTGACATTTTTGTTGCAAAGCTGACAATCCAAAGGTAAAGGTTGAAAATATAGGCTTTAACTTCCAAAATTTCAATATTTTGTTCATATAAAATGCCAAGAGTTTCAAATAGTGAAGCGGGTCACTTATCGTGCAATATTCCTACCAGAAATAAACGGATCGGTAACAAACTCACACTTCAGAAAGCGATCTCTCAATTTAGGCTATTACAATAAATTTACTGCATGAGAGTGGATAAAAACATAACGTTTATGCATTAGAGAAATTCAATTTGTTGCCTCATCCAAATCAGATTCCTAAGTTGCTTATTAACATTCTTGAACTTTGAAACTACAATCAGATTGTAAAAAAATATTTTTGTACGGGGCAATACGAGCTGGTCTAAATGCATGTAAATTGTACATAAATGTAAGGTTATTAATTAAAAAATATTAAACTTAATTCTTTATTGTTTTGTTTTCATAAATAATCTACAAAAAATACAAGGCTTTAATTTATACTTTAATAAATACAAGACTAGGAATGAATGTTTAAATTATGGATACAGCATTACAAAGGATACACAGCAATATATGGTTAGCTTTTTTGGAAACTTAAAAAATGTTTTTTTATACTGAAAAAATTATATGTTATATTATTGTAGGTGTTTTTATTTGGGCATCATAATATTACCAATTACACATTTATGGCAACATCTTCATTGACATATTCGTATTTTGAGCTGGAATAAACTGATTTTATTGTAGGTCATGGGGAAAAACTAGTTGAGTAGTGGTACAAAATGGAACCATAAAGTAAAGAAAAAAAGATCTATTACTATTACATAATTTCGGAGCCAGCGCAATTTTTGGTGTCACGTTTATTTTCAAAAATTATAATAACATAAAGTGTGGTTAACATTTTCTAATAAAAATTAAAAAGAATCTATTACTTGTTGACATGAACACCCTACATTTGCACGACACCAGGCAATCTTAAAACTGGGTAACATGAATCTTGTTCAGCAGTTTCACCCGGGTAAATACCACATCCGTAGGAGTATCAATAAATTCATTCTTAGTGAGCGTCTACATCGAGAAATGAATAACTATTTCAATGTCAATTGAGTTTAAGTTTTAAAGATTTCGTGATGAGTCAGTCAGTCAGGATTTCACTTACACATGTATTTTAAAATTAAAAATTATCGTGTCGCCAATGTTATTCGAGAAATTTTTAGATATACGATTGTTGGTCTAATATTAGTAGACAATTTTTTTTCAATTTAGGTAACAAAAATTATGTAAGGTTGTGCATAAATTCATCATTAATTGCAACATCATAATAATAATTAGTAACTAGTGTTTACACATTTTAGGCTAATATACGCACAGAACACCAAACAGGTCAGGTTTTATTATAAAAAACTAACTTACTATCATAGACATAGAAGTAAATAAAAATAATAAGAATGTCTAATGAAATATTTAAACCAGACCAGGCCAGAAAAATAAAAAATTAAGCTATCTACCCAATTTCTTCTGTTAAAGTTATTTTAAATTAAGTTAGTTTACATTGAATAAAAAGTATTGCAGCGCAGAAAACCTTTTTATTTCTCTGTAGGTGTTATATGTATTTACAACACATACCTACATTTTGTATAAAAACCAGACAAAGCAATACTTTGTAGAGATATAGTTATTAGTATTTTTAGATAAAGTTACCTTTTTTCACACATTAGGTAGGTACATATTTTGCAAACTTCCCAACAGAAGTATTTGTACATATACTTCTCTGTCTGTGATATCTATGAACATCGTACAAAACTGTCGTGTCCTGCTCTGTTCATGACATTTTCGCCGTTTTGTTATAGTGTGCAACCAGCTCAAGATATTTTATTTTATTCATAAAAATTTAGTGAAAAGATGTTTATTTGAATTAACAAGGACAGTTTAATTTTATTTACTTGTATGGATGGGCAACTTTGGCCTACATATTGTCAATAATGTTGACTATATAATTGCGTGTATGCGGGCTTTCTTAGGGTCGTCTACGCTTACGAGCCTAGCACAAGCCGGACATGAATCCGTGTAGTGTGAACTGACCCACGAGCCTCGACCGAGCATTCGTCGAACGTTGACTGCGACTAAATGTTGATTAGATTAGCACAAAGGCGTTTAAGGACAGAGCTTATTGGATCGTGGTACGTCTACACTTGAGTCACTTGACGAACATCCGCGAACAGCTAAGCGGCTCGGCATATTCGTGCTCGGCTTCTAAGCATAGCACCTTTTGATCCTAAACTCATACATTTACACTTAAACCAATCTGTCATAATGTCCTTAGGGCTAACGCTAAAACACGGGCGGGTGAAACAACGTCGACTGCATAACACGTTCTTGACAAGTAGGTTACTCAGCGGAGAATTCGATAATTCATTCGCCATATCCCATAATACAGGCCGAAATTGCACCTCAATTATTACGCGCTTTGTATCAATATTCATGATTGTATCTAGCCTCCGACGCGTGTGACCGTGGCAACTAGCGGCGCTCGTCTGATTTGTAGAAACAAACCCGCCCGCGTGTGCCCGTCGCGGGCGCCCGCGCCGTGTGCCCGCCGCCCGCCGCGCGATGACGATCCGCCGCCCGCCGCGCGCTCCGTCGCACGCGCCTGCGCTGTCCATACTATTTTTCATTATACACACGCGAGCGTGCGCCCGCGCGAGTTTTAGCGTTAGCCCTTACGATTTCCTACTTCAAAGATTAAATAAAGCTTAGGCATTTAATCAATTGTACACAAATTTTTGAACTAAATTGACATCCAATCCAAACGAAAATAATAATATTTCCAGTGCAAATTTCTATACGTATCTATGTAACAGCATCCTTCTTAGATTAGGATAAAGCATCATCATAAAAACACTATCATTACCAATGGTTTAATGGAATAAAAAGTTTTAAATTCCTATTTCACGATGAATTCAAAATCTGAGGATTTATTTTAGTTCATATATTTGTGCACGAAAAAATTACAACCATAATTTTATAAACTAGTTTATACAATGGTCTTGCTGATACAGTTACTCAATGTCATGCAACAAAACTGATATTATCACTATTCAAACAATTATTCTATTTACACTCAACATATCAAACTGAAGTAAAAATCCCACGCAGTCATAATTTAGAAATCCAATTCAATTTACATCATTAATCAATTTTTACAGCTGCATAAATTTTTCTAATAAATGTATATGCGGCAAAAAATCCGATTGTTCCAGTCAAAAGCCAAAAAGTTAATACCATGAGGCCTGAAAAGTATAAAATAAAACATGTAATTAATCTTCAGCTAACAAAATATTTCAAAACTATACTAAAGCCAAACTCGATTGAAAATGCTTGTCAACAAACAAATTTAAAATGAAGGTAGAAAATGCAACACATTTTATGCCTAATAAATTTAAAATTATGTTTTGTTATTTTAAAAATCTTACTTAAAAGATATTGAATATAATAATTAGTTTTAAGCTTACTAATCTAATTTATTGTCATGAATTCATCATTAACTAGTTAATATAAAAAAATAGGTGTAAAATGACTAGTGATTTCTACCTTCATTTTTAATTTCTTTGTTTACAAGCATTCTCCATAGAGTTTGGCTTTAGTATAGTGTCATTTTCATCAAAAAATGTTTTTACAAACTACAAAATTAAACACATTATAACTATAATTTTCAAATAGGATGGCAAAATAACTATTACATTCTGTTACATGATTTTTTCTTTTCCTGGGGCATATCTTGAAATACATAGTTAAGTATTAAATGTTCTGTGTAGGACACCCTTATTGAACACACATACAAATACAGGTATGTTGAACATATACTGATTCTTTAAGAATAATATAAGTTTTTTAATAATTTTTAATAGTGTTTCTTTATATATTTTTGTATTATATAACATTGATAAAAATTAAAAAAAAAATATGTAAATAAAAATAAATGAGAGTATAAAATCAATGTTCAATCTTTACAATTGGATTACAATATTTACAAATATTACCTGTGTAGCCAATATAAAGCAACGTGGGTATAAACTCAGTGATTTCCAATTTTGTGAAGAAATAGAATATTGAATAAATCAGAATATACACAGCAGATCCTCCGGATATGATGAAACTTTTCCACCACCAATGATAGTCCTAAAATGTATAAGAAATAATATTCAATATTATGTTGTTATGCATAAATATGCGAGTAGGTCATCTTATATTTTTCTCACCTCCCCACAAAGCTGGAAATACACCATAACGATGGATATCTGTGATACTGATATGACTAGTATACAAAACACTAAAAACAGGAACCCAAAGAGATAGTAAAATTGATTTTCCCATAGAGCATTGAATATAAAGAAAAGCTCTATAAATACAGCTCCAAATGGAAGTATACCAGCCATTAAAATACTGAAATTATAAAGTTTATATTAATTTAAAGATATTCCTGAAATTGTCATAACATATTACAAATTTATTTTAAATAATCTTACCAAATAAATGTGTTCATATACCAAATTTGTTCAGGTACCTTTCTAGGTATAAAATTTGTTCGTACAGGATGTTGAAAAGGCTGTTTCCGACATCCAAAATAATAGCCTAAATATACTAAGGGCAATGATATGCAAAACCACAGACAAAGTAGAGCCATCATAGTTGAAAATGGTACTGCGCCACTCGAATGTTTGCCCATGATGAAAAAGTTTAAAAAGAAACAAGTCCCAAAAACAATTGCTGGATAAAGTGTGGCAGTTAAGAACGCTGCTTGCTTCCATTGCTTTCCTTTCAGTGTGTTGTACAAGCGAGCTGAGTAATAGCCTGCTATTAGTCCCATGAACACATAGAGGAATATAGCAGCTGTCATCAGAGCCCCACGACTAGCTGGTGACAACATTCCAAGCATGGCAATCACTGTAAATGTAAACCAAGCTTTAATATTTTCAGTAATAGACACCCACAACTTCGCCTGAGTGGTAAATATGTTGCAACCTTCTAAAAACAGCAAAAATTTGTTAATGAATTACATACTAAAATCTTCCTTAGGAACCAATCTATAAATTAGTGAAATGTACATATATATGCAGCAGAAATGCGAGCGAGTTATACCAGCACAATCTCTACAACCTGCTCAAAGACATTAGCCTGTTGATTTTGTTGGAAGATGAATTTGAGTTTATTGAGCCGAACAGACAGACACAAAGGGGGAGGACTACGTTTTATAAACAATTTTATGATTCAATACTATACATCCTATCATTTTTCTAAGTAAATTACTTTTTGATCACTTGAGGATCAGGCATGTTTGGAATGTATGTGAAAGTGGCATCCTACTACCTCTTCACTCCTTGCTGAGTTAAAATAGAAACAATTTGATTTTGTTTTTTATTGTTAATTTAAAGAACCTATTTACATTTAAGCAAGGAATAACTTAATTTCATCACTAAAATACTTATATACAATAAACTTACATCAATACTTGAATTTATATTATTGAATATAACTATTAGAATATAAATATATCCAAAACTCACATTATAACAGTAATAATATTTAATGTAATCTGCATGAAATGTCTCCATTAGTGATAGGTTTGTTTTCAACACAGCTTTCACTTACCAATAGTTATTAAAGACATTAGAAAAATTTGAATGCCACTCCCTATTACAGCAGCAAACAACATTCTCTTTGGTGGGGGCCTGAATACATCTCCATGCACTAGCTTCCAACCCGTCTCTTCTATCATATCTTCAATATTTTCATCTGAATTATATCTAGCAATGTCTCTTCTAAGTGTGCGGACCATAATCATAGTAAGAATGCCTGGAAAAAAATTATGACCATTCAAGAGGGATTATGCAGACTGGCGGGCTCAAGATAATGAGTTATTCATTACCCAATCACTATCAGATGTTGAAGTTAGTGGCCAGGAGTGACAGGTGTAACACCACCAACTTACTGACTCCAGACATGGAATTTACTGAAAATTTCATTGAAGAATGAAACTCATAATCCATGATACATTCAAGATTCAAGCCTTCTATATCGCATAGGCTACAAGACCACGGCTAAACCAATGAGGCAGTCAAAAAATAGTTAGCATTTATGTGTTTTAGATTTAAAACAAATTAACTACTACTACTAAAATTTAACATTCGATATCTTCAAACTTTTTTTTTTATTGACTACAAGTTGGCCCTTGACTGCTATCACACCTGATGTTAAGTGATGATGCAATCTAAGATGGAAGCAGGCTAACTTGTTAGGAGTAGGATGAAAATCTACACCCCTTTTGGTTTCTTGGATCAGCTTTAACAACAGTAACATATCGCCGTTGTCATCGTCATATGTGACGCCACCTCCAGTGCGGAGGAAACTTCACACAGGAAGTAAAATAAATAACTTTATGTAACAACACACTTAATATTGTAAAATTGATAATATTATAAAAAGAGCAACTGTTGAGTTTCTTGCCGGCTCTTCTCAACAGGGCCTGCCTTCCGAGCCGGTGGTAGAGTCACTACAAAAAGTCCAATTTGGCGTTTCAAAAGTGCTTGTAATAAGCCTACTTGAAATAAACGAATTTGAATTTGAAAATACACAACATCATACCGGAACGCTAAATCGCTTGGCAGTAAGTCTTTGTCGGTAGGGTGGTAACTAGCCACGGCGAAAAGCCTCCCACCAGCCAGACCAAGACAAATTAAGAAAAATCTCAATCTGCCCCGCCGGGAATTGAACCCAGGCCCTCCACAGCATATACCACAGCACCACAGAGGTCGTCAAAAACTTCTCACTCACAAATATTTTTAATGTGATACACTCAGGTGCCTTGTCTTTCCACAGTCATGATAGAATACAAAAATCAGTTGGCAATAAAATTAATACAATATTGTAAAGAAGACAATGCATAGTACCAACCTGAGAGGAAGAAAAGTACTACTATTGAATTTACAATAGAAAACCAGTGTATTTGTACATCTTTCATGCCTAAATAAATATCCCATCTGGAAGCCCATTCAATGTCTGACTCTCCCCACTCAACAGAATATGTAAAGTATAACTTTGTTCCTGTATCTTCATTAACTAGTTGTGGGCGAGGCTCCGATGGAAAGCTGCATGAATCATCAGCAAATATCAATTCATTTTTATCTACTGAATATGTCTCCACTTCAAACCCGACAACTCGATATGAATCTCTGTAAAAGATGATTTGTTCAATCACTTTCTGTCAACAACATACATATTGTATTACATATATTATATACATATACATATATTATAACCGCTTACAGTACAATAACATTTTGAACATAACATGATAATTAAAACAAACTAAATATCATATAGGTTTAATAGTAAAGAGTGGTTACTTACTGACTATGTTTGTGATATTTAAGTAGCAATTTTAAATGATTATTTATATATGCTTTGCCCTTTGACATGAATCCTAGTCGGTAGCCTTGTTCTATACTGTGTTCTGAAGTATCTGCATTTACAATTTTAGTTGCCACAGGTAAGTTATCTACTAACCTGGAATAAAAGTACACACAACTTATGTTATTATAAAGTTTAAAAAACACAGTCTTTTATTATGTTAAGGTTTCATTATATAGAATGATTATTTGTATCTCACTAGCAAAATGTAAACCTAACAAAATATGATGTTAAATGTTATTTTAGTGTTTTATAACTTACAAATGAACGAAATACTCATGTTCTATGCGACTTGCAACTTTGTCAGATTCGTCTGGATTCCAATTCATTGGGTTATTTTGTTTATGGCACAATAGTCTGCATTTTATGTTCTCAGCCATATGTATCTCATATGGAGTATTTACAATGCGATCGCCTCGTAACACTTCGCCTAAATTCTCAGATTTGTACTGAAAGGTTCCGTTCTTTGGTATACAAAGTGGTAAAGAGTAATATTCGTACGGCAACTGCGTATGTATACTCGTCATTTTAACGGCTCTAACTTCAATTCTTTGCCCTTTTCTATACTCAACCGGCGCAACACCAGGTACATAGAAACCATAGCTACAGATCACTAAATTCACTATAAAGAATATTGATTGAATCTGAAAAGAAAACTGAAGAAGTATATAATTAGCAGTTAACTCCCTCGTGCAGCTAACTAAATAAATTGTATCGTTATACACTTACTGTAAACATATTTGACTAGTCGGTTATATAAAATCAAAACAAAAAATATGCAAACATAATAATACTTTTGCTACAACAGAATTTTAAAAGTGGTAAATTGTGCAGAGAACAGTAGAATTTTAATTTTTATTGACATGACATGCTATATGACCACAGATTAATAAGATACATTGGTTGGATACATTTGACATGTCAACATAAGGTGAAAGACAGAAACATAGATTTTAATCTATGGGCAGAAGGCTCTAAAGTTGAAACATAGATTATAAACATTTTTCAGGCAGGCATTGTTACTCTTTTGAGCAACGAACACTTGAAAATTCAACCGTAATTCGTGAAAAAAGCAAGTTGATATTTTCTTATTATAATATATTTAAATTACAAGAATGTATAGATATATTTCAATAAGCTCTTTTTTCAACGTATTAGATCCGACTAGCGCTATGGGTTAGTGAAAGAGGATTAGAGGGGAAACCTGCGTATTGAGTATGCGTGGCGTTGGAGAAATGGAATGATTTTGGGATTATTTACATAATTCTTAAAAATCTCTCGTAGAGAGTATATTCTTTGCTGGACAATGTTATGCACTATGGTAAATGGTTTTATCTCATCCTGTGTACTCCCTCCCCCCTTGATAGTCTGTGGTAATAGTGTTCTGTGCGTGTCCTAGTCTTTCGATGTTTTGTTTTATTTTTTGAAAGAATGATTTTACTTTATTGAACTATTTCCCCAGGCATTCATAAAGGGAATGTAACTGAAGCGATCACACAATTTGAGATTGAAATATTATTCACATTGATATTGTAAACAAAATATTGAGGTTATTTTATCTTTCAAGTAGCTGTAATTTATCAACATGGTTCAGGTATGTTATTCCATTTTTTATAAGAGTGAATAATAAATTCTTTGAATGCTATGTACTATCTGCTCGGTCAATCTCTTACATTTAGCAAATGTTTTGCCTTAAATCAAAAGGAGTTTTTAACGATGTTATTTTGAATGAATACTTAATCATTTACAATCAGTTACAAGTTACTACCTTAACTAGCCAATTTATTCAGATATTTATTTTGTTAAGTTTTAACTTAACCTACAGTTCCGTTAACAGCTGACTTTTTCTAGTTTGTATATTTATTAAATTACAGAATTATTGCTATAGAAACATTTGGAATACATTTTAAAAATGATTTGTCCCAGTCAGTTCTTGAAACAACACCAGGATTTATACTAAAGCCAAATTCGATTGAGAATGCTTTTCAACAAACAAATTAAAAATGAAGGTAGAAATCACTAGTCATTTTACACCTATTTTTTTTAATTAACTAGTTAATCATGATTTCATGACAATGAATTAGATTAGTAAGCTTAAAACTAATTAAAATATTCAATATCTTTTAAATAAGATTCTCAAAATAACAAAACATAATTTTAAATTTATTAGGCATAAAATGTGCTGCATTTTCTACCTTCATTTTTAATTTGTTTGTTGACAAGCATTCTCAATCGAGTTTGGCTTTAGTATACATTAATATATTTACCAAAGTTTGTTGAAAAATGCAAGCAAATTAAAAATATTAATATGAAATGAAATTTATATGATTTTTTTATTACTTGACTTGTAGTTATATACTTATAGCTATATAAATTTAATGTTTCTTTAGGCTACAGATGAGATGGAACAACCTGACTTGCCCCAAGCTCTAAAACTACTTAAGGAAATGAATACAAATATTCAACAAGTTTCACAACTGGTGGATAACATGTTGGTGCGTGTGAAGAGTGGAGAGATTTCAACAGATAAAGGTTTAAGTTTTCTAGAAATGAAATATCAAATGCTTCTAAGTTATTTAATAAATTTAACTTACATAGTTTTAAGAAAATGTTCTGGTGAAAAAATAGAGTCTGACCCATCAATAGACAGACTTGTTGAAATAAGAACTGTGTTAGAAAAAATTCGTCCAATAGATTCTAAGCTCAAATATCAGATTGATAAACTGGTTAAAACAGCAGTGGTTGGTACTGCAGAAGACGATCCACAGTCATATCACGCCAACCCTGGTAATTTAGTAAGTAAGATACAAAACAGTGACGAAGAGAGTAGCAGTGAGTCTGACAGTAATGATAAAAAAGATAAGACTAGCAAAGCAAACAAATATGTTCCCCCTAAACTTGCAGCTGTACATTATGACGACAGTATATCACGCAGTGAAAGTGAAAAGAAGAATAAAGAGCGAGCAAAGAAACAGTTTCTCAATTCTAGTGTATTAAGAGAACTTCGTGATGAATATTCAGAGGCACCCCTAGAAATGAGCACAGGAAATCATGTAAAACATTCCATATCAAAATATGAACAAGAAAAAACTGAGTATGAAGAAAACTATCTAACTCGCCTACCAGTGACAAAAGCTGAGAAAAATAGAAGGAAAAAATTGACAACAGTTGGCATGCTTGCTGATGAAATTACAGGAACTCGTAGTTCTGCACGGAAACACAAGATTAAAACTAAAAAAGGTAAGGGGTTCAAAAGGAGACGTACACATTGATTGTGTTAATTACTTGAATTAAATTTAACTTTTATATACATAGTTAACATCAAGTGTAGTCACATAAAAATACATTTTTAGAAGTGCCTCATTTGTCTTTTAAACAATGAAGAAAAATTGTGTTAAATAAATGTTACTGCTTTTTTTGCCTAAATAATAAAATAATTTAGAAGCTACTATTATGATATTTGAAAATAATCCTCTTAGGTATAACCTTATCAAAATTAGGGCACTCTCATAAGTATAAGGTTAATTTTGAGATAATTTTATTTTTGTAATGACAATGATTAATTACAAATGTTGCGACAATAATGCTAAAACCAGTTTATATTTTTAGTTTCTAATAGAAAGTATTTTTTATTCTCTCATTTATTTTTATTTACATTAAAAAAAAATTATTACAATGTTATAACAAAAACACAAAACCTCTATTAAAATATATAAAAAAAAATATTTTCCTCCGCTTGAGGGGCTTTTGAGGACCCTAGCGACCACCAAGGTGGGCCTCCAAAGTGAGGAAATAATAATATTTAATTTGTGTTAAAAATTCATATATCATGGTACTGTTGATGTTTCAGTATTTATAACCTATTATATACCTACAATTGAATTAAAATATAAAAGATTCTCACCACATTGCAATGCCAAAAAAAAAAATTAAAAAGGTGTAGATAATTCTTTTCCTAATTTTGATAAGAATATATAATAAGTAATATTACTTGCAAAAAAAATACTTTCACACTTTCAATAAAGAGAATAACTGATAATTATTATTTAACTTAAACAAAATAAGTTTTAGATGTAAAGCTGCATCCAAACATGCAGAATTCAAAATAGACTTTCTACCTTTAAATACTGGCAATACATGTTGGGGTAATGCCAAAAGGTTTATGTGTAATTATGTGAGAACCTACAGTCCACATAAGTTAATGATATGTAATTTAGCTGCTTGTTAAATGATTAAATATTTTATGTAGTAATTTACACTGAAAAGCATTACATCCTATATATAGTTGATTCAGTTTCAAAACCAAATGTGAGAGCATGAAAACCTTTTTTTGATTCTCGAGACTTATATTGAATGTGGTCTGCAAACTGATGACAATTTAAACATCCCTAAGCTTTTTCTGAAGTTTTAATGTGAATTAATAAGTATGTATTCTGTATAAATTATAGAAATAAAATAAGATGTGTTATTATAATAATGAACTTTTAGCATACAGGGTACACAGTTGGACTTTGTATGTGCACAGTATATTTGAGCTCCTACTAAAATAAAATAAATATCACACTTAGGGTCTCATTTGTTACAATACAAAATATTTTATCTATTATTCAAGCTGAAAATTTTAACAAACATACCTAATTAATTCTAAGTAAATAAATGAAACACCTTTATGGAACTTATTTGCTGCTTAACTAGTAAAAACGTCCAGGGAGGTGCTACATTACTTTTATATAACAAAATATGCCATAAGAACCATATACTTTTATATGTAAAAATATTTTCATTTACTTATGTAATTAGATTAGGTTCATCATTTTATCATAGGTGAACTAGAAGTCGAAACATCGTACCTAGAATATAATTTACATTTATATGAATTTTGTTTGAATTTTATAATTTGCAAAGACTTTACTAAGTATCAATCAAATATTTTATAATTTTATTTCACTGTGCCCTAGAGTAAATCAGTGTCAGGGAATTTAAGAAAAATGTTTGTATTGTTTGTAATACACGTGTTTATTTTAACGATATTTTGAATGTATTAATAGTAAATTAGTACCTAACTTCTACTTGGGGAGCCTATCTGATGAATTTACCTACTTTTTCTTATCAGATAGTCTCGAGAATTAATTGTTTACTTCAATTATGAGATACCTTATTTTATTTTTAAAGTAACGAACGAAATATGAAAAATATAATCAAAACTGTTTAGTACAAAGCTTTAAAGAAATCAATAAATATCTACTGAAAAGCAGCTTATAGGGAAGATTCTGTTTCTCTTGACATATCCTACTCATACTCGTCAAAATCAGAGTCCGCTCTAGAGGAGAAGCATTCGTCCTCGCCGTCAACCTACAGATAATTGTTCTTGTAGTACAAAATAGTTCTCAGCGCCGTCATGAACTTGCGCAGTTTGGTGTGGCACCTCTAGAAGGAACTCGATGTTTGGCGTGGATTGTACCCAGTTTCTTTTAATTAATATTTCATCTGTACCACGAGCTTTTATAAGCTAGCTTTTCAGCATTAACAAGCAATTTAGATTTTATATTTCTCGAAATACCATTGATAATACGTATGATTTATAATATTAGTGCAATCATATTTTGTTTAAGTATATGAACACATTGTTTGGGTATATGTTTGTCAAGCCTATTTTATAATCAAAGTAATTTTTCCTTAATTCTATAATTCAAAAACTCTTAGGGTTGCCTAATAATATTAATTGAGGGAGTTGCCAGCTATTGTTTTGTCAAAGTGTCATCATCATCATTATCAGCCTATTAACGGCCCACTACAGGGCCAGGCCTCCCTCCTTATAGGAGAGGGGATAAATAATGTCAAAGTGTAACTCTTCTTAATTTTTCCAAAACACCCCTGTCCCATTTAACTAACAGGGAGTTAAATAACTCCAAACATGGCCCAGAAATAACGTTTTATTCTAATATTTTCTTTGTTTTTGTATTATTATTTTTTAGGTTTTGTTTTTCATTTGTTATTATTTATGTTAAGGACATGGAGGTACCCTTTTGCTACCTATACTGTCTGTTAGTTAGTTAGTTATGTAAATGGATTTTGATATGAGACATCCATTGCGCGCCTTGGCTGTAAAACCTACTCGAATGCCGTAACGGAAAACAGTGCGACGCCTATACAAATTACAATGAATGACAATTGATTTTATTAACGAATATATTTTTTTCTTCATTTTATACTATATTTCGTAATGATTTTTATTAATTGTGAATTCATGAGATAAAATAGATGTTTCACTGTCTGCCAGGCGTCCCGTGACGGCCAATATTTTTGTTTAATTTTGCTTTGAAGTTGGTGTTTTGTTTAAGTTTTCGTTAAATACGTCATGTGTTTATGATTTTGATAATTATGATTAAGTATCCAATAAATAAAATTAACAAAATATAAAACTGTTTTATCTCTACCGACTCCTTTATTTTATATTTTCGAGTTGTAAAGCAACATTTGGAAAGTCTTGACTGCACGTAGCGGGGTTGAAGGATTGGTAACGGAAGAGTCTCATTTTGCGTATGTGACCAATGGGCGTGTGAGTGTCCAAACACTGGTAGTCCCCTCTCGGAGGTGCAGTTCCATGGTTATGCGTAAGATCCGATCGGATCACTCGATTCATCAGCCAAGGAGGAGACGCCATCATCAACTAATATAAAAAACGTCACATTAACTATTCTTGTGGTTTTAACGGGCTAGGAGAACCTGCAGAAACTTGTCATAATCAGGAGTTTTGAGGAAGATGGTCATGTCAGACCAGGTGTATGTGCTGTATGACATGTAATGAAAGGACTGAATATTTGTTATTGATGTTTGACGTTCTCCGTGGCGCAGTGGTATGCGCGGTGGATTTATTAGACGGAGGTCCTGGGTTCGATTCCCAGCGCGGCAGATTGAGTTTTTCTTAATTTGTAACCCTACCGACAAAGACGTACCGCCAAGCGATTTAGCGTTCAGGTACGAAACCGTGTAGAAACTGAAAGGGGTGTGGATTTCATCCTACTCCTAACAAGTTGAACCGCTTCCATCTTAGATAGCATTACCACTTAACATCAGGTGTGATTGCAGTCAAGGGCTAACTTGTAATGAATAACAATAAAATGATGTATCCACTCCTAGCACATGTGTTTCGCTTAGTTACCTAAATTAAAGGTATAATAGGAATATTGTATGTCTGAACAAAGCTAGCTACTAACTAGGCCAAGGTGGTACCCAAATCACTCGTCATATCTAAAGACGAAGTGTATATCGTAAAGAACAAATTGATTTTGTAATACAAAAAAGTTGCTATGACCTGCGCAGATCGGCGTGTACCTATTCAGTGGCATATTATATTTTAAAGCGCGATACATTTTTAAAAATTTTTTTTTACCTACCGGTTTAGCCACAGTTGCATTTGGATTTCTATAGTCCTCTTGTTGCGTGGAAAGGTAATCCATAACACCAAATTCAGGAGGAAGTTGAGCCAGGTTTGCACTTTTCATCAACTTATTTCTTCCAGGGGTGCTAAGTAATTTGTTTATTTTTATTAAGTTAATCATAAGTATAGATTTAAAGTAACTTTACTTTTTAACGCCGCCTTTATGGCTAAAATAGTTTTGTTATGTTTTAAATATTATAAGATTTAGTTGTTACTTTGGTGATGATTTAGATGTTAATAAGATTATGTTATGTTTTAAATATTTTAAGATTTAGTTATGATTTTGATGATGATTCAGATATTAATAAGATTTAAAAGTATGGAATTTTACTTAAAGAATGATTTATGTATTTCGTTTTGAGGGTACCTACGTTTTTCATTGTTCGTGTTGTTGATCGGTGAATACGAGGGGAGGGGAACTGAGTGTTCTAAAGGCGGCTAGTTTTTAGTTATTCATTAAGTGGATAGGTGCGAGTGGAGCTCCAGAAGTTATCTTGTAATATTGTTAAAGTACATAGATATTGTTTAGAAATACGATATAGAATAGTGAGTGAAGAATATATAATTATTGATTTAGAAGGAGGTGTTTTATTATATTTCAGAAGTGACACGGACCAAAAAGGGTATGTAGACTATTTTTATTTCATTTTAAAAACACGATTGCTATAAACGCCCACTTTATAAATCCTACCATGAAGCGCACGAGCATTTAAAATTTATATTGTTATTATTTTTTAAATACACACAGTTAGGACAACAATTCACAACTGTGTTTACAATTTACATGATACTGTACATTAAATCAGGGCTGCTCGCTAATTAGGTGTTATGTCACGTGGATTGTGTGTACGTGGCTAGTGAAACTTTTTGTATTTAGAACAAAACAGAATCTTAATCTCATAATATGTAGGTACTCATCACTACTATTATGATATATGCTCATAGTCTTCTTAATATATTTAAGTGAACATAATCCGGGTACAATTGTTATTCAACGTCGTAATTGTTTACCTACAAAGGCAACGTAAGGCATGATAATTGGATATGTTTATTGAAATGATGATTTTTACCATGGATGAGTGAAAGATGATATGGTTATGGAGGTACAAATTGATTTGTTTTATTTATTTATTTTCTATTGTTTTATTTTTTCATGAGTGGGTATGTTTCCCACTGGATGTTGAGGATGTGGGTATGTTTCCCAATGGTTGTTTAATAAGGTTAATGGGCGTACTATGCGATTTCACTGGATTTTTTTTTGAGTAGGTATGGTTCCTACTGGTTGTTGAGTGAATCGTTTAGTCGTCGGATAAATTATTTTCTGAATCTTTAGTAATTTAACATACCATGGTATAGTTACTTTACCCATGATAACCAATACGTTTCACGAGTATGAATTATATACCGAGAATATATGCATTCATATATTTAATACAGTTATTTTTTTTTTGTTCTTTAGTGCATAGATTTATAAAGTTAAAAGGCGTATGAATTTATAAAAGTATTATAAATATTATGTCAAAATGGACTTGAGTTTGAATTCAAACATATTTTCCAAGCTTATGTAATGATTGTGTATGGATTACCTACTTTCCAAGTTATGTATATGTTTTAGTGAGGTGTGACGATGACGTCTGATGATGAGCCCGGCACTCCGCCTGGTACACCGAGGAGGCATCGGCGTAAATTTAAGAAGGCAAAGGGTAGACGGAGAAGCCCGTCGTCATCAAGTTCGAGTGAGGACGCGGTACCTAGGAAGATCCGTAAGCGTACAAACAAACTTTCTACTAAAGATATTCTGAAGTTGGTTAAGCACGTTTCAAATGATTCTCCTAAAAACGCTTGGAATAACAACAATCTCCACAATGTTATTCCGGAGTTTGATCCGTCAAATAAAATTCAAACTATCGAATGCTGGTTGCGAAAAGTTAATGAATGCGCTACTATTTATGGATGGAATGAGAAGCAAATTGTCCACTTCTCTCTACAAAAGTTAGTCGGTCTAGCAAAGAGATGGTTCGAAGCATTGTCAACGGTTGTCTTCACTTGGGATGAGTGGCAGGTTAAACTCAAGAAGGCCTTCCCAAGTGAACAAAATTATGGACAACTTTTGGAAGAAATGTTGAATCGTACATCACGCAGTGATGAAAGTCTTCGTGAATATTTTTATGATAAGTTAGCATTATTGAACAGATGTGAAATTAATGGTAGAAAGGCTGTCGATTGTATTGTATACGGTATTAGCAACCCCTCGATTAGGAATGGGGCACAGGCGCAAAATAGTTCGGAACCCGAAGATTTACTTAACTTTCTTGCTTCTCAAAGACACCAACTAGTACTTAATAGTAAGTCACGTGAGCATACGACTCAAAAGCCAAGTTCTAGTAATCCCGGTGCAAGTTCAAGTGGTGTTAATAGTTTAATAACTTGCTACAATTGCCGTTTAAAAGGCCATCCTTATTATAAATGCACAAAACCTATTATTAAATGTAAAAGGTGCTTTCGAATAGGCCACGATAACGACCGATGTACATTAGTACCCTTAGTTTCTTCAAATTCTAAATCTAACCAAGTAGGAAATACTGCAGAAAAGAATACTTTAAAAATTGATTGTTATAATGAGGGTAATGCTAAATTTTTTAAGTCCGTTATAATCAATGATGAAACATTTAAAGCGTATATTGATTTTGGTAGTGAGTGTACTCTCTTTCGTAGAACCGATGCTGAACGACTAAATTTAATTAAATGTTTTGATAAAGTTCCAATAATTAAGGGTTTTGGTCAATCGTCAGTGATGCCTCTGTACAAGACGACTGTGTGTGTTAAAGTCGATGAAATTGAATCAGATATTGAAGTATTAGTTGTCGACGACGTTCACATGCAGACATCGCTTATTATCGGACAGAATTTTACCGAATTACCGTATATTACCGTTCTAAAAGATAGTTCTAGTCTTACATTTTATAAAAGTCCAAGTTTATCTCTTTCCGAAGATCCAAAAGATATCTTAAAGCTATATGTTACTGAAGCGGCAGTAGTCTCGGAAACAAGTACAGTCCCAGTTCATTCAAACTGTAATTTCACAGGAGATGTACTTATTAAAGGTTATACTGCAGTTGAAATTGGAAAAGAATTTCGTTTATTACAGGGTGCTTTTAGTATTTCTAATGGTAAGGGAGCGGTTATTATAACTAATTTGTCACCTTATGCTGTGACCCTAAAACCAAACATTTTAATAGCTAGAGCAATTCCATTTCATGAGCAAAAATTGTGTCAGATAAATCGAATAGTAAAAGATCCCTCTGCTGTAGAACCTCTCAATAAAGATGACATTCAAATTGGATCAGGATTAAATAGTGAGCAATTTGATAGATTGTACAAGTTATTGCAAAATTACCGCGATTGTTTTGCAACAAAACTTAGCGAAATAGGTTGCGCGATTGGCGTAAATATGAAGATCGATTTAATAGATAATAAGCCAATTTTTTACCGACCATATCGATTGTCACATCATGAACGTCAGCAAGTACGGGACACTATCGATGAGTTACTTCAGAATGATATTATTCAGGAATCGCAATCAGACTACGCCAGCCCAATTTTAATGGTTAAAAAGAAAACTGGAGAACAACGACTATGCGTGGACTTTAGAGCTCTGAATAATAAGACTATTAAAGATCGTTTTCCGTTACCGCTTATAGAAGACCAAATCTCTAACCTCAGTGGCAATAGTTTCTTCACGACTCTGGATCTTGCTTCGGGTTACTATCAAATTCCCATGGCTAAAGAAAGCCAACATCTTACTGGTTTTGTCACACCCGATGGGCATTTTGAATTCAAAAGAATGCCCTTCGGTCTAGCAAATGCTCCAGCCGTGTTTCAGAGAATGGTTAACAAAATACTAGGAAATAGGCGGTTTGAATATGCTTTAGCTTATTTAGATGACGTTTTAATTCCCTCAAAAAGCATAGATGAGATGTTCCGAAGACTTGAAGACGTTTTAATACTCTTTAGGCAAAATGGCTTGACCTTAAAACTGACTAAATGCAGATTCTTTGACAATACCGTCAGCTATCTTGGATATGAAATCTCTCCACAGGGCATTCAGCCAAGTGAAGCTAAAATTTTAGCGGTCAAGGAATTCCCAAAACCAGAAAATGTCCATGAAGTTCGCCAATTTCTAGGGTTGACTGGTTACTTCAGGAAATTTATTAAGAGTTATGGGGAGATTGCTCGTCCGTTAACGTCTTTGTTAAAAAAGGACCGTGTTTGGCAATGGTCTATTAAAGAAGACGAAGCATTTTCAGTTTTAAAGGAAAAACTGGCCAGTCGACCTGTCCTAGCCCTTTATGATCCGACCCTTGAAACCGAACTCCATACTGATGCAAGTTCATTAGGCGTTGGAGGTATACTTATGCAATGGCAAAAAGATATTAGGGTTTTAAAACCAGTAGCTTATTTTAGTCGACAAACTACCCCCGAGGAAAAGCATCTGCATTCGTATGAGCTGGAAACGCTAGCTGTCGTAAGCTCCTTAAAGAAATTCCGTGTTTATCTCTTAGGAATTCATTTTAAGATTTATACAGACTGTGCTGCTCTTCGCACTACACTAACCAAAAGGGATCTTGTGCCACGGATAGCAAGGTGGTGGTTACAAATTAGTGAGTTCACGTTTGACATTGAATATCGACCCGGTGTTCAAATGTCACACGTCGATGCATTAAGCAGAAACACCCGATTATGTGAAGAACCAGATAACACTCCTTCTGTTTGCGTGTATACCATCGACAAAGAGAACTGGCTTTTATCATTGCAATTAGCAGACCCTGAAATATCACGCATATTTAAAATTCTTAAGCCTGAAAATGACCAAGAAAGCAAAGACATACGCAAAAGTTACGTTATAAAAGACCATACCGTGTATAAAAAGGTAAATGATAAGTTATATATGGTCGTTCCGCGAAGTGCTCGATGGCAAATATGCCGAGCCAACCACGATGAAATTGGCCACCTAGGGTACGGAAAAACTCTAGAAAGAATACAAAATGTATACTGGTTTCCAAAACTAAGAAAATTCGTTAAAAAGTACGTTGCGGCGTGTTTAGAATGCGCTTATAATAAAGATAATGCGTCAAAACAAAAGGCAGGTCACTTGTACCCAATAGAAAAAGTACAAATACCATTTCACACAATTCATATGGATCACCTTGGACCTTTTGTTAAGAGTAAAAACGGTAATACCCACATTTTAACCGTAGTAGACGCGTTTACAAAATACGTTTTCGTAAGGGCGGTTAAAGATTTGAAAACGAAAACTACGGTTAATGTTTTGGAGAAACTATTTTATGACTTCGGTGTTCCAGCTAGAATTGTATCTGACCGAGGCACTACTTTTACATCAACAGCTTTTCAGACCTTTTGTAATGCACTTGGTATTAAGCATATCTTGAACGCAGTCGCTTGTCCCAGAGCTAATGGCCAAGCCGAGAGGTTTAATCAAACCATCTTAAACTCATTAGCAACACAAAACTTTTCAAGCCATGAACGTGACTGGGACAAGTGTCTGGGAAAAATTCAATGGGGCATTAACAATACTGTAAATGCCTCGACACAGAAAACTGCGACAGAAGCTATGTTTGGAATCAAACTACGCGATGTTCTATCAAATAAACTTAACACTGAACATTGTTCAAATACTAATTTAGAGTTACAACAAGTTAGAGAGCAAATTGGTAAAAATATCGAAAACAATCAAGCAAAACAAAAAGAAAAATATGATGCAAGTCGAATTCCCGCAGCTAAATATGAGATCGGGGATTTAGTAAAAATTTCTCGTAATAATTTTGATAATGATAAGAAAAGTACAAAGCTTCTGTCGAAGTTTGTAGGTCCATACAAAGTCACTGAAGTTTTAGGCAATGACCGCTATAGAATAACAGATGTTCCAGGCTTTAATAAGAAGGGCAAGCCTTATAAAACTGTTATTGCAGCTGATAGAATCCGACCTTGGATACATATAAAAGCATTACAATTACATAGCTCCGATGAGACTAGCTCTGACGATGTTGGTAAAAGTAACTTTAAGTAGTATTAATTATTTTCTATTATTATTTTGTATGTAAGCAATGTTTCACTAAAATATAAGCTCATATTTTTGTATCTTTATATAGGGATTCGCATTTTGTATGTTCTGTTAAATCAAAAATTACTAGTAGCTAGTTATGTGTGTGTGCCAGGAGGCAACACAGTGTCGGATGGCCGAATGTTATGTTTTAAATATTATAAGATTTAGTTGTTACTTTGGTGATGATTTAGATGTTAATAAGATTATGTTATGTTTTAAATATTTTAAGATTTAGTTATGATTTTGATGATGATTCAGATATTAATAAGATTTAAAAGTATGGAATTTTACTTAAAGAATGATTTATGTATTTCGTTTTGAGGGTACCTACGTTTTTCATTGTTCGTGTTGTTGATCGGTGAATACGAGGGGAGGGGAACTGAGTGTTCTAAAGGCGGCTAGTTTTTAGTTATTCATTAAGTGGATAGGTGCGAGTGGAGCTCCAGAAGTTATCTTGTAATATTGTTAAAGTACATAGATATTGTTTAGAAATACGATATAGAATAGTGAGTGAAGAATATATAATTATTGATTTAGAAGGAGGTGTTTTATTATATTTTAGGCTTTAGACAATTATCTAACCTTTATATTTTGACGATCTCCGTGGCGCAGTGGTATGCGCGGTGGATTCATAAGACGGAGGTGCTGAGTTCGATTCCCGGTGGGGCAGAATGGGATTTTTCTTAATTTGTCTAGGTCTGGCTGGTGAGAGGCTTTCGCCGTGGCTAGTTACCACCCTACCGACAAAGACGTAACGCCAAGCGACTTAGCGTTCCGGTACGATGTCGTGTAGAAACCGATAGGAGTGTGGATTTCATCGTACTCCTAACAAGTTAGCCCGCTTCCATCTTAGATTGCATCATCACTTAACATCAGGTGTGATAGCAGTCAAGGACCAACTTGTAATCGATAAAAAAAATATATATATATAATCATTAACGAAACAAATAATAACTCACTCAGTACATGGATACGAAGTAAAATTCACTAAAGGTTTGAAAGCATATATCGGATCTTTTTTAGTAAAGACTTGTTCCAGCATGTGCCCTGTTTCAGTTTTCCAAATGTTTTGGTCCTGTCCCCACCGGTTGTACGTACTCAGGTGATTACTCAACTGATCACGGTACACATAATTATCTCTTTTCTCTGCATGTATTAGAAAATCCCAATTTTCAACCTTAACCGGATGAGTGTATGTGTTTTTGGAAAACAAAATTTGCTGTGGCTTTTTTGCCATAGGATTCTTAGTCCTCATTTTGTATAATAAATAGGTATATATTTATCAAATAGCTTTTTCAAGAATCTTACTTTTTGATTGATTTTTATATGTCATTTGCAATTTGTCACCATTAACAATTGTCATTTTTAAATACCTACCATGCTAGGAATTTATAAAAGATATTCTTCTTTCGGAAGACAGTTGTAGTATATATGTAGACTAAAGACATACGCGATAATCTGTACTAATATTATCAATACCAAAATAACTGCCAGTCTGTCTCGCTTTCAAGCTAATCTTTCACAAAACAGAATTTCTCGCGGACGGAGTCGTGGGCGTCCACTAATATGTGTGATAAATATTGCTATTTTTTTAAAGATTAGGTTTTTATATACTAGTTCGTCCAGTGGTTAGCCAGTGCGGCTTCCTTCTTCTCTTCATCATTAAGCTTCGAATGTTATGATCTGGCTATGGAATATTTTAATTTCTTCCAAAAAATCACAATAAGTTGTTGCAACCAGAGTTGGGAAGTAGTGTAGTAGTAGTGGTACCTAATGTTTCACCCACTTGCCTCGGAAAGAACTAACCACTAACAAAAACTGCGAGGTTCTAAGCGTAATGTAAACTGTAAGTAGGTACCTACCTAACTAGTGGCAAAGACGAAATCTATAAAAGACTTTATTTTTGACTACAAAGAAAACATCTTTTTCAGTAAGTAAGTCTTTTATTTTATGTACGGGCCATTGCAATGCATTAAGACTTCAAAAAATTTTCTTGCAATATAAGCTCTTCGTCCGCAATGCGAATGCTTTCCTCAACACATTCAATAAACGCTTCAAAAAACTCGAAAAATGTCATTTCCACATTCAAATTCATTATCTTGTTACCACTGCGTACTTGTGGGAATATTCGCCAAAATACATTTATTATTGCCTTGGTAGACAAATTGCCTATGTTGAACAGTTTCAGGGGATTATCACGATTGGAGTTTTCGCCATAATTTTCCACATGTATGGGATCATCTGCGAATGTTAAAAAATATGTACATACCAAGGTTAATAATACATAAAATTATCCATTTCTTGATGATGGAAATTGTGTTGGACCACAGCTACACAAGTTTAGTAATTACTATATTATTACCAGCTGATGCTCTCAACTTCTCTGCGTGACATTGAGGGTAAAAGCTATGTTTGATACCAATAATAAAAAAACTGTCCAAACTATGAACTAAAAGTTTTGGAGAGGGACACCGTTACCACCTAGGAGAATAAAAATAGCCTACTACCTATTCTCAGACTTACCACATAAAATTAAAAAAAAGTCACTCAACACTCTTTCTCGAGGAGTTCGATACCAAACGCTATCACTGCGATACGAGTTAATACTACATTAACAAGAGAAAAAACAACAAAGAACGAGTGGCTTACTCTACAGTCATTTACAAAAAAAAAAAAGAGTTAGAGTATCAGTTAAAACTGAATTTTCTGAAAAAGTGAAATTACAATTTCCAGAAAGTATTATTAGATATAAATGGGAAATCGTTTCAATTTTTTATGAAATTTATAAGCGAAGTCATAGAAATTTCATTTATATTGTTCAATGGCATCCTATTTGTAGACGTATGAAGCAGAATTTGGTACTCGTTTCGTACCCACGTATATTAATTAAGATATCAATTATTATTGTTATCAATATTTAGCCCAAAGAATAAGCCTTGCCATTCAGAGGGGAAATAGCGCCAGTATGCTGGCCACCTTGCCTTTAGGTGAATAATTAGATGGCTTATTCTTTTTGTAAATATCTTGTTCTATTTTAAATTTTCATTTTTTTAACTATTACTTATTGAAAAACTATTATTAGGCTGATGATACAGAAAAATAATATAAGCACTGGAGGACGCCCGCGGTCCCTATATGTGATTTAATAAGTAAACTATATTATTAAGTTTCATCAAAATCAATTCAGTAGTTTTTGCATTAAAGAGTAACTAAAACCCATCCATCCATACAGACTTTCGCCTTTTATAACACTAGAGGCCGTGGCGTCAGCGTAGCGCGTAGATCTCATTCCCGAAGGAAATTCGAGATAAAATGTGGTCTATGTGTTTATCCAGGGTGTCAGCTAACTCCATATCAAATTTTATTAAAATCACTTCAGCCGTATAATTGTGAAGTAGTAACGAGCATCACTTCGCCATTATATTAATAGTATGATTACCATCTATATAACTTATTTCGTCACCAAAAATGTAAACATTTCTTCCTAGGTTGTTGCACACGTGATTCACAAGTTCAGGTTTGGTTTCATGGAATTCATGTGGTGCGTACCGGACAGCGGATAAAAATGTTCTTATTGTACAGGGTTCTCCCAAACTGCGGTATAACCCATAAACTCCTTTAAGAGGTACGAATGCACCATATCCTGCCGCAAGTTTACCTGATGAATTTCAAGAACATATTAAATGACAGACGACTGTGCGCATAAAAAGTTTTCACTTTGGAGTATCAGTATTATTTTAATTTAAATGGAAGCTGTAGAGTAAATAAATAAAATAAACAAATATTATAGGACAATTACACACATCGCTATATCGCACCCCTACATCTAAAGGGAACTAACAGTCTCAAAATTTTTGAATTTTCAGTTATGAACACATTTAAATTTGTCATTTCAATACCTATTGACCAATAAATCAGATTCAAAACTATTACCAATATTCGCCGCTAGATGTCTTTGTATACCTATATTGTTGTGTGAGCGACCCTACCCCCCTTGCAACCAAAACAGCGACAACGCCAATTGGGACCAAATTTACAAGTTGAATGCACATACTGAATTAAACAAATTGGAGTTATTTTGGGTTACACCCATATTGTTGAAATTTGATGGAGTATTATTTCGAGTTGTCGCCATTTTGATAGTTAGTGCTGAGTTAATTAATGAAATATTTTGAGTTGAACCAGTATTACTGGCAAAGTGAATACAAAAGAGGGCTAACTTAAAATGAAAATCACCAAAATGGGTTCAACTCAAAATAATACAATAATATATACACAAATTGTTAAGCTATAACACAGCATCTATCAAAATACATTATTAAGACCCAGTCCTATATTAAAACCCAAGATTCTTAATATTTATCACATTCAGCTGTAAAATAAAGTTCATACATCTATACAGAAAACTTCTGCAATGCACAGGGATTTGGCAATCAGTTTTTTGCCTCTCCTGTAAAATGAGCTTTTTTGAGTTAATACCTGTTTAGATATAGAGGTGCGATATAGCCCCAAAGTCAGCGTACTCGTAAGTCGCTTGTGTTATGAGTGCTGATGAATATTTTTATATATATTATACAAAAATACTTATAATATATAGATAAACACCCAGACACTGTAAAATATCCATGCTCATCACACAAATATTTTCCAGATGTGGGAATCAAACCCACAGCCTAGGACGCAGAAGCAGGGTCACTACCCTCTGCGCCACTTTGCCGTCAAAGTGTATTAGTGCTATACAGATTATACTGAAATTCGACTCACAGGTAAATTGCCTCTACTCGGTTGATTACCTACACTTTTAAATAGTTTGAGAAGAAGGAGTAAGAAATTGAGTATATAGTAAACAGATAATTTGGACGTAGAATTAAATAATATACCTTTTTTGCGACCTACTCCCGGCAATATATCTTTTTCCATAAAAAACCGAAATGCACTAGCCAACATGGTGTCCGGCTTTTTTCCAGGTAATTTCCTTTTAGCATATAACTTTCTGGCTACAGTTATTAGGTTATGTTGGAATTGCCAAAAATATATTTTCTCAAAAGGATTGTGAGGCGATCTAGATAGCCATTGTGTATTCTCATGAAACGCTCTATCAATTTCAACAAGAGTCAAACCTTTTTCATGTATATTGCAATCATAATATAATTGCCACAAAAACAAACGAATTAGAATCGGCGTAAAATTAATCTCTTCCTTATTGCATATAATTGAATATTGATAGTATATATTATTCAAATTTATCTCGTAACACCGTAGTGCTTTAATTAGAGAACTCACTTCGAAGTCTATCAAGTTTTGAAATTTTACTGAAGACATATCATCTTGCGCCTCGTCTTTAATATGCGATGTGGGCATTTTGTTAGCTTCCATAAACTCTTTGACGATTTCATTTAAACATTCTTGTTTTTTATCAATGTTTTTAATTACTTGTTTTACATGGTAAACAAGGCCCACAGAGCTATCACATAGGTCAAAAGCGAAGGGTTCTTCAATTTGAGTATATTTATCAACAGCATTTTCTCCGCCTTCATCTTCTCGTGACATTACTCCCACGTTGTCATCCACAAATAAACGATTGTGTTGTAATATAAGACCGTTATTAGTCACAAATTTCCCAATACCATGCTTTTTATTATTTTTGAATTCCCCTTTGTAGTGAGAGCCTAGCCCTAAGCCTAGATTCAGTATACCATAACCATGGCGTTTACCCTTTTCCCAAAATCCACGATAAGCGCACAGAGATGGTAAAGACATCGTATTATTATAATAAGCACTCCAAATGTAGAATCCATATCCAGACATCACACCATTTTTCCACTCACCTCTATAAAACTGGGTTGTTAAGAGTAAGTTACAGTTATGCAATAACAATGGACAATATAATTATAGTAACAGAGTCACCACTTACATCGTGATTTGGCCATATCATTAATCCTTTTCCACCTCGTACATTTTGGTTCCACTCTCCTTTGTATCCACTAATTTGGCAATATTCTCGGCTCCCAAATCCGTGACGAACATTCTTCAAAACATAAAAAATTTAAGAACGATTAGATACTCCCTTATTGGGTGATGGAATTTAACGTTATCCTTAAAGAAATCACCACAGAACAGTTTAATGGCAGCCTATATAATAGGTTAGATTAATTTGCAGTGTATCTAAAAATACAAAATTAATTATTCTCACATAAACCCATTGTCCATCGTAAGAATTTTTTGTAGATCCTGGGAAATAAATAAGTCCTTCGCCATGCTTCGTGCCATAATGCCAGGTCCCGGCATAATAACATTGTTCCCGTGAGTTCACATATAGACCTCTACCATGACGAAGATTTCCAGCAAAATCACCTTCATACCACGTGTCATCTTTCCATTGAATTATACCTTTTCCATTAATTTCGTTATCCACAAATTGACCCTGTAGCGATTTTTTTAATGTAATTATATTCTTAAAACGAATTATACCTACTTAACTTCTATCACAATACTGCGCAGAAATATAATAGAATAGCTACGACAACAACACTAGTGCTCTCTTTTCCCTGAGTCAATTTTATAAAACAGCTCACTGATTAAAAAATGATATAAAAATTTGCTCTTCAGTCTGTTGAATTTTGAGGTAACGACCCAGCAACAGGTTTTCAAAATAGCAGTGCGTTGCTCTACTGGGATCGAACGATTATTACTGATGGGTATATTGTAGCCTATAGGCCTGATAGGTATACCTAGTGATAATAGATCGATCAGTGCGCCATGACGATAATTTGGTGAAAGCGGAAAGTGTCAAAACACTTGGACCTTGCTTGTGTCAAAACACTTGTAGTCGATGGGCTTATAGCGAAAAACTTTGACCAACACCTTAAGAAGCTTTCGCTTGGTTTTTAGATCAAGGGTCGAATAAACAAGGCGGTAATTCTTGAATTAATTATTATGTTGTTAAGTGGTTCCTCACTCTAGGGGCCTAACCACCGGTTGCCTGGGCCCCGATGTATTTTTATAACCTTTTAACAGTGTTTTATATAATTAATTTTTATAAGCATACAACGAATAGAATCGAAGACTCATTGGAAAATTATTCATATTTGAGGGATAATATAATATTATAATAAGTTACAAAGAATAAGTTAGGCATGTATGTATGTATGTATATATGAGGTGTCGTTGAATTTGTAAAATTGTGGAGTGACATAGGCTATATAAATTTCAAAATGGCTGTAAATGGGGGACATAAAGTATTTAAAATTTTATATTTTTGTTTTTGTAACCAAATAAGATTTTAATTCCACGCTTAAATAGTAGGGAGCTTTTACTATACTAACTAAATAAACTGTTCCGTCTGCCCACTGGAAACGTCCCTCTCCGTGCATACATTTCATAGATATACTGCCTTCATACATGTTCCCGTTACGAAATCGGATCATCGCTTTTTCGTCGGACCCTGTCCACCAACATATTTGCGTTAAATCGCTCTGAAACAAGTTTATTCAATATGTCAAATTAGAACTAGCAGTACCTACTCAATAATAAAATTAATACGCTTACCTGTACATTAGTTTCGTTTAATTCAATTTTCGATCGACTCTTTCTACTTTTAACTGGCTTTGCTGAAAACACATAATTAATTATTAAACTATAGGTCGAAAGATTTAGAGCAGTTATGTCATTATATTATAGAAGCATTGCGAGGGTAATGTAACATGAACATAAATATTAAATAATAAATAAATATTATAGGACAATTACACACATCGCTATATAGCCCCTAAGTAAGCTTAGGTAGCTTGTGTCATGGGTATTATGATAAATGAATATTTTTGTATATATTATACATCAATACTTATAATATATAGATAAACACCCAGACACTGGAAAACATCAATGCTCATCACACAAACATTTTTCCAGAAGTGGGAATCGAACCCACAGCCTAGGACGCAGAAGCAGGGTCACTACCCACTGCGCCACTCGGCCGTCTGCATGTCTGAACATACCTACTGTTTTCTTTTTCTTACTGGAGACCGTTATTTCACTAGCTGTTTTGCCAACATCGATATTAAGATCCTCGGTCTTCCGCTGTTCGATTACTTCCCAAGACTCTACAATATTGTCTAACATAGACTCGAAGAGAACTGTAATAATTTCCTTTCGAACGGACCCTCTTGGTCTACTCCCAAAAGAAATCCCAGAATCGCTAATAAGTCTAGCTGTAGAAGGGGGCCGTGTCGTTGATAGGACTTCCAATTCATTTCTATTATGTGCTCTCGGTACTATTACTGAACTATCTCGTCGGGTTAGGGTTCTCTGAGAGTCAATGTAAAACATTTCAGCGTATTTCTTAATTACATAAACTTTTTTAGTATTTTGAAACGATATGTTATATCAATATAATGCGATGCATTCATTATATTTTTGATTGACATAAAAAACATCAACGAGAATATTTGACTATTCATCATTTAAACTTTTTTGAACGAGTCAAAATAAAAATGGAAATAGGTAAGTAAGTCCCTCAGGTAGGTAACCGTAGGTACTAGAAGTTAGTTAGCTAATTTACAGAACCTCGATTTAGAAGCTGTTAAGCCATTTTTATTATCAAGGGGAAGACAACGACCCTACTTAATGTTACTTAAGGTTAGAGGTAATGACAAATAAAACAATACCTTACTATCTACTATTCGTATTGTTGTATTTTAACAAGAAATTTTATTTTATTTTTTAATTTTCGCCTGTGCCTGTAGTTGATTTCGTCGTTATATTGCAGTTTTCTCGATGCGCTGTCCAAATCAGAAGCACGTAAACCCTCGCTTATAATACTGCGACCTATTAAAAGTTTAATTAAATTAATTTATACATATACAATTTTGCCGTCATAATAAAGTTGACATGTATATACCCAATTGCCACAATTTCCATGGATCCCGAAGTCGCCAAGGACTTCGATCTTCTTTTTGTTCCGGACTCGATTCAATTTCCAGCGAAGAAACTGGATTTAATTTTTGTATGTCATCGGCTGAATTCTTTGTGGTGTGATTGTATCCCAAACTTATAGAGCAGAAGAAAAGGATCAAGATTATAACCTGATAAAAAAATATACGTATTTAGGTTTTTGTTATTTAAATATGTATCTAACGTTACACGAAAATATACTCGAAAATTTACCTTGGACACCATTGTATAATTAATAATAAACAAAGGAACAGGTAGACATGAATGTCTCTGAATACTGTAAACGCGTGAAATGAATAAAAACTTGATCACCTTGTTTTATAAACTGAAATATGACCGGACGTTACATTAGCTTGACATAGTTATTTGTTCGGAAATACTGTAATATATAACTAGAATACAACTCGGTAGCAGTTCTCAGTGATCCAAATCGCAATTAGCTGGTACATGAGGCGTTGCGTAAATAGATAGTAGTTATCTTACGTACTAGTTTTTAGACTAGTCGGAGCAATCTATCGGCGTGTTATATAAATCATCGACAGATACAAATGGGTTATTAACATACTTAATGATCCGAATGATGATGTTTGACGTGATGATTCAGTTTTAATCAGAATAAAAACAATAAAGGAATCCAACACAACTTTTATTAAATCTTTGTTAATCATTAACAATCAAGTTATTTTTTAATATCTATTTTATATAATGGCAATGTGGTATATTTTTACATAATTATATGGAACCAGAAAAAATATATACTTATTTAAGACATATTTCCATAAATAATACTGATCAACAAATATCTTCTATGACTTTATTTTTAGATGTTTAATGTAATACCTTCTAAAGATAATCACCTACAATTTCCTACATAAAGTAAATATTACAGTAATGTTGAAGAGTTGCATAGAACGTGTTAATCTCTGCATTACGAACAACGAAGTTAAACTTCCGTTTTTCTGCATATTTAACAAATCAATCTTTGTGAAGGGTATATAGGTAGGAATATTATTTATGTACTTATTTATGTAACAAATGAAAGGTCTTGTTATCTTAATACTGTGAACGAAGAAATGCGTGCAATATTTTTAAACTTTTTCCAATAAAACATAAATTACACTCGCAAAAAATAACAATTATTCTAAACACTCTTTCTAGGATTAATGAAAACATTTACCACAATATAAAAAAATATTCTCCAATTTCTCAACATTAACGTGTTTTATTGCAATAATACTTAACACTACAAGTTAATTTAGATCACATCATCACACGAGTTATTGCGCAAGTACGAGTATGTATTTATCAATTAGTTTTTATTTCGATCCACTCATCTATATACATATTTATACTTAAGGGGCAAGATTTGTATTAAACTAAGTTTTTCCTGTATCTAAATAGGTCATATAAGACAGGCATAAAACCTTTAAAGATGACCTTGAGTCCACGGTAGCGGACACCTGGATGGTCGAAGGCATTCGTGCCCATCTAGAGCGGTGGCTGAAGCGGCGTCATGGCGCACTGTCCGACCGTCTCGTGCAGGTGCTTACTGGTCACGGCTGTTTCAGTAAGTACCACGGGATCACGAGGAGGCAGGCCTTCCCGGCATACCACGAGTGATGGGCGCCAGAGGACACAGCGCATCACATTCTAGCAGAGTGCGTCATGGGCGCCGCAAAGGCACTGGTGACTACTCTTGACGGAGAAGTCTTGCATGCTTGGGGACAGTCTTCGTAAGCACTATAGAGGGGTGGGGGGGTCTGTGTATTGCTTATTTTTGATGACATGGGGGGTGGGGGGGTCTAGATGATGATTACGTCAGCGATGGTTTTTTATTTTTTTACACGAATAGCAAAAATTCGTGCATTCTCTATGTTGAATACTGTATCAGTAAAATCCAATCTCTGCCCTAAATTAATTTTCTAATTTTTAAAATTATAATTATGACAATTATTAAAAAAATATGTAATTTATACTTGAAAAATGTTTACGTAAGCATAGGGGGAGGGGGTAGGAACTTTGCTTATTTTTGCTGACAAGGGGGGTGGGGGGTAAATAATTGTAATAAATCTGCTTACGTAATATTTGAACGGTCCCTTGACAGCGAGGAAGGGTGGTCTTACTTTGCCTTCTTTTGTGAGATCGTCATCCGCAGAAGAAGAACGGGAGGTGGGAGACGTCGTTATGTGCATCTCCTGCCACCCCTTTAGACACCATGAGTGCACCGACGGGCGCGCCAGGTCGTCAAAGTGAATGATTCCCTGATCATTTGACGTCCCAAGTAGGGCGCGGGCGTTTTCGCTGGGTTTTAGTGGGTATTCTGGCTGTTTCACAGCCAGAGAGTCCCACATATCCAGACGGAGGCTGCGCAGTTTTGTCCCGCGCAGCGTCTGTCCGGGGCATAAAACCTCTCTGTTATTCCTAAAATATCTTATAATATCTACACAAATTTGAAGGCTACAGAAAGAGACTGTAACTAGATGACATATTGTCTATCCTAAGGTCCCTATTCCACCAGCGTTTTGCGAGCGTCAGCGTTCCTTCAACGTCTGCGCAACGTCGACGTCACGTTAACGCGTTGCGTTTATTGATAACAAGTACAATCACGTACATTTTGAACAACCTGTATGACAAATTTAAATGTTTTCTTTTCCTTACCTCAAAGTTAACAAGCCTCTCTTATGATAGTGTCTAAATATTGTGTGACATTTTAAATCAATTTTAAAAGTTTATCAAATGTAGTTTCCGACATTCGCAAATATTTATAAAATTCAGATTCGTTATTTTTACACGCTTTTTATTAGCTTCACTTGTATGTCAGTTTGTCAGTATGTCAGTATGTAACTCTCCGTGGGTAATCTGCGCGCCTGCGGCCTTCCTTGGTTCTGGTAGCCGTTTCTCAGGCTCCCTCTCCGAAATTGAACTCTGATTCCCCGTATTTATAATATTTATAAATAATTATTTTATTCTCACTAATAAATAAATTACTAGCGACTGTGTGGCCGAGCGGTTTAAGTGCTAAACTGCCCGTACAACAGTCGCTCAGGCGTGGGTTCGAGCTTCACTTGTATGTATGTTTGTATGTTTGTATATTTGTATATTTGTATGTTTGTAACCGACTTTTTTGGGCGCGATTTTGACCAACTTTAAACGGCCAGATTTCGTTTAAACTTTGTGGATTTATCGAGGACCGATGACACACTACACACTTATTTGATAAAATTATTCCATTTTCAATTTACAAAATATGATTTTTGTTAATTTATATAATTTTCATCTATATAATATCAATTTTTATAATTTTTCTCTACAGTCGATAAGGTAGAAATTAAATTTCAATTTTTTATAATTTTTCTCTGCAGTCGATAAGGTAGAAACTTAATTTAAATTTTTCATAATTTTTCTCTACAGTCGATAGGACAGGACTTGATGTTAATTTTAATTTCCAATAATTATCTTTAGCCGATTTTTCTAATATTGACAAATTTTCGAATACTAAGGAGATTTTTAACTCTACAAAACAAATAATAGTTTAAAAAAACTAAAAAATCATGCTTTTATAAATAAACCAAACTAAAAAGTAAAAAATAAATAATAGTTTAAAAAACTAAAAACACGCTTTTTATAGAAACCCAAACTAAAAAATAGAAAATAAATTTTAATAAATTCAAATTAAGAATAGTGTTAAAAATTTCATTAACTATAAATTAATAATAGTGTAAATAAAAAAAAATATTTTATTTTAAAAAAAGCGTGGTAGTAGTTTGGGTTTCTATAAAAAGCGTGTTTTTAGTTTTTTTAAACTATTATTTATTAATACCATCAGATTGCGAAATATTCACTTTCTTGTAATCGTCGAATCGATTGGATCATAGGATTTTGCTCAAACATATCATTTCTTTTTCGTAATTTTCGTCGAAGTAGCAAAGCCAACCAACAGTGGTGTTTCTTGTCGGAGTCTATTTTTTCTCTAATTGTACGCGGAAAGGCAACGACGCTGCGCAGACGTTGAAAGAACGCTGACGCTCGCAAAACGCTAGTGGAATAGGGGCCTTAAATGTTTCAAATAAATATTCTCATTTAATAGCTACAAGTAAAAGCGGACGTAACGAAATATTATAAAGATTTATTTTTGAACTCGATTTTGATATTTGTACTGTTACACGCGTATACAATCCTAACAATGCACTATTTATACATTAAAGTTTAAGGCTATTGTCCGCAATTATTAATGAAAAGTAGAAAAGAAAAAATCACTCGCTTCATAAACATATACACAATATGCAAATGTGTTAGATGCCAGGTAAGGTAAGTATAGTTTAAATATACAGTAAATCTGCATAGTTTACGTTCATAATTTAATAATTAGATTTTTGTGAGAAGTATACTGTGGAATCATCACTTATTAAAGACTTGGTAGTAGAGTTAGACTTAAAGTCGAGGAAGTACTATAAAGAATGTACAATTAAAGTTAAAATTTCGTAATTGATAAACAGTTAAGTCTAAATATTTTATCTTTGGCATAATTAATGAGCAATTCAATTGCTATTTTTACTAAAAAACTAAAGAATAAAGCTGATCGTACATTTATCAGGATATAAAATTAACGAATTTTTCGTGTTACGTTTGTTGCTAAGTACTTTTGAATTTGCCGTCTCTTCTCAGATAATTTTGCCTTCCGAATTGGTAGAAGACATTACAAACAGTACGCTTGACGAAATGAACAAATAATATGGTGTAAAATCCGCTGCCGAATGCAATTTTTATTGTCGCAGTAACATTTTGTTGCCGTCACTTTCGGTCACGAATAATGCGCCGACTGTGTCACTGGGCGACACGAAAAAGACACTACTAAGTTCATCTTATATCATGTACACTGAAAGATTACTAAATTAAACTGAACACAAACTTATTTAAGTTCATACATTTTTTGTATTAAGTATTTATGTTATATTTGTAACACAAAGGATTATGTAAGAAGGCATATAAAATAATATTTAACAAATTGACGGGGCTTAAAATTACCGAAAATTGTTATCTAAGTAATAATAATTTGTGACCGTTCTATCCATACTAATTACATTGAGTCTGCTTTAAAAATATGAATAATTTTGTATTTATAGTTAGGTTAGATTTTTTAGGACATTTTTTAAATAAAAAATAAAAACGCAACATACGTCTACTTCGAAAACGATCACTGGCCGAATGACAAATAGTCGTGCACTCCCGTGACAGTCACGTCGCCAGCAGACGAAACTATTTGTCGCCGTATTGTTACGTCATCATAGTGAGCGCACTCTCTAATATCTTCATTGCACTGTTGGTGACTTAAAGTCGCGGCAGCAAAAAATCACCTCAAGTCTTTTTTTTAACACACGGCGAACCAAAAGCTAAGCGTTTAAATTTTGTAATGTACAGTATCGCTTGAATTTAATTACATGGAAATGCAAAAATTGGTTGTCTGTAAAGTCGGTTTACTGACGATAGTTGAACGTGACAACGTCTTAAGAAAATACTGATGGAATGGTAGCATTTAATTGGTTATTAAAATTTTTAATTTAAGTATATTTTTATAAATATTAATTTAAATTAATAAAATAATTGATTTTGATTTTATAAATTTATATTTTAAATTTATAATAAATATATTAATTTTTAATTTAAAATTAATATATTTATTAATTATATTTAATAGACGGATGTCGAACGCTGCCGAACGCAAAGGCCGATTGTGCTTCTTTGTCGCTCGTTCCGCGCTCTCGCTTGCACTTCAAGCCTTACATGGAACGCCTCAAAGCGAGGTAACGCCGCATGAGTCATGTTTTTTCGTGCGTGCAGCCGGCTCTATCGAATTATAAGACGTTGTCACGTCAAAACGGGCTATTTTTTTCTTTATTTTGTTTCGCTTTTGCTTCGCCACGTGTACGTTTCGATTATGTTTGAGAAGGCCTTTATTTTACAAGACAGGGAAGCCTTACTAAGTTAGATATACGATCAGCTTTATTCAATGTTCTTGAGATCAAAGAATATTTACAAATATTCACTTGAATCTAACACTTACAGTATACAAACAAAGTGACTGTTGATCACAATTATGTATTTTTTAAATTCGAAATTGGTATCATTGTTGTGTCTACCTAAACACTACGTACAATAAATAATAAGTATTCTAGATTATTAGCTTCCCTAGCATTTTATAATTTATTTTTTACTATATTTTATAATATTTAGCTTCTAGCCAGCTAACTAGATTTAGTGAACTATAACACAGGAAGTGAACAGCTGCTGTATGGCCACAATGACTATTTCTCACGCTGCCATAATTTATTAAGTTCGTTGTTTAATTAAGGCAAATATTTTTTAATGCAATGAATCAGCAGGTAGTCAGCTGATGGTAAGTCAAAATCATCGTCTATGGGCGCGTGCCCACTATATCGTGACGATTAATTTACCGTTAGACGACAATTATGTTCTCCAGCTCTTCCCACAAGTATTTGTCGTCGTTCGGATGTTTTTAATTAATTGTGACAATATTTAAACATTTGACGATACCATAATGTCGTCACGACAAAAACAAGTCGTTGACAAAAGTTGCCGATTTCTGAACTCAAATGTTAAAATATACAAGTCACGACACTTCAAACTGCAGGGTAATCTGTCGTCACGACACGGTGAGAAAGCGCAAACGAGCAATATAAGATGGAATATATCCAGGGTTATCTATGCTACTAACGCCGAAATTCTCAAATGCAAATCAAAGGAGAAGCCCGAAATTGTTCCCCACGTTACAGAAATGAAAAAGTACTATAATTTTTTAGATTACTCTATTTGAACCTCATCCGAAATGGCGATGGCTAATAGATTTTTTTATATGGTAGGGGAGCCCAAGCGGGGATTTTGGGATTTACTAAAGCGCGGCAGATTAATATACAGGGGGATACCCTGTACCCGGTTAAGTACCTCCACAAAACATGAGGCCCATATCTAAGGCCGCCCGTGAAGGATATAGGATCAGATTAGTAAAAAAAAATTGACCATCAAAAATTCTCGAGCGCGTCAGATTAGGGTAGGGTGAGTTAATTACATCCTCAAAAGTGTATATTCCACTAATCTGACAATTTGAGAGTGACGTAAAGAAAGGAGAGGCCAGCAAAGTTGTAAAAAAAAACGTCATCTCGACATTCTCGAGCGTAGCTAAATTTTTTTTATTTTGAAGGAAATAATTCAAGAATAATGAAAAATATATAATCTGACGATTTCCGCAAGCCGAAATAACAAAAATTTGTCGATAAAGTTAAATGCGTGCAGCTGCGTGATGCATACATTTCTAAATCGATCGGAATCTACTAAACGGAGTTCTAAAGATTTCTCTTAAAATTAGATTTCCTGTGAATTTGAACCGATTCGGACCGATAGATTTTGAGAAATTAGAAAAAAGTTTTTTTGGAAGTTGTTTTTTTGGAATAATTTTAAACGGCTCTATCGATCAACTTCTAGAACTAATCCGCTTTTGAACTTGAAAAACCACGTCGATCGCCACCAAGCTGGTCAAAATCGGTTGATTGGTTCGAGAGATATCGTGAACGAAAGAAACCCGAAAAAGTGTTTTTCGGGATTACTCTGAAATTTGTTGTTCGATCAATAAAATTGCAAAATTACTTATGAGGATGATAAAACTGCGTCGAATGCCGCCATCCGCGTGAAAATTGCTTGATCCATTCAGAAGTTATTGCGGTTTGAAAATTCCAAAAATAGTGTTCTATGAAACTTCTATCAGACTTTCGAGCTGGGAGAGCTCAAATGCATAGAAATATTATTTCTTTGAACTCAAAAATGTCATATGTACAATTTTAAGCGCCCAGGAATGGAAGTTGCACAGATGGCCTTTAAGGTGAACCGTTTTTCTAATTTTTTTGTCAGATTAGGCGAATTCCTCTAGATAATCGTCAGATCATGAGACAGTGCGTTTAGAACATAAAGATGAACCATATATATCTTAATCTGACGCGCTTGAGTATTTCAAAATGGCGATTTTTTTTTTGCACATTATGAAACTGGCCGCGAGTTTGCGGCCCATCGAAATCGTCAGATTAGTGAATGAGAGCTTTTTTGTGGTGCACTTAACACTCCCTTAGAAAATCTGACGCGCTCGATTAATTTTTTATTTTTTTTATTTTCAACCCTTACATACAACCACCCACATCATGCAAACGATCAGATTAATATACGTACATTATTACAAATACGTAGGGCATTGGTGCTATCAATATCTGACGCGCTCGAGGATGTCCATGCAACAGTTTTTTTTTACATATTTAAAAATTTATAGCCGCTTCCCCCACCGATGTAAAGGTATATATCATATAACATTTTTTTCTTCTTATCACCTAAGCTTTGCAACCCAATAGGTCTCAACGACGCTCGAGTAAATCCCCATTTAGCATCGTGGGCTCCCCTACCATAGGTAAACCTAGCTTTGTAAATATGTATTCCGTTAATTGGCATTAGATGTCAGTTGTCAAATGCTCGGTTTGTCTCTTATTTTTATAGTCTAGGCGACAAGTTGAAAATGGTACAAAATAGAGATACTGCTCTTAAAATTACGTGCGATAGCTCATTGGATCCGGAATGACGTCTAGAAAAATGTGCTAAAAGCGTGTATTAGCACATAAAAAATTGCAAAAGTTATAAACAATTAAAGATGAAAAAAAAAATGGCATTTCGTTTTTTGCCAATATTTCATAAACTATTAATATTTGAGAAATTTCCAATAAAAAACTCCTAACTCTCGGAACTCTATCTCCATTATTTATAATTTTAATTTAACGCTGAAGATAGGTCTGCGCGTGACATTTTTAGGATGCGCGCGTGGCGTCAAAAGCGAGTACGGCGCATTAATTAATTTATTTAAAGTATTAAATTTTTTTTTTAATTTGAAAAAATTATGGTGTGTTCTGAACACTATAAATAATTTATTCCCGTTGGAAATTTTACTTAAAGTTAATTTTTCAACGAGTTAAATAATTGTTAACTAACGAAATTTTCTCGAACTATCGTTTTAATTATAAGTGAAAAAAAATGTTTAAATAATGGTCGTAAAAAATTTTCGCTTCGTAGAGCCTTTCTTACATACATACCTAACAAGATCGTGCCATAAAAGTTAAAAAAATATTGATACTTTGTTTATAACAATTTTTTTACTTGAACAAAAACTTAAAAATCCAAGTAATGTTGTTAAATAATTTTTTTTTTATAAATCATCACATTATCGTTTTTTTATTAATACAAGATATTAATTAATTTGCAAAAAAAATTATCCCGTCATTTATTAATAAATTTTTTGATAAAAAAAATTTTTTTTTGTTACTTTATAGAGGACTATCAATTATGATTTTTAGAAAAAAAATAATTTCTTAACTAATTATTTAAACAATAGAAATATAAAAAAAACGATTATAAACAATTAAAAGTTGTTATTAAGGAAATTTTTTTTTTAAAATCATAATATTTATGATGTAATAAAGTTGTAAAAAATTTTTTTTAAAAATATTGATTTAATCAATTTGTTTATAAAAAATTTATCAACAAATGGCGGAAAAAAATTTTTTTGCTCTTTTATTTTCCTCTTCTTTCAGAATCTTTTTTTCAAATTTCGTAAATATTAATAGTTTATGAAATCTTGGCAAAAAACGAAATGCCATTTTTTTCATCTTTAATTGTTTATAACTTTTGCAATTTTTTATGTGCTAATACACGCTTTTAGCACATTTTTCTAGACGTCATTCCGGATCCAATGAGCTATCGCACGTAATTTTAAGAGCAGTAACTCTATTTTGTACCATTTTCAACTTGTCGCCTAGACTATTATATTAAAAAATATAATCACTAATTATAGGCGCGAAAACTAGTTTGTATACTTTTAAAAACCTTAACAAAGTATCTACATATATAACAAACTATCAATATATTGAATTAATTGATAAAATGATTTGTCATTGAAAGCCAATTTCTTCTAAGTAATAAGACTTATATGGCCATTGCAGATTTGGCCTTGGGCCGTATGAGATCTTCTTAGATGTTCTAATTTATGACCAATTTTCATATCTGTAAGCTAGGCATAAGTTTTTATGGAAACCGGATTTCTCCTTTAAGTATGTCTCGAGTCAACTTATTTTTCTATTGCAAACTGTCAAAGTAGAATTGTAACGTACTTGAATTTGATTTGTTTTTGACTATATTTCCGTGTAGGAAACTAACACTATCATAATTCACCACGAGCTAGGCACGAGTGTTCACATCCAGGCACTTGCGCGCAGATTGTCCACGATGCTGGTCCGCCTGCGGTGGCAGACGCGCATGCACGGCTCGAGGGCCAGCCGGCGCCAGGGTCACGAGTCGTGCAGCAGCCGCTGGTAGTGCGGGAACACCTCGTACGGCGGCACGTGCAGGCCGAACTCCAGCGCCACCAGCACTGCGAACTCGAACTTGATGAGGTCCTTCTTGTTCACTCTGAATGTGGTTTCGATGCGCTGAAACAATCATTAATCAATTAACATCATCATCATTATTATCATGACATTTGCCTTTTTAAAGTAGTATTAATATAAATAATCCCCCCAAACATTGTTTTCTTATCTATATCTCGAACAGAGGAGGTGAGTGTTGACGCGCGTCACAAAGGGTACCCTTAAACCTACACCCGTGTCACAAGTCTCGGGCTCTGTTCGGAGTTTTTCTCTCAGCCACGCGATGGACCCGGCACCCGCACGGTGAATCCATGGAATGCTAAGATATTCGTCTCGTCACAAGATAAGTTAAAAGAATAGATAAATACCTCTATAAGCGCCTTCAGCATTTCCCCCTTGACATCATTAAGCTTCGCGGATAGGAGTAGACAAGCGCCAGCACACAGCTTTCTATTGTCTTTGTTGATAAGATTAGCAAGTATCAACTTCTCGAAATAAACGTACGCCTGTGCAACAGACAGCAAATCTATACCGCCATTGTCATGTTTGGCTATTTTCCGCATTTCCTTTTTTATGCTGAAAGTAATAAATAATAATTTTCGATTGAATGAAAGTAACGCTTTAACGATGAAAGTACCGCTTTAACGGTGAAAGTCTATGTTGTACTAGGGCTGTAAGTTTTATATTCATTTTTCAACTGCCATTCGAAAGGACAGTATTTTGGTAAATATAATATTTATTGCTTTCGCAAACACACGTGCTTTATACAGAGTAAGGAACAGTAATATTTTCGTTTTAAGCTATGGCATAGCTTATAACCTTGAGCGTGGAGACCGAATCCTGAAATTCCGTAACGAAAAAACCTAACACCCCCCACTCCGACCGGCACAGCGGTGATACTTTTTAGTTTTTTCAGATTGTCTTATTCATGTCTTTGTTCGTCAACGTCCATACCATGTTGAATACACCGGTTCTCGTCCGATCACCGAAGTTAAGCAACATCGGGCGCGGTCAGTACTTGGATGGGTGACCGCCTGGGAGCACCGCGTGATGTTGGCTTTTATTATTATATGCTTAACTTTTATGCAATAGCTTTACCGCGGCAGTCTCCGAGTGCCACACGTCTTTTTTTAAACACATTTATGAATTAGGTATAACTTGACGGCCGAGTGGCGCAGTGGGTAGTGAACTTGCTTCTGCGTCCTAGGCTGTGGGTTTGATTCCTACATCTGGAAAAATGTTTGTGTGATGAGCATGAATGTTTTCCAGTGTCTGAGTGTTTATCTATATAAAAATATTCATCAGTTATCATAGCACCCATAACACAAGCTACTTACGAGTACGCTTACTTTGGGGCTATATAGCGATGTGTGTAATTGTCCTATAATATTTATTTATTTAAACTAAAGTACAAACTTTTACAATGTCACATTACCTTCTTAACTTGCTCAATGTAAGTTTTATGTGCGGAAACTTCTCCCTGAACTTATCGTTGAGTTCTTTCTTGAGATCTTGAGGTCGAACATAATCAATGATAGATGTCATGTACGAGGTGAACGTGAGCAAAGTTCTATGTTTGCCAGCTATCAGTTCGGGATCGTCAAGGACGTTCGGTGAATAATGAACCTGAAAAGAATAAGCATGACTCGTTGTCACGTTCCGCTAGCGAGTAAGTGAGACAGGATCAAGAAATAGAGGGGCACTATCTCTCGAGTAATGATGATATCCTGTAAAATTATCGTCCGTAAATCGACTTAACAGTCGACAATTTTTTCTATTTATTATATAGATGCATATATTTTAAGCGAAATACCACTGATATACTATACCTCTAAAACAATACATTTAATTGGCTTGAAATTTAGCATATGACTATTTCTGGTTTTGGCTTTAATGTAAAGATAGACAGAACTAAGAACAAACGTATACGCATTTACAATTTTATTGCAGTACCTAGTATTTAATCACCGGGCTTTGCTTTAAATGAAACCTAGGTAGATTGATTAATCAAGCATCATATATTCAAATATATTTATAAATATATTGCTATTATAGAATTATTTTTATTAATTATAGAATTGCTATAAATATATATGATGCTTGATTAATTAATCTACCTAGGTTTCATTTAAAGCAAAGCCTGGTGAACGAAAACTAAATAACAATACTTACATATTTTTGGGAAAGCAGTGTACCTTCATCCCAATCGAAGGTTTTATTTTCAACCGAGGAATGTGGCGGAGACGACGCTACAGTAGCGCGCTGATGAGAAGACTCGTAAGAGAAGCACCTACAATGTTACAGTTAGCTCTTTCAAATTAAATATATCATTTATACTCGTCACGAAATAATAGGCCCAAAAAATATTACGTGTCTCCTTAAGGTGGGTAGCAAATAACTAGATTCTTGTAAAAAATCGTTTAGATATTATATAATTGTAACAAATATTTGTAGAGAATATAAAACTTACACATTACACACACAAAAAAAGTAGTCACAGTTTCAGGCGGAGATTCGCTCGAATTAAAAATAATTTCATTTTCATTTACTAAGTTATGTTAAGTAAGTTCATTTTCATGTACATATCTAATATCAATGTTTGATATATTACTACAAACGTGGTACAATTTGTGTTTTAATAGATTCTCAGATTTTGTAAAGATAAGTATCTTCATAATCGTTAGTCCAGGTATTAAATGAAAAACATCAAAACGGACCTGTTATTCCGGAACGATAATAACGGCTTCGATTCTCATGCAATTGTTTAATTGGCGTTACTACAGCCCTACTGTTTAAATCTAGCATGCAAACTAGTTTTAACTGTAATTTGAACTTGGTGATTTAATGCTTTCATGCGTTTATGATAGTGTAGGTGCATCTCGTTAGTAAAAGACTTAAACACCACCAAAGATTAATAAATTACGAAGCCCTTCCAAACCACTGTAAGCGAATATGGCGAACCAATATTTAAGACGACAAGCATATAATTTAATTACTTGTCTTTGAAACATTTGAAATGTATTGCATTAAACACTCCTAATTATTTTAGAATTTTATATATCCTTAGTACATATAATGTAGTACTTATTGAGTCCTTAAAAATGAGTGCACAAGTTCACAAACATGTAAAGATATATTTTTAGGTTTTTTAGATATATATCTATGTTTATATGTATATTAGACAAAGAAGTCTACTATATCGATAAAAAGTCCTCAACCTAATTTCTTCTCCAAGGTCACATTTATCTCTATACCAAAATTCATCAAAATGTGTTCAGTGTTTAAGCTGTAAAAAGGTGAAAGAATCCGGGCGTAAATGCCAAGTTCTACACATAGTGTTTTTAAATTATTTTTCCTATCCCAAGGTGCCCAAAAAAATTAGTGAATATTGGACTCATTTTAAACAATAAAATGGAACTAGAAGTACCCAATGTTTGTATATCCTAAAAACTAAAAGTGTTCAGTTCGTACATTTGGATCTTTTCTTCCCTTAATCTTTTATTTTAGCTGCTCTAGAAGGGTCCTTCCGAATTTGGCTGGGCAGGGAGAATAACTTGAACAGAGGAGGTGAGTGTTGACGCGCGTCACTTAGAGGTCTCTTTTAAACCTACACACAAGTCTCGGGCTCTGTTCGGAGTTTTTCTTTCAGCCACGCGATGGACCCGGCACCCGCACGGTGAATCCATGGAATGCTAAGACATTCGTCTCTCTATACATAATATAGAACAATATTTATATTTTGCACTAGCAGATGCAAGCGGCTTCGTCCGCGTGGAATTAAAATGAATAAAATTACTAAAATAAAAATAGCCAAGTTACTTATAACATTAGTAAATGAGTTTCTAAAAGTCTCATCAAAATCGGTCCAGCTTTAGAGTTAAGCCAGAACAATTAGATAGACGAAATATAAAAAAGTTATTGTCGATGTAAGTAGTTTTTATACAAATTTTTATAAACATATCTTGAAAAATGAAGAATTTCCATTCAAACTTCTTCCATTAAAACTTTCAATCCCTTCTATTTTAATTTTCGTTACAAAAAGTATCCTATGGCATACCTTACAATATGAACTAAAATCGTGCCAAGTTTCATTTTAATTCATTCAGTAGTTTCGGCGTTAATTGCGGCCGATAAAAGACAGACAGACGGACAGACAAAAATTTAAAATGTTACATTCTTGGGTTTAGTATCGATAATATAATGCCCTTCAATAAAAATTTCAAATGTCCAATGTACAGAATTGGACCTGTTATAGTTTTATTATAAGGAACAGATAATCTACACTAATATTATAAAGAGGAAAACTTTGTTTGTTTGGTTGTAATGAATAGGGTCAAAAACTACTGGACCGTTTTTAAAATTTTTTTCACCATTCGAAAGCTACATTATCCACGAGTAACATAGGCTAAATTTTATTTTGGAAAAAAATAGGGTTCCGTAAAATATTTGGGTTTTTCGGACACAAGGTGTAAAAAATCAACCAGAAAAGTTACTTATTTTGCGTACGCTGCCTAAACTATAAAAGATGGAACCATAAAATGTTCTAATTAATTGGAGATCTTATAAATATCTACAAAAAAGTCCGTGACGCACTATACCTATCTATGTCGAGTGAGGCACAACAACCATTTTTTTATTTAAAAATCTTTATTTTTTTTTTGGACTACATTTAAACGTATTTATTTTACTCATGCTATTCCTAATGCTAATCCTTATCAAAATAAATTATTTCATAACTAAGTACAGTTTATGTAGATAATATTTGGTATTTAAAAGATTAAAATTGGACGTTTGGTTTTGAAGTTATGGCGAAATTAAAATATTACTATTTCTGCGTTGTGAAGTGAGCGTCATCAAGGCGGGATTGCGCGTGCGGGAGGGAAATTTAGATCTATGTTATATACACGATGATGAATTAAGAATTTGATCTTTTATCAAATATCTATTTAGTACACGGAAGTTTGTTAGTTTGTTTAAACGGGCTAATCTCTATCTGCGTGTCGGATTGTAAAATTATTTTTGTTTATTCTGAAGGCTAGACACAAGAGTGAAATATACTATTTAATATCAATTTATACTCATCAGCTTGCCATAAATATATATTTTTAATGTTAATTTACTGAAATATCATACAATGTTTAAAAAAATGTAGACCTTTAGTACACGGAACGGGACGGAGGATATTGCTTCACGGGAAACTATAAAAAAATAATTTGAGAGGGGGATCGGGGAATGAGCACACTTTATATGTGACTTTCACACATTTTGTATGAAAGTCTGTCTTTAAAATTAGAAGGGTACCTAAGAGGTTTTCACGCGGACGAAGTCGCGGGCGACTGCTAGTAATAAATAAAGATGAAGTATAAAATAAACTTGTTAGTTAACAATATAGTCACAAGCACCACTGACGCAATATAAACAATATATATTAATATACATATTATTAACTCAGCAAAGCTTTCAAATTAAAGATAGACGAGACTTTTGCCAAGCACAAAAAAAATATGAAGCCCAAATAAGGAAAATAAATTAATATAAAATCTTGAAAAGTAAGAACTATATATATATATTAATAGTTTAAATTTGTTTTTCGTAGAATTTTTAAAATGTCCTAATATAAAAAAGTATTCCGTCATACAATTTATGACAAAATGATAATTTGCAATTCAATTTAAATTAGTTTTATTAAATTCCAGCCTATGTTAATCCATACTCCGTATACATACAAAGGTGGTATTATTGCATATCTCATTTTAACTTAAGGATGTAAGAATATTTCCAAGTTAAATAATATTTATAACATCTTAGTTAAAATTCTGCTTAATTTTTATATAGCTAAACTTGTCTTGATTCCTTTAAAAACTTAATAAGGTCACAAGGTTAAAGTTGAAGTTGTTTATGCATCAAATGACACAAATTGAGAATAAGAAAACAGAATGTCCACCTGTTTGGAAGTCAGTAGAAAATATAGAAAAGTACACAATATTTTTATATATTATGCATTTAATTTGCCTACATTCAGTTCATTTGTGAATGTATTTTCTATCTATTATATCTTTCTAATATTAGGTTCAAATGCAATCTTTAAGATATTTGCCATATAACTTTTATAGGCTTAATATAAAAGTAAAAACCATTCTTGCATCTTAAAGAATACATGTTGTTTTTTCTGTTACTGTTATAAATTGGCAAGTGAAATAAATTTTTATTAGGTAACTATTCTATTATTTCCATTAGATCTGTACAGCGTTAATGACTAATTTTGGCATAGCATTAAAAAATTCTATTATTGTTTACCATTTTTTATCCTTGCGTCTCGTCAATAACTTAGTCCTGAAAATTTAAATGTTAGTGATGGATGAGTGAATGGTATGCAATATTCCAATATGAGGAAGCAAAAGTGATTCTCGAAATATTCATATTATGATGTAATAAAAATTATATTATTGTGAACTATGAAAAATCGTCCACTTACATGTAGAATGTCTCTTTAATGCTGACATGTTTCATGATTGTGTTATATAGGTATTATTATGTATTTATTTTCACATCAAAATAAAACATGGGAGTGGAATACAGTAAAACATGCACAACATTTTTACATTTAGTAATAGAAACAAAACGGCAATTAACAACATCTTTAGCTTGGTCAGTGTACAAAGCAACTTACCTTGCAATGACATGTGGGTTTCGGTTCATGATTTTCCATGAAGCTTTATCAGTAAAGTCTCCGCCATACATTTTTTTGTACTGCTCCCTGGTACATACTCTGGATGGTATCAAGAGTTTGGAGTATGATATTTCCTGACCATTTTCTTCTTTTTCTAGTCCCATGAGGTCAAATGGGTCAATACCATTGTCAGTGATAGATGATAAAGGCCTGGGTCCAGATGTGTTTCTCCTGCGGACACCATCCTTTCGTAAATCAGCCCTGTGGGCAATATATTCAATTAAACTATACTATAAATTATATATTGATATTGTCTATTGTTTCTTTTAAATTTTGCATAATTACTTACCGAACCCCTTTTATAGTTTTTGAATATGGAATTGTACTAAACAAAACACAAGGCACACCTTGTCCTGGTACAAAGGCAAGCCTCTCATCTTTGAATGACACCCCTTTAGTTGATTTCATCATCCTTAGCTCTTTGCTATAAGAATTTTCTGGAATGCATGTATTGCTTGTACGAAAACGTCCTAAAATTAAAAAAATATATGTTTAGTTATAAATATATTTAAAAATATAACTAATTATGCTATTATATCAGTAAATAGTAATGATTACCAAAATTTAAGCTCTCTGAACTGCTTTTATCATCCTGTGTAATAGCCAGAACCTTTCTTGCTCGTAGAGAGGAATGGCGTTCTCTAAACAGCTCAGTATTCCCAGATGAGCATCTGTCAATGCATAAACATATTTATATTAAATAAAACAATCACATGTAATATATATGAAACTGTATATATTTATTCAGCTTAAAATATTTTTGTTATTTGAAGATCCTTGACTAGTCTCTACACAACTACTACTACTACAATTTAATCTCTGATTTCTGATTAGATTTAGCAATAGCACCTTTATTTTTTTTATTAATAATTATTTTAAATATACTCAAATAATAAACTTTACACTCACTAACTAGGTAATAATTGGTTGTTAAATACAAACCTTTCTCTGTATGAGCTGTTGAACCCGCCTTTAATAGGAGTCACAGTAGTTTGTTCAGAATCTGAGCTTACTGAATTATTATCACCACTAAAACGTTGGACAGGGCTGGTATGAGGTTTTGATTTGTTCCAAACACTGTTACGGGTCGCATCCTTCAAGTTATTATTTTGAGTATCTTTTGAATTACATTTGTCGCCTTTTGAAGACTTCTTATCTGCAATTTTGCATATCTCTGTATCCATAAAAGATCCGTCCAGCGAGATATTAGAAAGGAATGTCACAGCCGCCAGGCGCCTCCGTGCCTTTTCATATTTATTACGATTGTACGACATGACGACACTGTAGAAATAACTATTAATTAACTGAAGCTGAACAAGATTTTTTTTAATAAAAGGCTAGATCGAGTTTAAAATGTTTGTATATTTAAATAAAAATTTAAATGTCAAAGTCAAATTTACGTCAAGGTCAAGTGTCTATGGTCTATGATCTATGCTGTAACTATGGAGAGTAGAGGTAAGGAGGACAATCTTATATGGGAGAAAAGTTGAAAAAGTGTCCAGTTGTATGCCTTAAATAACAGTTCAAAAATCCTCCACAATGGCGCTGGTGGATGCACAGGGTATGGTATGAATGTAGCAATCGTAGATGAATTGAAGTATGCCGAGTTAAAAAATTTAATGTCATTATCGACTAAAGTAGTTAATTATTGAGAACTTCAACAACTTACGTTGTACAAAATATTGTGGTAAATATAACCTTACAGAATTATAACCAATTTCAAAAAAAATGATTTCAAAAGTTTTATTTTGTATTTGGCGCTTCTTTTGAAAGTTACTTTGATGCAACTGTGGCGCCATCCTAATTTAATACATTTTGACGGACACTTTTTATATACAGAGATTGTCCTCCTTACCTCTACTCTCCATAGCTGTAACTGTACTGTACTGCATAATTATGAGCAGTAGAGTAAATATACAGATTACTATTTACAGTCGAATTAACATAGATTAAAGACTAATAGATAGAGCCCATAGCGTGTCCACTCGTGAGACAGCAAATCAGGCTTATTGACATGACATGTCAACATTTAAAGTACATCATAAAACGTTATGTTTTAAAATATCGTAAAATACGAAATATTACTTTATATAATATAGTTTAGTAAACGCATAATACATGAAATTTGCTAAAAAATAACATATCTAAGCTTTAAATCATCAATCAATGAAGTTTATGCCTACTTACGTATGAAACGTAATTCCTTCGATTTTCTGTTCGCTGCGACTGTTGCAACCAAAAATATTACAACCCACCATAGCACGCTAACGTTTAAATTAATATAGTAACCGCAAAGTTGTATTATTTATCAGGAAATTTAATAAAAGCTACTAATTACTCAGATATGTCCTTTGCTTGTCACCAACTTCATTCTTGACAAATAATAAAAACGAACACGCTAAAAGGGACAAAAAATAATCTTGTGTCACTTTCTAATAAAGGCAGAATGAAATAAGTCTGTCACGCTCTTGAACCTACAGCCGCGTTATGACTCCATCTATTAGTCTTTAATCTATGCAACTTAATGACGTTAGTAGAAATTACTCTGTGATGATAATTGTCAAGTGTACGTCTACTCAATGTCAATGTGACATTGTCAAAATACTTGAGAATTTGTTGGGAATGAGATTGTTGTCGTTGTGTATCTATACTTATTTACCTATTTATTTTATGTGTTTTCATTATTATTGTAAATTTATTTCAAATTTAAATAAACTACCACTTACAAAATTACATGTCGCTATTTCCCTTATAGTAGGTATAAGTTAAAAATATAGATGGAGCCCAACGCTCCAGGATCGTCCACCTCGTCTCGAGCGACAAAGTTTATGATGGAGGGTGTCGGGGCCAGGGTAATAAGAGGACCTGACTGGAAATGGGGAAAGCAGGTAGATGAAAGAAATATTCCTTATATCAATTATATAACCAAAACAACGTGAACCTTATTTACTACAGAATATTTAATTTTAAGGATGGTGGTGAAGGGCATGTAGGCACCGTCAGAAACTTTGAGTCGCCCGAAGAAGTCGTCGTGGTGTGGGATAATGGTACTGCTGCAAATTATAGATGTTCTGGCGCTTACGACTTACGCATTCTAGATAGTGCTCCAACAGGTGTCAAGCATGAGGGTACTATGTGTGACACTTGCAGACAACAACCAATATTTGGTAAAATAATTTTATTGAAAGTTAAATAATGTATGTATTAAATAGCTTCATCAATATTACCCTATTTTAAGGGTCCACAAAGGCATACCTTTGTCATTAAAGAGAGAGAATTCAAAATACATACACCAACCACTGCTCAAAAGATGTAAGCCTAAGAGATGCACTAAAGAGATATATTGTGTAGATAAAATGTCACACAGTCACCCAATAGCACTCAACCAAATTAATCAAATAAAAAATTTTACCTATTTTTCCATGAGTTGGGGTGAAAGAGAAACAGAATTCTCTTTACTCTGCACAAAATATTTCTTTGGGTGCATGTTAGGAATACAAGTTCGGAAGCTTTAGAATATTAAGGTTTGACTGTGGTCAGTACCTGGTAATATGTGGTCAGTAACTTTTTTTTTTATCAACCACCAGTTTGCCCTTGACTGCTATTACACCTGATGTTAAGTGATGATGCAATCTAAGATGGAAGCAGGCTAACTTGTTAGGAGTAGGACAGAATCCACACCCCTTTCAGTTTCTAAACAACATTGTACCGGAACCCGGAATCAGAATCGCTTGGCGTTACGTCTTTGTTAGTAGTGTGGTAACTAGACACGGCAAAAGCCTCCCACCAGCACATCCAAGACAAATTAAGGAAAATCTTAATGTGTCCTGCCGGGAATCAAACCCAGGACCTCCATCTTATAAATCCACCGTGCATACCACTGCACCATGGAGGCCCTCAAAACTGGAAATTTATTTAATTCTTCAGCTTGATATGCAATGAAAAATGTTCAGTGGCAACCTGACATTGAAAAATAGGTGATGTTAAGAACATCAGTGGCAACAAATAATTATAATCCAACTCAATATTCAAACCCAGGATCTTATGATTCAGGCCAACTGGACTAATGAGGTAGTTCTGATAACTTACAGTTAATTTACTCTCCATTTGCTTAATGCCCAAGGTTTTAGTGAATATAATCCAAACCAACTTATTGGTACAACTAGTTATTGTCTATTATTCTATTATAAAGTATACAATTCATAATAAAATACATTTAAAAATAAATATTTTTATTACATTTTAGGCATTCGCTGGAAATGTGCTGAATGTAGCAATTATGATCTATGTTCTGTTTGCTATCATGGGGACAAGCATCATTTACGGCACAGGTTTTACCGTATAAGTGCTCCTGGTGCACAGAGATGTTTAGTGGAGCCTCGCAGGAAAAGCAAGAAGCAGGCTGTCAGAGGCATATTCCCTGGAGCAAGAGTTGTTAGAGGGGTTAGTTTTATATTTTATTGCTACTGTTATTTACTGGCTGTGCCAAATAGTAAAGTTTTCAAGAGAGTATTGGGAAATCTGTTATTAATGACTGTACATGACAAAATGAGTAACTACTCAAAAAGACAATACACAAACCTTAATAAATTTAATACTAAAACCTTTCTTATGAACCGCTCTATCTATTGATGAAGACCAAATCTGTTCATTAGTGGTTGAGTTTATCATGAAGAACTAGATGCAGCAGAGCAATTTATTTTATAATATGTAGTTTTATTTTACAAAAGTTTCTTATTTTTACTGCTTGATTAAGCAGTTTGTTTAAATTAATAAAATAAAATATTATATAATATTAATCACACAATTTGGACAATATTTAATACAATAATTTAATTTTTTCTATTACAGGTGGATTGGCAATGGGAAGACCAAGATGGTGGGAATGGGCGGAGGGGGAAAGTCAATGAGGTGCAAGACTGGTCTGCAGCCAGTCCACGCTCAGCTGCTTATGTGGTGTGGGACAATGGTGCTAAGAACTTGTATAGAGTTGGATTTGAAGGAATGGCAGATCTAAAGGTAATTGGCATAACGGCAAATATATAGTTGTCCTTATATGAGAAGGGAATTGAATTTATTAGTAACTTTTATGAAGCCTCAACAGTTAAAAGGTTTTTTAGGTTAACAGTCTACTAAAACAGCTGAGGCCTGTGTGCACCAAGATTTCGTTTATCATAACCAACGGTTAACATAAGCTAAACGTAAAATTTACTGTTCACGACAACCCGTACACCGGTTTAGGATGTAAGCTTGGTTTAAATAACCGCCCGGTTTACGTCCTTAACCGGCGTACGGGTTGTCGTGAACTGTAAATTTATAGTAAAGTTATATTAACCGTTGGTTATCATAACTGAAAGCTTGGTGCACACAGGCCTAAATTAGCTAGCTAGCCTGTCCTCTACTAAGAAAGGAATACAATATATTTGTTGTTACTGATTTTCCCAGCTTTTATGAAGATAAAATACTCATATTTAATAGTTCGACGACCTTCGTGGCGCTGTGGTATTCGCGGTGGATATATAAGACGGAGGTCCTGGGTTCGATTCCCGGTGGGGCAGATTGAGATTTTTCTTAATTTGTCTTGGTCTGGCTGGTGAGAGGCTTTTGCCGTGGCTAGTTACCACCCCACCGACAAAGACGTACCGCCAAGCGTTCCGGTACGATGTCGTGTAGAAACCGAAGGGGTGTGGATTTAAACCTACCCCTAACAAGTTAGCCCGCTTCCATCTTAGATTGCATCATCACTTAACATCAGGTGTGATAGCAGTCAAGGGCCAACTTGTAGTCAATAAAAAAAAAAAAGTTTGGGTGGGACTCAAGCCCAAGTGTCTATGGGTTCAATCACCTGTTAGACTATTGAATATATATTTACCAATCACTATGATATATTTATGAATCAGTCTGTTTTTTGTAAGAAAAGCTGTAATCTTAGTGTAAATGTTTCATAAATATATAGTCTGTAAGTATAAAAAAATTCTAGACCCCAAAAATTCTTTAAAATTTAAGAGCACAATGTGAAACAAGATATTAAATTGAAATTACAATCAATTTGTTTCTTTACTAAGCATTTCAAGGTTTTCTAATTTAGTTCCCATTTCTTTAGCACTTCCTTATTTCCCTTTGAATACTGAATGAATTGTAGTTTTTCTTGTTGTAAATAACATTGACAAAGATATTTTTTATGAATATCATATTACAACATATTTCATTAACATAACATAAATGTGACATGTCTTAATATAGACATCATTGAAAGTAAAGTTTATTTTGCTCATTCATATTTCAATAAGATTTCTTTGTGATTAAAATCTTTGAATTATATTATAAAAAACGTGTACATCTCAGGTTGCTTGACAGAAGTGATAACTTAAACATGGCTAGAGAGAGAGAAGGAGCCTACCGCTGGCGTATGCGTGACAGATAGGGAAGCCAGACAAACTGGCGCCATACATACGTAACAAAGCCGTTTATTCTCCCAAAAGAAGTCATCACTTCAAAAAATATTCATTTTTCGTCCAAAAGTACATCTATACACCATGCAAAGATTATTTAATGTTATATGACTTAAATGTTGTTGGCTTAATTTTTAGGTGGTAAACGATGTGAAGGGCCAAAATGTTTACAAAGAACATTTACCGCTATTGGGTGAATTAGGTCCGGGCCGCACTGGGCCTCATGGGTTACAAGTTGGTGATCAAGTAAGTTGATTTATTTATCGTCATTTATATCTGTAATCCATCTCTTTGAATATAATTATTATATATAAGATCGTTTGTGATCTGAATTGATCCTTATAGTGGAGTTGGTTGGTTGGATTTTTCAATTTGCATAGAAATAATGTAGGAATGCTTTCCCAATGTCTTTGTTTCCCATCATCTACAATTCAAGGCCTCTCTCTTAACCTTAAATATGTATCTTATCGGCAAGCTATCTTCAACTTATTCTTCAGGACTCATCACTGCTTTTCATTAGGCTTGATTTTATACTAAAGCACAAGCCAATTAAAAAAGAAATTAAAAATTACGAATGACTTCAAAATAAAGTTTATTTATTAATTTATTTATTGTTCAGAAAAATCAACAGCGTAACCAAATATACAAACAATCAAGATATTTTTCTTAAAATTAGGCCAATAACAGATTTTTCGTAAAAAACAGCAATAAATCACTACAAACTGAAATAACAATCAAATTTACAATAAAACTTGTGCGTGTGTGTGTGGGCGTGAGTATGTGTGTGTCTGAGTGCGTGTGTCGTGTGTGTTCGTGTATATGTGTGTGCGTGCATATATGTGTGTGCGTGTGTGAATGTGTGTGCGTTAGTGTGTTTTGGTGACTATACTAAAGCCAAACTCAATTGAGAATGCTTGTCAACAAACAAATTTAAAATGAAGGTAAATAATGCAACACGTTTTATGTCTAATAAATTTAAAATTACGTTTTGTTATTTTAAAAAAATCTTATTTAAAGATATTAAATATATTTATCGGTTTTAAGCTTACTAACCTAATTTATTGTCATGAATTCGTCATTAACTAGTTAATTAAAAAAATAAGGTGTAAAATGACTAGTGATTTCTACCTTCATTTTTAATTTGTTTGTTGTCAAGCATTCTCAATCGAGTTTGGCTTCAGTACAGTTCTGAAGCTTATGAAATACTGCTAATCAAGTTCTCACAGATGTATTTATACTATTTGAGATCTGTGCGTATAGCAAGTACAATGATCATATTATTTTGTAATAACTAATCTGTATATGGGTGGTTTTTTATTATAAAATCAATAACTTATTTTTAGTTCAAGTAAGATTCAATGCTGATGAGCATATTTTTGCAGGTAAATGTAGACTTAGATTTGGAGATAGTGCAGTCACTGCAGCACGGGCACGGCGGGTGGACGGACGGCATGTTCGAGTGTCTCAGTACCACCGGCACTGTGGTCGGCATTGATGAGGATCACGATATCGTTGTCACGTACCCTAGCCGCAATCGGTGGACCTTTAATCCTGCTGTGTTAACTAAGGTAACGTTGATCATTAACAGACTACTTTAGCGACCCACTACAGGGCCATGCCTCCCACCTTGCAAAAGAGGATATGGTGTTTAGACCACACTCAATTATGTTTTGTTTTTTATCAACTACAAGTTGGCCCTTGACTGCTATCACACCTGATGTTAAGTGATGATGCAGTTCAAGATGGAAGCGGGCTAACTTGTTAGGAGCAGGATGAAATCCACACTCCTATCGGTTTCTACACCTAAATCGCTTGGCGGTACGTCTTTGTCGGTAGGGTGGTAACTAGCCACGGTGAAAGCCTCCCACCAGCCAAACCAAGACAAATTAAGAAAAATCTCGATCTGCCCCACCGGGAATCGAACCCAGGACCTCCGTCTTATAAATCCACCGCGCATAGCACTACGCTACGGAGGTTGTTATGTATGTATAATAATATAGTTTTTGTTTTTTAACACAAATTAAATATTTATTATAAAAGAACGGTAATATAAATTTATTTAAAATATTGCCCATCACTTGCAACCACTTTTTCCCATCTCTCAGGCAGCATTCGAATCCCACGTCTGAAGAACTCCTTGTCTTTTGAGGCTATCTACGAATCAACCCAATTTTTGGTATCCTCATAAGATGTGAACCGCTGCGCCGTCAGAGCATGTGCCATGGACCGGAACAGGTGATAATCGGACGGTGCAATGTCTGGTGAATACGGCGGGTGGGGTAACACTTCCCAATCAAGTGTTTCCAAGTACTTTTTCACGGGAGCCGCAACATGTGGACGAGCATTGTCATGCAGAAGAATAATTTTTTCGTGTCTAGATCCCACCATATACACAGCATAAGTTTTTTTCCGTGAATACCTATTCGGTTTTGCTGTTGATGTTGACGCGTAGCCAGGCAATCCCCATGATTTTCTTCTTTTTGGATTGTCATAATGTATCCACTTCTCATCACCAGTTACGATACGATGTAAAAAGCCCTTTCTAGCAGCATTTCACTTAAGCATAATCGGCGTTCAATATCGCTCGGCTTTAATTCGTACGGAACCCAATTTCCTTGTTTATGAATCATTCCTAAAGATTTTAAACGATGTGAGACTGCTTGCTGAGTGACTTCTTATGTTAGAGCAAGTTCTTTTTGTGTTTGAGATGAATCTTTCTCCAATAATTCCTCCAATTCTGCATTCTCGTAAATTTTTGGCCTTCCACTGCGATCTTTGTCTTCTACGTCGAAATCACCGTTTTTAAACTTTTGAAACCACTCTCGACACGTTCTCTCACTCAAAGCTGCTCCATATGCTTCTACGAGCAATTGATGGGGCTCAGCAGCAGATTTCTTTAAATTAAAGAAGTAAACTAATATTTCCCGCAAATGACGCTTACTTGGCTCAAATTTTGACATTTTCAACTTATAAAAATTATATTTTACCAATATAAAATCAATAATATTAATAGGTTATGTTGTTCTTGAATGTCCAGACTATTTTTTAAGCCGGTTATCATCTGCGATAGCTAACCGAAACTCCGTGCCGCACCATCTACAATAAAACGGCGGAAACATATTTGTACTCCTAATAGTTTTTGTTATACAAAATATCGGCCATTATAAACATATTTGATATTAACAAACGAATCTTTGGACACTCAGTACTGCACTTGAGCAGAGTACAGAAATAATTTGTGGGACAGTAAAGGATCTTATAGTCACATTCCAAAGGAATTAATAGAACTTACCTTTATAATAGTTCCAAAAAGGCGTTAAAAACCATTAAGAGAGGTTATTGTAAAATTAATGATTTTATTAAAGACTAGCAGTCGCCCGCGACTTCGTAATCGTGATAACTTGTACGTAGGTATAAGCACCTAGTAATATTAATAATGAATTTCTTGCCTTGTCTTTTTCAGTAGATTATTTCCGAAGTGGTTGTAAAGTTACTAACAGAATATACTTGACGTTTTAAAAGTGCTTGCAAATTACACCCTGTTGCCACTTGTCGGTTTTCGGACCTGGATTTTAATCGGATGTTCAATTTGTATGAATTATTTTCGGCGTCGACACCCTATAAGTGTGAAGCCACATATAAAATGTTTTGCTACTGGAACATCCGATTAAAATTCAGGTCCAACGCTCGACAAGTGGGAACGACGGGTAAGACTATGTGAAGTAAATGAAAAGTGCTTGTAAACAACCTATTTGAAATAAACGAATATTGAATATTTATGCAGGTGTGCAGTGGCAGTATGACGGCCTCTACGTCGGCGGCCAGCGCGGGCGGCGGGTTTGCCGTGGGCGATCTGGTGCAGGTCTGCGCGGACCAAGAACGTGTGAAAACGTTGCAGCGCGGCCACGGGGAGTGGGCGGAAGCTATGGCACCGGTAATTGTGCAAGCAAATTCATTTTTTGGATTTCTGCGGAATGCTTTAAAATCTTGTTGTCTGTCTGTCCGCACTATTTATACGTTCCCTTTCAACTCCTAAATGGCTTGGCCGATCCCCGATATGATAACATATCCTTATAGCAGTGATTCTCAACCTTTTTTTTTGTCGCGGCACATATTTAACGATTTCAAAATTTGGCGGCACACAAAAAAAAAGATAAAAATTATTTACTTACTACAACACACTGCATAAATAGTTTATGTCAAAAATTTTAAATACAACAAGACCCTGCTTCGCGTCGCTAATGCGTTCCTGAAAAATGCGACGCAAAGTGAATCACAAATTTGGAAAGCAAATAATAAAATAATTTATTTTTTTGTGGATTTAAATATATATTCATGTTAATAATATTTTTCTTTTTAAATGATATCCTTTAATAATATTAACATTATTATATATTTGCAAAATTTGGCGGCACACAAAAGTGCCGCGGCACAGTGGTTGAGAATCACTGCCTTATAGGAAAAAAATCCGAGGAGTGTTCTCAGCTACTAATACGGAATATAAAAATAGTTACATATGAATAGGGAACAAATAAAAAGTGCGGACAGGCAGATAAAAATAGCCTGCTATTTAGCAGAGTGAGGTGAATTGTCCTGCCAGATTATTTGCCAAACAATTGACAAGCACCACCAGACAGCAATTGTCATGGTGGTGATACTTCACCTTGGCGTTTGACTTGATTGCATCTTTCATACAAACAAGATTTAAAGAAAAAGTAAAAAGGAGTGTTCTAGCATACTCTTTTTATTTCCTTCTTTTTAATTTTATACAAGACGAATTTTTTAAGCCCTTTATGAATTGACATATTAACTGTGGACTTCGGGTCAGCGCTAAAAAGTACACTGACCAAAAGAGAGCTCAAACGCGAAAAAGATTTCTGATCGCATTCAGTCTCATATTAGCTTACTGGGAGAATACACGTAAATAATGTTTTAGAACAAAGACGGCATAGAGTTATTTTGTTGTTTAATATTTGAATTTTTAATTCCTTCATTTTGAATTGAAAATAATTTTAATTAATAAACTTTTATTTTTTATGTCATGAATATTAATCAAGGAAGTTTTACCATAATTGTAAAATGGAATCCTCCCGTCCGTCCGTCCGTAGGGTCCGTCCTTCACACTCAATTATTTTGATGTCTATAAGAATTATCTACATGAAATTTGGAACAGTTATTTAAAACTGTGACCTAACATCATTGTAGTAAAAAAATATATTGGTTGGTACTAGATTTATCCCAGCATATAGAGGTCACTGATACATTTCAAGTTTGCTGTGAATATAATATACTTAAAGATGTCAAAAAAAAATTCAAAGCTACCTACTCCACACCATTTATGTTGTCCTATTTTCACGCGAAGCTGCCATGGCAACCGTCAGACAAAGCTGATTACTTATTGCAAGCAATTAGACTTTATAACAATAATATAAGAGATAATAAATTACAATGTTTTAGTTTGTTTATAAAAATATAAATACATTTTAGTATATCTCGGAACATTTTTGTCGTGAAATTTGCATATATCAATGTCATTATCCCAAACTTTATAATTTTAAAAACAATGATATTCATTGGGCGTTTTTCGGTTTATTTTTTTCAACCTAAAATATATTTTTTTTCACTTTATTTCAGATAGATTAAATGCTTTAAATTTATAAACTATGATAAAATAAAGAAGACAGATAAAACTTTATGGATTAGACATCTAGTTTAAAATTATTTATTAATATTCAATAAAAGCTGGATCACTCCACTGAGACACATTATATAAAATAAAATTGGCCTAATTATAACACTAAGATAAATCAGAGATCATAGATCTTTGATTTACCTCTATCCCGAATAGAAGAATAACTTACAAAATCGAAAAAATCCTATGGAAAAAAAAAATTGTTGAGAAAAATAATTATTTCATTTTTTATGTTCCATTTAAATGAAAGAAGTCTAAATCCTGTCCCAAGCTGAACAGTAAATGGCTCAATTCGTTATTGAATCATGTGTAAACAGACAAATAGAGGAAAGTTAAAAAAAACAGTTGTATTACGTACCATGTACATTTACTTTTTACTTCGTTACTTTTTTTACTTCTATTAGATAAATAAAAATTAAATATTGACTGATTTAATTTCCTTTATTGACCATCATAGTGAACAGGGTAAAAAGTAACTACACATAAAAGACAAAAGTAATATTGTCATTTTTGTTTTCAATTCAATATTCATATTTACCTTAAACATCGGGCAGATCATATCGTCAATTCAAAACGACTGCGGCGGTACAATAAACATTGGATTTATATTCATATATTCAGAGAATGCAATTTATATTTTGACATAATCTAGTTTTTGGTTTTTCTTGTAGACGCTCGGCAAAATTGGTCGCGTGCAGCAGATTTATCACGATAACGATTTGAAGGTAGAAGTTTGCAACACTTCATGGACTTACAACCCGAACGCGGTCACCAAAGTGGCGTCTTTCGATGGCAGCATTCCAGGAAATTCATCAGGTATATTGAACTCGCAGCCGACGTGTTATGCAACGTACGAGTTGTGTGCGGACTTTTGGCGTTGATCTACACTCGCATGCAACGAGATTTGATTACGTAAGGAGAGATTAAAGACTCGATTCGCTTTATATGACTCTGATATTTTTAGCGAGAAACTTTTATAATTTTTCAAGTGTGTGTATTCAACTTTCAGCTTTTTTATCACATTCTCTTTAATTTGTAATAAAAAGTTGTTTAGTCTGTTTCTTCAATTTTTTCTTCTTCAAGGTTCTATTTATCTTTATGCTAAAATTTATCCAAATTAGTTCAGCGTCTTAGCTGTGGCAACATAAAAGAGAGACTTATCTGATTTTATTTGACTTCAACTTCTTTTGAATATTCATATAATGTTGTTCCTATCATCGTTGCTATACCTATCTTATACAAATTAATAAAATTGATGTGTCTGTTTGTAATTTTAAATGAAGAACTTTTCTCTAAATGCGTACGAAAATATATATATACGATACTTACATCAAAAGAACCATTTTTCAAATTTTTGTCTGTTTGTGCTAATCTCTGAAATTCAATATTGTTAAAAAAATATTTGTTATTTCATTCAGACTTGGCCAAATCGTATGAAAGTATATAATACTACATGAACATTTTTAAAATTTTGACAGTTTGTGCTAATCTCTGAAACTAATATGAAATGAATACATATCCGTGCGTCTCGTATGTGGAAACATACACAACATTTATGATTATTATAAACTTAGCGATATTATATTATTACGTTTTTGTTATAGGCGATCGTCTGTCTGTGCTTTTGAAAAAATTGTTCGAGTCCCACGTCACCGGAGATGCGAACGAGGAGTTAGTGAAGGCGGCCGCGAATGGCGACGCGACGCGCTGTTCCGACATACTGGCGCGAACAGACGGCGCGCAGGCCGACGTCAATGGTGTCTATGGTGGCCACACTGCTTTACAGGTAACTTGATAGAATTATACTAAGTAAAGTCTATGACATTTTTTTTATCGACTACAAGTTGGCCCTTGACAGCTATCACACCTGATGTTAAGTGATGACGCAGTCTAAGATGGAAGCGGGCTAACTTGTTAGGAGTGGGACGAATCCACACCGTTTTCGGTTTCTACACGACATCGTACTGGAACGCTGTATCGCTTGGCGATAGCCACGGTGAAAGTCTCCCACCAGCCAGACCAAGACAAATTAAGAAAAATCTCAATCTGCCCCGCCGGGAATCGAACCCAGGCCCTTCGTCTTATAAATCCACCGTGCATATCACGGTAGTCATGTCGTCACATTCCTATACAATTAAAGAAAGTCAACTTTGTATGATATTCAGCTCTAGTTTATGAAATTCAACTGTAGTCATTGAAGTTAAAAAAATCAAGTATAGATACACAGCAGCAATATTACTTATTTATATGAGTAAATTACCTATTAATTTGAGGAGCGTCAAAATGATATATATAATTTAAAACCACTTAGCCATTGTCATTGGTGTAGGCGGCGGCACAGAACGGTCACGTGGAAGTCATCCGCGCACTGGTGGACGCGGGTGCGGAGGCGGATGCGGAGGACCGCGACGGCGACCGCGCCGCGCACCACGCCGCCTTTGGCGACGAGTCCGCGGCCCTGCGCGCACTGGCGTCCGCTGGCGCCGATCTGAACGCACGCAACCGACGCCGCCAGACGCCGTTGCACATTGCGGTCAACAAAGGACACCTCGCCGTAGTGCGCACGCTACTCCAGCTCGCCGTACATCCTAGTTTACAGGTCAGTTCGTACTATTAATTTCTTAGCCAGGTTCTTCTTTCTTCTTCGTTCTGGACTTTTACCACACTTGGTCATGATGTAGGTCGTTGTACGTGATGCCACAGGTGTAGCCCTCTGGTTTATTTGTTAGCCAGGTATTGTCCGCGGCTGTTTGTTAGAAAGGCGTATGCGGAGGTTGATGCGGTTACTGGAAAAATAGACTTCTATAATGTTTTCTTTACTCTTGACAACGTCTATGAAAAATGTTATAATGATTTTTGTGGATTGAATTAATAAATGTGGTTATAATTATGCACAAGTTTATACAACAGAAATGGAAGATCATTTTAGCCCCATGTGCTACACTCTTCTTTTAACTGCGGTTGTGAGAAAATAAAATAATTCAGTAATTTCAATTTTTCGCAAGTTCAAAAATTCGAAAGTAGTCGTGCCAATTGTTTTCTTTGATTTTTTCTGTGAAAGATTGTTGATTCTTTCTGTCTTACTGCGAAAACCTAAAATAATGATGGAAAGGCGGAGTGAGGTTAATAATATAAAGGAGACCATCTCGCGTTTTTAAGGTAAAAATGAAATATTGGAAATTATATAATTCTTTTACAGAGGTAGTATAACAAGTTCGAAAATGCGTATTTTGCCAAAAGCTTAAGTTTTTATTAAAACTTATGATGATAAACATCATGAAACTTCTTTATATTCCCGGAATAAATGATGAAAATCGAGTATGCCTGTTTAGAGGTTTAGGTTGTAATGGTTGTGTTCCCTCTATTTAGTATCAGAAGGCTTATTGAATATATATTAAAACACTTGAGAAATTATTTTGTTTTATTAACTAAATCACTATTACAAATTTACCGTATAATAACTAACGCGTGCGCCCTACTGTCCTGTGAGAGAAACTCTGACGGTGAGGTAGGACGCGCGCGGCAACAATTAGAAATACAACGTCAGCCATTCTAGAAATGTGTGTACAGGGCTCCTACACCTGCTTGCCTGTTAATAAACAAATTTTTCCTCAAATACGTGAAGTTTTTATTATGATTTATATCATATTTGGAATGCTAATAAATGGTAGAGCAAAAGTCGATGTTTTGTAAACAAGTCCGTAAAAATATTTTAGGTTGCTTTCTTCGCTATTACTGCCCAACGCTCTTGAAATATATCGCATAACTTAAAAGATGTCAAAGCTGTAAAATTACGCGTTCGAAAAAACAAGTTATTTGCGTGACTTAGAGTCCGAACTCATCCAACATCTTTGACAGTGTTTTGGGTTTCGTGAAAGCAATCACTGCAAAAGAAAGGTCTGTATATTTTTTTATAAACAACTTTTCTTGAACAATTAATTTATGTTTTGAATATTTATGTATAAAGCTGTACAGCTTGAAACAGCCCCACATTGTAATGTAGGGGTTTTGAGTACACATTGTTTACTGCTATGGTGAAATTTAAATTTTTCGAAAGTTCAAAAATTCGTAAGTATTCGTGCTAATTGTTTGCTATGATTTTTTTTTCAATTCTATGATTTTTTTGTAGAAGGATTGTTGATTCTTTCTGTCTTTTCGTTGCGAACTGCGAAAACCTAAAACAATGATGGCAAGCTGTAGTGAGGTTAATGTAATGGAGACTATCTCGCGTTTTTAAGAAAAAAATAAAATTTTGGAAATAGCACTAGTACAGGTAGTATAACAAAAATTAATTTCGAATATGCGTATTTAGCCAAAAGCTTAAGTTTATATTAAAACTTATGATGTTCATAACTTCTTTATTTTCCCGGCAAAATGATGAAAATCAACTGTGCCTGCTTGCCTGTTAATAAACAAAGTTTTCCTCAAGTACGCAAATGAAGTTTTTATAATGATTTATATCATTTTTGGAATGCTAATAAATGGTAGGGCAAAAGTAGATGTTTTGTAAACAAGCCCGTAAAAAACATTTTAGGTTGCTTACATCGCTATTACTGCCCTACGCTCTTGAAATATATCGCATAACTTAAAATATGTCAGAGCTGTAAAATTACGCGCTCGAAAAAACAAGTTATTTGCGTGACCAGATTTTCAAACATCTTTGATCGATATCAACAGTGGAAAGGTCATTTTTTTTATCAAGTTTACATGGGAACTGATCAAAGTTTTATTTTTTTATGTATAAAGCTGTACAGCTTTTGTACTTTAGTGGTAAGAATTTTTTGTGATAAAAATTAGAACGTCTTTTTACTCTTATGGTTATTTACGTAAGTAACTTTCAATACACAATAGCTCTTTGGTTTTGACGACCTCCGCGGCGCAGTGGTATGCGCGGTGGATTAATAAGTCGGAGGTGAGTTTGATTCCCGGCGGGGCAGATTGAGATTTTTCTTAATTTGTCTTGGTCTGGCTGGTGGGAGGCTTTCGCCGTGGCTAGTTTCGCCGACAAAGCCGTATCGCCAAGCGATTTAGCGTTCCGGTACGGTGCCGTGTAGAAACCGAAAGGGGTGTGGATTTTCGTCCCACGCCTAACAAGTTAGCCCGCTTCCATCTCAGACTGTTTATTCAATCATTCATTCACTATCAGCCACTATATTAATGGACCACTACCACGACCAGGCCTCGCTTCTTTTAGGAGATATGGAGCTGAGACCCACCACGCTGCTCCAATGCAAGTTGGCGGGCTTAGAGTGATAATGTTTGATTCATCAAGAAATATCACTATCAGATATTGACGGTAATTATTACCGATTTTGCACTTTCTTCTTATAATTTTGTATATTGCATTACAGTAAATAGGTTTGTATGTGTTGAATCATTTTATTGATAAGTTATTGTCCAATGGTTCGAGGTGTTAGGTTTACGACGTCGCAATTTATCACAAAATCATACCTGAGTTCTGTGTAGTAACCAGGATAAACTGAAATAAAGTGCGCCTTTCTATTTTTATATAACATTTTATGCATTTATATTATTAGATCCCGTTCCCGTGAGATATTCCCATTATAAATAACTATAAATTTCCACTATAAATATAATATAAATTAGCCCATAAAATTCCTCATAAGTCTGGTTATATCATATAGACAGTCTGTATCATATACAAAAAATAGAACCGACTCAAAATGCACTAAAAAGTAAAAAGTAACTGCGTCATTTAGTTGCTTTAATTTACTTAATCATATCTAAGAAGTCGGTGCCAGCCATGTTTGGAACACTTATTTAACGTAGTAAAGCAGTTTGTGGGTTCTAGGTAATGTCCTTAAAGTAGAAACCTTGGCACCAACTTCATAGATATGCTTAAGTAAATTAAAGCAACTAAATGACACAGTTATTTTTTACTTTTCAGTGTGTTTTGAGTCGGTTCAATTTTTTTGCTAAAAAGTTTTTTTTCTTACTTTTTAGTGATTTATCGCCACGTAACGTACTCGTACTATACTGTCATAGTATATTATACGGCACTTGTAGTCAAAAAGCTACAGATACTTACACAAAAACCGAAATCACTGCAAGTGAGCCTATAAAATTTGTAGAGTTACTTCGATTTTCCCAGGATATCATATCAGATCCTAATACGATGATTATGAGACCATTTTGGAAGTGTGCCCTTTCTAATAAAAGAAAGAATTATTAAAATCGAATGAGTCTGTAAAAAGTTATGCGTGGTCACATATAAAATAAAATAAATAAAATACAAAAAATATACGTGTCGAATTGAGAACCTCTTCCGTTGACAGATTAGCTGCAACAAATAGACAATCAGACAGACAAAAATTAAAAATAAATATTTTTTTATGTAACTACCGTATATACTTTTATATGAATTTTGTAAAAAGCTGTTGATATGAAGTTACACACAGACACTTTCATTTTATTTATATTTATCGTCTTATGACGTCGATAACTGATTGGTTCTTAGTTCGACATCAGGACCCGACATGAGTGCTTACCTGTAGTAATCGGGAGATGAGAAGTTGGTGGTGTTAAGCCCCCTGTGCCTCGATGACTTTTGTATTAGAAGAGAGCCCTGCAGTGGTCTATTAAAATATGTTGATCATTATCACTGCAGTCTAATATATAATTATCACTGATAAAAATTATTAGTACTGATAATAATTATTATTATTCACTCATAAAAGATTTTACTATGTAAAACATCAACATCTGACTACCTTGACATCGTAGTGCAATGAGTGTACAACTTCAAAGCATTCAATCCTAAACAAACATCTTTGAAGTTTTGAAGTAGGCGTTGAAATAGGTGCGTAATTATGTAAGTTAACTAAGAGGCAACAAATCTACGTGGATCTACATTAAGTTCAGTGTCTAAAGAGAAAACTAATTTATATTCAATTGAAATACGCAGTCTGAACGAGTCGGACTAAATTAGTAACTATGTATATTTTACTAGGGTCCTTCATCCTTCATGACAAAGCTCCTAGGGAACGACTACAGTCTAAACTATTTCTGCCGCTAAACAGCATTGCTATTCGTGCTGTAGCGTATTGTAGAACGTACGATTTTCTGACTAGCAGTCGCCCGCGACTTCCTCCGCGTGAAATTTTGTATTATTTCCTAACTAACTATGTAACTAATTAACAAACTGTAAAAGGTAAATCTTATCTCTATAATATCCTTGTGATTATTAAATAATTTACTTTGATAAGGATTTAAGTTTAGTTGTATAAATAATGACGTAAACGTAAGCATATGAAATAAATGATTTTTAAAATACAAAAGTTCTATATCTGCCAAAATATAAAACATAGATATATCTTCAAAATATACAATGTTTTGAATTATATCCAATAGCTAAAGCAGCGCACGCGCATAAAGCCGATTTAATAAATTTCACGTTCCGACTCGCGTGACAAAAACTGTGATAATTCGGTTAATATATACAATACAAATATAAAATATAGCCTATAACACTCACCGATAACGTAGCATTCTATTGATGAAAGAATTTTTTAAATCGAATAAGTACTTCCGAATATTAGCCCCAACAGATCTTTATTTTCAAACTTACAAACTTAACTCTTTATTATATTAGTATGATTTTCTCGCGGGCGTCTGTCAGTTTTATTTAAAGGAAAAATTAAAGTCAACTCTGTGAAACGACAACCGGTTGCCGCTTTTACTTACATTTCAGTCACGCGTTTGCCTTGACTGATCAAGTAACCAATTCCTAACTTTCTATATCTGACTATAAACTATATCTAATAGTATTTTAAACGGACTGTACACATTTTCAAATGATTAACAGAAAAGTACTGCAGTTAATGCGATGTTTTCATTTAACGTCAGCAATACTTTAATATAGACGAGTAGAGTTCCAGCCTGTAATGAGTGTAGACGACGCTCTCAGACATGCGGTCGCCATAATTGCCAAACTTTACGTCGGCTCAGGCCCCTCCGGGACCCTACTAACATGTCGCTTACCATTGTTTTCATAGCAACGCGTATGTATCTTCCTTCTTATATACTTAAGTATAATAAAACGTATAGTAGGAGTGTATATTTAAATGTTATAACCCTGACGTATACCTATATAAATCTCATTCAAATATACTTTTATTTTTCCAATTTGATGTCATAATTAACTTTCAGTACGCTTAATTTCAGTTTGTCCACGAGCTTAATATCATATTTTGACGAAATTAAGCGCCCGAAGCGCTTCCTTCTGTGCACGGAACTTATCTCCGAAATCTTTGTTTAATGAAATAACTATCAGAGAGCTTGTGCCATATTCAAGCGCAATTGGGCGTAAAGCTATTTAAATCTGAATAGGGGATTGTGAAGGCGCGTCACCTTGTTCAGAGACGCTGGCGTCTCGTCCTTAATAAAGTTAGAGCGACGTCGCCCGCGGACACCCGCTCGGCCGCCCGCCGCTGCCTCCAGACCCACTGGCGTCATTCCTACTATACAAAGCGTCTTTACTATTCATATTTTAAAAGGTCCTCAAACAATAGACTAATTATCTTTGCGAATAATCGCGTTATAAATACATTTTACTATACGCTTGTCTAATACTCCATTTCGCTTCCATTTAAACAAAGTGTCCATGATCTTATCCAAAACGAGATCTTTTGATAGTATTGGTATTTCCTAAAATGAATGCGCTAATTCAGGATGTAATTAACGCGTGAATAATCATGATAATCAATACAACACAGATTACATCTAGGCAAATATTTTAAGACAGTCGAAATGACCACTCCTTTATCAACAATTGTCGCTGTATGCTGTTGACGACATTATGGCATGCTGCACTAATGGTGCCATGTTTACCAAACGATCCACTAATGATCTACAGGTAACTAATTACAGTTTTTTTGAACGAATTTTAACTAACTACTACGAACTAGGAAGAACAGTTATGTAGCGCTAAAAAATAATGGTGAACGAAGTTTGTTCTCGAAATGAAAATTACTTTAGAACTTTAAAAATAAATTGTACGAGTAGGAAGAAAGAAAGGCAAATTATTATTATAGCACTTACATTTTTACGGATAGAGAAAATTACAAATACTCGTACCTACATATAGGTTAGGGTAGCGATAGAGAAGATTACAAATATGAGAAAAGTAAATACTGTAGATAGTTTATCATCGTTGTAACGCTGGGGAGCGACAGAGTGTGTCAGGAGTCAGCAAAGACGTTTGTTACGTAAATATCGGCTGGGCGTGTTGCGAATTGGGCAGAATACACGATGAGGGGAGGCGTATGTCCCATTTCTGCTGCATAAGTAGAAGTATTCACTTTATGTTCAGTAGCTGCTCGTATGTGACAAGGACGTAGCGATATTTATTGAAGCTAGTTGAATGTTTTGTGCGTACAGGTTATAAATTTTAACGGCCTCCGACATTAGGAGGGATGTTTGCGTCAGACATAATTTTGTTTTTGCCATTATTCTTTACGTTTCTTCGTAAGAATTTAGCAAAATACGAGCGAGCTAATATATAAGGTATTGTTGTTAAAAGTAAATTAATGTAACTTGTGATAAGAGAAGAATTACGTATTTATTTAGCTATACTAAAGCCAAACTCGATTGAGAATGCTTGTCAACAAACAAATTTGAAATGAAGGTAGAAAATGCAACACATTTTATGCCTAATAAATTTAAAATTATGTTTTGTCATTTTAAAAAATCGTATTTAAAAAATATTGAATATATTAATTAGTTTTAGGCTACTAATCTAATTTGTTGCCATGAATTCGTCATTAAGTAGTTAATTTAAAAAATAGGTGTAAAATGACTAGTGATTTCTACCTTAATTTTTAATTTGTTTGTTGACAAGCATTCTCAATCAAGTTTGGCTTTAGTGTAGAAGGTTTAGATCCAGTTGCTGTAGCAATATCGAGTCTAAAAGTTTTAGATTTAACAATCCACAGACAGAAAAAGTATTGACACATTGTGCTTCTATAGTCTATGAATTAGCAAGAGTCATTTTGAGAAAGACGTTCGAGATTTTGAGAAAGACGACATATTTTAGAAAAACTTTTGCTTTTCTAAAATTTGCACAAAGTGTACGACGTGATTATGTTGACGTGCCTGGTTAAAATATTTAGGTACAAATTAAGTAATACATATAACTTTTACAATATATGATATCTATATTCTATACTGTCGTAGTATAGTTGTATATTATTCGTCGCTGTAATTGATTCTCGTTTTATTTGACAATATATTAAATCACATACATATTTTGCATACAAACTGCGGGCACGGGGCTGGTATTACGAAACTGAAGGATGTCTTACCGCGAGTGTAAATTCACAGGCTCTCCATTTCTGGTTATGTGCCGATTTATATTCTGCGCCCACTCGCCGCCTGAGAAATCTCATGTTGGAGGTGCTCTTTCAATTTGAATCGGAACACTCGGATCGGGGAATAATGTATTTCGATATCGACCCTCCGCTCGAAACGAATCCTCCTGTTTATCGCCGTTCTCATTTATTCGGGCGTCGTCGCGCCTTTATTTTTTCAACACAAACCCGGTGTCGCACTGTTTATCCGCGCGCAGTACTATTAGCAGGGCCTTTGTTTTGAGACAATCAGATTGCGTGGCTCGTGGATAAATAATAATTGAATTGTCAAACCGACGCACTACACGCCTTGTCCGCCAAAACACTCTGTTGACATCTTCGTAACATGTTTTTATTGTGGTGATTTTTTACTTATTTTATTTATGTATTCTTGGTTTTAGAGCTTTTGATTGTACTAGTTAGAAGTAAATATATTAACGAATATTTTCAAAAGGTTTGCATATTACAAAATTTCTGAAGTAAGATTAATAACCCAAAACAAAAAGCTGCGAGTGTAGAATGCCGACAGGTGCAATTTAAACGATAACAATTTATAGCACTTAAAACCCAAAGGAAAGAAATATAAATCTTGTCCGCCTAACATAGCCGGAGCAAGTGTACCACAAATGATCCACAACACAAGATCTCTAGGTATTTAAGTGAAACGTGTCTAAGAAACTCCGCTGCTACCAGACCGGTACGTTGTCTAAGTTTCTCTAAGCGATCCTTTGAAAGCAACAAAAAGTGCATTTCCTCGATAGCCACTTTTCTCAGACAATTTAAAATTGCTTTGAATTTTCTAGTAGGTATGCTACGAAAATAGCAACTAACTAAACACGAATAGGAATATGTTTAGGCGTTTAGACGTTCAAGTTAGGGACAATAGCAATTTTGTATATATTGTGTGGTACATATGGTTAGAAAATTGGTTTTAGCCATAGCTTATTTAAGAGAGCCGTGAGCGGTTTGGTTAACCACGGCCCACCAGTTTGAATGTCTCATCTGGTATTCTAGTCGCATGGCGGACATCCTGCGAACCCTTAACCCGCGTCTAGTTTCTCGTATTTGAGGACTATTTACGTCATTTCGTTTGATAATCTGCCATTGTATCGTCGGGGTTGCGAAGCATCCCAGTGCGAATTATGCGAGTTATCTATAGCGAACGTGCGCCGCGTACGGGTATGTAATGAATAAATAATCAAACATGTTACACAGAATAATGATGGATTTCTTATCGACAAAATGTATGAATACAAATCGTAACTATTTCGAATTTTGCTTCCTTTACTCTGAATTTGTTCAGAAATGTATAACTTACTGACGATCGCTATTTCGTTTGTGTGAAAATCTCCCAAACCTTTCTCACTTCAGGGAACAGACTTTAACTAAGTCTCTATGTCACAAAAGAAACTATTGTTCTCAGCTTACTACCTTCATTCAAACGGACACGCATAGGCGTTGACAACCATTAGTTAATTTTTTTACGTTTTTTAACCATTATCTTCTTTTTGTATTATTAATAAATTAGTAAATATATCACTTAAAATTAAACGTTCTACTTTATAAATAACAAGATCAAAAAGTCACAAACTCTTCCTCTTTATAATATTAGTATACATTTGAGTCTTGATTGAATTACTTATAGTGGCAAAAATACAGCTTTCCAAATTACGAAGAGGAAAACTACTGCAATTAGAAATATGTTGTGGAAAAAGCAAAAGATTATTGCTTCCAAAAAATTGGTTAGCGTTGTTATTTTGCCTGTTGATAAATGATTATAATACCCCAACACGACTCATGTAACCGTTTTATATCCGTTTATGTGCCTATTTGTATTCTTTTCCGTTTCTAGCAAAATCTCTGTATCTGAGATGCTCTTTCGATTTGAATTGAAACGGCCGAATTGGGGCGTAATTTATTTTTAGGAGATGCGACCCTTTTACTTTGTCCAACTCTTTATGTTTATCTTATTTTGATGGATTTATTTTTATCTGTAATGTTACTAAACTATATATAACAATCATTGTCATTGTTTATGTATTCTTACATTAAGTAAATAACTTCAAATTATAAGTAATAAAGCAAATGGGCGTATACCCAATGCTTACACTAAGGGAATTTTCTGATTATTTGTCTAGATAACTAGGGGGTTGTACACTCAAAGCCTGTACTATGCACATTTCAGATTAGTATGATACCGCCCTGTTCAAAACCTCAGGGCACGCTACTGCGATAGGTAGCGATTGATTTTCTTAATTTGTGAAAGTGCACCTATACTAACGCCAAACTCGATTGAGAATGCATGTCAACAAATTTAAAATGAAGATAGAAAACGCAACACATTTTATGCCTAATACATTTAAAATTATGTTTTGTTATTTTAAAAAATCTTATTTAGAAGATATTGAATATATTAATTAGTTTTAAGCTTACTAATCTAATTTATTGTCATGAATACGTCATTAACAAGTTAATTAAATTCAATAGGTGTAAAATGACTAGTGATTTCTACCTTCATTTTTAATTTGTTTGTTGACAAGCATTCTCAATCGAGTTTGACTTTAGTATAGACCTATAGTTTCGTCGTGCTTGCGAAAAAATGCCCTATATCCATAGTATGTCGCTACCACGTTTGTGCAAATAAACAGTGATTTGTTTACTGTTTATCTAGCTAGGGAAAAATAAACTGTACCTACTCCTACCTACATCCCCGTTTTGTTTCTATTGTCCTTCGCAAACGTTTAATATTCCGGCGGAGTGTACCGCTATAATTGTGTCACGTATCTAAACAGATATTTAGATTGTAGGGTGTGATTATGGCTTATCACATTACTTATGGTAATGTGTATGGCTGTGTTAATACATACAGGTACTTCTGTACTCGTATAGGATTGTGTTATGGTGATATTAAATATTCTATACGTGGCTACGTGTTTTGTCTCGACCTTTTATTGATAACAATTCCTATATTGCAAATTACACGAAACATGCAAGTAAATTAGTAGCTGTTCTCCTTTACAATATTAATTAAAAGGTAATATGGAAATGAGATATGCAAGGACGTGGTTTCTGCCTATCCCTATGGGAACAAGACGTGATGGTATATATGTGTGTATGTCATATAAAAGATGATAACAGCTTTTTCAAGTGTTTATACATTCTACAACAATAACATTCTGTTTTTATTTACCACATTTACATACATATATGACTTGCAAATACTTCCACAATTGTTTAAAAAAATATTTTAAAATTATTTTGAATCAATTTTTATGAATTGGCATTTGAACTTTGAAAATTTGGCTGACATGACGTCGCGTGAACAGTAACCATTTTTGACGAAGCGTCACTATACTAAAGCCAAACTCGATTGAGAATGTTTGTCAACAAACAAATTTAAAACGAAGGTAGAAAATGCAACACATTTTATGCCTAATAAATTTAAAATCATGTTTTGTTTTTTATAAAATCTAATTTAAAAGATATTGAATATATTAATTAGTTTTAAGCTTACTTATCTAATTTATTGTCATAATTCGTCATTAACAAGTTATTTAAAAAAATTAGGTGCAAAATGACTAGTAATCTCTACCTTCATTTTCAATTTGTTTGTTGACAAGCTTTCTCAATCGATTTTGGTTTTAGTATAGAGATACTATATTGCGGTCAAATCTAACTTGTCCAATAAAAATAAATTAAACACGCTCTGAGAACACAGCCGTAGTGTCGTCGACTGCGGGCTGCTGACGTTGCATTTGAAGACGTGACCGTCTCCGCATTACCCGACCCGCTAGATTTGTTCCCCGTCCCGACACAAGCGTCTTATTGAAATCTAATTTTCCTTAATCCCGCGACCCGACCGAGTCCAACTGGAAAACCGCAGTTTGCCCATTAGTGTTTTAACGTTGTTCCTGTTTCGCTGTGTACAAAATATTATCTTGTTTTAATAAGCATTCAATTTTTTTTAATACATTTCAAAGTTGTATAATTTTCATTTTATTTAATGGTTTGCAACTTAATTGCAAATCGCCTCACAATGCAATAAGATCATGCAACACCGATAAGATGCAAGATTGATCTTATCGGTGTGTCCAGAACTCCAGACACTTCATTTTCTTTATTAAAATTTCTGTTAGGCCGTATTTTGTTATTCTACTTTACTTTTAGCAATCCACTTAGGATAATTAACTAGTAGTTACACACATACATAGTTGCTTGTCGAACCATGTGATATGGTAGATTAAATCAATATAATTTACATACTATCCATATTGCAGACGTAAAATGTATTCTTATTGTTAATTCAATTTATAAACTCTGTGTACTATATACAACTACATTCTACCGTTTTTAATATTAACATATAGAGTATATTATTTCTTAAAGAAGCATCAATTTCATCAATTTTAACTCTGTGCAGTTTTTACTGTAGTCGGTCGTAGCTCGTAGAATGCTACGACAAGCTACGTACGGCTAATGTAATGATTTCATTGAGGTTGAAACTTGAATCCGATTTCATGTGACTGATCCGGTCGGTGATTGTAACATTAAATACAGTTTAATTGTAACCCCGATAGTGTTACATTGTATTTAAAAATGAACATAATATCAAAAATTGCGGAACCGATGGAATTCGAACGCGCGTCTCTCTGGCAATCCAGGCACTTAGAGCGCCTAACCGCTAGGCCACGTTCACGATGACGTCGGTGCCGAAATTGTGCTTTTGATAATATGTACGGCCTGTAATGCCATCTACAGTATGAATTGAAACATGTTACAATTTTTGATATTATGTTTATTCTTAAATATAAATAATCCCTTAAGTGTGGGTAACACTTTTCTTATCTTTTATAAAAAATTTAAAAAGTCTTACATTATATGAGGGTAAAGGAAAATTCTCCAGACTTTAAGAATAATTAGATAGCATAAATTTCAAAATCTATTCAATAATTTATGGATAGTTTTTCTCAAATAAAAAACTGAAATAAATCAGTCATTAAAAGCAATCACGTGTGGAGATATGTAATCAATCATGTACGTGTGTAAAGTCCGGTTGGAGATGCTGACGTCGCATTAAGAGAAGCGTGGCCGACCGCATTACTCAGCTCGTTTTAGATTTGCTCCTCTCTCAACTCAATTCAAGTGTCTTATTCAAATCTAATTTTCTTAATACCGCTCTAAGTGAGTCCGACTTGAGTATAACAAAATATTTGTTTTAGGTAAAGTAAGTGTTATTTAAACATAACTAATATAATACCTTAACTTACCGGCTATATTAGGATCTGGGCGCAAAATTCAGGGATGAGCCAAAATGTCTGCGACATTGTATTTTTTTTTAATGATTACAAGTTGGCCGTTGACTGCTGTCACACCTGATGTTAAGTGATGATGCAAACGAATGGGCGGATTATGTTGCTGTTTGAACGCTAAATCGCGTGGCGGTATATCGGTAGGGTAACTAGCCACGGCGAAAGCCTTCCACCAGCCAAATCGAAGATAAGTAGGCCTGCTATATCACCGCGCATACCATGTAAGTTATTTTTGTTTGAAAATCCGTTATTAATTTAAGATATATTTTAATATAAATGCTTTAATAAGTTAAATTTACTTTTCACTGACGCAAAATTTTCAAATTTTTACTTGTTTTTAATGTTCTTAATTTGAATTTCTACCTATCTAACATCTCTAAAGTTTAATAATATATGTGTATGTGTAATGTAAATTAAACCTCTGTATATTCGAAAGCTCAAACAGAGGAGCGTAATACGTACCTACTCTTACCATTAATTCTGGTTTATGTGCAAGTAGCATAAATCAGGCTACAACGGCTTTCAAGTCGCACCACAAGATCGAAGCAAGACGCTGTGAATTAGGGATTGTGTTCTAAGCGACAAGTCACCATTGCTTGGAAATTGAACCAAACTCGGTAATCCTTTAAGTTTATAATGAACGAGATTTACGACGAACATCTTTAAGGCTAACTTAGAGACCCGTTCGACATTGTCTTCCATTATCTCGGTACATAAAAAATATGTACACTTCTTCGTTTTCCAATGTCTTTCTAATTAAATACCGCTTGTTTTTTAAGAATAATATTGAAGTTACTTCAGTATAATGTAAGATTATAATTGTGAAAAATTTAGTGAAAATACGATTTAAATGTAGTAGGCAGCAGAGATTTTGTTTGAATGTTTGTTTGTTTAACTTTTTTAAAAGTGTTACATGGTTATGGTTTAAAAGGTGTTATGAATAATGAAATCACAAAATAATAAGATCAATTAAATATCAGGGGTTAAAGTATGAAATTCCGATTTGTACTGAAAAATAAGAATTTGTTTTTTTTAAATTTAGCATATTTATTTAATCAAAATAATTACCATTATTATCTATACATTGCTGCCATCTAATAAGAAGCTCATTTATGCCTTTGCAATAGAACTCTGGTGATCTAGATTCGACAAACTGTGTGAAAGCATTTTGCACTGCCTCATGGAAGAAAACTTTTTATCACGTAGAAAATTGTCCAAATGAAAAAAATGGTAGTCCATTGGAGCAAAGTCTGGCGAATATGGAGGGTGACGAATGGTTTCTAATTGCAGTTCCTGTAGAGTTAAAACGGTTTGTCGTGCTGTATGAGGTCTCGCGTTATCATGGAGCAATAATGGTGAAGATCGATTCATAAGTCGGGGCTGTTTCACTGCTAGTTTCGCTATCATTGTTCGGAGTTCGGCGCAGTAGACATCTGCCGTTATTGCTTAACCAGATCGGAGAAAGCTATAGTGAATAACACCACGCTGAGACCACCAAACAGTTACCATTACCTATTTATTGGTAAGCTTTGCTTTAGGACACTGTTGCGGCGTTTGACCTGGGGTCAGCCATTTTCCGCTTACGATTATCGTAAAGAATCCATTTTTCCTCACATGTCACAATTCGATCCAATATTCCTTCATTTCTGTATCGATTCAAGAAGGCAACGCAAGTTTCAACACGCGTTTCTTTCTGCAGATCAGTCATATCATGAAGCACCCATTTTTCATATTTTTTTATTTTATTGATTTAACGCAAATGATTTAATATTGTTGGTAAAGTAACGTTAAACCTTGCCGCTAATTCCTGGGTAGTTTGCCTCGGATCGGCTTCCACCATCTCTTTCAAATCATTGTTATTCACCTGTGTGGGCGGTCTTCCACGTGGTTCGTCCTTCAAATCGAAGTTTCCATCACGAAAGCGTTTAAACCAAAATCGCACAGTGCGTTCATTAGCAGTCCCCTCTCCAAACGCAACATTAATATTGCGAGCTGTTCCTGCCGCATTAGTTCCGCGTCGGAACTCGAATTTAAAAATCACACGAATTTTCGAAGTATCCATCATTATTGTCTAAGCTGAATAAAAAAACAACTGAAAGTTGATAATCGAATGTTGCACATTTTTTAAAAGAAGAACTACACAGGTACCGTATGAAAAAAGTTTCACTTTAAAATCTTAAACCATGAAGGTTCTATGTCAATTCGAAGAACCTATTACAATAAAACGGCACTTTATACTTTTATTATGATATTTGTGTAAAACGGATACACTATGATATGATATATCGATTGATACTGAATTTGTCATCGTTTAACAATTAATTTCGGTTGCCTTTACGGAATATCGGTATCCTTAGAATGTCATAAATCAGACTACAACAGTTCAGAAGTTGCTGTGAATTAGGGCTTGTAGTTAAGGCGACAAGCCACCGTCTTTCGAAATTAAATTGAACTTTGTAAGCCTTAGAACATTCAACTTCCTAACTCAAACTTTTAAGATGTAGGTACGCAAGCTTATTTATATACAAAGTGAAAATAGAGTAAACAAACTTAATAAAATGCAAATTAAAGGTTATTTATTAAACCATAAAGGCAGATAAAATATGGTTTCATATAAATAGTTTATATCATTTAATTTTGCTACTTTACTTTATTTTTACAATGTTGTTCTTTTGCAAAGTGAAACATCATACTCGTATCTATTCGTGACTCCTTTTATTATGTTTGTTGTGAACGTAAGGTCACTCTCGGGATCATTTTTCTTAGTCTTCAGTTGCGAACCATTAATCTTTTATAAATGTATCTTGTAGCAAAAACGTAATCATTAACTTTTTCGTATCGGGTAAAACAAAATGTTCATAACTTACTACAAGGATTTTTCTTATTGAGCAATGCGGACTATGGGTATTATGTCATTGACGTATTATTAGCTTCCAATCTTTTTAAGGCATGGTACTTAATAAAAGGATTAACTAGCTATATTTTTTGCTTTGAGATCTATTAAGTATGATTGCTTCTGGGTGTTCTTTCGTACGCGATGTTTAGGGAAAGCTTTATTGTGATAGTCCTTGTTGTTTTTTATTTTATTTCTAATTATAGTTAACAATATATTAGAAGCACTTGGTCCACAGTGAAAAACAGCAGCTTTATCATTGCACGTAATATTAATATTTCTTGTAATCCCATATCTACTATAACGCGTACTCATTTTCTTGTGGCTTACGTGTTGTGTTGTAAAATTACTGACACATGGGTGCCCCTAATGATGATTTTTTTTTTCAGAATGAAGAGTATTAACCATACTCTTCATTCTGAAAAAAAAAACGAAACGAGCTCTGTCGCAAAGAGAGATGCAATCATCATCACGTAACGTTGGCGCAAAATTCTGTAACGAAATTTGACAGTGCACGTATCGACGTGGTCTCTATTTTTTTTCTAACACAATACTCTATATAGAGAGATAGTTTCTTAATAGAATCGATATGCGGTACTTAAAACTCCAGGGCCTAATTCTTTAGGTGCTAAGCGGCTGGCTTAAGCGGTGGCTAGGATCACTGTTTACATGAGCAAAATATGAGCCCCAGTTTTATGCGTATTGCAGAGATGACGTCCTTCCTACTACATCTTGTAACAGCTTGTATGCAAACAGATTGCAGATAGAAAATGATCCAAAATCTAACTATCAACAGTTACTTTATGATAGCATCAATTTAATCAGAGGTTCTGAATTAATGTCACATTGTGCTACAAGTACATGTCGTATATTGTACCAAAATGTTATATTAATTCAGTACCTCGGGTTAAATAATGTATCCAGTTCGTTCCATTCGTTTCGTTGCTAGTAACACAAAAGACTCGGACGATAAGCTTTTGAAGTTTCCGTATTACTAAAAGTGGCCCTAAGAGACTTTTGAACTTTGAAATGAATGGAATCTGTGGAAATAAACTTACCTTCAACCTAACCTAGGTTTATTAAAATTATTATTTTTAGATTGGTAGCTACAAAAGCTCTATTCTCATTTCAACCAACATGCGATGGTTTTGAATTCAGTGCCTATATTTTAGTCTATGTATGCTTATGAAATTTTATCAATTTCTTTCAAATTTTTGAGCCCATTTCCAAATATTTTGTTATATTGGCGGCCAAAAAAAAACTGAGACACAGATGCACGAAGCTCGCCCAACTTGAACATGCACCTTGTAGTAGCAGTCGGTTTATTTTATATTCTTTATGGTTAGATTTCAGTACAAGCATATCAACATAAGATGCTACATTTTCAATTCATATTGTACTGGATTTGGAATTGTAGAATTCAAAGTTAAACCGGTGCCTACGTTTCGGTCGGCAAATAAAAAAAAACTGGAAAGTATGACCTTGAATGATGTGTGATTAACGGCAGACAGGGTTTCATTATGGGACATCATAATTCTTGTGTAAGTAATAACTCGTGTGGAACACATTCCCCGCTCGGCAGCCCACAGGTGAAAAATTTGAGCTCCGCGTTCCCCTGCCGCGAGCTGTTTTATCTCGGCTTAACGTTACGAGGATTTGTGGCTCGCTAAGTAAGGTTTTATGTCTCTGAAGCGCCTGCAAGTTTGCTCCCTAGATAAAAATGTATCTTGCACTTACGAGTTGGTTACTTTGCGACATAATGTAAAATTACAAGTTTCATTAATCCGCCTTTTGTTCGCTGTTAATTTTTATAGCATTTTACTGGCGCATACTTTTTGTAGAGTGTTTAAATAGTGCTGTATTATCTTTTCTTTAATACTTGCTATGCCCCGCGATTTTACCGACGTCGATCCCGTTTCCGCGGGAATATAAGATATATATAGTAGTCTACGAGTATATGAAAAGGAATAAAAATATTTTTATCCATATATTATGTTATACATCACAATTTGATTTATTATGCTTACCCAAATACCATAACGTAGAAAATGGAACCAGATCAGCATTTTTGCTTCATGATGTTTTAGAAGGTCAGGCAGCGCTGAATGAATTTCACCTGGATCCCTCGTCCAGGTGTTGCCACGAACGCATTGGAACCAGATCATTGGAACCATACCATAACCTAGAAAATGGAACCAGCATTTTTGCTTCATGATCTTTTAGAAGGTCATGCAGCGCTGAATGAATTTCACCTGGATCCCTCGTCCAGGTGTTGCCACGCATATGCAATTCCAGAATATAATCTAGCTATGTGCTGAAACTCTTCCAGATTCGTTTAATTAAAAAATAAATTAAAATATAGTATTTTTATATTTTAATCTCGTAAGCTTTTGACCACAGTTAATTCTTGTTATTATAATAAACGCTAGGTATACCTAAGGTTTATGTACAATATAACGATCTGTAGTAAAGTTGAATGTGTCGGCGAGCACCGGGTGCAACAAAACTAGATTTCCTCAAGTCTTAACGGCGCCGGAAACGCGAGTCGTAAATAACGCGCAGCGCACGCCTGCTTCCTTTCTTCTGCGCCGGAGAACTAACCTTCGGAGTTTTCAGTTCAGCCCTGATATATAGAGAAAGTTGCTCTTGGTGGTTATTGTTTTGAGCTTACATTATATTGTTGTTTGTTGTGAACGTTCCGTTTTATAAAACTGGCTGCAATAGAAATTTCCGTAACCCTGTTATTTAACGAGACAGGAAAACTATTACCATTTATTTGGTAGGGAAATGTCTTTGGGCTACATTGTACGTGTACCTTCGAGCGAACCGCACAATGCAATAAGAAAACGGAAACAGGGCATAGCTATACAAAATGGGAGGTATTGTTTCAGGGAATGGAATTCGGAAAGCGCGCTACTCAGGATTGTGTGTCGACGTCGGTTAGAGGCTAGCAGGCGGCAAACCGTTCACAGCCAGCGTACGTTCGGAATGCAGAGGCTTCGAGTACTCTCACATCGTCTAAATAATTCATGCCCAAACATTAATGCCTTAGGTGTAACAGATACAATTTATACTGCGAATGCAACGTCCATCTTAAACGTAGAGAGAGTAGAGAGCGTGAAACCTTTGCGTTCTAAAATTCCATTCGTTATTTACGGCGACTAAAATCTCGAGATCAAGCTTGCAACGATAGAAATCTTGGGAAAAAATTCTTTTTCCCGCAAAAATATGTACAAGTATAATTAATTAAAGAATTTTCATTATTAATCTTTCATCATGTTTGAGATTCATGAGATCTTTTTAAATAATTCTCTGTTATTTTCACATAAAATTCCCTACATCGCCTGAGGGCTTTCCTACCCTCATCAACGTATGTTTAGATTGTGGTTCACAATAAATTGAGATTCATCAGCGCTTTGTCTTGGTACTAGAGTCGTCCGCTCGACGTCGTCGTCGGGAATTCTCTGTGCCAATTGTTTACTTCGTTAGCGGAGTCTATCTGCACGATGCACCCGTACTAACATTGCGCTGAGTAATTTATACCGCATTTTAATACATAATTTATTTGCATTTCATTTGGTATCGTTTTTATTCTTTAAAAATTTTAGAAATCTTCCCCTATCCTAACTGCCGTACTTAACAGTCTAACTATTCGAACCATCGCTTAGATTGGCTTTATTTTATTTATATGATAGGTTTCATTTTATTTATATGATCGTTGTTCCGAACTGCCGCCTCGTAATTATATATAGCCTAACGATCGCCTACCTCCGTAGAGGAGATGTCACTTGAAGAAGATATGATAGGAAGAATCTTTACGAATGTTCAGTTTTATTTGCTGATTAAAAAAAATCGATATACACATCATAGAGATTTGATGTCTTATGTGTGTTTGCAGCCTAATAACCACTTAAGTAAAGTAGCATCATAACCAGATATTGAAAATATGTTTCGTATTAAAACCGGAGTACAATTTTTAAAGTCTGCTAATACTGTGTGCTCGTTTCTTATACATAATCTTATACATCTAGACATAAATAAAGTTTGTGTTAGTTACTGTACTTGAAGCCACCTGCGCCCTATACGGCTCGCCCTAGTGCAAATTTATGTATGCTTTCAACGCTTTTACCGTGTGCCACCTGACCTAGGCGGGCATTTTGCCGGACAAATGTCTGCTGTCCCTATTTATATTGGGCACTTATTCTAACTCCGTACTGACTTGTGTGTTAAAGCAATCGTTATGTCTTTTGAACGAGTTTATTTTCTTTTGCCTAAAATTTATTTGCAGAAAACGTTTTGTCTGCATTTTCTTTCAAAGGATTTATCGTCCGTAAATAAATTAACGTCGTCTTTTCTTCTTTATTTATGACTTGGGGAATAGGAGTTAATTGTGAAAAGAGTTGTATTGAGGTAATTATTTGTTTCAATTTATATACCTTTTAATATTCTTTTTCTTTTTAATATTTCTTTGTATTCAGAAATGCCAAAGTACCATCCACAGAAAAGTAACTCATATTCCAAATACATATTTCGATTAATTGAAAGAAAGTTTAGCAAAGAAACGTAGATATTAACTTTGATTGCATAAATCTTTGCCGACAGGAAATTTATAAAAACTTTTTTAATATCAAGTATTACAGCTTGTCCCTTCGATCGGAGACTCCCATTTGTGACTGAAACAAAGAGCTTTTTATATGAAAGACCGCAGCGGCCGTTTTATGGCCACTTATAGATAAAAATCTTAATAAAAACTAGTATTACGAAAAAAGGAATATTACGGGATGACCTTATATAATAAATAATGGAGAAGCATTTTCGTGTTTTAGCCTTAACGTAATATTGGAATAGTCAAATTGAAAATATTAGTTTGAAGAAATGGGGAAATATGTTTTTACAAGTCTGTTACATCTGTAGTATGCTGTAGAACAGAGAAGTCAGGTAGGTACTTGAATTTGTTATCTAAAGTTTTTTAATATAATTATATACATTTATCTTTCTATAAAAACTATGATTCTTGGTTATATAGTAAGGCATATTTATTATTTACCCGTATGCTAGTGGTTAGCCTATGTGGCTTCGATCACGAGGTCCTGGGTTCGATCCCTAGGTCGGGTCAAGAAATAATTCAGAGCTTTTTCATTCTTCTATGAAATGTTCAGTACATTCCAAGCCCGAAGTCGGGAAGTTGGTGGTGTTACACCCCCGTGCCTCGGAGAGCACGTTAAGCCGTCGGTCCCGGTCACTATCATCATCATCTGATAGTGATTGTTAATAAATGAAACATTATCATCTTAAGCCCGCCAACCCGCATTGGAGCAGCGTGGTGGGTGTACGCTCCATATCCCCTCTCCTGTAAGGAGGGAGGCTTGGCCCTGTAGTGGGCCGTTAATAGGCTGATAATGATGATAGTGATTATGCTAATATCATGTGCTAAAGAGCTCGGGGAAGTACTACCAACCTTCTTATATATAAAGCTAGGCAACATAAAATAAAAAGTCGTGCTTGTCGCTGTAATTACAGGCGCATAAGGGCATCGCACAGGGACGGGCACAGAGTTGTGCATTGTAGGACGTGTAATCTCCAAAGTATTACTCCGTTATAAGCAATGGTATCCCATCCATCTAGTACTATAAAAAAAATATGTTTGTTTGAATGCAACTAACAGTAAAAACGGCTGGGCTGGACGAATTGGGATGGCGTTTATGATTGATTGATTTTTCATCGGACGGTATCGTCGGCGTCCACTATTTATATTAAATTAATAACTCTATCAATTTTAACAACAACCAGGTTTTGATTTATTTTATTTATTGGCTCGTACTACTTGTAAATGAGAGCAGCCCGTAAACGAAAATTTGTATTTCGTGCGTGTATAAACTTTATAAGTTTAATTTACGACTGCTATGAATATGTATAATATGTTGATCGTACTCGCACAATATTGTTTTATTTATATCGCGGGATGGCGAATTATACGCGTGGGTGTAATAATATTTTCGCAACTAGTTATTTGATCCGGACAATTATTTTCATCTTGTTTATAAAACTGTAAAAAATGTAGCTGTAGATTTTTGGAAGTTTATACAGACTGTATAACTGTATACAGTCAGACTAATCTCCCAGTATTTAAGATAACACCTAATGGCGTAAGTTTAGGTCTTATATGTTGATGTGTTTTAAAATAAGCTCTTACAACTCTTTATAAATGGTTTGTTACTATACATATTTTGGATGCGGAACCTTGCTGTGGCTCTGTTTAAATGTTATAAGTATTATCATCATCATCATCATATTAGCCAAATTTAACTAGACTTCTCTTACAATATACTTTACTACTACTCTATAAAGATAGATCTCTACAAGATATTAATGGTTATGACCGGGACCGACAGCCTAACGTAGGTACAATTTGCGGTAAGAAGTTTCTCGGATAAAAAATATAGATAGTCCGATCAAGGACTCGGAACTGAAGACGTTATGATCTGAAGCCACAGAAGTATAAGCCTGGACCAACGAGATTTTTTTTTATCGACTACAAGTTGGCCCTTAACTGTTATCACACCTGATGTTAAGTGATGATGCAATCTAAGATGGAAGCGGGTTAACTTGTTAGGAGCAAGATGAAATCCACCCGTATCGGTTTCTACACGGCATCATACAGGAATGCTAAATCGCTTGGCGGTATGTCTTTTCCGGTAGGGTGGTAACCTAGCCATGGCGAAAGCCTCCCACCAGTCAGACCAAGACAAATTAAAAAAAAAACTCACTCTGCCCCGCCGGGAATCGAACCCAGGACCCCCGTCTTATAAATCCACCGCGCATACCATTGCGCCACGGAGGTCGTCAAATAGTATGCTGGTAATTTTATTTTACAGTCACACGTTGATTTGTATTAATGCCTATATATATTTTCATTTCGTGTTCTGTGAGTGATGTTATGATAGTCACTTACATAGCTTAAGTTTAGTAGGTCATCTTCAATATAAAGAATAAAACTCAAATACGAATTCGTTCATTAATATACAAACTGCATTTTATAGTCCAAGTGTACTCCGTTTGTTTCCTTTGGTGTTTCGTAAGAGTTCACTCAACATAAGAAAATTATATACGAATGAGTCACACGGCCTCGTTAATCTCAAAATGTTGCTGCTTCGAGGTGCAGGGTTGGCGCTGACCTAAGCCTAACTGGGTTGAATGTTATTACGTGCTGCTCCAGATATAAAAAAGGTCGTTGCAAAATGTGTTAAGCTTTGGCCGATAATAAGTCAAGTGTTTCTAAAACTGGACAGAACCGCGCATGTTGTCTTTGCCTTTGCAATTATTAATTGAATCACTTTGAATATATATAACTATAAATACTACTGGTAATTGATAACAAAGTTTCGATGGATATTTTTTATGCAACATTCAGAATACCTCGCCGTTTTGTATTGAGTATAACGGTTTGATATTTATACTAACTTGTATGATAAAAATTAATCAAAACTTTTTATTGGAAATTCAGATACAACACGAAAAAAGATTAATGTTTTATAGAACGTTGGCTTTCGGAACTATTAATCAATTAATATGTGAGGAGTATTTTAAAGTTTTATTTCATTTCATTATCGTTATTTTTAACTACCTGTGCCGCGCGGCTTAGCGTGCGCAGATTCCTATAAGAATAAAATATTTTTTTTTGTATCGATTACAAGTTGGCCCTTGACTGCTATCACACCTGATGTTAAGTGATGATGCAATCTAAGATGGAAGCGGATTGTTAGGAGTAGGATGAAAATCCACACCCCTTTCGGTTTCTTCACGACATCGTACCGGAACGCTAAGTCGCTTGGCGGTACGTCTATAAGCTATATGTGCAGAAAACTATAGGTAGAGTAAACTGTACCTATTCTTACTCATATCAAGTTACTGCGCTATCATAATAGATTGTCACTTATCATCAAGTAAGATCCAAAGTCAGGATAATAAAAATATATGAACATGTTATATAAAAAATGTAGTTACTAAGTATCACATGCTAGAAATAAACTGTACTTGCTACAGTAAATTTCTCCTTAGAGGAGGAGTGTGGAACAATAAAACAACTGCTTGTGAAAGCGTCTGTGAAACTATTGTGTCTGGAGATATACTTATCGATGAAATATCTTTTGTACGAGTGTTTGAAGGTTCACACAGATGGCCCACATGATTATGGAATATGTAGAAAATCAATGGCTGTAACATCTCATCACCGTCACACAGGGCACAGTTGGTAGGAAAACATATTATGCTGTCCTGCGCCCGTCAAACTTATACATATTCGTAGGTGTACCTCATGTGCAAGTAATTTGACTCTCTGTCATCCGTAACGAAATACAGTTATATAGGGTTTAACTGTTTAATATAGCTCTAGCGAAACCTTAGTGCTGTTTTACACACGTAATCTTTGTTGCAACAACACTAAGTGTGAAATGGGCGTTTTATCAGTTAAATATGCCCTTACTGTGACGTAGGAAAATTGCCTATATCTTCATTTATTTTACTCACGAAAAGCTCTATAATTTAAAAAGAAGAAACAAATAAAAACTTTCGTAACTTGTACCATGTTACGGTCGTCGGCTCTAGTTCACCCCTCTTAGAGTAGCTACCACTTTGTAAATTTTCAGCTTTAATCAAACACCCCCTCAAAAGTTCTTACGCCTGCTCAGGTCAATAAACCTTTCGCGATGTTGATGTGTTTCTTGCTTTCTAATCTTACCCTAGTGTTATTGTAATTTTAGGGAAACTTATCCCTTTTTCTTACCTTACCTTTTTATCTACCCTAGAGATTTTTCTAGATTGATGTAAGAAAAGACTTCTTAATTGGTTGGTGCTACTAAGATAGCATTGTACGTTGTAGCTTCTCGGTTATCATCTGATTAGAATGTTTGGGATCTCCTGATTACTATGTTTGGGATCTCCTAGAAATTTATACCTATCACCAACCATTTCCCAATGCTGTGTTTATATAGAGACATACCATTATTGAGCAAGCAAAAATTACTTATGCGATTCGTAAGCCTCGGTTGCTCAACGTTCTGTAACGTTGGGCAAGCTGGTACAAAAATTCGCGAACCCAAGTAGAAACACCATTTTGATAATAATTATTTAAAGTATTCGTGTGTTTTTACTCATAAAGTTTATTGAACGTTTGCTAAATGTGTATTGCAACACTGTAATACAATTTTTTCAGTAGTTACTGAAGACAAGTCAAATATTATACAGAATGATACTATAGTGATTGTAGGTATTGTACTCGTAAAATGGTGTTGTTACCTTACCCGAGGAGATTTACTGGCACCTAGATAAGCTTTTCCTCACTGTCTAAACTCGATTTCGTCATTATTGTTGTGCAGAGAGAAAAGGCGCGTGGAACAAGTGCCTGGGAAAGCGATTGTGCGACCGTTGCGCTCATGAAGATTTACTGCTGAGAGATACGCTCTTCTTTACCGTCTATTCTAGATGCTATCTTAGACTCATTAAACTTTTACAATGTTTTTTTTTTATTTGTAAATGGGATTTCTGTTTTCCTTTTACTCATTTTGTTATTTTGAGGCTGTCGTGATCTAGTTGCGATAATCTTTAATGGTAATTGTAATTAACCTTTATATTTTTTTAGCAAGAGGCCCGATAGTAGCTACCCGGGTAGGAACGGAGCTATAATACAGCTGTCAGTTATATTGATGACTTGGTTTTCATAACATAAACAATAAAATACTCAAAAATATTTTTTGTAAAATTTTATTACTTTGGTGATTTATCGCAGTTACTAACTTTTATATTTATTATAGCAAAAATAGAGAGCAAAAACCGAAAGTAAGCAAAATTTTAAAGTCTAAATTTGAGGAAGTCAGATGACATGCGAGATGCATAAAAAAGAATTTAAGATGACAATTGTAAAAAGTTTTCATAACATAAACAATAAAATACTCAAAATAAAAACGTTAACAACGAGTATGAGTAGACGACTGTTAAAGTTTAAAATTCAGCTAGTTGTTTTAATCCCTAACGGATCACACGTGACTGAAATATAAGTACGTGAAAGCGGCATCCGGCTGCAATCCTTAAAGTATTACAACGTAAAATTACTATATTTTAATAGTTGTAAAAGTATTTTAAAAACATGTTCCATGTTATGAAATACCTGAAATACATATTTAACAAAGAGCGCATTGTACACGATAATACAAATTGCGTTCAATAAAATCTCCCTATGTAGCGAGAATATTACAGCTTCGTCAAGGCTCGGCATTCGCTTTATCCGAGTACCGCAAATATCCAACTCATCGACAAACATTTATTATAGCTTTGAGTTTGAGCTCGGAACTCGATAAGTTTACAGACCGAGAAGTTGTTATAAGTATTTGTAGGGAGCGCGGCCGCCCAGCGATGGCGTCAGCCGGGCTCCACGATTCGGGAAGCGACGTCCGAGACGCCACAAAAACTTCGCCCCCGCTTTATTATTACTACGATGCTAATTAAAATAGCTCAGAATAGATTACTGGCAGCTTCTGGCAGCGAGCGCTTAATGCGCTGGTTTTACGACGTCACGCTTTATGCCTTCTCATTAGCGCTCCTCCCGACCGAATGCTTTTTTACGATACACATTCGTTCTCCACTTATCTTTTGTTCGATAATTGAGCATTTGCTCGTGGCTACTGAATAATGAATACATTTGTTCAGTCTACTCTTAATGAAAAAATAATAATACCTACTTATTGTGTCGTGCGCGGTTTATACATTTGTTGTAAGAATAATATTATTACGTTACTTATGTCTGCTTTTTCTGACATTACAACCTTTTCAAAATTAACGATTTTATACCGCTTTATACTTATATGTATCGCCATAAAGCACTGATGAGGCATAAAGCTGGCATTTTGACGACCTCCGTGGCGCAGTGGTATGCACGGTGGATTTATAAGACGGAGGTCGTGGGTTCGATTCCCGGCGGGGCAGATCGAGATTTTTCTTAATTTGTCTTGGTCTGGCTGGTGGGAGGCTTTCGCCGTGGCTAGTTACCACCCTACCGACAAAGGTGTATCGCCAAGCAATTTAGCGTCCCGGTACCATGTCGTATAGAAACCGAAAGTGGTGTGGATTTTCATCCCACTCCTAACAAGTTAGCCCGCTTCCATCTTACACTGCATCATCACTTAACATCAGGTGTAACTTGTAGTCAATAAAAAAAGAAAAGGCATGGTATAGCTACTATTAGCCTGTTACATTATTAGTTGATTACTAGTTTTCCCTATAGATACTGATTGCTGATAAAATTGTATATTGAAGCACGGAATGAATTAAATTATTGTTCCATTAATTGTGTTGGTTAATGCGGGAACACAGTATCGTTAATATACAATATAATAATTGAGTTTCAAAGGTGAAAATGGTTCGAGCGGCTCGTTAACCACCTGAGAATTACCTATTGTTAATGTTTTAATTTGGATCCGGCTTCCGTTTACCCTTGCACTGCAACCATTGTTGTCTATTCCCTCATATACGTGTATTTAAACAATTTAAAGGTAACATACAAGTTAGCGCATATTAAAGTGAAACGGATGCATGGGCATGGTATTTAATGCATTTCATATGAATAAAAATGTTAACAAAATTCTCGCCTTTCCTTTAATTATAAGTAACTAGCTTTTGCCCGCGACTTCGTCAGCGTGGAATTAGTTATTACGGCAGCCTAATTTTTCTAAGCTTTGAATGTCATATTTATTAATATCTAATCAACTGCCTAAGAAATAGGTCTTAAGCTTTCAAAATGACGATACTTTCATACAACATTTCATCCCCCCTTTAACCCCTTACAACCCTTTTTTCGCAATTAAAAGTAGCCTATGTCCTTTTCAGGCTCTAGACTTACTATGTACCAAATTTCATTTAAATCGGTTCAGTAGTTGTAGAGTGAAAGCAAGACAGACAGACAGACAGAGTTACTTTCGCATTTATAATATTAGTTAGGATAGGTAAAATTTAAAATCATTTCACAAATTTCGTGACTATCAAGCGAACTTAAATACACCTGATGCTTAAAGAAAAACTGCAATTTGTAGTGTGCCTCCATTCTGTGGTTCCTGTATTTTAGAATCTATTTTGAACTACAAACTAAATTATTATACAAGGCTCAGGTATATATTATACATGCACAATAAAAGAATATTGGACATTATTCACATTTATAAAGTCAATCTTTTTCTCTTTCTCCGTATAAGTTTGATTTAAGAGTCAATTATTGCTATTATTGTAGACCTTAATAATATGGACTTCGGGTCAGCGATAAAAAGTGTCCGAACCAAAAGTAAGCCAAAACGCGAAATGACTTCTAATCGCATTCAGTCTCATATTAGCTGACTGACAGAATACACGTCTATAATGCCGTAATGTGTTATAAAAAACTTGTAAGAAAGAAGACAGTGTATTATATTTTCAGTAAGTAAATATTTACTGATGATTTTAGAGTATTATTTTGCTTAGAAACAGGCTATTTTATTAAAATTTCAATAAACTATAGAAACGAATTGCATAACCAACCAAAATGAACAAAAAAGCGCTACCCGCGTATAGGATAGAAGGAGTGCAATATGTTTATCTAATTAACCACATTTAGTTCGGATCTGCCGTGAGCAATAGAATGTTTTAGAACAACGACTGCATAGAGTTATTTTGTTGTTAAACATTTGAATTATTTAATTACTTAATTTTTGAATGAAAATAATTTGATTATTTTCTATTCAAAAATTTTTATTTTTTATGTCAACTTTTTTTTATGTCATGAATATTAATCAAATAACTTTTGCCATAATGGTATATTAATTTGATAACTATAAGAATTATCTACATGAAATTAGGAACAGTTATTTAATAAAAATATCGAGAACTTAAAATTTCAAATTAAAGAACTATGTCGAGTGGCATATCATTTTGTACATTAGTGGATTTGGTTTGTAATTAATTTTTATTATAACTAATTATATATACAAGATAATTACAACAATTATTATTTGGTACAAGATTTATCCCAGCATATAGAGGTCAGGGATATGTAAATATAAATTAAAATTTGCTGTAAATATAATATATAAATATAAGATGCCAAAAAAATTTGAAACCTACCGACTCCACACCATTTATGTTGTCCTATTTTCACGAGAAGGTGTCATGTCAAAAAAAGGCTGCCATGGTAACCGTCAATCTAAGCTGATTACTTATTGCATGCAATTAGACCGTTAATAGCTGTATAACAATACGATAAGACATACATTACAATGTTATTTTGTGTATAAAAACATAAATACATCCTAGTGTGTATAAAATATCTTGGGACACTTTTGACGTAAATTTTGCATTAGACCCGAAGTCCATAGTATTAATATGTCAATGATTATTGTAGATCTTAAAGTCTATTTTTGTTTGGAGAAAAGTCGAAAATAATGCTGTGCTTGTAGTTATAGAATGAACGCTTAACCTCTTTGTTCGGAGTTACAACTTTACTGCTGTAGAACAATGAGCAACGCATGTACATTTTTAAAATAATATATGTTGTGACTATTTCACTTGCTTTTCAATAACCAGAAATAGTTTTGAGCGATTTAAAATTAAAAATATAGAAAATCCCCAGTTGTCATCATCATACCCACTACAGGTCCAGGCCACCCTCCTTACAGGAGAAGGGATATGGAGCGTACACCCACCACGCTGCCCCAATGCGGGTTGGCGGGCTTAGGGTGATAATGTTTCATTTATTAACGATCACTATCAGATGTTGATGATAGTGACCGGGACCGACGGCTTAACGTGCTCTCTGCGGCACGGGGGGTGTAATACCGCTAACTTCCAGACTCCGGGCTTGAAATGTACTGATCATTTCATAGAAGAATGAAAACCTCAGAATTATTCCATGACCCGACCCAGGGATCGAACCCAGGACCTCGTGATCGAAGCCACATAGGCTAACCACTAGACCAACGAGGCATTCAGATGTCATGTATGTGTAATATAAATCATCGACATAAATAAAAAAACCTAGAACTATTTATTTTACTTTTATGTCTGAGATTCTTTCAATTCAATAGACAAACACAGATATATTCCGATTGGCTTATTGGATCTTCTACGTCACGTCAGTCATGTTCACGTCATGTCACGATCTAATCGTTTACAAACTACGATGTCACAGACATACACGTCAAAACTCACCTCTCGTCGGGACTTAAATGGTCGCCCTACCTATAGCTCATTGCCTATACGAAACACTGAAAATTAAGTATCAAGTTGCCTTTTAAGTCAACGGTCGAGGCGTGATCAGTCTGTAGACTAATTTTGTAAAAAGGTTGAGAGTTTTTTCTTTATAAATTTCTTACTTGATAAAAGTATTACCTACTAAAAAGACCAGGAACCGCGCTTAAGTAGGTACTTTTTCCGTAGATATTTCGAAGACATTAACATTGCATTGTTCGCGTCGTACTTTCATGAATATTCTCTTGCACGAAGACTAACTGGATACCTACTTGGTGCAAGTTTCTTCATACGAGCGTTGCAAAACTAGATTTTGCCCGTCTTTATCTCGTATCAATTGACATGATCTATCATGTTTTCCTAAACCTAAGGTTGCCTGGAACAATTGCTATTCAGCTATAAGACCGCCTTTTTTATCGACTACAAGTAGGCCCTTGACTGCTATCACACCAGATGTTAAGTGATGATGCAATCTAAGATAGAAGCGGGCTAACTTGTTAGGAGTACGATGAAATCCACACTCCTATCGGTTTCTACACGACATCGTACCGGAACGCTAAATCGCTTGGCAGTTCGTCTTTGTCGGTAAGGTGGTAACTAGCCACAGCGAAAGCCTACACCAGCCAAACCAAGACCAATTAAGAAAAATCCCAATCTGCCCCACCGGGAATCGAACCCAGGACTTCCGTCTTATGAAACCACCAACTTGAAAATTGACATTCGCATTTATGATATTACAAGTTTTGATATGCTTTGTCTACTTCTACTGGGCATATAATACTATATGGTATTATAAGAGTCACTATTAACAAGTATTCTTTATTCATTGTGACGTAGTGGCTTGATATTTAAAAAGTAGATATAATTTTGAATGAAATCGGTTAAGATAAAAGGTGAGGCTGTTACCGAAGTGTTTAAAACGCACGAATTTTTTAAAGTAATTACTTCATCGTCGCCCACAAAAATGCTTCTCATTTGTTTCCTAGCTGCGATAAAACAGAAAATGAAAATAGGCGGCTATTTCACGAAACCTGGCCTTTGTGCTTTACCGTCGCCTTCGGTTTGTTTATTTCAGGGGCCTGCCTCGTAAACACTCGCAGACCGATATACTAAATTTAAGTTGGCCTTCTTTATTTTCTCCCGCGATTTTTTTTTTAGACAAAGCCACTCTTTTTTTGATCAATTCTTTTGTAAAAAACATTCTCCTTAATAAAAGAGAACATTTTAGCGATCTGCCACCGTCTTATATTAACGTGATTTACTTACTCTGACTTTATTGGTCGAATGTAAAAAATATCGATATCACTGAGTACTACAACACACATATTTATAAATTAACTGCTATTTCTTTTTCTTGCTAAAACTCAACTCTTAAGAAATAAAAAACTTGTAATAATAGCTAAGAAAATCGTAGTTAAAATTAATTTTCTGTGAAAATGACCATTTCGGATTACTTTGAATACATTGTGTATTAAAAATAATCCAAAATGGTGATTCCCATAAAAATTGCCGTGTCGTGGCAAACAGCTGCGCCATATAGCCATACATACGCCATTTTAAATAAAATGAGCGGTTTATTGCGATCGTGTAGTTAAGTCAGCAATATTAAAAGTGAATTTATGAATAAAAACCCAGTGGTAAATGCACAAATATTAAACTCCGCAAAACATGGTTCCCAGCATTCGTTGTATTATAACAGTAGGTATCCACTATAAACGAAAGCAATAAGTTTTACGGCAGCTTGAAAGCAGGAACCACAAGAACGTTGGACTGGGTATGATCTGATAGCGAGCGCCGAACTCGTATATCTTTACAAGCTATTCTAGCTACTTAATTTACTACCTCAGTAACGCCACATGCACGCTCCATATACACCGGTGTTATTGCCAACTTGAAAACAAGAATGCCACACACATTTCCTTCATATCTTCTGAATTTAAAGAGTCGCCGCTAAAATAAATAAAAGCAAAAGGTTAGGTGTATACACTTTTCTGCACTTCAAATATAAAGCTAATATTTCAAGTGCTGTAAATGAATGTATGCTGAAACCAAATTATATTTATAAGCGGTTGTGGCTGCACACTATTTAACATTCCTCAAAATTTGATTTGTTTTTTTTATCGACTACAAGTTGGCTCTTGACTGCTATCACACCTGATGTTAAGTGAAGATGCAGTCTAAGATGAAGCGGGCTAACTAGTTACGAGTGGGACGAAATCCACACCACTTTTGGTTTTCACACGACATCGTACCGGAACGCTAAATCGCTTGGCTATACGTCTTTGTCGGTATTTGTTACTATTTATTATTCATTAAAATTGTCATTGTAATCAGGTAAGTATTTGTCGCTTCCTTCGATGCAACGAACCTTCGTTTCTTGTCCTCCCCCTACCTTTTTGCGCCATTTTATAGTTTTTTTAATAGTTCTATTATTTTTTTGTAAATCTTCCTCCACACAATCTAAAGTGATAGGTGCCTATTAGATATTCATTAACGAATAAATTCAAATAACTTATTATTTGAGAATGAAATTGACTAAACATGAACAGTTGTACTTAATCGCATTTTGCGAATACCATGATTATTAACTGACGCGCCAACCTTCGGTTTAGCGTTCGCGTCTGCTAGCCTTTACATTTCTGCGTTCTTTTGTTGTTGTTTTCATCCGCGGTGTCAATAAACGGTGTTTTGTTTGTATTACACATTTCGAAACGTATAATTTAATTAATATATCTCGATATTTCACCTGCGGTTTCGCTCGCGTGGTTTCCTTCATTTAAACTCCCCTGATATAGCGCAACGGTGTGCTCCATCGCTTAATAAGTCGGAGCTCCTGGTATCTGTTCAAGAAATTATAAGCGATGATCAAACATTACTTTGTAAAAACTAGAGGGGAAAATGGCAAGATACTAAATAATTTAGTTAATATCCATTAAGTTTATAACTTGTTACTAGAGCCGTGCATCTTGCACTTTGTTACAGACTCGCTGATATTAAAACTTCAGACGAGAGGTGTGAAAAATTTGACTAAGTTTGCTAAAATACGTGAATGTGGTCTTAACTTTCAAACTTAATTACTTCCAAGAGCGAATATAACTTGGTAATATAAGCAATTAGAAACTTATTTGACGCTGCCGGTCCGCCTGTTCCGCCTTAGGGGCAGGAATCGTGAGCGGGATGAGCCATTACTTGCTTTCGTACAACTTTTCCTTTTAAAAGTCATCTCTTACTCTTTTGAAACTTATTATATTGGATAATTTGCCCAGAAATATGAATATGATGGCCACAACTTTAGACATTTTATCTAGTCAAGGAAAAATTTCGGCGATTAGCACTTGAAATATTACCGCCAACGGGGTTAAGCGCCCTAATGGCTGCAAAAGTCTGTTTCATTTTGGAATTGCGGTAATATTTTTAGAATATAAAAGGTCCCTAAAGGTAGCTACCCATTCGAACTTTATTTTTGTATATTATTGTTATATCTTATTACATACTTCACGGAAGACCATTGCGGTGTCCAGAAGGGCACTGCAAAATGCTGAGTGAGGTCCTATTTGGGATCACATCACTTTCACGTCCTGCATTTTATTGTATTTTATTTGTATTAGTGCTGTTTTTCCTAAATCAATATTTTTTTTAATATAACCAATATTCCCACTCTCCAATTATTTAGTCGTGAAGTCTGTCTGGCCAAAATCGAGCATCGAACCTATGATCTCTCGGTGTTTAGTCCGGCATTTTAATTAAAGCGAGCAATTGACGCTTATTATATAAAAAATACTAATACTGACAATTTTAAGCAATCTAAACGGAACATTGACGATATTGGAATTTTAAAATAAAAAATAAAACTGCACATAAAGCTCAAACCCGTGTTTCCCCAAAAAAGCCGAGGGCAAAAGCCTGTATGAAATATATGTATAGATTTGAAAAGCCATTTAACTGTGGGCATATGGCCGATTTGTTATCAATCCGTCTATCACAGACACGGCGCCAACCAAACCGGGCGAAGTTTCATGCATTCATTGCACAATAACAGCAGCGTATGTTCCAATTTCGTTTTGTATTTTAGCAGTACATACGAGTACCTCCATCATATTTGGCTTTGAATATGATGGAAATTTATCTGTATCATAATTGTCAAAAAGGATACAAATTTGAATTACTCTATTGGAATATAGCAATCAAGACTTATTTCTTCTTCTTTTGTTTATGACTTACGTAATGCCAACTCTTCACTTTGCCAATGTAGACAGTGTTCTGTTCTTGAATAAATAAATATTATAGGATAATTACACACATCGCTATTTAGCCCCAAAGTAAGCACACTCGTAAGTAGCTTGTGTTATGGGTGCTGTGATAACTGATGAATATTTTTATATATACTATACATAAATACTTATAATATATAGATAAACACCCAGACATTGAAAAACGTTCAAACTACTAATCACACAAACATTTTCCAGATGTGGGAATCGAACCCACAGCCTAGGACGCACAAGCAGGGTCGCTACCCACTGCGCCACTCGGCCGCCAAAGTACTTACAAACTACTTGCAACATCATATATACGATTGGTTTGTTACCAATCATTTGGCCTCATAATCGGTTTTCGATCTGTCTAACACAGACACTATGACTTGTGAAAACCGAACTATTGATTTCCAAACAAACATAACAAGAACTGCAGGCATATCATTCGAATATATACAGAGTGAATGTGTACAAAATTTAATAGTCATAGATTCTAATTTTCATTTCCGATCTTCCGTTATATCATCAAATAAAGTTAGCAATATTTCTCTGCACCACGATTGATTATATCTTAAACTAGAAGAGGCCCGTAGTTTCACTTGCGCAGTTCTCGTTTCTATAGAAATTTTGAGATAAAATGTGGCATATGTAAGTTAATTGTGTTCTAATATAAGTTATATTATTGTGAAGTTTCATTAAAATCTATTCAGTAATTTTTGCGTGAAAGTATAACACACATCTGTGTAGAGTAAATTATGTTAAAATAATCCTTACTAATATTATAAAGGATAATTTTAACATAATTTACTGTATACAGATTGTCAATTTTGATATAGTTATTTTTACTGACATTCAGTATAATCATGTCATATTGAATTAGAAATACACTTCCTCAAAATTAGAAAATCTATTATTGGGTCCATATTTGCCGACTACTTTTAGAGTCATCGAGGAGTTCTTGCTGTTCGAGTAATTGCACCCAGGGTCTTGAATCAACAAAAGCTGTTTTTTATACCTATGTACTAGATTGACTATAGTCATGTTTGGTATTTTTATACAAACAGCGCGGTTTACCTGATGTTAAGTGATTATCGCCGCCTATGGATCTGCAGCAACAGCTGATGCAGCAACGTCTCGCGCACTTTAGGTATTTGTTTATTTGCCCCTAAAATACGAGTAACCTCATATTATGTGTGGAATCACTTAACAGAATATAAGATTTCACAGCTTGCAAGTGCGTAGCTGAGATGACATGGTTCTATACCAAGGTAGTGTTATCCCATCGATTCAGATGGTGAGGACGTCAAAGTGAATCGTTTCGTGGGACTGGATGCCAATGAGGATGATGACGTGAAGTTCTAAAACACACTCTTCTAAGTATTTATCCCGTAAAAATAGAATAGACAAACAATGTTAATTGAGAATTTTGCAATTTAATTCGTGTCATCAATATAATGACTTACTAGTAGTTGCCAGCGACTTCGTCCGCTTGAAAACCTCTTAGGTACCCTTTTAATTTTAAAGACAGACTTTTATATAAAGTGTGCTCTTTCCCCGCTTCCCCTCTCAATTTAATTTTTTTATTTGTAATATCTCCGAAACTAATTAACACACTGTAAAAGGCAAATCTTATCTCTATAATATCCTTGTGATTATTAAAAATTTTATTTTGATAAGGATTTAAGTTTCGTTGTGTAAATAACGACGTAAACGTAAGCATATGAATTAAATGATTTTTTAAAACACAAAAAGTTATATATCTGCCAAAATATAAAAGATAGATATATACTTTTTTGTAGAACTTTTTAAGATGCATAAAGTTTTCATACATTGTTTTCAATTATATCCAATAGCTAAGGCAGCGTACGCGCAAAAAGCCGATTTAATAAATTTCAAGGTCCGACTCGCGCGACAAAAACTGTGATAATATAATATACACTATACCCTATATAAAATATAGCCTGTGTTACTCAGTGATAATGTAGCTTTCTAATGAAAAAAGAATTATTAAAATCGGTCCAGTAATTTTTGAGTTTATTCGTTACATACAAAAATACAAATCTTTCCTCTTTATAATATTAGTGTAGATGATTGGTCTAGCTATCGCGACGTTCAAAAGTTATAGAGATTATTAAGTGGTTACTAATGAGAATGGATGTACTCTGAAATGTGAAAGCTCCCATGTGAAAAGGCTCCTTTTGCACTAAACAGTCTTTTTTTGGATGTGTCAAACTTGACCAAATTGGTGTCCCAATAAAATACCATCTTCAGGTTCAAGGTAATGCGGCTGTACCGAAACTATCTGTTCTCATGGAGTTCTACGCCGCAGGTTTTAAAGTTAGTCTTCAGCGTGGCAAAGTTCTTTTCGGAGCGATCTTATGTCAGCGAGTAAACTCACATTTGCCGCGGTTACTTTAGTCGAGGAAATCTTCTGGCTCTCAGTTATCTTAACAACTGCTAGAGGCTAAAAATAGGAGAGCTGTAAAAGTGGCGACAACGAAGAGCACGGTCTATAAAGTTATTCGATGTGGATATGTACTTGTCTAACAAATTATGCAAAGCGTCTTCCGCGCGGCGGTGCTTGCGAGCAGCGTACTCGCGGGCGCTATAGGGCGGCCTCTGTCGCGCTCTTTCCTCACTCGTAGCGAAATAACGACCTCAATTTGCATAACAATGCTCGTCACCCCTTACTCCCCACCAGCGGCTTTCGCAGGCAACGCGGCGCTGTCCCACCGGACTCGACACCTCTTTTTTTGTTCATAAAATCTGTCCAGTATGAGCGGTCCATTAAAATTCATAAAATACGTCTGTTAAATTAAAATAAAATGAAAATAAATCTCCCAAACCACAGTTGATGTCATTCAGGTATTCAGGTAGGCCGATTTTTCCGGCCTTATAGTCTTAGCGTTTGAGTTAGGGACTCGTTAAATTCATTTATAGAGGTGGTTCCACAAATATACATACTGCTTATTCAAACAAGATATTTAAATAATATAAACTGTACCAAATATTATTTAACAAATGCGCATCGAATTGATAACTTCCTTACAATTTAAATAGGCTTTTCGGAACTAGCAATATACAAGTATTATCTCAACAAATACTTACAGCTTAAACAACAATTTTCAAAGCAGCACAATAATATTTCATCCTTGTGCAGTATTTGCCTTATGCGACAAGCAGTCGTGACCACATCTGTAACTTCTTCCAACTCTCAGTTTTAATTGAATCAAAGTTTTCGGCTTTTTGCGGCGAGCCAGGCAGCCATGCACGCTTTTCTAACTTCCATAAACTTTCTTTATTAAATTATCAGAAGTACAGAAATATATCCCATTTGAATGTGGAACAAATTTGGAGCATTTGTGACATGATTCATTACAAACGTTATGCAAAAAGTATAATAATATAAAAACTGGTTGAACGTTTACTAAACTCGCACATTACTGAATTAATAATAGGGGTTAAAGAATGAAATTGCCGTTTTATTGTAAAAGGTACTTCGAATTGACATAGAACTTTCATGGTTTAAGATTTTAAAGTGAAACTTTTTTTCATACGGTACCTGTGTAGTTCTTCTTTTAAAAAATGTGCAACATTCGATTATCAACTTTCAGTTGTTTTTTTTTATTCAGCTTAGACAATAAAGATGGACACTTCGAAAATTCGTGTGATTGTTGAATACGAGTTCCGACGCGGAACTAACGCGGCAGAAACAGCTCGCAATATTAATGTTACGTTTCGAGAGGGGACTGCTAATGAACGCACTGTGCGATTTTGGTTTAAACGCTTTCGTGATGGAAACTTCGCTTTGCAGAACGAACCACGTGGAAGACCGTCCACACAGGTGAAAAACAATGATTTGAAAAAGATGGTTCAACGTTACTTTACCAACAATATTATATAGACTCATTTGCGTCAAATCAATAAAATAAAAATATATGAAAAATGGATGCCTCATGATTTCACTGATGAGCAGAAAGAAACGCGTGTTGAAACCTGCATTGCCTTGTTGTATCGATACAGAAATGAAGGAATATTGGATTGAATTGTGACCTGTGATGAAAATTGGATTCTTTACGATAATGCATTGGCTTTTTAAATTGAATGCATTGGCTGACCCCAGGTCAAACGCCGCAACAGTGTTCTAAAGCAAAGCTTACCAATAAAACGGTAATGGTAACTGTTTGGTGGTCTCAGCGTGGTGTTATTCACTATAGTTTTTTCCGATTTGGTCAAGCAATAACGGCAGATGTCTACTGCGCCGAACTCCGAACAATGATAGCGAAACTAGCAGTGAAACAGCCCCGACTTATGAATCGATCTTCACCATTATTGCTCCATGATAACGCGAGACCTCATACAGCAAGAGAAACCGTTTTAACTCTACAGGAACTGCAATTAGAAACCATTCGTCACCCTCCATATTCGCCAGACCTTGCTCCAACGGACTACCATTTTGTTCGTGATTTGGACAATTTTCTACGTGATAAAAAGTTTTCTTCTCAGGAGGCAGTGCAAAATGCTTTCCCACAGTTTGTCGAATCTAGATCACCAGAATTCTATCGCAAAGGCATAAATGAGCTTCCTATTAGATGGCAGCAATGTATAGATAATACTGGTAATTATTTTGATTGAATAAATACTTTAAATTTAAAAAAAAACTAATTTTTATTTTTCAGTACAAATCGAAAATTTCATACTTTAACCCCTGATAAAATTAAAAATTTTCATTTATTTAAATTACCAATAGTTAGGAAGTACTTTTAAAACGTTATTTTCGAACTTTTTAAAATTTGTGACACTGTTACGAGTTTACTGGTATTTCGATAAGATGCAAGATTTTCGGTAATTCGGTAGTTTTAACACGTGTTATTAGCCATTTACATGCTTCTACATAATTAATGCAGATTTATTTGTAGTTTTACTACTACGTAGAGTTCTACCACCAACGTTCAATCGAAGCTTCGAAGACATAGAGTCTTTGTGCAAGAAGCTTGGAGTAAGTCCCCACTAGAACGCTATTATCAGTCACGTAATAGACCGCTGACTTTTCACGTCCCGAATTCAAATTTGAGCAAATGTTTCGCTTTGTGTCGGTCTTTGTTGTCTTTGTGCTCACATTTTCTTCCTGTTATTTCGGACGAGACCGGACCGTCCTCCTCTTATTTAATTTCGGTCATATAATTTAAGATTATTTTTCTGAGGCCTATTTATAACATAAAATTTGTTATTTCAGCGTAAATGTTTCAGAATTAATGAAGTCAACTTTCTGCAAACAAGAAAGATAATTACTGAAAGAATCTCTTTCATGATATTAAAAATGTAATACCTATCAGTTTTCTCTAAAGATAAAATTAATAATTAACATAGCTTACGCTGAACTGGTATACTATAGGTATAAAGTTCCTAGTGTAGGTGAGTATATAACGTGAAGGTGGCTCTGTGTAAGGCTTCATATAGTACTGTATTATTATACCGCACAGCGTTTCGTAAGACGGTCGTTGCGGATATTGGAGATTTACCTAAGTGTGACGAGATCCCTACAAGACTTGCCATGCCGGAGCTCTCTCTATTCGAACCGAGCGTCACATACAATGGCTCCCCCACTTTTCGTAATAGTTTTCCCTGTTGTCATATCCTTCCTCAAATATTTTATATTGCCTCAGTTTCATTATATTTCGGTTAGTAAACGAAACTGAATATAATATTTCCCATAGTTCGATAGATATAAATATAGAACGATAGATATAAAAAATATTCCTTGCGTAATCGTTTCAACATAATATTTTTGTAACATCGCGAGCCGAAATATCTTCATGTAATCCTGTTTTACCGCGTTTACTTAACCCGTGTCACCTGAATCACGAAAAATAAACGTTATTCTCAAAGGCACGCTAACATTGGCCTCGTAAAAAGCTACAACGATAGACTTAACGTGGGGGTAAATGCAGGCGGCAGGTATGTCGGCGTGATGACAGTGCTACTGCTCCCTGCGGGCCCCTTCCGCGATCCTCGTAAATTGCGAATATTAGATTATAAGTACGGACTGTGGCGAGCAGCGCGGGGGCCATCAGCCGAACGCCGAACTCGCTCGCCGTTTTACATCGTGTCGTGATCTGAATCTGCTTTTTACCTATTCCCCGCTGCCTCATTCGCTAATTCGCTCGCGCAAATATTTCAACGCTGACACAGATTCGTTATGATATCTGCATGATAGCTTGAATTATTAACACTGTTAGATGTGTTCGTTGATTGACTAACAATCAAGCTATTGATACTGCACGGATAATATTTAATTCAAACACGAATTTGGTTTTTATATAAACAAATTAGCCAAATACTGACTAACTAGTTTAGACATGTAAGCAAAACAACATTTACCATTAACGCAGCAGTATAGCAAACGTTATATTGTGGAAAATAGCACGCGTAATGTGAATTTTCATTTCTATATTAGGTATAAATTAAATATGAATATAGGTGTGTATGTAGTTGTCGCACACAAGATCATATAGTCTCAGATGTTTCGAAGTAGTTTAATCCTGAAATTATTTTAATAGGATGCATTTCGCTATGTTCCTTATGCTGATCGTGATAATAACAGCAGCTGCGACGGTGTCAGTTTGCCTACCCCGCTCCGTAACGGCTTCATTAGGCGAGCGGTGCGCGTCGCGTGTTCTGAATCAAGAATCTTATATGCTTTGTACCCCTACATTCGTTATACACTTGCTTTGAACCTGTTTCTAATTCGATTCGACTGTTCAATTCGCTTTGTTTTAATTGAACAAAACTAACTACAGATGTGTTAGTTTCGTTTATTTACCATAAACTGAACTAGCCAAACGGTTATAATTGCATTTCAGCTTAGCTCGACACTTTCACAATTATGATCTTTTTAAAAACAAAAACACCATCTATATTATCGATAAAATCTTTTTAAAAGGTATCCTTTCGACTCTATTTAAACTCAAAGTCTGTAGACATCATTCAATCATACATACATACATACATATTATCACGTGTATATCCCATAGGGGTAGGCAGAGACATCAGGAGTACATCATTCCATTTGCCACGGTCCTTGCATACTTCCTTAGCTTCTTCCACTCTCATTAATTCTTTCATACAAGATCGTCGGTTTAGTGTACTATTCAATCATTACAGATATCAATCCATTGGAAAATAGAGACTTAAGAAGTTAATTAGCATCAGAACGCAATATATCACTTGTACATATTTGAATCAGTTCTTATTAGTTGCGTTCGTCCAAGTGAAGTTAGCAACTCGTTCTTACGCCGCTCGGGGAGAGACGCCCGCGCCGTCCAAGACGCCTACTCTCAGCGGCTTTGTGAACCACCCCGCATAATTACTTTGGAACTATGGGAAATAACTCACCGGACGATAAAGTACTTTTGCATTATTAAATGTTAACGTTTACGCGGAAACTGCTATGAATTGTATTTTTGTACGTTGGTATCAGAATATTCCACGTAAATGAAACCAACAAACATGAGAAATCTTTTACGTAAAGATGTAAGTACGAATTCGAATATTTTTTTTATTGACTACAAGTTGGCCCTTGACTGCTATCACACCTGATGTTAAGCGATGATGCAATCTAAGATGGAAGCGGGCTAACTTGTTAGGAGTAGGATGAAAATCCACACCCCTTTCGGTTTCTACACGACATCGAACCGGAACGTTAAATCGCTTGGCGGTACGTCTTTGTCGGTAGGGTAGTAACTAGCCACGGCGAAAAGCCTCCCACCAGCCAGACCAAGACAAATTGAGAAAAATCCGCCGGGAATCGAACCCAGGACCTCCGTCTTATAAATCAACCGCGCATACCACTGCGTCATGGAGGTCGTCAAAAATAAAACAAAACTGAGTTATAGATATTTATGTAAGTCTGTACAGAGTTCGAGAGAAATCATATCTGATGGGACAAACTTTTGCCAAGACAAATTATATGTAGCAAATAAAGCGGTAAAGTTTTACGATACGCGGGGTTATCAGAAGTGAGTCGGGCTATATTTAACGTACAAGTACCAAGCTACGTGGGCTGTATTTGCTCCACAACTGTATTAAATGGCGCTCGTTGCTTCTCATTATCTCGCTACCCCTGTAAATTAAGAACATATTATTACCATGTCGCCCGTCATCCCCGTTTACTAAACAAATGACGACGGTGTGCTGTTATTGCACAAATATACAACTTCTCTCTACATGGCGAGTGGGTAGTGACGTCCTAGGCGTGGGTTCGATTCCCACATCTGGAAAATGTTTGTGTGATGAGCATGGACGTTTGTTTATCTATATATTATAAGTATTTATGTATAATATATATAAAAATATTCATTAGTTATCATAGTACCCATAACACAAGCTACCTAAGCTTACTTTGGGGCTATATAGCGATGTGTGTAACTGTCCTATAGTATTTATTTATTTATTTATTTATCAGTATGTCGATTCTTGAAAAAAATACATTGCACGAACATCTCGCTTACATCTCATCGATCGTGTCATCTTCAGTTGACTGTCTGTCCAATATGACTAAATGTCATTTGAGAATACCAATTCCTGTTACATCGGCTTTACAACCGTTGTACATCGATTTAAAAACTGACTTGTTTTTCAAGAATCGACGTACAGTTTTTAAATCCTGTTAAACGAACGCTCATGTCAAAGCTTCGCAGGTATTTTATTTAAACCAGTCGCTAGTTCCGAGCGTTGTTTGTTAAGTTCCAACTTGAAGTATCTTTTAAAAATTCTTTTTATATACGTCAACCTGGGAAAAGTTCCACTTAGTTTCGTTCGTCTGCCCGACGCCGTATCGTAACTCCTAAGTAGAAACTACGCGAGTGGTTGCAAAACCCAGGGACGCTTTTAAGACGTTTCCATAATAAATGTCAGCTGCAGACTATAGTGTTGTGTTGATTCTTGAGTTATTTCTGATTTCATAAATAGATATTAGGTTCCCTTTATATTTTCATTTTCAAGAAATTTCATGAAAAAGTTTTATGACAAACGAGTAGAATGGGTTTATTTACAGTTGTGAAAAGCACATTTCATTGGGTTTTATTTATTTAATAATAATGAGCACATTTGTAACAATTAAACAAAATATAACGTATTAAAGCAATTTAATTCAATTTAAGTAATGATGCGTAAATAATTTTGGAAATTTTTATAGTCTTCACTTTGACATTCCACAATAACGTAGCTTTCTATTAGTGAAGTCATTTTGAAAATTGCTTTAGAAAACTTACTGTTACTTTTAGTTACTGACAAACTCTTCCTTTGTATAATATTAGTATAGATTAATTAAATAGATCATTCTCGTATATAGATCTTAGTATAGTTATTCTATTCTTAGAAGACCGTTTGAATTTGGATATATTAGTAAAGTGACAGCACAAACGTGTTTGTGTGTGTAAACTAGAACAACGGCAGCACAGCAGAAACGCATTGTTCAATTATTAAGAGAAGGGGAGGCGTTTAACATCAAATCCCAATTAGCAAAAACTTAAGGATCAGCAATCATTAACGGACAGTTGACAATTTGTAAACAAACTTATAAAATAAAAAATAAAAATTCGTTTATTTCAGTTTCTACCTTACATTAATACATGCGAGTTAGGAGCCTCCTTTTAGGAATAGTATAAACTAGCCCTGTACTAAACTATAAACTAACCGACTTATGCTTTCTGAACACTTAGTTTCACACCCAAACGAACCAGTCATACACTTATTTATATACTTTATTATTACAAATATTACCCGTCTATATAGCAAAACAACCACTGAGAGGCTTATTGATTACTAACGAGATATCTACACTATACAGTGGTTTGATTTGAAATTTAACATAGTCACTTCGTGGCATAGGGCGGATTTCCTTATACTCCGTCGGTAACGGTATCAAATTAAGCTCGCACAGCAGACATCTGCTGAGAAGAGTTGACAAGAAACTTAACAGTTGCTCTTTTTGCAAAAATTGTTTTTGTCTTAGTTTACAATGATTATTATTTTCAATTACAATTTGTATTAGTTCCTGTGTGAAAGGGAAAGTCTATCCAATGGCCTCAAGTCATATTTGACATTAATTACATAAAATGTAGTTTTTTTCTGTTACACTGGTATATAGGTATTCAGATTGAATTCCAATTCCGACCGAGGCTCGAAAGCAAGCGGTGCGGTGCGCGCGGCCCACTCGGCTCTCGCCCTTCATTCTACCAACGTTCATGGAACCCGATTCTGTGAGCGTAGAGATAAAACGTATGTTCATTTTATTTTCACATTTGTCAGCGTTCGTTTTGTGCCCACTAACATAAATTGGATGTGGAGGGAAACCTCGCAGGTGAATGTAAAATAGCCGGCTTTTCCCAAGATAATACCTCCAAAAATTTTACGACACCATTATGGGATTTATTGGCCGTGTCACATTTAGAAAGAATATTTTTTAAGTATTACTGCTTTCGTTTATCTATCTTTTTTATATATAATTCGCGGTGTCAAATGTTTTTTCTTTGATAGGAGTCAGATCATAAAATAATTTTAGATTTTTCAATTCAAGATTAATTTTACACATTACTATTGATAATTACCTAAGTTATATCTTGAATTATTGTGTATTCTATACTTATATATTCTACAGTTGAATAAAATACTGTAGTCGTGGCTCCTGGCAATAGGCCGCGTGTAGTAAACTCTGACTGACAGTAGCTGTCACATTTATATTAACAATTCGAAGAATTAGAATAGTATACGTAAATACGATGTAATACCGAAGTGTCTCGAATTGAGCGATGACGTCATTTTGACAATAGTGTTGCTGCCGTAAAAGTATAATAGAAAATTCGAGTAGTATTCAGGTAATTAATTGCGAATGAATAATCTTTGCGTAATAGGTATTTACATTTCATTACATTTATAGTTAAGTCTTGTTCAGTGACGGCATTGAGGTAAGTCATTCAACGACAATTACAATATCCTGTGAGCTGTAATGTTGAATAACAACAATTTATTGAAGTCTTTAGATATACTTACATCTATCTAGTTGTAATTTTAATTAATGTATTTCAAATAGGCTTTTATAAACGCACTTTTGAAATGTAAAACAACAGTAGCCCTTATTAGATATCATTCACACCCTACCAACCTACCTACGTAACTATTATTGCTGGCGTCCGTGTTGATGATTTTCGTATGAAGAGCAGCATTTCGTGCGTAGTTGCAATTTCGAAGTCATAGAGAATCAGGCCCCAGCTTATAAATAGCGTCTTTAGTGTCAGTTCACAAACTATGTGCTTACAAATGTACAACAGGACGACCGGCTACTGACAATAACTATTGTCTCGTGCACTAATGGTCGAACCAGGCGTTCAATTAAACGCACCAATTCGGTCACAGATAGCCCGTTAAACGCTACGCGCCGGATACTCGGCCGATGGCAGCCTCATTTCATTCTAAGCGACTTGTGCAAATACAGGCCTCTGTGTGTGGGAACAAATGGTAAACACACGGAGGGAAAGAGAGAACGCTTTTATTACGTCACGATGAGATTTTTGTTTATTGACTGTATATAAATTACATAAATAAGGGGTCGCTTTGTTGATTTCTGTTTACCCAATAACAGAGTGTTTAGTTACTTTTGCAGTTATTTTTAAATATAAATATATAACAGTATAATTTATTGAAAGAAAGAAAGAATACAATACTTATTCTAAAATAACAATACAAATTATGCCTATACGAATGGTGGCAAGATGTGATGATAAAGTTACAATGCCAGGTTATTTTTTTTACGTAATTTGAAAGTAATTAAATTTACTACAATTTACCACAATATGTATACAATATTATTCTTATTCGAGGAGAAATCGACTGTCCCTAAGTTAGGTATAGACCTGTGTTTTAGGCGACAGTGCTCTCCTTATAAATATGACTAGTTTTAACAGAACAAAGTTGCAATTTACAGGTAAGGCAGATAATCTTAATTGTAGTTTTAATAATAACCTACATAAATTATTACAAACAATTTTAATAATTTATGTAGGTTTTAGAATTACATTTTTTATATGTATATCTATTGTCTAAAACAAAGAATTCGATGTATGTGTGCTGTGCGTGTGTGCATGTGTGTGCGTGCGTGCGTGTGTGTGTGCGTGTATGTGTTGTGCGTGTGTGTGCCAGTGTACTACTAAACTAAAACTTCTAGCATCTTTTCAGTTTCGGCGTATGTTTTTATATGTTATGTAAGTAATACTTTGAGAGTGAAATATTACTCTACCTATTTTACTATATGTCGCTTTAGGCTTAGGTCAAGCTTTTGACCTTTGATTAGTTAAGATTAATCTAAAATGGGAATAGTGTAAATACCCGTCGACTAGTTAATAAAAGTATTGAGTGGCATGCAGAGAATAAAATTATAAATATCTCACTAATATTATCTGTGTATTTTGTGGTTTGTTTTAAATCTGACAGTCCATTTATACAGGCCATGTAGAACAAACTACAAAACATAAAAACAATTCTAAAAACGTTAAGTAATATTTGTTACTGTTGTTGTTATAAGTTGTAGCGTTTTCTATAACTTATAGGTCAAATAATTAACTAATGAAAATCGTGCCTGTAAGTTTTGCTTCATAAATATTATCCTCATGGCCCGTTACCACGACCTGTCGATAAATTAATGGAAGGGCCGACGTCACCTGAAATTTTATGTTTCCTTTCTTTCTTAGCACTCTTCGCTTATATTTTATTACCGCCGACCTTTTCGCAAGGTGAAACGATAGCCGATAGCTGTCATTTAAGCAATTTCCTTAAAATCCAATCATTATTTATTGTATCCATATTATTGTACTTCGGGGTACAGAAAGGAACATAAAATCTCGGCAAATTCTGGTACACTATAATACCATTAGCACTGGCATTTTGATACGTATTTAACTGTTCTGTGTGGCTGTTACCGTAAATATACGACTACTTCTAAGCGAAATATACTTTCGGATTTACGGTACACGAGGTTCTGGAGGTATATACTCATTCTTATAAGTCTGCTGTGTTTTCCTGAACATTAAAAATGTATATCAATAAAGGTAAAAAGGTTAGGATTATTAAATGAAATAACATATTGCCATAACTATAAATTTCAGAGCCGACGAAGATCGAACCCGTCTCGTTTTGAATAATGATGTATTTGGCGAGTGCAAGGACGATTACATCCGTCTTGCATTTGTCTGGTTTTCATTTTCTAGAATGCTTTACAATAACAATAAGCGGGATATCATGTGTAATGAAGGTTGCTGTTACAATTAAGAATATTTATCGTGCGAAGTAACATTATTAAGCTATTGTATAGCTTCTATCGCGGGCCTTGAGCGTGGAGACCAAATCCAGAAATTCCGTAACGAAAAAACCCAACACCCTCTCAATATCAAAAGCACAATTTCGGCAACGACGTCATCGGGGAACGTGGCCTAGCTAGCCCAGTGCAGATAGCCTCAAACATAATAAAAAGTAAAAGAAAATCACAGTAGGATGAAACCCATTTCAAAAGGAAGAGAATGCCATAAAAATTAATGGAAAAATAAATTACGGGCGATCTGAGGTCGGGAAGGGGTAGAGGGTGAGGGTTTAGGGGTAAAAAACGGATTTTCTCGATTTCTGGCAAAACTAAAAGTCCTATGGGAAAGAGTTATATGGCAAAGTTGTAGGTAATAAAAAGATCTAAAACTTTTGTTTCTACACTTTTTTCACATAACCTCAAAATTTATGTAAAAAATTCAAAAAACCAAGTTTTTGGTTTTTTATTTTTATCTTTTACAAAAAGTTTTTTTTTAACGAAATTTTGTGAAAATTTACCTTTTTATGTCCTAAATACGCTGTAATTTATTTGATTAAAAATATTTATTTTTTCACCTTATTTTGAATTAATATCGAAAAAACACCCTAATTTTCAATCGAAAATTCACCTGTCAAAATATCAGCTTTTTTCAAAAAGTTGGTATGGTTTCTGTTTGTTGAAATCTCTACTTTCCGAAGATGAAAAAATATATATATGTTACTATAGTAAACCTTCTCAGAAAAGGCAAAACCTAGGCTAACGGTTTTTACAGCTGCAATGAAAATGCAGGCGTAGATGCCTATTTATTACTATTTTAAGATAATGTAGGTCGCTCAGGTATATACCTGAGTGACCTACGAAACATTTTAGCCTACTAAAAGGTCACATTACAATGTCAACATAGAAAAGTGGAGACGGGGCTAGGCGGATCTGAGCTTTGTTGGGTCTACATACTTTTTTTAACACTGAAAAATGTGTTTATGCAAAGATATAGGGCAGCTAACTTCTCAGAGGGTATGTAGGACTCATCGGCTGAGAACCAACCGGAATACCCGCTAAAACCAAGCGATGTTCCTTCCAATCGTCTGGTGATTGGGTGCCGGGAGCATCGTAAATCTTCCGTAACCTAATTAGCGGAGTCCACCGAGCCAGACCCTCAACTGGGCCTTATTACATACCTGTTATTACGTAGCAGCAGTATAAACCGTTAGCCTAGTTTTTGCCTTTTCTGAGAAGGTTTACTATGGTAACATATATATATTATTTCCCCACCGGAAAGTAGAGATTTTAAGGAACAGAAAGCACAATAATTTTTTGAAAAAAAAATATATTTTGACGGACAATTTTTCGGTTGAAAATTAGGTTATTTTTTCGATATTCATTCAAAATAAGGTGTAAAAATAAATATTTCAAATCAAATAAATTATAGCTTGTTTGGGACATAAGAAGGCAAGGTTTCACCAAATTTTATGAAAATAAAACTTTATTTGTAAAAGATAAAAATAAAAAACCAAAAACTTGGTTTTTGTATTTTTCACACAAATTTTGATTTTATGTGAAAAAAGTGTAAAAACAAAAGTTTTAGATCTTTTTATTATCTACAACTTTGCCATTCAAGTCTTTTCCATAGGACTTTTAGTTTTGCCGGAAATCGAGAAAATCCGTGTTTTACCCCTAAACCCTCAACCCCTACCCCTTCCCGACCTCAGATCGCCCGTAATTTATTTTTCCTTTCATTTTTATGGCATTCTCTTCCTTTTGAAATGGGTTTCATCCTATTATGATTTTTTTTGGTTTTAAAAATTATCGACCCTGGACTAAGCGGTAAGGTGCTCTAAGTGCCCGGATTGCCAGAGAGACGCGAGTTCGAATCCTGTCGGTTCCGCAATTTTTTTTTTTACAAGCGTGACATTTCAAAGTCCTTTTTTTACAAGCGTGATATTTCAAAAAGTCATTATAAGTTCTGGTATTTATCGATAGATGGAAAAACTAAACGGTTACTTTTTAGTTAGTTGATAAAAAATGCTATGCAATAGCTTTACTGCGGCAGTCTCCGAGTGCCACACGTCTTTTTTTATATTTATGGGTACATATAAATGTTCTTGGAAAAAAATACGTTGACATTTCGTATCTCTTCAATAAAGAGTTTTATTTTAGTAGGTTATTTATGATATCATATTAATCAGCCTTTTTATCAACCAATACAGGTTCAAGCCTTCCTTTTGATCCTTTAAGGGAGGGGATTAGAATTTTTATAATATAATGTACAGAACACTATTTATGCTGTGTATAACTTTCTATAGTTATTACGCGGTATTGTTAGAAGTAAACGAAAACATGCTTAACAGAGTAAGGAGCATCTTCTCTTTTATTTAAGCTCAAGATTTATCACACTTCGTTGATCTAGTGCGCGATAGAGAGTGAATATAAATTTAAAGATTTATCGACGGGTGCTGAATAATTTCTGCAAATGTAAGACGTGGTTACGTCTCCTTCATAAAAATGGAGTTGCATTTTCGGTTACGGCCTTCTCCTATTCATTTCTACAAAGACAAGAAAAACAAGAATTTGCAAAGAAATAATGTAGCGAGTGTATTATATTAAATTAAAGGCCTCAATACATTTTTCTCTTCTTCAATTGTGAAGTTTAACAGTACATTTTTATTAGTAGTCTGATGGTATGAATCTTGAACGGCAAATTTATTTCTCAGTGAATGAAGACTCCTTTAGGAATTGAAAATTCTGCCCTTCAATAATAATTCAAAGGAGAACATAGCAGTTTTTACAACAGTACATTATTTCCCCCCCGCGGTAACTTCAAACAGCAATTTATTTTATGTGGAGTCAGATATTGATGCGAATCTCGCCGTGGCTATTTTGACCCTGGGGTTCGTTCCGTGCCGCATTACGGACACCTGTGCAACACGTAGAACGCTAGTCGGAAAAAGTCCCTACACTTTTCGAACCGTAATCTCAGCGGCACACTCGCATCGCAGTAATATTCGCCTAATAAATACTTCCCATTCCGAACATTCAGTATGTACCTATTGAAAGTTCGAAAATTGTTATTGGAAATGCGGACCCAAATATTTTACGCGCCCTGTTATATTGCAGGTACCGCGTGTTTTGGCACTAATTCTGATAGTTTACACGCTGCTCTTTTGTAACAACTGCTGCTGCCGCCATATATTATTATTACTTTTCATTATGGTTATCGTGTTAAAACTCTCATCATCATTATATTCGTACATAATTTGTATTATTCCAAGCGACGTTGTTAACCGTTTTTTTTATTTTTTCCCAAATTTAGCGGAGTCTAAGAGTATAAACCACATAAAAATGTGGACATTAGAATGCAGATGATGAATCGTTTTCAATAGTTATTATTATATTTGACGGCCGAGTGGCGCAGTGGGTAGTGGCCATGCTTCTGCGTCCTAGGCTGTGGGTTCGATTCCCACATCTGAAAAATTTTTGTGTGATGAGCATGGATATTTTCCAGTGTCTGGGTGTTTATCTATATATTGTAAGTATTAATGTATAATATATATAAAATATTCATCATAGTACCCATTACACAGGCTACCTAAACTTACTTTGGGGCTATATAGCCATGTGTGTAATTGTCCTATAATATTTTTTTTATTTATTTATGAACTACTTTATAGAAATGTAAACTTCTCGTTACTAGATACGATGCAGTTTGAATAAACAACACTTCAAACAACATTAACGTAGTTTTAACTGTAATTTAGAATTTATTTATTCAAACCTGTTGATAAGAATAAAAATTTTTGATAGATACATTAAAAGGTTTTTTTGAAGCCAAGTGTAACTTTCTCTATTCATCATTCACTTAAAAGTTTATTGCAATTAATTAAAGAAGTCAAATCAGGAGCATTGTAAACTCTACAAACCCATATAACTTTTAAAAGCTAATCTCCCCGCCAGAAGTTTAGTAGGCGTAAAAGTTAGAGTCTTCATCAATCTAGTCCTTAAACTCTCAGAAGCGGAAAGGGAATTATAAAGTTTTATATTACATGACGATGTCGGATATATATTCAAGGTGTTTTCTAATTCAAAAAGGTCACTTTTATATTAGTTTTACGGAGTCGCCCTTTCAGATCCGATTAACATCTTTGATCAGCAAAGGGTAGGTATTTGTTTTGCGAATTAAACTTTGTTTATGTTCCCCCGGCACGCAGGTAGAGCTGTGATTACGCCAATCACCTCTCATTGTTCCAGTGAGAGAGCCGCTGAATTACAGCGACACACTAAAACCTGGGCCGATAAATTTACTACGCCGCACGTAAAACAATACACATTTATTTCAGCAATTTTGGGCTCAATGTGGTAAATTAATCTAGCTAATCAAACTGGGCTTTTGTATACCAATACTCGTCTGGTAATGTTTTAATTAATGTGTTACATTGCCCAAACTTCAATTGCCTGAACTTTCATTGATGAGTCACTAAGACCTGTCTTATATTTATCAGTGTTGGTTTAAAATAGTCTACAAAAAATTATGTTTAACGATGATGCTTATTACAACATGAATCTTTTTCAATTTTAAATTCGAATAATTTATAATCTTATGAAAAAATGTTTCTGCCTTTGATCTTATATCATTATCATCCAACTGGTGTTAATATAATTTAGGTGATTTTATTTAGAATATTGCACGTTTGCAAATTTTTATAGGATAACATGACTCTGCCGATCCGTGTGTAAGCAAAAAAAATTAATTAAAAAAATAAAAAATTTGGTTATGTTAATTATTGTAACCACATCTTTAAAGACATTGCAATTAAAGTTTAAGGATTTTATTTAAAGCGAACTAGCAAAGCATTTGTGTGTTATAGGTAACGTCCTTAAAGTAGAAAGCTTAGGTAGCCACTGATTAGGTTCGTTGAGCCATGATTCATATAAGTGTTTCAAAAACTATACAGTTAACTAGGATACGATTCAGATAAATGACTGCAGTGCTTCATAGCAACGTCCGCTTCCGTAGGTTCTGGAATTAACAAAAACTGATTCTGTAAAGAGTTCATTTGCATTTTCCGTTGGTGACTATATACTAGGTATGTTTTCGTTTTATTGGATTGGTAAAATATTCGAAAAAATTAATATTATACCTGTTGTTCAATCAACACTTCAACAGTCAACACTCCAAGGTTCTGAAAGTGGACTGAAAACTAAGAAACCTTAGTTTATAACCCATCGTATATAACCCTTAGCTTATTATTATTATTTTTTTATCGACTACAAGTTGGTCCTTGACTGCTATCACACCTGATGTTAAGTGATGATGCAATCTAAGATGGAAGCGGGCTAACTTGTTAGGATTAGGATGAAATCCACACCCCTATCGGTTTCTACACGACATCGTTCCGGAACGCTAAATCGCTCGGCGGTACGTCTTTGTCGGTAGGGTGGTAACTAGCCACGGCGAAAGCCTCCCACCAGCCAGACCTAGACAAATTAAGAAAAATCCCAATCTGCCCCGCCGGGAATCGAACCCAGGACCTTTGTCTTATATATCCACCGCGCATACCACTGCGCCACGGAGGTCGTCGAAGTTATAGGTGTAACTAAAAAATTAATTCGAAAATTTTTGCTTATAGTTAGCCAAAATACAATTATACTTTTCCCTTCAATTAAGCAAAAAGCTTATGTTACTAGGAGGTATGACATTGTAATTAGAGCTCGATTTTTAATGCATACCCTATTGAGGCTTGATTTAAGTCTTATCTAAATGCATAACTTCAGAAAGGGAATAGAGTCAAGAAATTAAAGTTTAGGCGATGAAAATCGTAGAAAGGTCCGTGAGTGTGACGTAAACCGCAGAGCGGGCGGAATGCCGGCGTACACGGCGCTAAATCTCGCTGAGTACATTACCGTTTTCCAATATCTAAAGCAAAGCGCTCGCCGCGGCCCCGCTCCTAGAATAACAAAGAACTGCGTGGTTGAGATATTGGAGCACTAATGGACTGCGGTATTTATGAAACGACCTACTTTATCACAGAGTTCTTCTATCTTTATTTGTTAGAACCTTGAGATTACGATAAATAATACCGGCTCGGATCTAGTGTGAGCGCAAACTAAGGGGCGCATCCTCCCATTCGAGCTTAATTGTAACTAATATCTTTTTTGAGTAATCCCCCGCCTCTACTAATTCTACGTTATTATCTAAACATGTAAGAATGTTCTTTCATATTTACCTTACCTATTTATGTATCGTGTCAATATTAAGTATTTATTTTTGTTTAGTGTTTAATCTAGGGGTAACCATTACCTGTGCACATGGTACTGATATGCAAAGTTACATCTTTATAGAACACAATGATTAGACACCAATAAAACCAAAAAAATTTACATTGGTAATTTTTTATTTAAGTTGATCTACTGGTTTTGTTGTAACGATATGAAGCTATTTGAATTATAACTCTCTTTAGGTGGTTGTTGGATCTCCAGGTGGATCTTACGGTAATCACGATTAACTCATACGAGCATTTTATCTTTTTTTAATGATATTTTACTGATAAATGTATTGACGATCATGTCGAATTCAAATTCAAAATCGTTTATTTCAAGTAGACTTAACGTGCAAATTTAGCTTTACTTGAAACCTGTCACCCAAAGCCAAAGAAAGCCGTCTACATACGTTTTACTTCCAAACCGTCCTCAGATTAAATTGACTCTATAATGTTCAATTGTGACTTCAGAGAGAAATGTAGGAAGTGGTTTTTGTCGCTTTGGATTTTCGCGGAGAATAGCATAAAACTTGTAAATAATTGAAGATAAATTATCAGTTGTAGCAAACAAATGTATCAATGTATCAGACTTTATTTAATTTGTTCGAAATGCGCTATACACGGTGAAGCTAAGTGCGGCGGCTCAATTCCGCACAATCAATCAAGGCGGCTGATGAGGGTGCACCCACTCGGCCGGCTAGTGCGGCGCCCGCACTACTTAACTCGTTGAGCCAATCGATAATTGCTATCGATACGGATTGGCAAATTAATTCACTTACTTAATAACTCGCACGCTGAATCCCAACGTCCGGAAAATATTTTATCTTGCACCGGATTTTCATAAATTTAAAATTACCCCTCACCAATTCCTATTTGGCAAACTTCCACGATGACAAAATGGATTTATTTTTATTCCGCTAAATTATAGACTCATTAATGCAGCAATCAATATTGTAAACCTTCGGGGTTTTTAAACTTTGTTGTAAAGATTTGTTATTATAATTAAACAAACCATTGCCATTGTTTTTTTATATCACCAGCATTGTAATAGTACTTATTAAGTTAAGTAATATTAGTAAAAAAAAAATAAAGAATAAAAAACAAAGATAAAACTTTTATTAATATTTCCATTAAAATTGTAAACTAGATGATAGTTACACATTCCAATCAATTCCATGCCGGTATATTCATCTAAACGTGCGTGAGCTTTAAGAGAAGTGAGGTTTCGATCGGGGTCCGATCGCTTCGGGTCATACGGGGGCGTTCGTGTGCAATGTTTCGTGATCAAATGCGAGTTACATGTAAATGTATGTTATTTCACACGGCGCAGGGTGGATTGCGGCGCGTCGCCGGTAGCCTGTAGCCTGTAGCTTGTAGCCTCCATCATAAGTCAGCACATACTGCAATGGCGCGGTCCCTGACGCCCGGGCTATATGGCCCGTGAATAATCCTCCCCCCATAATACTAGATGTAATGGTTTGGAATTAAACAATTAGTTGTTTTCTTTCTGCCTCGTCAACGATCGACCACCGATTCATTGATACCTGTGTACACTGATTCTGTACGTGTATCGATGTTTTTTTTCCTTTTTTTCTGTGCTAACCAGCAATCAAGCTGTACTGTGGTAAAGCAATAGCTTTTATGTGCTTCTCTCTCACACATGTGATGAATCCCTTGTACGAGTTCCTACGTACAGAATTTTCATTTCCATATGAATATAAAACCTCTAGCGTATAGAACTCGTATTTGTTTATTATCCGTAACGACCGCTTCATCCTATATTCCATACAAAACAGTCAAATGTCACAATGAAGATTTCAAAGCTTTATTTATTTCATGCTGAGGGTCTCGTACAGCATCATATGACAAATCGTAGTTAATCTCGACGATAACGCAAAAAAAATTTTTTTAAAGTTAGTAGTAGAAGATATCAGGCCCGACGCTCGTGCCATCTCCCCTCATGGCTTTACCCGTTCAATGGTCCCTCGGTCTTTTTTAGCTTGTTTCTTATCTCTGTGTAATTACTTTGTTGTTTTGTCATTGTTCAGTGTTTGACCTCTTTTCCCTTTATCAAATAAATTTTTAAAACATTTTAATTCACGAAAATATAAACCATCTTGCGCATTGAAATAAAACATTGACTGTGGCTCTATGGGTTTTTAATAATAATTGAAACATTGTTGTGTAAAAAAATTATTATAAATTATCCCAAAGGCCTCCACTGTTAAACAGCCGGATTCAAATCCGAGAGGTAAAGGGTACGATCCCGGCTGTTAGACTATTGTACTATACGCCATGAATTTAAAAACTTAAATTTTTGAGAAGGCTGACTTTACGACAAAAAGAAAAGCTGTTTTACAGCAACGGTATACTTTAAATTACAGTAAAAACATTATCTTACAAAAATAGTTAAAGTTTTTCTAATATCCAATTAGTAGAAACGTCATTTCGAGTTTTAAAAATAAATTGCATGTAGGTAAATAATATCATGTTTATTCATGTACTCGTAATTTGCCAGTTTGGCTCGACACGTCTAACTAGAGTTACATTACAGTTTTTCGTGTTAAGTTTAGTTGGCGTAACGACGATTTATGCTTCTAGTTTGTGGTTAATAAGCTTAGCCTTTTTATTTCACTCGTTACAGGAAGGCAAACAAAGGTAGTTAATTTTAATTTCATATATAAAATGAGCATCTTTTTTCAGGTTATATCCAGGTTTATAGTTGCATTAGAATTTAAACTATCGCGATTGTTATCCATTTTATCAAAAATATAACTGCTGAAACTCACGTCACGGTTGTCGGAGTATGCCCGACTAGTTTCGAATCCATACAGGGTCCTTAGTCATGAGCGCACCGGTCCTTGACGACCTCTGTGGCGCAGTGGTATGCGCGGTGGATTTATAAGGCAGGTCCAGATAAATTAAAAATGAGGTAGAAATCACTAGTCATTTTTCTTCTAATTTTTTTCTTTAACTTGTTAATGAGAGATTCATGACAATTAATTAACTTAGAAACGTAAAACTAATTAATATATGCAATGTCTTAGAAAATAGTGGATTTTTTAAAATAACAATAACATAATTTTAAATTTATTAACTTAACATGGTGTGATACAGTCAAGGTCTAATTTGTTTGTTGACAAAAAAAAAAATGAGTTTGCTTTGGTATAGTCGGCGTGAAGCAAAAATATTTCGACAACCGTGACGTGAGTTTCAGCCGTTATATTTTTAAGTTTATAGTTGCCTTTTGTAAAATGAAATTTTAGAAAATATAATGCCATGTATTTTTTAAGAATATTCTAATAACTCTAAACTCTATGAGATATCGTTATAGATCTCATGTTGAATCTTAAAAAGTATGATGCTCAGGAGTACCGTTTGTTTATTAACAAAATTAAAACATAAAATTACTAAATCTGGTAGTACACAGTTCGCCTCTAAACGTTAAATTACCTTCGTTCGGAAAGTTAGTTACATGTATAAATTTTATAACATCGTAAAGGTGGTGATTGAGAGTCGAAACGTTATGGCTTTAATTTAAAATTTCTAGACGAGTATGTTATATGCCGCCCCCGGTGCTATAATATTCGTAAGGTGAGTGGTACATCGTACGTGTCGCCGGGAGGGGGTGCAGCTCATGTGCACCTGCGGATATTGCCACGTAAATCAAATTTCTTATTTCTTCTCAACACTTATTTTTGCCTTGGATGTTTGCTGAGAGCCGCTGCATCTTTTATACCGCTTGCCATCGTTTATGACGATTTATGTTAATGCAAACTTTATCCCCTTGTAACTAGTTTTCATGCCAGATTATAGTTGTACTAAAACTATACCTTAATATTCATATTTTGTTAAGACGATAACAAATAAATCATATTTTTAAGGCTTAGTTTAGAACAAAATAAAAAAAGAACTGTCTGTGCAATAAAATGCATACAGGGTGTCCCACAGCTGTGCCACATGGAGGAAAAGTACCTTAATTATTGTAGATGGAACATTTTACTGAAAGAAGACTTTATTTTATTTTTAAAAACAATTTAAACTGCATTCAAACATTTTCAAATAATTGCCTGGTTGAACCGGGATTCGAACCTGGTACATACTCGAGGAAGTCACACTGTTTTATCATATCGTTTTCGCCTTTATCATAAGGATAATTCTAAATAACATAACATAAGAAATGACAACATTCACTGACAAATTTTTGGAAAATTTTCATAATGTACGGGCCTTGTCGTTGCTCTTCTTTAAAAAAGGTATTCAAGACTTGTAAGCATCACAAAATACTCAAATGACAATATTTATGACATTAAAAATGTAACATAGTAAAATTTACTGTAATACGAGTAGCTAAAGGAAAATTAAGTTAACAATCTTTTTAAAACAAAACTTGACACATACCTTTGTTTGCAGTTTTAAGTTATCTTTTAGTATTTGGCAACGTAAAGTATCGGAAACTGGATCCGTGCTTGGCTACACACGATATTGATAGTAGGTAAGTTGGTACCTACAGATAAAACAGATATTCGAACACTCTGGTACAGTTCGTGTACTTTTGTTATTCTTTAAATAAATTTCTCTAGAACTTTAACTAGCAAGTTAAATGTTTCAGCAGGTAATTAGTTCTTGACTCCAGTTTCACCTAATGTTAAATATGCAATCCGCTATGGTAATGCGGTAATTTGGAAAGAAAGATTCATTGGTTCTAATAAACCTTAAGAAGTACTCGTATATGCTCACGTACGGTCACGGCCCTGTCTGTCAAGTATTGAAGTAGTTCTAATAAGATTGAAATAATAGGTATAGAAAATTTAGCGCTTATGGTGACAGAATTCAAAGCATTGCATTGCAAATGTCATTCTATTGTAATTTATGCGTTGCGGCCTGGCCCGTTTTACAATTAGTAGTTTATGTTGTTCAATGCAAAATGTACTAAATCGATGACAGAAGGCTAGCACAATAATTGTTGCGTAGCTACGAGTATTAACACGGTATGATAAAGTGAGAATTCGTCATTCTATAAAAGCAGTAAGTTAAATAAGCCAGTCTGTTTTTAACTGACGAAAAAAACGGAGGAGGTTTTCAATTCGACACATATATATATATTTTTTATATGTATGACCACGCATAACTTTTTACAGAGTTGTCCGATTTTGATAATTCATTTATTAGAAAGAACACACTTCCAAGGTGGTCCCATTGTCATCATGTTAGGATCTGATGATGATATCCTGGGAAAATTGAAGGAACTCTTCAAATTTTATAGGCACACTTGCAGCGATTTTGGTTTTAGTATAAGTATCGGTAGCTTTTTGGCTACAAGGCTACTATGACAGTATAGTACGAGTACGTTACGTGGCGATAAATCACTAAAAAGTAAGAAATAAAAATTTTTAACAAAAAATAGAACCGACTCAAAACGCATTAAAAGTAAAAAATAACTGTGTCATTTAGTTGCTTTAATTTACTTTAGCATATCTGTAAAGTCGGTGCCAGAAAGTTTAAGGAACATTTATTGAACGTGGGAAAGCAGATTGTGGGTTCTAGGTAACGTCTTTAAAGTAGAAACCTTGGCTGGTACCGACTTCTAGATATGCTTAAGTAAATTAAAGCAACTAAATGACACTGTTATTTTTTACTTTTAGGGCGTTTTGAGTCGGTTCTATTTTTTGTTAAAAAAATTTTTTAGATACAGTTTATACTTGAACAAATGAATGTCTGGACTGTTGTTAGCGGTTAACTCCCATTACCACCAGCATCATAGGAAGATTGATGCTGTCATATGTACTTATTGTACTTAAACTTAAACAGATTTTCGGTTTTAAAAATTGACAAAAGTTGATCATCACAGGCTTTAAGGCTCTTTGGTTTGTGTTCACTTTACCAATAAAAGTGATTCCAAGTAATAAAATAATTAGCGCCATTGTCTGCCAGTGCGCATAACTGGCGTAAATTACAGTTGTAATAGCCATTTGTATGCCGATAGGATTAGAATTTAATGCAACTCGTGAGTGAGGGAAATTACTCTAACGTTGCGGTAGTTACGTCAGCACTCTGCATAGTAAGAGAGTGCACTTTCCAAGTTTTTCTTTTACACCAGGGCTTAAGTAAATTACTTTCCCAGAGCTGGTATTGTGTTATTTTCAAATCAAATGTAAATGATTAAACTTCAAGAGCTGTAGAGTTGCTTGTTAGAGCGCTCGTCCGGGAATGTATAATGCTGTTATTCTTATTTTTGCGCTTAGCATATTTTATGGGTACATGATGCCTAACTTCTTTGCCTGTGGTCGATCAGCTCAAATCAGTCTGTTTATTTTATTGTAGCCTAAGGAATTTTATTTTCAACATTAGTGTTGAGTAAGGCCCTTATTCCACCAGCGTTTTGCGAGCGTCAGCGTTCCTTCAACGTCTGCGCAGCGTCGATGTCGCGTTAACGTCGCGTTGACGTCAACATTTCGTTTCTGTGAACAATCAGAGAAAAAATAGCCTTCGACAAGAAACACTACTCGGTGAAAATAACGTAAAAAAGAATAAGAAAATATCATCGTCACTTCTGGGAAAAACTTATATGGTCCAATCGATTGCAAGAAAGTAAATATTTCGCACTGTACTCTGATAGTATTAAAAAAAAACGAATCTGAATTTTATTAATGTTGCGAATGTCAGAAACTACATACGGAAGAGAGGCTTGTTATAACTTTGAGGTAAGAAAAATACATACATTTAAATTTGTCATACAGGTTGTTAAAAATGTACGTGATTGTACTTGTTGTCAATAAACGCAACGTCGACGTTGCGGTAACGTTGAAGGAACGCTGACGCTCGCAAAACGCTAGTGTAAGAGAGGCCTTATTAAATACTCTTATGCCCTCTCCTATAAGGAGGGAGGCCTAGCCATGTAGTGGTCCGTTAATAGGCTGATAATGATGAATTAAATACTATGTTGGTATAGAGATATCAACTTTTTATTTTCACTTTCACAATAAGTACGTCACGTAGTACGATAACAGAAAAACAAGAAATTGGTAAAATGTTAACTAGGTACGCGTGTTATTCCAAAAAACAAACCTAATTTTCATTTTAAATGATTCAGGAATGGGAAAATCACTCATCTTACGGTATCTTGCAAATTAATTGTGGAATGACAGAGCACAACGCCCGCTCTCTTAATGCACGCTCACAAAGCGAAACGGCTTGGGCGGCACCGTAGTGGCACGTAGCGGTTGTGATTATCATAATGACGTGGTGGCCGCGCTTTTTGCGGCGTTCCTTCTACTACGGAACTCGACACCATTTTGGATTTTCCAGTTCCTGTGCAGCGAGAAACGCATCGCAGCTGAGCTCGCCGTTCATCCTACGCGGCTCGCCTTAACTACTCTGAGACTCTTATAAATTATGCAAGTCTCCATAATCCACGCCCTAAATGCCGTCTCCGCCGCCTCAATTATTCATCCGGGTGGTTTGATGTTTTAGAAAATTGTCTCGATACTCAAGACGGGTGACACTGTATAATTCAGCGATGTAATGTGCTCTACGCAGCTGGCGCTAGAGCCTGCGGTTTCGTAAGCTCCTCTCTTCGCGTTATCGTATACGTCCATATAATATGGTAATGCTTGACCTATATTATACTCCAAACTTACCACCTTAAGACGGAACGTATTATCAAGGATTCTTTAGATTTATATTTATAAATGCAAATTTCATTCTAATTATACATGACTAATCTTTAAATTTCAAAAAAGGGATACATTTCTTTTTTCGAAATTAGATTCCCGTAATCATTCGCTTCTCTTCTTCTTCTTCAGTAGCCCTTTTCTACCATAATGATGTAGGCCTACTTTAACCTTTTCCAATTTCTTCTATTTTGGGCTCCCAGTATCCAGTTATTGCCCGCCATCTTGATGATATCGTCCACCTCATTCGCATTTGTCAAAAATATCTGATAAACCTATGAAAGTAGGATGTATATATTATAGTCCTAATGTGTGAATTTCTCTTCAGGATTCCGAAGGAGATACACCATTGCACGACGCAATATCGAAGAAGCGCGACGACATATTGACTTTGCTGTTGGACCACGGGGCTGACATGACGCTCACGAATAACAATGGATTCAACGCTCTGCACCACGCTGCACTCCGAGGCAATCCAAGGTAACTTTATACAAAATATCACAGGCGATACATATTTTTCCTTAAAATATTCCTCGGTTATAGTTGTTGGAAAAGAAATGTATTTTTCCCTTGTCGTTCTAACTTTATGCGTAGGCACTTATTGTGTTTTATGACTCGTAAAAATAAGTTACCCGGAGTAAACAAAACCACACAGGCGCAAAAATTCCTTCCTTCTAAAGTGAATTGAGTAAGCGACTTGTAGTTTCACCTAAATTGGGTCGTCCGTGTGCGTTAACTACGTATATAATAGAGGCACGCGTATCTAAATAAGACCTTTATTCCTGGACTTTGAAATAAACATAACGTCGCTTGTTGTCCGTCATTATCCCTAGGAAAATGGGTAGTTATGAGCGAGCCTGCCGCATAATAAACTGCTACGCGCCTAATGTCGCGGTCGGGAGCGTCTCGTGTGACGTCTTTATTACTCCCCTCACTCCCCGCCACTACGCGAATGTACACGTTACCCAAGCAATATATTTAAATTATCTCTACGACGCACATTTACTTTTTCCTATTTCAAAATTCCAACAAAAAATATAATGTATGACCATTTTTAGGGTTCCGTAGCCAAATGCAAAAAACGGAACCCTTATAGATTCGTCATGTCTGTCTCTCCGTCCATCCACCAATTTTTTTCGAAACTATGAGAATTATACTGCTAAACTTGGTAAGTGAACCGCTTAAAGATTTTCACTCAAAAATAAAAAATAATAAATTTTGGGGATTTACCATACTTAGAACTTAAATTTTTTTTATCAAACCCATACCTATGGGGTATTTATGAATAGCTCTTCAAAAATGATATTGAGATTTCTTATGTCATTTTTTTTCTAAACTGAATAGTTTGCGCGAGAGACACCTCCAAAGTGGTAAAACCTGTACCTGTAACCATGTAACTTCTAAAATAAGAGAATTATAAAACTAAAAAAATATATGATATACATTAATTACCATGCAAACTTCTACCTAAAATTGCTTGGTAATGATTCAAACGAGATCTAGTAAGTAGTTTTTTAATGCGTCATAATTCGAAAGCGCAATTGACCTTTCATTCAATCAACTCTAATATCAAAATAATGAAAAAAAAAAAGCGAAAATGCATAAACTGTGACCAAAAAATACACTTTTATTAAAACGTCGATCAAAGTTACAACGAACTACAAGGCTAAACCGACTCGCCATTGGGCAGTTTTTTTAAATGTTGGCAATATATTTTTATTGAAAATTGTTGCTTACAATTGTTCCTATATTAAAAACTTACATCACTTCGAACGAACGAGAATCGAATCCACGTCTTTTAGGCCTCGACCGCGAGAACGAGACATGGTTTCGACTCTTGTCGGTTCTGCAATTTTTGATTTTATGAAATTTGTATGAGAAAACTTAAAACATATTATCCAAACGATTCTTAAAAAGATTAAGTATAAAACAGAAATTCAATTTAAAAGTATTTAAGTACCTATACTATTGTCACTCTTTTTCATACACAAGGGACGAATTCAAGAGTCAGTTTATGTGAAACATTCAAGTTCAGGGTAAGTACTATAAAAAGTAATCGCCGTCGTAAAAACCGGTTTAATTCTATTAAATACCAGTTAAACCTTCGTTATCACCGTCTAAATCGGCGCCACGTGTAAATCGCATACAAATAAGCCTTTTTTAATTTATTTTTACTTTTCGCTTAACACACTGCAGCAATGAAATGTGAGGATGATCTGACTCGACATTATAAACAAAGGTATTTCGATTTTTAATATAAAAGGAAACTTAACGTATTTTATGAATCAGTGAACAAAAGTTACGTAGAATAATGAATCTCCGTTGGAGAGTCGTGCGTAAAGCGGTTTATTTGTGAAGGGTCCAAGCAGGCGCCCGAGCTGTGGAGGCTTGCCAGAAATTATTCCAGTCACGGGACGAGTCCTAGGGAAATAATACGAAATGCGCCTACGTGACCTGTTCATTATATGATGTACCCAAGTCGCGGTCACCTCTGTTCTAAGCGGTATCTTTGCTTTCTTTATACGACCCCAAATGGTTTCCAATCGGAGTAATCGACGTGACTCGTACCACATTGATACTTACATATATACATATATCGACTATGTACTATAATATAGTTGATAGAGAGAGTAGATCATAGATTAAAGACTACTAGATGGAGTAACGCGGCTGTAGGTTCAAGAGCGTGACAGACTTATTTCATTCGGCCTTTATTAGAAAGTGACACAAGATTATTTTTTGTCCCTTTCAGCGTGTTCGTTTTTATTGCTTGTCAAGAGTGGAGTTTGTGACAAGCAAGGGACATATCTGAGCAATTATTAGCTTTTTATTAAATTTGCTGATAAATAATATAACTTTGCGGTTACGATATTAATTTAATAGTTATCGTGCTATGGTGGGTTGTAATATTTTCGGCTGCAACAGTCGCAGCTAACAGAAAACCGAAGGAATTACGTTTCATACGTAAGTAGGCATAAACTTCATTGATTGATGATTTAAAGCTTAGATATGTTATTTTTTTAGCAAATTTCATGTATTATGCGTTTACTAAACTATCTTATATAAAGTAATATTTCGTATTTTACGATATTTTAAAACATAACGTTTTATGATGTACTTTAAATGTTGATATGTCATGTCAATAAGGCTGATTTGGTCTCACGAGTGGACACGCTATGGGCTGTATCTAGTAGTCTTTAATCTATGGAGTAGATGCATACATAGGTTCTGACGCAGCAGTTAAAATGACATTACGTTACCTTAGTTCTTGATTAGAAACTGTTTTTATTAGATAGATTAACTCGCCCATACCATAAATAAAAGTTCGGAATTAAGGCGTTAACGGTGACATAACGGCCCGAATCTTAATCTCCCCTCTGAACAAAAGAAAGCACTAAGACTTAGAACGCTAAAAAGTTTTTTTAAGATTGTTGTTTAATGGTAATCGAATAGAAGATTGTCGTAAAACGTTCCCGATTTTATCGCAAAATGAGAAGTCGCTCGCGACTTTTCCCATTCGACAAAAACGTTCGCTTCCCCCAGAGATGTAAAATCGTTTTATTTTATTACTTCCGCCAGTATATCGTTATATCAGAGGTATCCATCCCGTTCGGTTCGCGGGATTCTTAATAAAAATCAGAATCATATTTAATTCAGCAAACTTGAAATTTATACTACCGAGGAGCTTCAATTAAAACTTTTTTGGTTTCTCTATTTCTTTGCGCGATAAAAAGAATTATTTATCATCATGGCATTTTCTTTTTTCTATTTTATGTTGTCATCCTATTACAGATATTGTATTCGCATTACACTATTAAAAGTAATTTAAATAATAAATAATAAAAGTAAATCAGTACACGTGACATTTTAAAATAATACTCGTATGTTGAAAATTTTTAAATTATTTACAATACCAAAGGATAACAAAATTGATTATTTTGTTATCCCTTGGTAAATGGCAACTGGATTTGATCGTTTCTAATTTAATGTATTCGTTAAAATTTGTATAATATGATAATTACTACAGTTGTATTCAGTTACCTGCGTGACAAATACGCAATATCATATGTTAATAAATGGATTACATTAAAATATCTTTGATTTCATAATGCGTCAAAAGTTTATGATCCAATCTATGTTAGTAACAAAATTAACCAAAATTATTTACCGATTTAGGCTTCGTGGAAATGTAATGAACATAGCGTTCGCATTGTGATATAAAGTATCGATACGTATATATGTATTTTCCGAACACACAGTAACTTTCGTATTACGTTATTAAGTATCTATGCGTATATATTCCAACTACACTAAACCAATCGCGCGATAAAATATAATCAAATTTGTGCGTGGAATCCACCCCGGCATGCAGAGCGGAGGCGCTACGCCGCTGTGTCATTACGTCTGATTAGAAACAGTTATCTCGTGCGGTTATCGTTACAGCCGCCCTAACGAGCCCTTGTAAAACTTCTACAGTAATTCCGTCATATACAACCGGAAGCTTATCAGTTTCCGGTTGATCATTTGCGAGAATTATACATTCATTCCCAACCGTACTAAAATGACATTGTTAAATTCTGATGTATTCTCTCAGATATGAGAAGCGGGTTTGCTTCGGGAATGTAAACCTATATAAATAATTAAACTATATTTAATAGCGACTGAATTATGCTGTATATTATCTCTGATATATTTAATTATTATTTGCAGCTCTATTAATTTTAATAATATAAAAACGCCATTAAAGAAAAGTTCTTTAATGGCATTAACTCGTATTATTAAAGATCTTAAAATTTGACGACCTCCGTGGCGCAGTGGTATGCGCGGTGGATTTATAAGACGGAGGTCCTGGGTTAAACTCCCGGCGGGGCATATTGAGATTTTTCTTAATTTGTCTTGGTTTGGCTGGTGGGAGGCTTTCGCCGTGGCTAGTTACCACCCTACCGACAAAGACGTACCGCCAAGCGATTTAGCGTTCCGGTACGATGTCGTGTAGAAACCGATAGCGTGTGGATTTCATCCTACTCCTAACAAGTTAGCCCGCTTCCATCTTAGACTGCATCATCACTTAACATCAGGTGTGATAGCAGTCAAGGGCCAACTTGTAGTCGATAAAAAAAACTTGTAGCTCAATGTACCATTTATACATTTTGTTAATAAGAATATGACACGTTGTATAGAATTTCATCCAATAGTTCCGGAAACATCCGTATTGACCTTTATACCGTACATAATATTTACAAAATGTCTTTACTTATTAATATATGTATTACAGAGCAAAAACGAAACAAGTGTATTAAACAGTTTCGTAGAACTAATCAAGTAAATGAGACTAAGAGTGCTGTGTTTTTTTAGTTTTAGGTTATTTTTATATATCGTATTTAAGTCCTACAGTCTATGACAGTTCATATTTTGTTTGGTTATTACGAACATGTATTTAGTTACTACAGGTTTTACGAACATTTGTTCCGAGAAATGTAACGCCTTGTATGAGCCTTGCAAATTACTAAATCCACATAAAAATGAGTCCTTAATAATAGCTACTCCTAGTTATGTACGTAGCTTAAATGGCAATCTCTTTCGAATGTTATGGAAGTGCTTACGTATTTATTTCGGGAAAACTTTTTAGCTTTATTTATTTGAACGAGACAAAAAGAATCCATTTGTTGTTTCATCTGTAAATATTTGGAGGATTGTCTTGATTAATTCGTCGCAGAATCCTCGGCGGAGAGCAGATCTAGCAGCTGCGTCTTGTGCGGTTCCGTTCGATAAGACGAGTACTCGCGCCCAGCATTAATCGTGAGCTTAAATATTTTAACGCGTCGTAACATTGATTTATTCGGGGCGTAATCTCAGCTCGCGGCTTGTTTGTTCTTCGGCTCGAGACGTATAGGTAAGATTAGGAAGCGTTCGGGATTCAGCAGCCCGCTCGAATAATTTACTTTGCCGATATCATCCCTTTTGGTCTTTTATTAATTAGTATCGTTTTATCTCAGCTATTTTCTGATCCCATTCGATTCCCAGTTATTTTACTATCTGTATCGCCGTATAAATTGCCAGACATCCCGTCCCTACTACTTATAGCTATGGCTCAGTATGGAATGAACACAGCATTCACAGATGAGATTTATATGGTCATTGTGCCGCGTTAATTGCAGCGAATGGAGCAAAGTGCGATGGTATCGTACTATCCGAACGAGAATTGTAATCCCCAACTGCTTCGGTGGAGGCCATATGATACGAATTACTGCCCTAGTATACCACCCCTATGTTTCCGCATATTATTTCGAGATATACGTATATTAATAACTTCTGTATGTGTATTTATAGATTTTTTAAATTATATTAGTTATTGTCTTAGATTATTCAGGTCTTAATGAGAGTTTAAGAACATGCAAGAATAACTAATTTTTTGATAATAAGTATCTCGAAATAATAAGATGAAGATCAAAATAAAACCCTAAAAGTAGTGTAGAAAAAAAGCTTAAATGTATAAAAAATACTTTTCCAATAGATATTATTTTAAGTGGATCTCCTTAGGTTTGGTCAAAAGGTTTCCTGACCATCGTTGGCTTATATCTCGGTTTGGCAGATTTATGATATTCGAGCGTCCGCGTCGTTTAGAGGAGCGAGGCTGAGTCGAGCTCAGAGGACGGCGCGGGCGCGGTGGCGGGCAGGGTGGCCGCGGGTGGCTCTGTTATTGTACGACGTTTGATTTACGCACGGACCGCTATCACCCTTTTGTTTGGCCGAATACTGAACACTGTGCCAGTTCCGCTGTCCCCTCTTTGATGTTTAATACCTTTTTGCCCTTATTTTCAGGTATTACTTTAATTATTTCGATTGTGCAAGCGTCGGTTTCGCTTTGTTTAACCCGTTGTGGGAATACATCTTCGTGTGAGCGTTGAATCGTTTATTAATTGGACACGTAAACCCGGTGTCGGTGTGGAGTAGTTAGTCAGCGTCGGTGGTGGCGGTGCGGCGCGTCGTTACCCACAATTAGCGGCCTTACACACGCGGATAATCCGCGCCCGCTCCGCCTCGCGCCGCGCCGCCCGCGCCTCGCACACGAGTGCACTGCGGATTCAGCGAATAAATTCATTTATACGCAAATTGTATCGGCGCTTGCAATTAAAACTTTGTTAGCGCATGAGCAAAGATAAATAACGCTAATACATTCTGCTTATTGCGGGAAAGTTGGCGGATACGAAGGATATATTAATGTTGTTCCTAATTTGTTTGGGCAGTAGTTTAGGATTAACATTGTCGCCCCTCAACTTTCGAACTTTAATACGTTTGCCCTACAAAAAGCATTTTAGTCCCTTTGTCTAATTAATAATTTAAATGTCAGGAATTGTGGGTAACAGTTTTCAAATTCCGTTTACAGCTTCCGTTTTTTCATTTGGCAGCCTGTCCTCCTGCATCCGTTTTCAATGCAATCTGCCAATGTTTAAAAAAACAAGTAACTATTGTATTTATATATAAAAATTGCTGTAATGTTTCACAGTCAGACATATCCTAGTCACCGCGTATTTTATTATGAAGTGTATTGTTTAGTCAGTTTAAGGATACAAATTGCAATTCTCAGAATAAATCAGGAGTTTACAATTATTTTTTTACAATGCTATTTTCGACAATTCCATATACGTTATTTATATAAAGCCTACTTACTCTTTATCAAAAAAAAATTAAGAACATTACAACCTCACTAATACTGAAAACATGACATAATAAATGTGGTAAAAAGCTTATTTTTTTCCTTTTCACAAAATACATTATTAAATATAGTTAATCTTCAATCAGACCAATCAGGGTAGAGAATTTCGCCATTAATGCAATCTAATTCAGTTCGACTCTGCGGTTCCAAACGGACGCTAACTTGGAAATTGATTCCAATAGTTTGTTGAAGTAAGCAAGCTCAGCATTTCTGTCGACGTTATGCGACGTTGCACTTGTTAATTCTTACCGAGGATGACATGTAGAAATTGGTTTGGACTTCTTTGTTCGTTTGGTCAGGGAGATATTGACTCTAGAATTTCAGAGTCCATGTGTGGTCCAACTTTAATATTATGCTGAAACTATGTGTTTGACAAAAATAAATATCAAAAATGTAAACATAATTTAATTTTTTTACTTTTGTTCTATGTCAAAATGTCACAATATCCGTTCTGCTGCTGATCTTAGTAGGACCAATCCGCTTAGCAGTCCATTTTTGCTGATAAATAACTACAGTGTACGCATTTTCAACTGAGTAGTCGGGTAAATGGCAATGACAGTAGGAATGTGCACGCAATGCAGCCCGTTTTCGATACTTAGCTAGCAGCGCACGCGGGGTCGATGTGTCATTGTAAGCCTGACTCCTGTTTGGTCGTTACGAGTAAGGGTTGTTGTGTTAAAATTTAAAGAACAAGTATTTTATCTTACAAATTGAAAACTTTTATTTTCAGATATCGAAAATTTATTTCTATCAATAATTAACATAATTTAGCATATCGATTTACTTACGCCGTTGTCGATATGCACCTCAATAATTCTTACGTATACTTCTATGAGGCCTGTAAGTGCGGGCGAGACAGAAATATAAATATAATTTATGACCCGACTACTCAATTTAAAATGCTTCGACTTTAGCCTCGGCCAAAACATTAAAAATAGGTACAGTAATACCAGACAGTTATTCTACCACGCGAATAATGTCAACAGATCCATCAGTATATTTTGTTATAGTCGTTGTTTTGTTTAGAACAAAAAGGGCACCTTACACCTAGACACCTTTAAGATTTAAGTAAACTCTTATCACATATCACCCTCAGGATTCTGCCTAGGAAGCTCTTTTTTTTCTAGACATGTATTCTCTCTCCCTAACTCCTGGTTGACGGCTTGATAGAGTATTTACATAACACGTTGTATACTAATAGCTACATAGAATCCTATCCACTCCATTTAGTATTTTAATTGGATACAATATTTTATTAAGTTAATTGAGTGTTATGTATTAATTATTCACCGAAATAAAATAAATAATAGATTCTAAATTTCACATGTAGTGAATAAATCAAAACCGCAAAATTAAAAAGTAACAAACAATAAACAAATAATGGCCGATATTTCGTTCTGGTTCATAAAATTGCGATTATCTATCATCGACAATGATTTTAACTAGAGCTAAAGAAAGCCCGTAGTCGTTTAAACGTAGCTTGCAGATGCCCGTATTCTTAAAGTGGATTAAATGGGGCTGTAAGTTATCATCAACAGCCATAAAATACAGACAGTGTTGAGTTAGACACGATTTACGAATCGAGAATATCGTATTTTCCCCAACTCTGGGACCGTGATATAAATTATGAAGCACTTCGTAAGTGCATTGCTGCAATCTAAACTTTCCTGCTATTTGTTACACCCAATTATTTGTATTAGGATAAACATACTGTTATGGGCATTCCACTGTTTCATGACGATTTCCATTCTCATGACCAAGTAGATTATTGATATCTGTCAAAGTATTTTTTACTTTTATTTGTAGTCAATCCTTTTTTAAACTCAAGCTACCCATAAGCTTATAGCTGCACGTATAATTTGAATTTCACTATCATGGTGGTTTTAGTAAAGACCCCTATCCAGAAGCACTTAGAATAAACTATAAGTAAAATTTTATCTGAATTACGCTGATAAATAACATGAAATTATTTATCAAATAAATTAAAAAGTTATAAGAATGTTTGTTTGTGAAACTTTTCTACCGAAGCCAGTTAGTAGCAACGGCAAAGAACGGGCTTTACACTGTTTTGTTGAGAAAAGAGATTTCTTTTCCTATTACAAGTATTTCTTTTATTGCAAATCGTATTTTTTCTTGAGCAGCTAGTGCTCTGAGATTCATTAGTGTAAGTTTGGTTCATTGTGCGCGGATGCGGGTGTTAGTCATGTACTTATTCTCTCGGATACGTGCGCGCGGCGCGGCGCGGGCTGCGATCGCGTACCAGCTCGTCTGGGCGTTTCGTTCCTTTGTGTGCCCCGCCATTGTTCCATTTGCTAATGTTGTTAGTGCACTTTTTCAGCGATGCTAATTTAAATACTTCTCCTTCCTTTAGCGAAGAGACTCGTCTTCCGTTTTCCGCGAGTACCGCTCCCTTTGCGTTTGAGACGTCCGCATCGGGAGACTGCATTTAAATGAGATACTTAATCACCCGAGTTGGCCTCGCGTTCTTTATAGCTGTTGTTGTCTTCATTCATTACGAGCTTTAATATCCCTATACATAAATCCACTTACTAATTGACCTTAGCTTTTGCGTATTTCTCGTTTTTAATTAAATGCCGTATCAAAAAGATTTTCTCTTTAATGAAATAGAATGAAAGATTATTTAGTACCTACTAAGATTTTTCCGTACTTGCTGCGAAAGCAAGATTTAATGTAATTAAACTTCGTTTTCGTAATATGGTTTCCCATAACGCGACGTCGGGAGCTTTTCTTTGATACAGAAAAAGCTTTTGTATCATTACGTTGGAATGAAGCGTTGATATGTGTTAAGATATGAGACTCTTTTGGTCAAATAATTGATGTTTTATATCATAAATGGAATACTGCGAAGACGTCAAAGTATTTTCTATCAAACAGAATTCGGAGCAGAGTTGTACGGACCGAGGGGAATACGTCGTCGCCGGCCGCGCCTAGACCGCTAACACCCACTCGAATTGTGTAAATATGAGTAGGGTAATAAACTCCCGAGTCCCGAGGAGTGCTATGCTCGGATTTGCTTGTTAGAATTTTGTACGTGCATCCCCCCATTCGCCCGCACCGCCGCCCGCCTTACGTACATACCAAACTTCGTCTTAGACTGTGCTAGGCTACTTTAGATGGGTATTTCTTTGAAGTACATCTTTAAGAATTAAAAGCGTACGAAATACGGCTTACATAAATGTTCTTACTCTATTTTATTACTTGGATTTGCTCTTTGCATCACATCGGATTATGCTATATGTAAAATTGATTTTAACCCCACTTCATTTGCGATTTGCACAATATCTACGGTTCTTTTTTACAGAATTAGATAGAACGTGGCTTGCATATTAAGTTTAATGATATTACACCGAAAACCCCAGCAGAATACATATCCTCGATGCTATTAATGCGACACCGATTTTAGTATTGATCACAAAACCCAGCGACTTTTTAAAATACTCGTATTTCTAAACAGTCAGGTCTTGTTGTTTAGATATAGCACAAAGCCAGATGTTTCCAGACAAGACTGTATAATCTAATACAGCCTGCGATCACTGTTACCTTTATTAAGCCAGATAATGAAAACGAGCGAAGTCCGCTCTGTTTGTTTGCTGATAACTTCATCTGTAACATAAAGACAGTTGTTGAATACTGAGAAAGAGAGAGTTACTACTCGACCATTTTATCTTTGGAAATGCTTTAGCAAAACAATCTATTATTATATTAATATTCTGACGACCTCCATTGCGCAGTGGTATGCGCGATGGATGACATCATAAAAACAGCAGGAAGGAATTGGATGAATATGGCCAAAGATAGGAAGAAATGGAAAAGGATGGAGGAGAGCTGTAATAAATAAAATAAATAAATAAAAATGCGCGGTGGATTTATAAAACGGAGGTCCTGGTTTCGATTCCCGGCGGGGCAGATTGAGATTTTTCTTAATTTGTCTTGGTCTGGCTGATGGGAGGCTTTCGTTGTGGCTAGTTACCACCCTACCGACAAAGACGTACCGCCAAGCGATTTAGCGTTGCGGTACGATGTCGTGTAGAAACCGAAAGGGGTGTGGATTTCTTCCTACTCCTAACAAGTTAGCCCGCTTCCATCTTAGATTGCATCATCACTTAACATCAGGTGTGAGAGCAGTCAAGGGTAAACTCAATAAAGACTTCATCAATAACCCACTAATATCTTTATAAATATATTATGTACATATTAAGAATAATTAATGTACTGATAAAAAAAAAGATCTCGTGGTTATTAAGGTATAATTGCGTACATAATCTTTGAACAATTTAGAAACCGCGTCGACACAAACTTAATAGAGGCTTATTTAATTATCTGTAGATATCTAGTGGTTATTAAGATATAAGTACGCACATGATATTTCTGGTGAAGATATATTTATGGACCCGGTAGATTGATTGCGAAAATATCACCCCACCACCCATACAATAAAAATTGGAAAAACACCAACATTCCGACAGGACAATGTCCGTCGCGCCTGCTAGTAGTAAATATTGCATTTTAATTAAGAAGAAAACGCATTCACATTCGCTCAACCGAAATTGATGGAATCTGTAGGTCGTATTTAATTTCATCTGCAGTGTTTGTCGCATCGCCGCTTGTTATAGGGGTTTACGTATTAATTTCTATGGCAAGCTTAGTGGATCAGTGTCGACGCTCCGCACTTAGCCCGTGACGCATGGCGCGGCTTCGCTAAAGCGCGCTTAATGAAATATTCGCGTCGCGAGCTAAACGGACAAGGCCGTTCATCACAGGTGATGCCCTCATTCCACCCTATGCTTTATGGCTACGGAAATGGAAGCATTTTTATTACACAATCAATTGTATTTAAGCAATTGCTGAACTGGTACAGTTCGTCTGTTCCGAAGAATAGGTCTTTAATAATGTAATGATTAACCCGTTACCGTTAGATAATAATGATAGTGACCTAAGGATTAAGATTCCTTACGAGGCTTGTCATTTCACCGACTTCCCACCTTTCGGTTTTCTCTTTTAAATTGTTTTTTTAAAATAAAAGCATGCTTCTTCTATAAGTCGTTAATACTGTTTTAAGGGACTGCCACGTTGCTCTAGCGACTGCTTCGTTGGTCTAGCGACTGCTTCGTTGGTCTAGCGACTGCTTTGTTGGTTAGCGACTGCTTCGTTGGTCTAGCGACTGCTTCGTTGGTCTAGACTGCATCATCACTTCGTGGGTCTAGCGACTGCTTGTTGGATAAAAAAAAGTATAAAAATACTTTTTGTCAGTTGATAAATTAAAACGATTCTTCTTTGGTCTAGTGAATTGCTTCGTTGGTCTAGCGACTGCTTCGTTGGTCTAGCGACTGCTTCGTTGGTCTATCGACGCTTCGTAGGTCAAAAAGCGATTAGTCTTAATTGACATAACAAATGTTTAGTTACTGCCTCCAGCATCGTTGGTCTAGCGACTGCTTCGTTGGTCTAGCGACTGCTTCGTTGGTCTAGCGACTGCTTCGTTGGTCTAGCGACTGCTTCGTTGGTCTAGCGACTGCTTCGTTGGTCTAGTTGACTGCCTCGTTGGTCTAGCGACTGCTTCGTTGGTCTAGCGACTGCATCGTTGGTCTAGCGACTGCTTCGTTGGTCTAGCGACTGCTTTGTTGGTCTAGTTGGCTGCCTCGTTGATCTAGTGGTTAGTCTATGTGGCTTCGATCACGAGGTCCTGGGTTCGATTCCTGGGTCGGGTCACGGTCACGGAATAATAATGAGCTTTTTCATTCTTCTATAAAATGTTCAGTACATTCCAAGCCCGTAGTCTGGAAGTTGGTTGTGTTACACCCCCGTACCTCAGAGAGCACGTTAAGCCGTTGGTCCCGGTCACTATCATCAACATCTGATAGTGATCGTTGATAAATGAAAAATTATCACTCTAAGCCCGCCAACCCGCAAAGAAGCAGCGTGGTGGGTGTACGCTCCATATCCCCTCTCCGATAAGGAGGGAGGCCTGGCCCTGTAGTGGGCCATTAAATAGGCTGATAATGACTGTTTTAAGGTGGGTACAAAAATAATCGAACGTTTAGATATATAACAATGACTTATCCTGAACTTTTTCTAACCCAAGTTTAAATCAATTCATGTAGATTAGCCCTTACATGTCCCCGCATCCGGTATGCAAGGCACGTGTGTTTCGATACTTTTCGGCGCCGAGAAAAACGTCTCTCAACAATGTTTTACGCGATATTGCCAATCACTCACAGCTCGCGTCAGTTAGACATAGACATATTATGTATGTACGAGTGTTCCTTCCTTTCATGCAAGCCATTTGTCTTGATTGGCGCGAAGATTACTTCTCTAACAATCTTTATTAACACATTTATCTAACGCCTTCTTGTTATTTTTGTTGCCAACATTTAATACCTATAGCTGAATATTCTTTTCTTCTCACACAAGTTGTGTTATATCTTATTCGCTAAACTTCGCTTATATGACGAAGTTTCATCTATTACGAATCAATTCAACTTCGCCGGGCAGTTGAATAATACGCAAGCTCAAGTATTTATTCAATAGCCAAGGATATTTAATAATAATAATTACTACCAATATAATCTACTTTCCAAAACGGCGGTAGAGTCACTTCTCACGGCAGAGCTTTGACTTTTCAAAAGTTCTTTTATTTACGAAAGCCTACTTATAAAAAATTAAATTGATATCGATAAAAAATACGCTTAATAAAAATCTATGTATAATATTCATTAGCATTAAATCCAATATCAGAGTCGCTTAATTTTAGTCTAAGAAAGCTCTGGTTTGAGTTTTAAAAAAATGTTTACATTGAGGTATACAAGTTTAAGATGCGTGCAGCTATGAATGCTCGAGTGTTGTACTAGAAATGCATTGCTTAGAGAGTTGTATACTACTTAGGAAAGTTCTTCTGTATACCACATTTTATCTCAATTATACAGAGCTTTTTGACGACCACCGTGGCGCAGTGGTATAAGACGGAGGTCCTGGGTTCGATTCCTGGCGGGGCAGATTGAGATTTTTCTTAATTTATTTATCTATTGTCTCGCTGGTGGGAGGCTTTCGCCGTGGCTAGTTACCACCCTACCGACAAAGACGTATCGCCAAGCGATTTAGCGTTCCGGTACGATGTCGTGTAGAAACCGAAAGGGGTGTGGATTTTCGTTCCACTCCTAACAAGTTAGCCCGCTTCCATCATAGATTGCATCATCACTTAACATCCGGTGTGATAGCAGTCAAGGGCCAATTTGTAGTCAAAAAAAAAGCTTTGGTGAATATATTTGCCATCTAGCTCAAACCCTCCCTCGTTACTTACAAGGAAACCTTATGATTCTGAATTTTGCGTGCTCATTGCACTACAATGGTCTTTACTCATTGTAACGGTGCAAAGTCGCATCATGTGCCAGACAAAATTAAGTGTCGTCGTCGCCAATGATAATAGTAAATTGCAAATTCAAATCAATGCAACTAAATATATTTCAGTATATATGCTGTGGTCTCTGAAAAAAAAAACGCGTTGTTTAAAAAAGAGTAGATCACAGATGATTGAAAGTAGATGAGTAAAAGTATGGCAGTGAGTAACGGGTCACGTAAGTACCATAACTTTGTTGCTAACGTTATTACGTCAGACGTGAAAATAGTAACTGAACAACGTGACCGCAATGCCAACAAATCAATTGTCTTGTGTTTTATCGTGAGCAATATATGAGCGCAGTTCGCACAGACACACTGATTTTGTACAAATACAGCACGTACGACGCGAGCAATATGTAGCAAATTACGTAATTCAATAATTTAACAAGAGGCGCTTTATACATTTAGCTTATTGTAGATTTGTAGAGCAAACAGTTGTGCTGTTAAGCTGTACAATTTAAAAGCTCGTTCAAACAAAGTTAAGTTCGGATACATTTAGTTTACTGCCTCGTCGGTCCAGTGGTTAGTCTATGCCTACAGAATATGAGATCCTAGGTTGGGCTATGACAAATAGAGCTTTTCTCTCTTTCTAGAATTTTTCAGTACAGCTTGGGGAAATGATGGTATTACACTACATTACCTGGAAAACATAACAAATGAAAGAGTTACTATCATTACCGCCTGAAAACGATCGTTTGTAAACATTTCCATCTACGAATAATGTTTGATTGTGTGTAATAGATAAACTTTAAAATGTCACTCATATAAAAGAATGAAACTGAAATAAAATAAGTATAGAAAGAAAAATCAGAAACAGAAATAAGTTAATGGAATTGATTTACTTAAAGTACGTAAAAACATGTCTGCTGCTGAATCTATCACCTAAAAACTCTATGCGCTCACAAAATTTCTTCCGCAGTCCTGCAAAAAGCGTGATGTAGTTATAATGTTGCGACAGTTGTTATAGAATAATTTCAAGCACGTCGCCGTTACCCGCTCGGTCGTTCCGACACATACGAATGGCCGCTATGTAGTGGAAAGTTAAGGGCACGTTCGCGTAACATAAGTAGAACATTTTCCAGTCTGTGAAATGGGAACTTTTATTATTATTTCCCCTCTTCCATTGGTACTTAAAACTAACATAACAAAAGTTATAATGAACTTAAGAACTACTAAAGACGTAGAATTCTTTGATAACGTGTCGAGAGTGCACGATAACTGCAAAATAAGATTGGATAATGAGTACATTTGCAAAATTAGATCAATTAACAATTAATTGAATACATGATATTCAATTAAATTGATTACTTGTGTTAGTATTGATCATTTAAATTAGTTGCAAATTGCCAATTGAGACGTGAACCACGAAAGCTATACTAGATACGATTACCAGTGAATGACCTCAGAATCAAAAATCTGAATATTTGTATGCGCTATGTTTAGCCTACCTAATACCGATATAATCCATACCTAATACCGAAATATTTAATTATCGAATCTTTTATCGTAGCCGGCGTAATAATGTCTTTCTCATTGCTAAATGCTTACGTGTCTTACTGTCATAAATCAGTTTTAAAAAATAAACGTTGATTTTAAGTCCCACGTTTTAAATTTTATTTCGCAGGAAACGACAAAGTTTATTGCTGACTTCTTTCCGGTACGATTGATTCAATTTTTCAAGCCGATGTTTATTTATCTTAAGTACAAAACAAAAAAAATTGAAGGGTAACCTTATAATTATGATGTTTAGATTCTATACGCGTATGCTTTTTAGCATGCAGGCATAAACAACGGTGCGCGAAATTAATGTATGTGCACAGTAAGTTATTTTGAGATGTTGAGGGAAAAGCTTAATTTGCATACTTTGTTCGATTGTCTGTTTTCTCATAATTTATTACATTAGTAATTCCGTCAGGGGGTACTTCCGTCAGGGGGTACTTCCGTCAGGGGGTACTCATCGTGTTTGTCTGTCCGATAGTCACAGTATGGTACACGGGTAAGCGACCCCGGCTCCCCCGAGCTGTTACTGACTCTTCTTGAACCGAGCCAGTAATATCCTCTTTACCTTACTTATCCCATCTCTTATTCTCTTTAACCCATCCTTTCCGTCAATTCCTTTCTCCTACCCATCTTTGCCAGTCCAAGGTTGCCGTGCCGAGGGACTCGTGGCTAGGGGCATGCCTAGTCGCTAGCGGTTGCCCTGGGACCGGGCGAACCCAGAAAAAGGCTAGCCTTATTCTGGCATGCGGGGCTCTGCCAGAATGGACTCTGTTTTTCCCTTGCTACTCGTGGGAACGCAATGATTAAAAAGTTGAATGTCATAAAGGGCGGCGATGAGATTCGCGATCCATCACGTCTCGTTCCTCATGGGGGCGAAAAGCGGGCCACGGAGAGCCGATTTGCTACATTGAACGTTAGAGGAGGAATGAACGAAAAGGTAGATGAAGTATGCCAGATGATGGATGCCAGTCATATAGATGTGCTCTGCGTGAATGAAACAAAAAGGAAAGGATGTGATACCACTAACCATAACTCCTATACAGCCTACTGGTCTGGCGTTTCCAGGGACAGAAGAGGCTGTCAGGGAGTTGGTATCATCCTTTCTGAAAGAATGACTGATTGTGTGAAAGAAGTTGAGTATGTGAGCCCAAGACTCATGTGGATCAGGCTAAAAGTCGGATTGACCCGGATTTTTGTTGTAGGTGCATATGCTCCGACGGATCCGGGTCTAAGAAAGACCAAAACATTGGAAAAAGAAATAAATGAGTTTTGGGAAAGCCTGGGTGATACTTTGAATAAATGTGGACAGAATGAGAGAATAATTATGTTAGGAGATTTTAATGGATGGGTTGGTGTGAAGCGTGATGGGTATGAGAGAGTACTTGGTATGTTTGGTGACAAAAGAGTGAATGGAAATGGGGAAAGTTTGCTTGAATTATGTCTGGAATATAATCTTTTTGTGGCAAATACTATGTTTGACCACAAAAAGATTCATATGTATACAAGGGAAGAAGGGAATGCAAGAAGTATGATTGATTTTGTGGTAGTGGATGAAAGATTGAAGAAAAACATTCTGGATGCTCGAGTACATCGCGGTGTCGAAATCGATACTGACCACTATCTGGTTATTTGCCGAGTTAGTGGTCTTTTTAATCGATGGCGACATCGAGCAAAAGAAAAGACGAGCACTCTAGAACGGATAAAAGTTGAGAGATTGCAAGAGGATGATGTAAGAGAGGAATACGTGAAAAATTTGAATGAGCGTGCTATGAATGCTGTTGAAATGCATGAGGTTGAAAGCTTTTGGAGTAATTTTAAAGATGGAGTGGTAGGTGCTGCCATTGATGCATGCGGGATGTCTAAAAGGAGAAAAAGTAATAAAGAAAAGAATCTGTGGATGGATAAAAGTATACAGGATGTTGTATGTGAGAAAAAGAAAGCTTGGTTAGACTGGTTGGCTACAAAAGCTAACCAAAGAATGAAAAGAGCAACAAATGATGATGTTTTGAAAGCTAGAATGAAATACAAAAGAGTGAAAGTGAGCGTTAGAAAGAAGAGGGAAGAATGTAAAGATATGTATGATAGGAGACTTACCGATGATTTTCAGTCTAACATTAAGTTTTTCTGGAAATCTATACGGCATGCTCGAGGAAGGTCCACTACATCTGATCTGAGTAAAGTCAGAAATTTAGATGGTAGTATAATAAAAGGTGAAGAATGGATGTTGAAGAGATGGAAGCAACATTTTGAAAGTTTATTTGTAAGAGATGAAGCAGGGACAGACATGTCCTCTGTAGAAATTAATGAAAGTGAGATTAATAACCTTGAGATTAGTTTGGAAGAGATTATAAAAGCTTTGAAATGTATGAAATCAGGTAAGGCTGCTGGGTATGATAGAGTATCAATCGAAATGCTGAAGGCTGGAAGCGGTATTGTTGTAGGTCAGTTGTACTGCCTTTTCAACTTGTGTTGGTCGAAGGGCCAAGTTCCAGGCGACTGGACTAAGGCCGTAATTGTTCCACTATATAAGGGAAAAGGGTCACAACAAGATTGCAAGAATTACCGAGGGATCAGCCTTCTCAGTGTTGTCGGCAAACTGTATGCAAAGGTGCTGGTTGAAAGGTTGATAAATGAAACTAATGGTAAAATGTGGGATGTGCAAGCAGGATTTAGGAAAGGAATGGGATGTACGGATCAGGTCTTTTCCTTGCGATGTATAGCTGAAAAATTTTTGGCTAAACACCAAAAAGTGTACTGTGCTTTTATTGACTTGGAAAAGGCCTATGACCGTGTGGTGAGGAATGAACTATGGTCAACATTGTCCACGTATGGGGTGAGCAGCAGTCTGGTCCGAGCACTGAAATCTCTGTATGACAATTCTAGTGCTTGTGTCAGAATAAATGGGGCCTACACTGAGTGGTTCCCAGTGGATAGGGGCGTACGACAGGGGTGTGTAGCGTCACCATGGCTGTTCGATTTGTTCATGGACAGTTGCTTGATAGATTTGAAAGAAAGTGCATGTGGTCTAAGAATGAACGAGTTACTTATTAAATGTCTTCTCTATGCAGATGATCAAGTATTACTTGCATCGTCTGCTAATGAGTTACAAGAAATGGTAACTATTATGAATGTAGCTTTGAAAAGGAAAGGAATGAAAGTGAATGTCAGCAAAACGAAAGTAATGATTTTTGAAAGAGATGAACATGTGACAGATTGTAATATTTTGATAGATGGAGAGAAAGTGGAAGAAGTAAAATATATAAATAATGTATAAATAAAGACATTTTCATTTCATTTCATTTCATTTCATAAAAGAGTTTGTATACCTGGGTAGTAAATTCACGAAAGATGGATTAAAAATGCTGGAAACATGGTGAATGGTGCTCTTCATGCATTTATGAATAGCCAGAAAGTGTCTCAGAAGGCAAGACTGGCTGTGCATAGAGGTGTGCTGGTGCCCACACTCATGTATGGTAGTGAAAGTTGGGTATGGCAGAAGAAGCATAAAAGTAAAATAAATGCAGTAGAGATGAGAGCGTTGAGGAGTATGAGTGGAATAAAACTGAGTGACAGAGTTAACAATAGTATAATAAGAGAGCAGTGTGGTGTAAAAGAAGATGTAGTGACTAAAATTGAGAAAGGGATGCTTAGATGGTTTGGACATGTAAAGAGAATGGATGAAGGAAGATTAACAAAAGAGATTTACAAGGCGAGGGTGAATGGAAATGTTGGAAGGGGAAGACCTAGGCGAATGTTCCTGAACCAAATTCAGGACATTTTAAATAATGGCCAGGTTAAGAGTACCCTAAACCGACGAACTTGTATGAAAGGATTAATGAGAGTAGAAGAAGCTAAGGAGGTATGCAAGGACCGTGGCAAGTGGAGGGATGTGGTCTCTGCCTACCCCTATGGGAACAAGGCGTGATGTTTATGTATGTATGTATGTAGTAATCCAATAATTTTTAATTTACAGATGTCTTTGAAACCCAAACTCAGTTGTTATAATGTCACCCCCTATAACATTCTTTATCGTGGAACTTGTATACAACCTATGTAATAAGAGTCAACGCACAAAGAAAGCACAATGGCTCTTGGCATGCAGAATGGGGCATGACTCAGACATTATTTTACTATCAGTCAAGATGACAGTAGTATTTTTCGCGGCTAGCGGCCGACGCCGAGGCGCCGACTCTGCGTCGTTTATCATCCACTCCGCTAGCGTGTCCTAGCCCTTACTTATTTATGAAAATTCCCTCCGAAAAAGTAAAGAGTCATTCATATTAGCTTCTCTTATCACCGGTCCTCCGATCTGCGAAAGATGTATGAATTTATATGAAATGACATCGTGCGACTTGCTTATTATCTTCACCGTATAATCAAAACCATAATAACATTATTTGCCGATAGCTTTAAAATCTTATGAGATTAGGAATTCATCATTACATTATTTATTAAAATTACTATTTTTATAATTATGATTGCATATTTCAATGCCAACTGCTTGAATTTAATTTAAAACATACCTATTACAAAATATATGCTGCCTCTTTTATTTAAGCGGTACAGTTAGTTTTACATGAACATTCACTGTGTTACCTATCAATCGTATCTATTCATTAATTATTTATTTCACAATACTGTTTGCATGCACCATTACATTTTCGTTGTTTAAAAATTCCACTGCTATTAGAGTTTTCTTTACGTAACGGTATTAATAGGGATATAGGCCGATGGTTTCGAGTGTGGCCTAGTTCCAAGGTGCAACTTTTGTACATTAAAGCAATTTCGCTAACCTCACCAGCGAAATCGCTTTAATATTCTGAATCGCAACTAGACCATGCCCAAGTAATAAAACGAGCTTTCATACAACTATTTCGTGATTGTCCTACTTTCAGTTTCGCATGAGATTTACAGTAGTTGCAGTAAAGGAATAGTAATGCTCTCAACTTGTTAATTGATAGGTATTTTTAATAGATAAAGAATGTTTTACACTGCATTTGCGAAACAACAGCAGTGGATCTGATGCTATTATACATAGCTTTGGTTAAGAATTGAATATGGCTAACATCGTTGTGTGTAGGTATATAAGTTTTAAAAATATTCATAAAAATGCTGCTCTTCTTAATGTTTTTTTGCGACCGGCAATGTGACACATGCCATCATCGCTACTACGCGTACAGTAGGTAATCTTTATGTAACGACACCACGGCAGAAAGCTCCGACAACGAGCTTTGCGATAACTCGCTACGTCGCGCTATGCGTATCGACTTTACAAAAATAAGGCCTAAACATTTGTGTAATTTAAAAATGTAAACTATACGATAGATGTTTGTTACTATACAAATACAAATATATTTCGTGAACAGCTTTTCTTTTTAACTAGTGTTTGATGTAAACCTACGTTTGGTATAATTATAAATCGTTCAGCAAATTGTTATAAATTCCCGAGGACTAAGCTCTGGCTAAAATGTTTATGATTAAGACTTATACATTCATTTAGCTCCTCTCCGTGTTAGTTTTTTGTTATATATCTCGTAACTTTTTAAGTTAGTGTATTTCGAAAGTAACTCGAAATGTTATTTGCTTAAAATTAAAATTATACTAATTAAATTATAAAGAACAGGGAACTAAGTGATAGTTACGTTCGAAAATCGTGAATAAGTTTCTCATTACAATTATAATCGGCAGTGGATAGGCGGCCTAAGTCGCTAAGTAGCCGGGGAGGCGCTGGCGCTGCAGGCGGCCGCGTCAGCAGCACGTGCGTCTCCGCGCCGCACTCCACGTTTATTATCGAGTGATTGCCCGCCTGCGTGATCCGACTCGCCAACTATCTCTGCGAAACGATACGATCGCACCGCTCTGGGATTACTATTTTTTATATCCTTTTTATAGTCCGTCGCATGATTACAAGAGCCGAGTCATTGTATACGAGGACGCCTTCGCGTTTTATGTCGCAATATTGACAAAATGTTCGCCCGCAGAAGAATCGGCTGACAATAGAATGCCCGATATAGCTGAGAATGTAGCGTGTAGCCTTCGCCGACGTTTTGACAGTTAGTAGGGACAAGTCTGAAATATCGGCGTACGCGGCTTAATCGCTCAGCGTAGCGATATTGGCGTTACATCATGTTGTCAGCGAAGAGAAAAATTGCCACTCTCCGCCCGCCCCTCGATTTCGCGCCCCGCTCCGGCTGCCTATGTCGACAGCGCGTTTATATTACTATGGAATTTATTGTAGTTTTACGAACGCGCATTTATTTGCTCCTATAAATAATGTACGAACACTTTGTATGAATGTACGAGTACCTACTGTTGTGCAACCGGCAGCGTAGCGATATATTGAATGAACGAAAAGTGCTAACTTAAATTGATTTTTTAACGAAGTTGCAATTCATTAAGCTGAAGAATGCAGTGTTCGAAACGATCTTCGAGCTTTGGGAATTCGGTTTAAATGAATTACAAAAGCATATACATGAACAGCCAGCGGTTTTACCTGCTATGATAACATTCTCGTGGGTGTATCGGCAACATTGCGAAATTAATAACTTTGCTAATTTTAAGTCAATTAAGTCTATACTGTTGCTTTAGATATCTAGTCGGCCAATCGTATTTCGGTTATAATGTAAGATGATAACATTTTTGTTTAAAAAGAACACAAGAATATAATATTATATAGGATGGTGTTAAACCGCTTCGTTACGTAACGCATTGCGGCGCCATTCTGTCTGGCAGCGATAGACAGGCTCATCCTCTCTCACTCTAACCCACAGCGCGAGCCATATTTAAGTTATAACTTCTGTTAGGTGTTCCGAGACGCACAGATTTTTTTAACCGACAAAAAAAAACGGAGGAGGTTCTCAATTCGACACGTATATTTTTTATATGTATGACCTCGCATAACTTTTTACAGAGTTGTCCGATTTTGATAATTCTTTTTTTATTAGAAAGGGCATACTTCCAAGGTGGTCCCATTGTCACCATGTTAGGATCTGATCATGATATCCTGGGGAAATTGAAGGAACTCTTCAAATTTTGGAGGCACGCTTACAGCGATTTCGGTTTTTGTCTCGGTATCGGTAGCTTTTGGCTACTAGTGCCGTAGAATATACTATCACAGTATAGTACGAGTACGTTACGTGTCGATAAATCACTAAAAAGTAAGAAATAAAATTTTTTAACAAAAAATAGAACCGACTCAAATCGCACTAAAAAGTAAAAATTAACTGTGTCATTTAGTTGCTTTAATTTACTTAAGCATATCTAGGAGTCGGTGCCAGCCAAGGTTTCTACTTTAAGGACGTTACCTAGAACCCACAAACTACTTTACTACGTAAAATAAATGTTCTTTAAACTTGCTGGCACCGACTTCATAGATATGCTTAAGTAAATTAAAGCAACTAAATGACACAGTTATTTTTTACTTTTTAGTGCGATTTGAGTCGGTTCTATTTTTTTGTTAAAAAATTTTATATAGTAAAATGGTCTTACGCATACAATCATGCCTGATTTAAATGTCTACATTGTAGTGCGCGTGCCTAGAAAATGCTGCATTTAATTTAATAGAAATTTGATATAATCTGTAAAGTCGCCCCAGCCGCGTCGTGAATAATATTATTTTATTATCTATGCCTAAAATAGACTAACATTAAATCTATACTTACTTAAAATAATTCTTAATATGCACACGTGCCTAGAAATCAGTAATGTCATATCAAACAATGTGAAGAATAATTATTATTTATTTATTAAATTAAAGTAAGGTTTTATTTATAAAATAACGAACTTTATATTTCATTTTATTATTTCATTAGCTAATTGAGTAAACGTCGTCACACAACAGCAGATACTACTGAAACAAAACAACAATTCGCCTTGGCTTGATATTTGCTCTTAAAAAACCTTTTTTTTAATGAAATACACAATAGGAAAGGCCAAATGTCGCCAGTGCCAGTGGCCAATTCCCTCTGCACAATTACACAGTTCGTTACCCAGCCGAAAAAGAAAATGAGAGTAAATAAGGATGACCTACCGGAGGCACGTGTTTTAAATGTATATTTAGATTTTACTAATAATTAAAATTTGCAAACATTACAAACGTTTGTTATTTGTATATGAAGTCAATTGTTTACATCATTTTTGTTCATAGTGACTAGCAACACACGAATTATGTAGGGTATTATCCATAGTAATAATATTATGGCTCTCAGTTGACGTAACAATCTTCTGAAATTCTATGACTATAACTGCGGCTATCACACCTGATGTTAAGTGATGATGCAATCTAAGATGGAAGCGGGCTAACTTGTTAGGAGTAGGATGAAATCCACATCCCTTCGGTTTCTACACGACATCGTACCGGAACGCTAAATCGCTTGGCGGTACGTCTTTGTCGATAGGGTGGCAACTAGCCACGGCGAACGTCTCCCACCAGCCAGACCAAGACAAATTAAGAAAAATCTCTATCTGCCCCGCCGGGAATCGAACCCCAGAACCTCCGTGTTATAAATCCACGTCGTCGTCGTCGTCATGAGGTCGTCGATATACGGCGCGGCTATAGTAATTTCATAAAGGTATTTTGTATAGGTATCTGCGATAAGTTTTTGGCCCTTCGAACAAGCCTAAACGTACAACTGCCAACTTACTGGACAACTGCGAAAAAGACCCAGAAAGAAAAAGAGCCTAAACTATTCAACCGTTAGTGTTGAACTTTGTCGGTTAAAGTATCGCTTTTTAAAGCTTACTGCACTTCATTCTACACGAGTAGCCTGTGGGTCGATTACACTCAAAAACAATATAGCGCTCTACGCGTGCAATATAATAATGCATTTAGGATGCTGATGGGACTGCCCCGATTCTGCAGTGCTTCAGGTATGTTCGCCGCGGCTCGTGTGGATTGCTTCTATGCAACCATGCGTAAGCGGTGCACATCTCTGTTGCGAAGAGTCCGGGCCAGTTCCAACAGTGTCCTAAGTGCTTTTGCGGCCAGGCTTGACTGTCAGTATTTGAACCACTGCTCATTGGTTCATGTACTGACAAGTCGGACCGGTAATAGATTTATGTAGTTATAAATGTATCACTAACACCTAGTTTTTAAGTTTAATAATGTATTTACTAACACCGCTATGACTGTTAATACGGTTGAAATAAAAGATTTTTATTTATTTTATTTGTTAAGGTGCGACGTCCGACAAAGTACGAAAAAAATTCCGTCTCATTGCAATATCAAGACACATTATTTACTAAATATTTATATTATAGACTCTCTATAGTGGAAATATTGATGCAATAAAAACAATTCAATAAAAAATTGTTTATTACAGACCGATGATCATGTAAAAAAAGTGTATTTGCCTTGCTTATAAATATTCGTTTAATTTCATACACAAACGAGCCAAACTCCTTTATCTCTACTATTACAATTAACGCTAAACCGTTTTCCGAAAGTAGAAGATCCATAGCAGAAACTAAAGTCCCTTTAGTGTGTTCCGATGACACCTTTGATTCAGTATTAATGGCTTCAACGCGCGACGTATTCAGAATCAGGCACACCTGGTGGATTTATGGCGTCCGTAAATTCATTGTTATTCACTCCAATAGTCTTGATACAGAATCCACCTTATTGTCATCTGAATTTACAGTCCTACCACAGTCCTGGTTGAATAATTCATGTACTTCTTACTTTTGTTTTAAAGTAAACTAAATTATTTAATATTTTGATTTCAGGGCCTTAATTAGATGTTTGAGTATTCACAATGCTTGTAGTAATAAAACTTTAATATCAATAAGTGTAAGTTAAGGTATCCTAATACTATATTTTTATAATAAACAAAGTGGACTTCTTATACAAATCGGGCAACGTGGATGTTTTAAAACCCACAAGTTATTAATACAGAAAGTAATAGTAAAATATAAAACATACCAAACATATCTTATTTCTTTGATCTATGAGTAACTACTCTGAACGGATCTGGATGAAAATAAAGAGATATAAGATGCCAGCCTGGAATAACTTTTTTTTACTATTCCAATATTCTCACATGTAGATCTCCGCATGTGATACCACTACGAACAGCTAGTTTATTAATATAATTTTTGTAAATATAAAAAAATATGGAGAAACGTAATCAATGTTTCTTATGTCGATCACATTTTTGATTCACGACGATTCGCATGGAACGTCCCCGACGCCAGCGTTTTCAGGAACAAGCGCACCTGCTGGATTTACGAGGCCCGTAAATTCATTGTTATTCACTCCAATAGTTCTGATGCAGGATTCGATTTATCGTCGCCGACTCGTATCGAAAATCGGGATTTAGTTTTACGACAACGATTTCGTGGGTTGTAACCATCGACCTACGGAATTCAAGGTTTATGTTCACTTACGCGTAGAATTGTAATAACATGGTTTAGGTATTTTGCCTGTCTAACATTGACATATTAATACTATGGACTTCGGGTCTAATGCAAAATTTACGTCAAAAGTGTCCCAAGATATTTTATACACACTAGGATGTATTTATGTTTTTCTACACAAAATAACATTGTAATGTATGTCTTATCGTATTGTTATACAGTCTAATTTGCAACGGTCTAATTGCATGCAATAAGTAATCAGCTTGGATTGACGGTTACCATGGCAGCCTTTTTTTGACATGACAGCTTCTCGTGAAAATAGGACAACATAAATGGTGTGGAGTCGGTAGCTTTCAAATTTTTTTGGCATCTTATATTTATATATTATATTTACAGCAAATTTTAATTTATATTTACATATCCCTGACCTCTATATGCTGGGATAAATCTTGTACCAAATAATAATTGTTGTAATTATCTTGTATAAAATAATAATTAGTTATAATAATAATTAATTACAAACCAAATCCACTAATGTACAAAATGATATGCCACTCGACATAGTTCTTTACTTTGAAATTTTAAGTTCTCGATATTTTCCTCTTTTTAATTAAACTGAAAATATATTTTTTTACTTCAATGACGTTAGATCACTTTTTTAAATAACTGTTGCTAATTTCATGTAGATAATTCTTATAGTTATCAAATTAATATACCATTATGGTAAAAGTTATTTGATTAATATTCATGACATAAAAAATAAAAGTTGACATAAAAAATAAAAATTTTTGAATTGAAAATAATCAAATTATTTTCATTCAAAAATTAAGTAATTAAATAATTCAAATGTTAAACAACAAAATAACTCTATGCAGTTGTTGTTCTTAAACATTCTATTGCTCACGGCAGATCCGAATGCACTCCTTCTATCCTATACGCGGGTAGCGTATGGGAAAAGGACAGATAGATACTTTTGTTCATTTTGGTTGGTTATGCAATTCGTTTCTATAGTTTATTAAAATTTTAATATAATAGCCTGTTTCTAAGCAAAATAATACTTTAAAATCATCAGTAAATATTTACTTACTGAAAATATGGTACACGGTCTTCTTTTCTCACCTTACTCGGGTAGTTCTTACAAGTTTTTTATAACACATTACGGCATTATTGACGTGTATTCTGTCAGTCAGCTAATATGAGACTGAATTGCGATTGGAATACATTTCGCGTTTTGGCTTACTTTTGGTTCGGACACTTTTTATCGCTGACCCGAAGTCCATAGTATTAATATGTCAATGCTGTCTAAGATTACTTTCATTTACAGAATTTAATAATTATTTTATAACCTGATATGATAGTGATAGTCGATCGTAAAAATATCTAAATACTAGGAATACTTCGTTTATCTCAGTGCCGGTATAGTACTTAAAACCCTTTGTCGTATTTGAATGTAAGGCAAACATTTTTACGAATAAATCGTACTAACGTAACGAAATATTTTCCCTGTAGCTTATTCATTCGCAATGTATCTGAAAGGCTTAACGGAAACTACTTAAAGCTGTATTCTTGACTTTTTTATGAACAGTCCTTCTAACAAGCAAGTAATTGCTCTACAACGCGGACTAATTGCTCATTACTTCGCCTTAATTATAGAAACACTTATTTTTATTTCCTGTTCACATCTTTGTTATCAATAGAATGAGTTTATGACGATTTAAAGCTTTGTATTGAACTAGCATTCGCCCACGACTTCGTCCGCGTGAAAACCTCTTAGGTACCCTTTCTAATTTTAAAGACAGACTTTCATATAAAGTGTGCTCATTCCCGCTCTCCCTCCCAATTTAATTCTTTTATAGTTTCCCGTCAACCAATATCCTTCGTTCCGTCCCGTGTACTAAAGATCTACATTTTTGTTAAACATTGTACGATATTATAATACATTCTACCAAATTTGATTACCTTAGAAACGGTTCTAGTGAGTTAAGCGTGATGTTATATAGCCTAAAGCCTTCCTCGATAAATGGTATATTCAACACAAAAATAATTTTTCAATTCAAACCAGTAGTTCCTGAGATTAGCGCGTTCAAACAAAGAAACAAACAAACTCTTCAGTTTTATAATATTAGTATAGATAATTATTTAAATATTATGTTCAGTTTGAAATTTTTAATAATTCTGATATTAACAAAATACCGTTTAAAATCATTGTGATAATGTTATAAAGATAAGAATGTTACTGCCGTGCGCATACACCTTAAGTGAATAGCGGTCCGATTTTTGTGAAAGGTTCATAAATAATTCCTAATTCTCTTAAGACCTTTACCGTTAAGGAAGGAAGTGTTCACGCTAAAGTACCTTATATTTCACGCTTTTAAAGGAGTATAATTTTATCCTCGTACTTTTAATCTGATAATATTTTTAAATTTAGAGCAGTAAATTGAAATATTTCTAAATTAAAAAAGTTGACAATTTGGAAATAATTTTCATCTCTCCGAGTAACATTTGAACGGAATGGAATGGAAATATTACCATATTCACTGTTCACACCAATGACGTAATATCACTGTTATGCATAAGTGGAATAGTCGCATCGACACAAAGTAAACTTACATATCGTTTTCAATATTGCGAATTCCGTAACGCGTATTGTCTCGAATATGACGTGGTATTTGCAGCTTTCATATGAAATCTGATTTCGGAGAACGGATCAATCGATTATTTATTATATGCAAAAGTGCCGAGCACTCCAAGCGATCCTCCGATCTGTAGAGGAGTTTGCTATGGGGTAATTGTAGTAGATTGTCGTGGTCGAGAGTTCGGCATGGTCCACGTGGCACAAGATTGCGGAGGCGCTGTTTGCTCTTTGGCGGAGCCCGCAACGGGCTTACGGTTCAGCGAGCCGTGCGGCGGCCGCGCGGCCTCTCGGGTCACGTCTCCGGCCAAATTGAAATATCCCCGCTGCCCTGCCTTCCACTCCTTGCACACAGCACCGCATCGCCACCGCCAACCGCCTCCTCGCTTCATATAGATACAACACTTAACTAACACATATTCCTGCCTAGGCGAAAGTACAAGTATTTTCTAATACGTGTATAAGCGTCTAGGCAATTTGATTATTTGTGTGTTTCGCGTTAACTAATAATTTATCATTTGAAAAATTTTAGTTTATTATGGGTTATTGAAATTATCGCCCGCACTCTACAAAGAATATCACTTTTAAAAAAGGGCTTTAGTTGTAGTTCTTTCTACACAATATTATTGTTTAAATTGTTTTTAATCTTTATTTATTCAAAAACTAACTTATTACAATAATTATGATATGTTTTTTTATTAATTAAGAAATAAAAGAGAAACACGCTATTTAATTTAATTTTGTTTTAGATTGCTTGCTTAAATGTCTAAGAAACTTCGTTTAAACTTAACCGAGAGATAACTGAAGCCTTGTGTTTAGTTTCAAAGTTTAAATGCCGTATGTAACTTTAGCAATGACCACAGATGTACTGTTGTGTTGTGCTGTAATACGTATGTGCTATACAAAGTTGTGGTTTTCAGTTGACGAAATAAGCTTATATTTACAGTTCTTGGCCCGTAAACTAGCGACTGCATGCGACAGCTGTGTACCAGTGCCATCTTATTCAAAATTCGCGTTACGTCACTTACAAGCGCGTGACTTCGCAAGCGTTCGCATGACTCTCTCAAACTAGCCTATTAATTACATAACGTAATTACGTAACTTGTAAGTTTAATAATTATTGTAATTCCTCGCTTTCAATTTTCTTCTTCTACAAGATAGAATATTTCAACCGGGTTATATTTTCTGCTAAATATTATATATTGGCATGGTTTTCGAACGATTCAATTTCCGTGCGCAGACAGCGGCTGAATTTACGTGCGCAGATTTACATGCCAACGAAATAATTTGCAAATGGTGCTCGAACGTTTCATCTACATATATTTTGTGATTTATTTCGTGAATAGTGCAGCTTAAGGTTCAGTTTCGCACTGGGACATATTTATAGCTTTTTGTTAAGCTGCTAAATCTTGAAATATTATCGACAGCGTGTTTTTTAAGATTTGTGATTAATGATGTTTAATATTCGCTTCGTATACATTACCTGAAATTTGAATTCTTTTCTTTATTAAATACTGGTACTGATTTTAACTACACACTGTGTTACGTCCTATAGCGGTACCCGAGTCCATTTCCGTAAGAGTGTCTTGGAATCGGTTTTTAGTGTGCGTTTACGTCGCAAAATGAGTAAATTTGCGAAATTTATCTCTGGAAATATCGTGATAAGTTAATAAAAATGTCCGTCAGTTGTTATTCACTTATGCTTAATATGTATTGTTTCTAAAAACAAATTAATAGCAATTAATTCCCAAAAATGTCAGCATTTTAAATTAAGTATGCCGTAAAAACATTGATAACTAATAATAATCGATCAATTTAGATTTGTTATTTTTTGAAAATAGCTTTTGTATCCTTACTTCATATTATCAAGGCGAAAGTTTCTATTTATGGAAAGTTCTATGGCAACGAGAACTGCGCGGTCGAAGCAGCGGACGTTTTCTAGTTTGTAATATGTTAACTATCGTTAACCAGGAACTACAACTGCTATACTGCAGTATCATAACTATATCATAACAAAATTAGTAAAAACAAATGAAGGCGCATTGTTTAAATCGATAACCTTTGTAGAGGTGGTCGCCTTACGAAGCCCCTTTGCAGGTAATCCTGCCCACTTGGAGTTATTGCCGCCGAGGGAAGGAAAGATTACCTCGGCGGGAGATAAGGAGGTCGACGGGGCTTGGAGTGCGATTGTCCCCGAGTCAGGCGTCGAATTGTGTCAAGTGAAGCGGCAAATTGAACGGCCGAACCTTCTGCGCTCTCCGCTCACTAATCGTCACATAAACTGCTGCCCCCGAACGTTTAATTACGCCAAATACTTTTTGCTAGTCTGCCGGCTAAATCACGGCCATTTTAATTACGTTGTAAAAAATAGTCTTGCCGTGCGTCAAAGATAACTTAATTTTTTTTAATTTTATTGGAGCGGAATAGTTTTTTTAATAATCAGAAATTAAAGTAAAATTAACTTAATTAAATCATTTATTTATTTATTTTAATATTTAGCTGTTCGAACTACGTGCCCCGCCTATTGCCACTTCAGTTGTGCCGCTGAGCTGTGTCGGGTACTTTGGCTCTTTTGCAGATCTCCTAATTTCAGATTTGATCACGCAGAGATTCTCCGCGCATATTGTCCTTTCCACCGCCCGCTCAGTGATGCTGAGCCTTCTTATGAGGCCCGCAGTTAGCGACTGTGATCTATTGTAAAATGATTATAATAAAAAAATCCTGGTAGTGTTTGTTGTGATCTCTTCTCGGACCAACACGCGCTTGGAGCCGTATCCGTCTTTATATTATCACCTCTACTTTAAAATAAGTTTTACATGACGTTTCAAAACTGCTAGTAAACTAAACGTTCTTGAATTAAATTACTTTGACTTATAAATTTAACTTTAATGGAGATAAGTAAATAGTAATAATATTATTTACTTAAAACTAAAGCTAAGGGGTACTAAACGCACCTAATCTAATCAGTTCATAACAAATTAAAAAGTAAAAAATTAATATGCATCATCAGAACAAATTAATAGAATTTGGGATAATCATGTGCAGGCCGAAATAACTCTCCAAAGTTAGATTAAATAGAAATGTTAAAATTCTTTATTATAAATTAATACTAGCGGACCCGGCAAACGTTGTTTTGCATTAAAAATTTAAAAAAACAATTAGATGAAAATTAGATAGTAGCCGATTTTCAGACCTGCTGAATACGCATACAAAATTTGGTAAAAGTCGGTAAAGCCGTTTCGGAGGAGTACGGTAACTAACATTGTGACAGGGAAATTTTATATATTAGATAACGTTATTGTATAATTTACTAATTGCTTAAGAATATGATTTGATATTTGCGCTGTTAATACCAGGTATATTTGCTTAGGTGAGATACATATAAGCGTTTAGTACGATTTTCGATTGTGCAACAACCGCAAGAGGATTAACATGCCCGATCATACACTAGACCCATTTATATAATAATTTACGTACGCCATACTGTGTTTATAACAGACAAAAACTAATCACATAGACATATTGTATTATATTTCAAGTATTCACAGCGGAAGGAGGTAATGGTTTATAAGCAGCATTCACTTTTTATAGTAACCAGACGTGTCGTCAACATAAAGCAAATATTTCTAAAGTAAAATTTTCAAGTTGTATTGGGGCGGGTGGGGAAGTTGAGTTTGATTGAAGTTAAATGACTTATTTTAAATTTTAATTATAGACTTTTTCTTGTCTACTCTTTATACTCTTTACACGCATTGAATAAATTTAATAAAATATGTAAATAACAAAAATATTTAATTCTTAGTCGGAGGCAATCAAGACTTAAGGGAAATAAGTCTTTTTTATTTATAGTTAATTTTAATGACTGTTTCTACGTAAATAATAGAAATGAACAATTAATAAAATAGTTAAAAAGAACGTAAAATCATATAACTCTGCAAAGTGTGATCTGTTAACACCGTAGCAAAATTGTGAGTGACGCTAATGAGAGGGCGCAGCAATCAGAGACTCGCAGCGCTTTACCAATTACGGCTGGCTACGGAAGACGACGGACGACAGGCGTAGTCTATGGGATGGGCTAGGCGTGCGTGGATATTGTACATACCTTAGATAATATTAGCATTTTACTTTTAAAAAGATGTACGATTTCGTATAATAACAGTAAAACTGGATTTTATCAATAGGAGTAGGTATCAAAACATACATTTTTATTCTGTGAATACTGACTATTTGTTTGTTTCTATACTTTTTTCTGGATAAAAAGTTCCATGTTATTTTTTGTATCCCTGAGAATATATTGTTCATAAATTTTATAAAAATCAAGACAATAAATTTTATTTACCTCTTTCTTTTATAATATTAGTATAGAAGTATGGATAAGTAGCATTACAGTAGTTTTGTCAAAAAAGGCAGAAATAAAACCAATGTTATAATAATAATTATAAAACATGATTCATTAAAACCATAGCAAAATTGTGTGAGCGACATTAATGATAGGGCGCTTAGTAAATCGTAGCCGGGTAGCACCTTTCCAATTACGATCGAAGGCGCTACGAGACAGGCGGCGGGGACGCTACGAGCTACGAGCTACGACCTCCGACTTCTATTCGTTGCTCGGCATCCAACGCGCCATTTTAAATCGACTTTAAAGAATTATATGAATGCATTTGGTATCTCTTAAAATCCTCGATGATCTTTTTTCACTTACTTGATAGCTGAAGCCGCTGAATTTAATGGATTAAAATTTCATTTTTGTCATTTAAATAACTAGCGCACAGAGGTAACTTCACTTTCGTGGAAACCCTAAATATGGCATTCTCAATTATACTTGTACTATACTCATTAAGCTTCCTACTGAATCATTAAACCGTATTAAAATCCATCCATTTGGTAGATTTAAGCGTATATACCATCACGGCATCAGCACTTTAATTCATACAGTGTTAAGATTTTGTTGATTTATTGTTATAGTGTTTTAATTTCTCATATTTGACTGTTCTATTCTTCTTCAAAATTGTAGCCTATTTCTTATTTAAAATAGTGCGATAAATACGGTTAATACTAACATTTTATATTTTGTATCGGCGTGATAGTAAGTCTCGCTGAAAGAGTGAACTCAGTAAATAAAATTAGAAATTTTAACAAAACACTCCACGTGGAGTTCTGTGATAAGGTGGAACTTTTCCCTGCTCGCAAATTACACTCTGAATTTCGTTGATAGAGAGAAACTTTGTTCAAATGAAATCACTTCTACGCTCTCTACAACGTTTCTCTGTTTTACTTTCTGCCAAGTCACCCTATCGTGATTCATGTCTTTTGGGACGGGTCTCAAAAAGAAACAAATTGAGTTTCGTTTCTCGTTACCCTTAATTTTAAATTTAAATAATTGAATGCAATATTCTTTTTAGAAACTAGAAATGTTTTTTCAATAGTGACATAGAGTTCTTCACACAATATACGTCTAATTGTAATAAGTGCTGTTTATTATTGAATTTATTATGGTTCAAAATAGATATAAAATAGAGCGATATATCAAAAGAATACATTTCGATAATTTTTTAGAAAGTAAATATTTGATGGGTAACAAAAATCACTGAACAGTTACTGACAACAGTTATAACCAAAAGAACAGAATCTAAGCCTCGTTTTAGCATATTTTGTTCGCGAATAAAATATGTTCTAAATTGGCCCGAGATAGAGACAATAATTTATGTAGGTAAAAAAACGCAAAGCTTGTCACAATAATACTAGCATAAAATCGTATATAAACAAATAAATGTGAAATCATTTTTACGATTTGGGGGCAATATTACTCTTGTAACAGAAAAGCAGCGGTTAGCAGCGAGCTGTGTGGATTCAATGCAAGCAGATACACGAGGTAACGCGGTTCCATTATGATATTGCTCACTAAGTGAAATTTGTTTTCACGAGCTTTATATAAAAGTATGTTTTTTTCCACTGAGTCTTACGGAGCGTAACAGCTCTCACTGCTTATCTGAAATTTGAATGGAATTTAAGTTTCCTCCATTACCCTTATAATGATATCCATTTCTTTGAGCGTTATTTCTGCTCCATAAAAAATAACGCCACAGGTTGCGGCAAATTATTTACTTTTTACGTACCTAAAAAATTCAATGTTCTCTTCGAGGAATATTTTATTTCGCCGATAAGTCGATAAACTACGTAAACATGATTCCTAATTATATGACCACGATAAAACCATGAGACTATTACTGTCAATATATATTTACTCGTAGATATAATTATGTTGAACAACCACTATTAATTCAAAATCATTACAAGGATAGGTTAAGTTATTATATGCTAACTGCCTAAATCAAATTTTATACACAATAGGTATAACTTTATCGATAATGTATATAATTATTCGAATGCGGTTATTAGACTGCCGTAGCAGATAATTGTATACGATTAGTTGAATATATTACGGTGTATCCAACTTGTGATCTGCCGCTAACCATAATACATGCAGTAATAACTACCATTGTCATGACCGTGTCCGCAATGTGATAATCACAGTTCCGACGCTAGGCCTTGGATGCTTCATACTGATTATATTATACATATATCGTTGATGTAGAATAAAACGGCTACCAAATACTGTTAAAATTATATAAGTTTTCGTACGTTTACAGTTTTTAAGTATTTTAGTGATATTTTTTTTTTCTATAGTTGCCTCTTGCAGACCTCTACCATTATTTCCGCGTGAAAAAGTATATTTCACTGGTTACGACCATAACAAAACTCTTTTGCTCTGGGCCTTGCTTTCTTTCATTTTACGCATGCACAAAATCCGAAAAATCTGTGGATTTTTTGTGTTTTTCTGACCTTTTTATTGCTTTTTTAATTTTTATTTTTCAATATAAAATTTTTTTAGTGCAGCTTATTGTAAAATACAATGACAATACATATCGGCTGAACCAATGAGTCGTGTTGATGCAGACAAAAGTTGGAACTCCGCAGTGACGTATGATTTGTATTTTATTGCGCTGTCACTGCGTCATGATGCGCCGCGTCCGGGGCACGGTCGGTTAACTTGTCAATCACGTAATTGACGATGTGGCTCTTTGGCGTACAGCGCTCGCTGACACAGGCGTTGCACTCGACGCGTCGCACGTGCCGATCGCCGCCACTTCTCGCCGATATTATCGCCCCACCACCACTTGTCACACACTACCATGTATATGTATGTTTACCGTATCACATTAATGAAGTCCGACCCACTGTTTTGTATCTACTTTTACAATTAATCCATGCATGTAGATTGTAGACAGCTTAAACAAAATATTAAAAGCCAACTAAAACATATAACGTTTATTAATGAAATCACATAGTACATCTATATCATTTATTTACACCCATCCTGTTCATTAAATCTGCTTTATTGATTACACAAACATGAGAACATATTTAGACATTATACAATTATACGATACCAATTCCAGTACTTATAATCCCTTCACTTCTTAACTTTGTTTTTCGTAGATTATGATCGCTTGCTCTCTCACTGTTGACTGTGTTAAATGTATTTTTACAATCACTTTTATGAAGTCGGTTAAGTGGGAGATAATGGTGCAATGCAGCATTTTCTGCAGTTCTGCCAACCAATCGCGTAGTGGGGCGTCATCAGTTCAATGTAGCCAACTGTGCGCCCACAGATAACGCACATTTTCCATAGATGATTTCACAGACGACAACAAAAACGAAATACACACAAAATATGCGTTGTAGATAGTAGATGTAGAGGTTTTCTAGCTAATAATATATATAATTATTATTTATAAAATTATATGAGAAGAAAGCTAAAATTTGTAAAAAGATTCAACAACAAATACAATTTTGACCTCTTTAAACAAATTGTTATTATTCTGGTAACGCCGGCACGCCAAGTAACTATGTTCTCCGGCGTCCTAGTGTTTCTCTGGAAATTGTGTAAATTTTCACTTATAAAAGCTGCTTTATAAAATAAAAAGGAATTGTCTTCTATAAAGTGTTTTCTTTAATTAAGCACCATGACATCTGTACATATGCTCAATCTATATTAATATTATAGAGGTAAAGTTTGTAAGTTTATAAGTTTGTAAATAAAGATCTGTTGGGGCTAACCTTCGGATCAACTGATCCGATTTTAAAAATCTTTCACCAGTAGAATGCTACGTTATCGGTGAGTGTCATAGGCTATATTTAATATTTGTATTGTATATATTAACCAAGTTATCACGGTTTTTGTCGCGCAAGTCGGATCGCAAATATGTGTTAAAACGGCAATTTGCGCATGTGCTGCCTTAACTATTGAGAATAATTGAAAGCAATGTATGGGGGACTTTATGTACCTTAAAAAGTTGTACAAAAAAGTCCGCGATATATCTATCTAATATATTTTAATAGATATAGAACTTTTTGTGTTTAAAAAAATCATTTTATTCATGTGCTTACGTTTACGTCATCTTTTATACAACTAAAATTAAATTCTTATCAAAACAAATTATTTAGGATATTATAGAGATAAGATTTGCCTTTTACAATATGTTAATTAGTTATATAGTTTCGGAGATATTACAAAATTTCTAAAAAGCGCGACACCGTAATAAATTATTTAATTCATTATTTATACAACTAAACTTAAATTCTTATCAAAATAAATTATTTAATAATCTATATATTTTAGTACTAAGTATATTTTTGAGATAAGTGTGCGTGTCGGATTGTAAAATTATTTTTGTTTATTCTGAAGGATAGACTTAAGAGTGAAATATACTATTTAATATCAATTTATACCCATCAGCTTGTCATATATATATTGTTAATGTTAATGTTCTGAAATGTCGTACAATGTTTAACAAAATGTAGTACACGGGACGGGACGGAGGATACTGCTTGACGGGAAACTATAAAAAAAATTCAATTGAGAGGGGGAGCGGGGAACGAGCACACTTTATATGAAAGTCTGTCTTTAAAATTAGAAGGGTAATTAATAGGTTTTCACAGGAACGAAGTCGCGGGCGACTGCTAGTATTTTATAAATTTGGGTTGTTATACATACAGGTACGTGTAAAAGTTTAGTATGAATAAATCCTATTTAATAATTCCATACTAAACACGGCACAACATACATTTATTTCGCACAACGGGCAATCAGCGAGCGCGCAGGGCGATTATTTTCACGTAACATAATAATTCAGGTGGCGATGTGTGAATTCTCGGGGGGTCCGTAATTTGGTCCATTTTGGTCCGGATCGGCTCGGCACCGCGCGTGATACGAGCGCGTTGAAACGCTGTAGCGAGACTTAAGCCTTATAATAATGCAAATTCCTATGTTGCTGTTAAAAGCAAACGCTGGTGCTTTTTAGCTAAAAAAAAGAGGTACTGCAAACTGTATAAATAAAACATCTCGTAGTACCTACACGAAGTTCGTGTAAAAAGTACTTAATAAATCCGACGGTAGAATTTTTTAATACAATGGGGAAAATGTAGAATTGTTAAACTTTAGGAATAAAATATTATGTGTTGGTATTAGAAGAGAAGGATTATGTCATTTTAAAAGCTTATTTTGTTATTTCCAGGTATGTTTGCTCCGAGTATCCTGTCACTAGTATATTTTCTTGTAAGTGAAGCCTTTTAATACTAAAATTAATCGATATTTCCAGGTAAAATTAAATTTTCACTCACTAACTAATCACCATATTATTTTTTATTTTTAAGTCGGATAAGTTTCTGCACCTAACTTAGTTCAGAGTCTGGTGAGAAAATCTCTTGAATATAAATTTAAAAGTTTGACACGGAAAATTGACATTTATTTCTGTCACCATCGTTCAAGATACGGTAGAAACGTTCGTTCGAAACTCCGAATTGGAGCGGAGACATTTGATTTTAAGCCTCGCGGACTATAAGTGTTATTTCTTCGAGAGAAGTATTATTCTACGAGAGCAGCGCAGCTCCGCCGTCTCGAATGCTCCATTTAGTTTCAAAGTTTTTCTCGTTTATCACCGTTGGGCTCTCTCAGAGGCGGAGATTTTTCCTTTAGATTTGTTGTCACACCAGACCTTTTTAATGTACCTTTCTTATCGTTACGTGATTAAGAGTAAACTTGTGAAAATTTTAATTCTAAAGCGTATTCGCAGCACTATCTCACGTTTCAAACGTTCTTAATATTACCCCCTCAGGAAAAAGGCATAAAACTTATATAACTTTTACTAAATTTAGTTGTTGGGGTAATACAAGAATTTGGAGTATTTATTATATTTCGCGAGCAAATAAAAGCACCGGAAATCCAAGAGAAGTTGAATAAAGAGATTTTATGTCCACAATTCTCTGTCGCGGATTTCGTCGGTGTCTGACGGCCGAGATAAGGCCTACCTTTCGGTGCTAAGGGTGGTTCGTTAATTAAGCTGCGGAACAACAGTGAAAAGAGGGTAGATTAGCCTCGTCACAGAATCGAGAGAACGACAGGGTGCGCTTTAAAAATTAGAAATTTTGTTTTAAGTCTATATTCCTCCATTTCGGACAAAGTGCAAGTTCATCGGGTTTAATTAATTTCTTAAATGAATAACTGATAGACTTTTATCTCTGCTTCATAATTTTGGTAAGATAACATTAGTAGTTCGAAAAGTTCAAATCCTTTTACAACGAGCAAACAAAATACAGTGTATTTGATTTGAAAACTTACAAAGACGGTTCAAAGTGTAATAAAATTATTGTAAGTATCTCGTTTGGCCAGAGTAGCTGGAGGCACGGTACAAAGTCGACGAAAACGGAAATATATAATACGCGGAATCGTTGCAAAGTTAGCAGTTCCATTGGCCAAATTGTACCTTTTAGTAATTTATCGCTCGCTATAGATTTCTTTTAGACGTAAATTATCGCTTAATACCACCCTAAAATAATTGTGACTTACATTTTTCAGTTATATTTAACAGTAATAAATATTAAAATAATCTGTGTATGTTTGTTTCCTATGCGTTTCTGAACTTAAATTGTACTATATAGCACGGAGAGTTCTAAAAAGGTCGTATAGTATTATAAAAAAACTTTGCAATGGTAATCGATGAGTCTCGGTAGAGCTTTTATGTACTCTTATCAGAAAGGCCTAGGCTCGCGTCGCAACAACAACAAAACCTTTTTCTTCTCGAGTGACGGAACACGGTAGCCGAGATTGATATTGTCGCTTAGCATTCATAGTATTAATAGATATACCTCTACTTCTACTGATTGGAAACTTTGCAATGGTAATTGATTACTCTCGGTACAGTCCTTATGTGCTCGTGTCGAGGAGGCCTCGGCACGTGTCGCAACAACGGCAATACCTTTGACTTATCCAGTGATTGAACATGGTAGCCGAGATTGATAATGTCGCTTACCATTCATAATGTAAATATATATACTTGTATTTCTACTAATAGGAAACTTAGCAATGGTAATCGATTAGTCTCGGTACAGCCCTTTTATGCTCGTATCGAGGAGGCCTCGGCACGCGTCGCAACAACGGCAATACCTTTTTCTTCTCGAGTGACGGAACACGGTAGCCGAGATTGGAAATGTCGCCGCAACTTTTCTACTTATACTTAAAGTTATTGACTATTTGTTGACCTGTAAATATTAAATCATTGATTTTTGTCAGCATATTTTATATCATGCTAGCAAACCCGACATACTTTGTTGAATACTGGCTTACAATTATTTTTTTTTGGTAAGAGTTTGTTCTAGAAAATTAATTGCTAATTTTCTTTGGTATACTATTTGATTAATATTTAAGTATGTACAATCATTACTAATCTGACGTGTCTCAAGACATTACATTGAACTGAATTGTTTACTGTGATAATTTTAAAGCAATTATTTCGTATTCTAGATTCCTAACTATTTAACATGATATTAAAACAAGAAACTACTAAATAATATAAATAAATAAAATCGTTTCACTTTTAGTTACAAAATCCATTTCTTAAATTTTCGATTTATATTTGAAAGAATAAAAAACAAACATCGGACCAAAAAATTAGCTTTAGGAAACAAGCAATAAAACTTACTTAATTCCGGTCATACTCCCATAGCAAGTATTAAATGGAGGCTGTGGGTAGCACGGGTCAAAGGGTAAATGCCATATAAAGTTATACCTCCCAAATTAATTACACCATTGTGTGCTATATTTTACAACACACACACACATTCACAATATTACACCATGTAAGAGTACGTCTAATATTTCGTAATATAAGTATATACTTTGTTTATTCTGGAATATACGTACAAGTACATATATGATTTATTAATCACTGAACCAAAATGTAAGTGAATTTAATATTTGCTATACATATATATAACCAGTAATTTATTGTCGGCTATGTACTGCCTATAATTAAGGCTCCATAAAAGACTGATCATACTGTAGAATCTGACGACCTCCGTGGCGCAGTGGTATATGCGGTGGATTTATAAGACGGAGGTCCTGGGTTCGATTCCCGGCGGGGCAGATTGAGATTTTTCTTAATTTGTTTTGGTCTGGCTGGTGAGAGGCTTTCGCCGTGGCTAGTTACCACCATACCAACAAAGACGTATTGCCAAGCGATTCAGCGTTCCGGTACGATGTCGTGTAGAAACCGAAACGGATGTGGATTTTCGTCCCACTCCTAACAAGTTAGCCCGCTTCCATCTTAGACTCCATCGTCACTTAACATCAGGTGTGATAGCAGTCAAGGGCCAACTTGTAGTCGATAAAAAAAATCAATATATTGTTTAAAGACAATATTTTAAAAATTATACCTATTATTGTGTATGTGAAAAGGAACATCGAGGCCGGATTTATTGAACCGTATATCTTTCGAGTTTGAAAATATCCATTAAAGACTAGACAAATTATTACCAGTTGAAACTATGTGAGCTATTCGTAAACATGTCAGTAAATCAAGAATACAGCGGGAAAGAACTCTGCTGGCCAATATTTTCGCTCATAATAAAATGTCCTAACAAATCTATTGTTGTCGAAGTTCACAGTGGCCTGGGGGAATGTTTTTGTTCGTTGCGCATGTAGGACATTCTTAAGCTTGATAAGTTACATTTGTGATTGCTACAAGTAAGAATGAGTTACTGGGGTATTTATGCATAGTGACTTCGTGTTAACTAGCTGATAATATATAGAGATTTACAGACGGCGCGGTCAAGTTGCAACAGTGTATCATTATTGCAATTAATACTTGAATCCAAAGCCTTACATAAGTAACTGACTATGTCAAGTACTATGTAGTTTCCAAATTTTAAAGCTATGTTTAAAGATGATTAGTGGCGAACTTTATGCATAGAAATCATCTAACTATACCGAAGCCAAACTCGATTGAGAATGCTTGTCAATAAACAAATTAAAAATGAAGGTAGAAATCACTAGTCATTTTACACTTTATTTTTTTAGTTAACTTGTTAATGACGAATTCATGACAATAAATTAGATTAGTAAGCTTGTAATTAATTAATGTATTCAATATCTTTTAAATTAGATTATTTAAAAAACATAACATGATTTTAAATTTATGAGGCGTAAAATGTGTTGCATTTTCTACCTTCATTTTAAATTTGTTTGTTGACAAGCGTTCTCAATCGATTTCGGCTTTAGTATACATAATATAATTTGACAATTACGAAATGATGATAGATATGTATCTTACAGGTATAGTGGCTTTGGATTCAATGTTATATCATAGAAAAATATTAATTTCGCAGCGCAATAAAAATAATCCCGATATCTGAGCACACTTCCCGCGCCTTCTTGATTTCTCAATAAGTTGAAAACTATCACCGGCAGCTCCCGCGGGAGGATAACTAATAAAGTAAGTTGGAGAGCAAAAGTAAACTAATATCAGATGGCTCTGCGACCGCCGCCAGTGGCCGCTGCAAGCGCGCACGGGAGCGTCATACTCGCTACAGATTTATTACTTTAATATGAGCACTCCATCCCCGCCTATGAATGTCACCGTTACATTATTCTAGCATTATGAAAAATATTTGCGCTGCTCTTTCATAGAATTTCAGCTGAGAGGTTGACTTTCCACCGGAGCGCTTTTATCTCTCTTTTATAATAAGCACTGTTGCATGAAGTATCTAATTTAAAAACACTCTTTTTAATGACATGAAACTCACTCTTAGAATACAAGTAGGTATTGCATAGGTACAAAGTAAGGACTAACATTACTATGATTAATGCAAATCGCTATTTAAAGTTAGTTAAAAACCAAATCTTGCCATATTTAAACAAGAAGTATAGGTAAAGTTCATGTAACATTTGCAAATCTTAAAAATTATCTCCTACTCTCTAGAACAGAGACAAATTGAAATACTTCATTCATTATCAAAACTGATGAGTAATAAGAACAAAACAATCATTAGCATTTCTCGCCGTCTTTCTCACTTTAAAACTCGTTTCGCAAACTTTCTTAAATTTCGCGAAAAAAGTTTTAGTACAAATTAAGAGTGAATTACTCCGTCCGTTTAGCCATTAGTAATTTCAGAGTTCTAATGAATTTTCCACTGTGACATTGAAAAATGAATTTCGACCCTTACTTTTGCCATGGGACATCTGTAACACAGTACTAAACACACATCGATCCGCGGTTACGGGCACTGTGCAGCCCTCGCCGCGCCATTTACATATTTTCAAGCGACACAACCTCATAGTTTCCATGTTTGTAAAAGTATTTGTCTGTGTGTATCTTACATTTGTATTCGAACTGCGATCGTTAAAGTTCAAATATTCGTTCGTCTATTGATTTACAATTTACTAATTAACGAAAGGCTTATTTTTACTCTGATCAAAACAATCATGTCTATAATTAGCACAATAATATTTGATTGAATAGCAATAAAGCAGTTTCCAGTGCTTGAGTTCCTTGAATTTAACGTTGAATATTCCCGAGGAGCCGTAGTAGAGCAAATCGAGAGGCGATCCCGCCCTATCCCCGCTCCCCTCATTACCCATAACGGTGGCCCATTAGGCTCACGGGCCGAAGTGCCCCGGACCGTAGTTAATCCACGTCCTCATTCTCTGTTATTTCGAAGGTCTGATCTAATCTAAACAGGGCTTAGGATCCAACAGTGCCAGTATTCGCGCGACTTGTCCCTTTTATGTGCTTGACTATCCTCGCTCACAGTCCCGTCGGTTATATCGCTTGCCTCGCTATAAAAGGGAATAACACTTCCTAACTTTGATATTATATTGTGTTAATATCGACGAGGGACGATAAATAACTTTTGATTGGAAGAGAAGAGAGTTTTCTCGGCGTTAATAAAGAAGTAGATATATTCGATTAATCACACTATCAGATATATTTTTATGGCGACTCGTGAAATATGACGATAATCCTGAGTCGAATGGCAACCGAGCGTGGCGAACGGAGGCCCGAAGTAGAAGGGTCAATTTAGAAGCTATTATACGGTGGCCGTTAGAGGCCTACTTCCGGCGGCTGCACTAAGCTGCCGTGTTCCAATCCACCCGTTCAATTTAGGCCTTTCTGTAAAGCTATTCAACTCTTACATTTAGTGTAAATACCCTTACCACTAACGCCGACGGACTTTTATAAAGTGAACCTCCCACAATATAACGCTTTTAGCAGAGAATTTTAAGCTTTTACCTAGGCTAATGGTATTTACTTCGTTTCAACTTAATTTAGAGTAGTAGCAGGCAGTTTTAATTTACGTTACTTACAGTGCAACGCTGTACGTACATTATTCATTATTGTGTTAAAAGCCCATTTTTATTAAAAGCCAGTTATTAAATATTTACGTCATTTACAGTTATTGAACAAACATGGGAGGATAACTTCATACATACTTACAAAACAGGTATTCGACTTGGGATTTAAAATAATATACATAGATGTCTTTTAATAATCTTTATTCTTTTTAACTACCACCGCATCGGAAAAACAGTTTGACGAAACAACATGACGACAAAAGATGTGACCAGAAAAACTCGACACATGCTCTTTTTAAATTATTGATTACAATGTTAGGTACATTATTACATACACTTTACTATATTTACTTACTTTGCAACAGACAAACGGACACTACTCACGACTATTATATTGATAGATATGTCAATTTTGTAAATTCAGGCGGCCGAAAGTAAATGATTAAATCAAATGATACAAATCGAAAATGATCGTTCGGTATTGTCCGTATTATAACAAATAAAATGCTGACACAAGATAAAAAAATTTAATTCTCATAAAATCTGCGTAACCATTATTTTGATACTAGCGATTTATTTTATTGTCTTCGTATACTAGAGAGAAAAATGTTTTTGCCATTGCACCATTGTGCCATTTAATCAAGTTCTTAAGTTTATAATTAATGCTAATTAAAATAAGTCAGTCATCACTCAGACAATTGAGACACATGCCGTTTTATATCTACTGTAAAAACGTTGAATAAAGGTAGGTGCGTTGCAGAGCTATATCGAGGCTAAAAGCGATCTAGTACATTGTTACAGTAGCAAACGAGAAGTTATGACGGCGGCGAAGGATTACGTGAGTGGATGTCGTAATAAAGCTTGCGATGAAGCCGTTACCCAAAGATAAACGTAAATATCTCGGGCCCTGGCTGTCGGCTGCGCGCCTTAAACCGTTCAGCCCCTGCCCTAACACCCTATCCCTTCTGCCGTTTGTTTCTTATTTTTTAATATTATCTTGATGAGTACAAGGTTTTTACTTAAAGCGCAATAGGCAGGCCAGCGATCCTTAATCTTCTCGGGAATGGGTTTTATAGCATCGTCCATTATTCTTTTAGGAAATCAATTACGTTGTAATATTAGGTATGCTTATCTAAGTGTACTGGTGTGCGTGTTTTAGGGTGTCGTAGCCAAATTGCAAAAAGCGGAACTCTTATAGATTCGAGAAGTCTGTCTGTTTGTCCGTATGTATGTCATAGCAACTTTTTGAACTATAAAACCTGTTCAAACAGTGTAAATAGATGTATTCTGTGAACTGCATTAAAATTTTCACACAATAATAGAAAAAAACCTGAGACTTCGGGGCTTCCCCAAAACCACTGAACTGAAACTCAAAAAATTTTTTTCATGAAACCCATACGTGTGGGGTATCTATGAATAGTTGTACGAGCACAAGTCATTTTCTCCTAGTCATTTCAATTCAGTTAAATCCCTCCCGATTGTCAGGATTATTTTTGAACCCTTTGTTTAGCATATGGTTCTCTCTTAGAATCCTTCGCTTGCTCATTATTACTATTACACTCACTTGCACATATGGCTATTAACCGCGCAAATTAGACCTAATATCTTTATCGTGTGTAGTGGAGACGTAAAGCGATGAACTACAAAATATAATATGAACTATAGAACTATAAATTCCATTTGTATTTAGTCTGAAGATTCTTCACATTGCTTTACGATAGGTATATCGTCGTTCTATGTACATAGTTTACTGTATATTAGGAAGAAGTCAGCTCAATATTTATAATTTTTGTGTTGTTGTAATAATAAGCTACCCTATTATATTAATCAATATAGCTTAAATTCAGGAAACCGTGGTATATTGCAGGAGCCTTCGTTTTAAAGCATTCATGCCGCCGCGCCGCTGACAGCCGTGTAGGTGTCCTTTGTCCTCCGTAACGTATGTAGTGCCTCGCGCCTGCTCTTATCACCTAAATTAATTACATAAATCTTGTTTGCATATGTCTTAAGCTTGTGACGGGACGCCATAACTCAAGCAGGGCTTAGGTTTCCACTGCTAATGCCGGCTGGTATAGTTGTTGTGGATCTATTATTGTCGACAACTCGACTATAACATAATCGATTAGCTTTGTTGGTACTCGATTGTTTTGATACGGTAACTAGCGACGTATTGTGATTGGATGTTAAGTGACAATGTAGTGTAAGTTTGTGGTGCGAGGGAGAAGCAAGTATTCTTTGAAGGACTAAGGATTAAACTAATACCCTGTACTGAGGTCTTTGCAGCATTGCTGAATCTATTCGCCTCTATTCCTAAGGACAGAAAGTAATTAGCCAAATCTGAAGTCTAATACCTTGACCTGAATCAATTTAGAAATTATGACTTCCATTTGACCCATGTTGAAAATTTAGTGCGAGGGAGAAGCAAGTATTCTTGGAAGGAGTAAGGATTCAACTAATACCCTATACTGGGGTCTTTGCAGCATTGCTAAATCTCTTCGTCTCTATTCCTAACGACAGAAAGTAATTAGCCAAATCTGAAGTGTACCTTGACCTGAATCAATTTAGGAATTATGACTTCCATTTGCCCGTGTTGAAAATTTAGTGCAAAAACTCGTTCATTACGGTTAATTTTTTAATTAATCTTAAATACTAAATGTTCTTACTGTCTAAAGATTTGTGAAAATTTGACATTTCGAAAACAGTTAGTTTACTATACTGTAATAATAAATAATACTGTCAAATTTTATACATATATATAATACTACTTACTAATACTTCATTACATTTCATTAGCCTAAACTAAATGAATCGCTAATGAATGGATTTTACAGATATATATTTTATATGTATGAAATAAATAAATTCTGTATACATTTAATAACGCAAAAGAAAATCAATTTATTCGAATTGTACCTAGAACAGATGTGTTATTTGCTGCATCCTTATGCAGTAGATAACCCCATCAACGTAACTCCACGGGGACGAAGACCCGGACAATCAGGTACGAACTTATAAATAAATCTCGCCTGTCGCCGTTGCTCTAAAAACAAAGATGTATAGAACGCTGTAACAAGACCGTGATAATTTCCCAAGGCGTCAGGAATCGCATTTGATCGGAGCCATGTCGCGCAAATTCCTTGCTAGCGGCAGGCGGCGGGCGGCGGGCGAAGCTACTCGAGCAGGCGCTGCTGCAATCATGTCGCCGTCGACATCGTTTACATTCGTGTACCTACTGCGTTCAATTCTCGTTATTTCAACATATTGTCACTTTTTTATTTTAAATCCTCCGAGGAATCCGTATTGGGAACTGAATACAAAATAAGTTCCTTATCCAGTTACTCGTTTCAAGAGGGGACCGTTATAAAGGGATATAATATTTCTCACTTTAGTGCTACGTTTATTTTAGCGCTAACAGGACAACTTGTCATAGAGCTGTGATTTGCAATACACAAGACACAAAGCTTAGTTGTTTGACTCTAAACCTACTATTCTTGTATTCATTTGCACTAAGAAGGATATTTTGAAAATTTATATAACCTGTCAAGTGTAACTATAACTACTACTAACTATAACTATAATAAAAAGGTGACAGTCAAAACTATGGAAGTCCATAGTTTTGACGAGTGCAACGACATTCATATGCTAAAATTCATCCAGCCGTTTTAGCTGTAGCGCGTACCACAGAAATTGACATTCTCCATCTGATCCAGTCAGGTAAATATAGTAAAAACACAATGTCGCTAACAAAATTAATTTTATGAGAAGCCAATAGAATATCTCGATGAGATCCGAAACCAAAGCTACTGTAATCGTATGAAATCACTGAAAATATTTTTCAAATTTTCTTCAATACCTAAAAATATATAATAAATATTTATATTTTTAGCCTAATTATTTTGTTTATCTTAACTTTGCATCAAGCCCAATGATTTTGTACAGTTCATGAGCCTTTACAGAAATGATGAGTACATTTATTTTGCTTGTTTTATTTGCTTAAAGCAACTTTGTAATTGATTTACTATTCAAAGAGTACTCGACTTTGACAACTTTGTCGTGTGTTTTAGAACTAATGCGTCTACACAGAGAATTTATTTAAAATTTGGACAAGATGCAAAACACTCGGTGCACAAGTTTGCCTTGCACTCAACTGGTTGTTTTTGTAGAGTAAGGTTTTTATTGAACGAGCGAATTGAAAGCATTTTTTTTTATTCTTGAAAGCATTTGACGGCCGAGTGGCGCAGTGGGCAGTGACCCTGCTTCTGCGTCCTAGGTCGTGGGTTCGATTCCCACATCTGGAAAATATTTGTGTGATGAGCATGGATGTTTTCCAGTGTCTGGGTGTTTATCTAAACATTATAAGTATTGATGTATAATATATATAAAAATATTCATCAGTTATCATAATACCCATGACACAAGCTACCTAAGCCCTCTTTGGGGCTATATAGCGATGTGTGTAATTGTCCTATAATATTTATTTATTTATTTAATATTTATACTCTACAAGTTGGTCCTTGACTGCAATCACACCTAGTGGTAAGTGATGATGCAATCAAAAGTGGAAGTATGTTAACTTGTTATTAGTTTCGCGTTTTTGTTTGATTGTACATCCATTTTTGCGAATTAGTTAGAGAGAAAAAAATTAAGGTAAAATAATATAAATAAATAAAAAATGATTGTAAATATAGAATGAATCTATAAACATTGCAGTACATATTTAAACTATAATCTTTATAACAATGTCCTTGTTTATTCTTTCAAAAATCAATACATAGGAGATGTATTAATTTTTGACTTAAGATTTATAAGATACTAGCTGACCCGGCAAACGTTGTTTTGCATTTAAAATTAAAAAAAATTGATGAAAATTAGATAGTAGCCGATTGTCAGACCGGCTGAATACGCATACAAAATTTGGTAAAAATCGGTAAAGCCGTTTCGGAGGAGTACGGTAACTAACATAGTGACAGGGAAATTTTATACATTAGACTAGCTGTTGCCCGCGACTTCGTCCGCGTGGACTTCGATTCAGTATCCAGTAGATACAGTTAGTATTGACATAAATAAATAAAATTAGTATTGCTAAAAACTATTTACAAAGCTTTTATATACACTTAACACCGTTTGATGTAGTTCTTTCGGAAGCCAGAATGTAGAGTGAATCTGGACTGGTGACGCGAGAGCAAGCAACATAGAGCTGTCCATGTGAGAAGCTGCTTGTCCTGAGGTTGACTCCAGCCAGTGGCGGATCCAGCTTTTTAGCAATTTAGAGGAGTCTCAGTCCTGGTGTAGTCATTTCATGCTCCAAATTTTTCACGGGCTTTTTGGCTTTATTAAAAGTGACAGTTACAAATACCATACGTAGTTTTATTAATATAACTGAGAGCACTCAGTATAGAGCGATTAGTATAAAGAGTTACGGGGGCATCATAGTTGTCAGGCGGCGGACGTAATCCAGATCAATTTCTTGACAGCATGGTAGCTTTAACGCGCCGAAATTGGTGGATTAACGGATTTCACATAAAAATAAATTAGGCACGGGGCATCGTGGAGCTCTGGTGCAAGGCAGGGTACGAAAAAGAGCGAGAGCAAATATGTGGATCGAGACAGCGCGCACGACCATTTGGAGATTTGCTGATTCTACATTAAAATTGAAAAAGGGCATGGGGGCATCAAAGTTGTCTAGCGCAGGTCGTAACCTAGAAAACTTTCCTGATGGCAGAGCAGGCTTTAACGTGACCGTAGGTCGCCTACTAAAATCGGTGCATTAACGGATTTCACATAAAAAAATCAGGAAGGTACGGGGCATCCTTGAGCTCTGGTGCAAGGCAGGGTACGAAATAGAGCAAGAGCGAACCTGTGGCTCGAGACAGGAGACTGGCGCGACCGAATCGCGCGTGACAATTTGTGGATTTGCTGATTCTACATTGAAATTGAAAGAGGCATGGGGGCATCACGTAATTCAGTCTGGCGCAGGACGTAATACAGAACAGTTCCCTGATAGCAGGGCGGCCTTAACAAGACCGCAGGTCACGTGCTAAAATCGATGGATTAAAATCGTGTCTCAGTGCTCACTTGCTTCATTGGTGGAACCTACATACAAAGTTTCAAGTAAATCTTTTAAGCAATGAAAAGTTTCAATTTGCCCCTTTTTGTCCCCCTAGGAGAGATACTTGCTTCACTGGTGGAACCTACCTACAAAGTCTTGAGTAAATCCATTAAGAAATTAAAATTTTCAATTTACCCCCGTTTTCTCCGCCTAGGGGGAAAATTTCCAAAAATCCTCTCTCAATGCTCACATGCTTTACTGGTGGAACCTACATACAAAGTCTTAAGTGAATCAATTAAGAAATAAAAAGTTTCAATTTACCCCCCTTTTCTCCTCCGAGGGGAGGAATTTCCAAAAATCCTCTCTCAGTGCTCACATGCTGCACTGGTGGAACCAACATACAAAGTTTTAAGTGAATCCATTAAGAAATAGAAATTTTGAATTTTCATCCCCTTTTCTCCCCTTAAGGGGGAAAAATTTCCCAAAATCCTCTCTCAGTGGTCACTTGCGTCACTGGTGGAACCTACATACAAAGTTTCAAGTGAATCTTTTAAGAAATTAAAATTTTCAATTTACCCCCATTTTCTCCCCCTAGGGGGGGTATTTCAAAAAATCCGTTCTTAGCTGACCTCTACTCGGCGAAAGGCATATTCCTACCAAATTTCAAGTCGCTACGCCTTATGGTTAAGTTTCAATTTGCCCCTTTTTCTTCGCCTAGGAGAGGGGGATTTCCAAAACTCCTCTCTTAGTGCTCACTTACTTCACTGGTGCATCCTACCCACAAAGTTTTAAGTAAATCCATTAAGAAATTAAACTTTTTTAATTTAAGCAATGAAAAGTTTCGATTTACCCCTTTTTCTCCCCCTCGGGGAGGGGGATTTCCGAAATTCCTCTCTTAGTGCTTACTTACATCACTGGTGGATCCTACCTACAAAGTTTGAAGTAAATCTATTAAGAAATTAAAATTTTCAATTTACCCCCTTTTCTCCCCCTAGGGGGAAAATTTCCAAATATTCTCTCTCAATGCTCACTTGCTTTACTGGTGGAATCTACATACAAAGTTTCAAGTGAATCAATTAAGAAATAAAAAGTTTCAATTTACCCCCTTTTTCTCCTCCTAGGGGAGGAATTCTTAAATATCCTGTCTCTGTGCTCACTTACTTTGCTGGTGGAACCTACATACAAAGTTTCAAGTGAATCCATTAAGCAATGAAAAGTTTCAATTTACCTCCTTTTCTCTCCCTAGGGGGGGAATTTCCAAAAATCCTCTCTCAGTGCTCACTTGCTGCACTGGTGGAACCAACATACAAAGTTTTAAGTGAATCCATTAAGAAATAGAAATTTTGAATTTTCACCCCCTTTTCTCCCCTTAAGGGGGAAAAATTTCCAAAAATCCTCTCTCAGTGGTCACTTGCGTCACTGGTGAAACCTACATATAAAGTTTCAAGTGAATCCATTAAGAAATTAAAATTTTCAATTTACCCCCATTTTCTCCCCCTAGTATACCCCCCGTATTTCAAAAAATCCGTTCTTAGCTGACCTCTACTCGGCGAAAGGCATATTCCTACCAAATTTCACGTCGCTACGCCTTATGGTTCCCGAGAAATCGTGATGAGTCAATGTATAGGTGGGATCTCTTTTATATATATAGATTATAACGCTAAATCGTTCGGCGGTACATCTTTATCGGTAGGGTGGTAACTAGCCACGGCCGATAACTCCCACCAGCCTGGACCAATTTAGAAAATTCTTATTTGGGCCTACTGGTAATCGAACCTGAGACCTCTGTCTTATAAATCAACTGCGCAAACCACTGCGCCACGGAGGCCGTCAAACTTATTATTATTTATTACAATGTGTTGATCTCAATGGCACCACCTCAGTCATGGGATCCCACAATTGAATATAGACAACCAGAACCCACATTTGCTATGACATCACATTAGTAAAATGTTTTATACATCTCAAAATTGTGAGGTGTTATAATTGCCGTTTACATATTTGTGTTGGTTCTGAAAGAGCTCCTACCTCCCAAACAGTACAGTCAGGGTTCAAGGAGAAAAGCTCACAAAACTTCCTTATTATTTCTGCTATTTAACGCTGAGTGTTGCAGATGTCCAAGTAACATACGCTTGTCTGCTCTGCCTACTAACAAATTACACTAAACATAATAATATTTCTGTTGAAAAGGAAAAAGTATCAAAATACTTGGACCTTGCTCACGAAATTACCGCCATGTGGAATATTGAGTCGACGATTATTCTTCCTATAGTCGTTTCAGTTAATGGTCTTAAAAAAGTCGAACCAACACCTTAAGAAGCTTTCACTTAATTGTTGGATCAAGGGTCGGATACAGAAGGCAGTAATTCTTGAGACGGCGCGTATTGTGAGGAGGTTCCTCACTCTGGAGCCCTGACCACCGGTTGTGTGGGCCTCCGAGCCCCGCAGCAGGCAGAGATTTTTTTATATATATTTTAATAGTGTTTTTTTATAATTTTTTTATAAGCATTGTTGAAAATTAAAAAAAAAGTTGTAAATAAATAAATGATAGAATTTTCTGTTGTAGAGTATTACAACTTATTCTGTATTACTAAGTTATTAGTTTCCTCATATATTATCTTAATGAAGTCTTTAAATTTTTATGGTTTTATAAGTTTTGATAACAATTTTCAGTTTCTCACAATAACTTTCATCGAGCATAATATGATTATTATATTTCATGAATGTTCTTCATTATTTCATTTAGAGCTTATTTCTACATTTTTCATCTTTAAACAAAGATGTTATTTGAAATATTCGTTTTCAGAGAAATATTTTTTCCACTTAACATCAGGAGGGTCGTTAGCTAATGTCTAATATTCCTTAAAAAATAACCCAATACGCAGGTATATACAAGACCGACTCGCCTCACTAGGTATATTATCACAAATATACGAGCACAAAGGTATACCGCTGAGCTCTGCAAGACCACGGCACGGTGCAATAAGGTGGAGGCGCGTTGCTGCCCGCATTCGCGCAATAATCAGCTTTTGTGTAGCGTAATTGGGTGTCTGAGGCTCTCTGAGCTGCCAACCGTAGCATTTATTCCCAATAAATTGAAAACTGCTTTTGTGCTTCAAGTCACTTATGCGGGTAACCGTGAGGCGGTCGCTTGCGCTGTAATACCTTATCGAACGTTTCATTGGATTTAAAATATAGTCGATTGAACGTACAGCCGTTCAAATGTATATATACCAGTACGTTACACTCGTATGTGTTGGAACAATGACTTATGTTTATTTTTTATTTACTTTATAAGCCAGCAACATATTTAAGAACTAAATGTAAGAGATAATTGCTGGAAAGTAAACATTTTTTATACATTAGTTTATACGTATTATATTTGCTCGTATAGCAAAATCTGGATGTCTGAGCTTCAAATGTTGCAAGATACAAAGACTCGTTAAATATGTTACCTATCCGAAATAAAGATTATCAATGTATTGCCATCTAAGGTTGGAATTAAACTTTAAAAAATTTGCAATGCGGCCGAGCCATCAACAGAATAAATGTAAAAAAGGACTGGTATGCGAGAGCGAACAAGTATTACCTCTGTGCATTTCCGTCTTAAGCAAAAATGTTGTCAGATTTTCAATAATGTTTCATTTAATTTCTGTCGTTTGGATGACTAAACTACGAGTATAGTATATGCCGATATTTAGGAGTTTGCTTATACGATCACCATCGGACATAACTATTAATACTCTCACCTTGAATCAGCTTCTTATACTATAAACAGCATTAAAATAGGTGCATTCGTTTAGCCTTATAGGATTACTTTGTTGTTTGTCCGTCTGTCTGTCTCGCAAGACCCTTTTTTCAGAAATGCAGAAATTTATATACTATACAAATACACCATAGGTCTACTGTCCCTTACAGCTGTGAAAAAATCAAACTTCTGTGTCAACTCAGATCTGTAATACCTTTAAGCCATAACAAAATCCAATATACCTACAGGTTTGTACGGTCCCCTCGGTGCGCGAGACCGACTCGCACTTGGCCGGATTTTATCTTACTGACATAAATTCTTTTTTATAACCTTTTTCTCAAATAACTTGATTAGTTTAAATATTATCGTTTTTAAAACTAAATAAGCTTATAATAATGCTTTTTGTACTATATCGATTGTCGACTTTTAGTATAAAACATAAAATGCCATAATAGTGTAGCTAATGAAAATATTGTGTCGTTAGAGACATCCTCCCTCGCAATTGTGAGGCCCTTAGCGTTGTATCTACGCGCTGGAACGGCGTCATTTACATATTTTAATAAAATAATATCGCAACTGAATCGTAACTGAGAACTTGATTTAAGTTCTTACTCCGATGAATGTAAATTCACCACCGCCGCCGCCGCCGCAATTCCAGATTTCAATTCTGGAATTAATGGCAGCCGACGTGGGCCCGGCCCGTCTAATATTTGCGTTACTTCCGGAGACTTACTTAGGGGTGGATATGGAATAAATTAGTGCCGATGCCGCTGCAAGAACTGAAAATAAAGCATCGAAATGACCATTCATGGGAAAAGGAGATGGCTAATAATTCGAGCGGGAGATTTGATGTTTTTGCAACGTTCCGTAGGCGGTGCACGGAGTCGGTCGGGCCTGCTAAGCGTGCATTAATATTGTCAATAGTTGGAGTTAGTGGAAGTGAAGTACGTGTTCCGCCTGCCGCTATCTACGGCGCAGCTCGCGCGGTGAATTCGAATGGCCTCTCACACTCACGCCGCCACCCGCGCCCGCACGCCGCGCTCACCTCGCACCCCCACCCCGTAACGCCCCATAAACTCGCGTCTTAATTTTAACTTTATTTCTTACCGCTGTTCCAAGAAAATTAAGTGTGAATGTACCGATGAAAGATTCACAAAAGCGTCTTCATGCACTTTCCCGTCTATCTTGTGCATTCGCTACTATCATTACGATATGCCCTCATGTAAATAATAAAGCAATAATAATTATACGATCGTTATTGTGTTATGTTTAATATCTTATACAGAAACATTCAAAAATTAGAATTTGTTACGTTATAAAATTACCCTGTGTCTGTGACTGAGACTGTGTCTCTAACGTATTCGGTTTAATCAAAAACTCGTGGTTTACTAAATCAAAGCGCTGCAATTTTCATAATATATGAATATCTTTTATTTTTCTAATTTTTATTTTTAATTAATTTTAATCTTTTCGTTAAATCTTAAAGTTTAAGTTTAATTACTCATTTTTTATCTGACAAAATATAAATATATGTAAATGCTATGATCATCAATGACAGTGGTTGATTACTGTGCGCCTTAAACAGAGGCTCTGCTCAGAAATGCGCAGAGGAAGATGGGTCAGAAGAAGGTTTCGCTATGTTCAGCTACTCCCGCCGTAGATTAGGTCGTATCAATATGGACGAATGCATGCACGTAAACATCAAGACGTCGCAGTAGCTTCCGAAAGATGATGCAGCGTTAAAAAAAAGTTGAAAATAAAAATATAAACGTTTTACTACCATTTTTGAGTACGTCAGGTATGACGGAGTACTGAGCGAGCTATTTCGCAACGACAGCTTAAGATTTCTTAGCGCTAAAATAAAGAATCAAGAAAGGAATTTAAATAGATCGCCAATACCTTTGCTAAGATATTGGCCATAGCGGGGTTTGCTGAAGATCACGTCGGAGCGTTTGGAATTTTCTCAAAGGTAAAAGTTTTCTCGGCCGAATGCAATTTCGAAGTTGCACGGGCAGGCCAATGATCGAGGAGCGAAGTTGTCGGCTTGCGGCGGAGTGCCGGGAGCCGCGCCCGAGCTCCCCGCGCGCGCTTCGCCCCGGCGCCACGCAAAGCGATTATTGGGGCAATTGGGAGCGCCCGGGAAGCCTCGCGATGCAAATAAATTCGGAGGCCGCCGCGGCCGGACAGCGCTGCCCCTCGTTATTATTCGGCTCTCGCGGAATGGCTTTTATGTCCTTAATGGAAAAGTAAGATATTTACTCCGGGCTTGTAAAAAGACCTTCCTTTTACATTTTTCTTCTTATCCCCCGCAAGTCGTAGCTGAAAATTATGCGATTCCAACGTGAACGAGGCTGTTAGATTATACATTTACATTAGCTTTTCGGTGAGACTTTTCGCCCTCATTTTCATAATATGTAAAAGATCACAAAGAGTCATGAATAAATCGGAATTTGTCCACTTTTTAATCTTATTTTACGATAGGTGTTAATTTATATTTTGTACGTTTTACAATAAACAAATATGAAATAAATATTATAGGACAATACAAACATCTCTATCTAGCCCCAAAGTTAGCGTAGCTAGCGTTATGGGTACTAGGATAACTGATGAATATTTGTTACATATTATACATAAACACTTATAATATATAGATAAACACCCAGACACTAGAAAACATCTATGTTCATCATATAATCATTTTTCTAGATGTAAGAATCGAACTTACGGCCTTGGACGGAGAAGCAGGGCCACTACCCCCTCTCTGTCACTACAATAAATTACAATTATGTAATTAACTTAAAGCTTTGGCATGGAACTATAAATTATGTTTCTGTAAGATTTCAATTTCTAACCAAATACTATTCTGTTTTTCGGCTAGATGTAGAAAATTTACTGTCACTTGTACACGTATTTAATTACTTATATCTGTTTCATAAGAAATTATAAAGACAAAAAACAATAAAACAATCCGACTTTTTGCCCGTTAGAACGACCAGAAATCTCTCAATAATTACGAAAATGTATGCAAACCACGCGAAGTTAGTGCAATTATGGCGGCGCCCTGCCCAGCGTCCTTAACTGCTGAGTTCTGGAGCATCGCCGTCTACTGCACTATTCAATTACCTATAAAGTACTTGCAAAAATTTGCAAGATTACCACATTTAAATTTTGTATAAAACTCAACTACAGTTTTACGAAAAACGTCTATTAGGTTGCAAGGTGCGTTGGTCTTCTATTTTTTATATAATGACATAGCTATAGAATGTCGTCTATTAACCTACTGCCGATTTATTTGGCCAACTTTTCAATATCGAAGACAAATTAATTGATTAACAACTCACGGACATTGACCATTATTCTTACATCGGGCGCGAAAATGTAAATTTTAACGCTTCGGAACACAAGCATTCTTCACTCTCGCAGGTAGCACTAACGATACCTACAGGCACTGTTCTAGTTATAATAAAATTCACATTGTAATGATATGAGATCATTCGACAGGCAATCAATCAACATCCAATTTAATTTAGTGTACTTATAGTACTCAACTTAACTGTGTCGGCCATAAGAAACTTTACATATTCATTGTTTCTAATTACCTATATTTTTATTGGGCTTTAAATGAAAATTTAATAAATGCTATTAACAGTCACGCGAAAGCTGGTTATGGCAACAGAAAATAAATCTTGTAATTAAACATATCGCTATATTCAAACCAAAAACCGTATAAAACAAATAAACGAGGGCAACATCAAATAAAAGCCCATATTCGCGGATTACTCAGACGCGACGAGGTCAATTATGAAGCAATAAAAGTTTTAGTGCTCCGCACAAATTGTCGATTTGCTCGCTGACGGATGGTTGCAATACTGACGCCGGCAAATGAGCACACGATAAAATTATCGTTAGCGGTAACGACATGAATAAATGCAATAGGGTGGTTCTGTCGTCCGCGGCGGGGAAGCTGCAAGAAGCGCGGAGCACAGCCACTGTGCGCTACAATTTAGAACTTTTGTGAAGACTACGCGCATTTCAGTCTCTGCCGTATCTCCTCGTACTCAGCTCTACCAGCATTGCATCGCTCTAGCGCTTTAGTTTAAACTACTAACTAATTGCTTGCTTACAAAGCTTATTCTGTTTGATCTACGTTTAATATACTTAGCTACCAACAATAGGAGAGGCTTACAGAAAAGGAATATGAAGTACCATCTTTTAATTTTTACCTTTGTCTGTCGTTTTGATCACGCTTTTTGGCGTATCTTCACTGGGAAATTAAACTGTACTCGAAGTGATTTATACGTTTCTTCAATTTTTGACGAAGGAAATAAAGATAGGTATCTAAAAAAATCCTAGCGAAGTCGCAGACGTCTTTTAGAGCACTAGTAACTATCTGCATCAACTTTAATAGGGTATTTGAGGGATTTTATAATTTTAATCTAAAAACTGCTAGTCGTCCAAGTTTAAAATGCATGGATTAAAACCATCACTCGCAGCTTGAAACAACATTTCATCACTCAAATATAATGCGTTTAAAACTACCTGTTTTATAGAATGAAATTGATACTACTCGCAATATATTTGATGTGCCGATTATTGCAATGGTTATCTTAAATTTACAATGGCGAATGGTTTAGTGCTCAAAATTATCTGACGGTAATCATAACCACAGCGCAAAATAAAAGTCATAAATTAATTGTGGTTAGGATCATTGCATAACGTGCACAGCAGGCGCATATATCTACACTTTGTTGTAATTTGCGCACATACACGTGGAATCATGCTAACCAAATTTGGGGTCGAACACCAGTATTTATTGCTTACCAAAATTGAAACCACACACACATATGAAAGTTATAGGTATGACGTTACTTTGCGGGTGATCCATATACATTTAATAAAAACGAACTTAAGTAATGTAATCACCTACTTAGCAATGACACGTCTAAAAGGAGCACGGAACACATCGGAACACGTCGGAGCATTGTAAGAAACAATGCTCCGATTTAGAAGTGAAATGTACGTAGATGAATTTTTGTCGAATCTAAGTAGGTTTTTGACGACCTTCGTGGCGCAGTGGTATGCGCGGTGGATTTATATGACGGAGGTCCTGGGTTCGATTCCCGGCGGGGCAGATTGAGATTTTTCTAAATTTGTCTTGATCTGGCTGGTGGGAGGCTATCGCCGTGGCTAGTTACCACCCTACCGACAAAGACGTATCGCCAAGCGATCTAGCGTTCCGGTACGATGTCGTGTAGAAACCGAAAGGGGTGTGGATTTTCGTCCCACTCCTAACAAGTTAGCCCGCTTCCATCTTAGACTGCATCAGCACATCAGGTGTGATAGCAGTCAAGGGCCAACTTGTAGTCGATAAAAAAAAGGTGACCTTGACTCTACAATGTTCAATTGAAGATGATTTTAGACGTGTCATGGCGATGGTCTTACGCGGAAATTAACAACATGACTAAATTGTCTATTTAACAAAACACTCTTAAAAAACACAGTTTGAACAAAAGTGACCAAAGATATGTGTATTTTATTTATAACAACGCCAGTTTCTACGAGTAAAAGCTTTTTGTTCGGTAAAAATATTAGACAGGGCTGTGCACTAAATATGTGATAATGTAAATATACAGCTAAAATGCCAGGTATGACCGTCCAAACTAGTGCTTGCTGTGATTTATCTCGCAACACTGCCGGCTGCTGGCGTGCTGGCCCGGCGCTGGAAATTTTAAACGTCACGCATTTGTGATGAATTCTCGCAATTTTCTCGCGGGAACACGGGTTGATAGCTATGACTTTCCGACATTGCGACGTTTATATCACAGGTTATTTAAAATGAAGATGAGGCCATTGTTAAAACAGCTTTATATTAACTGTTATTGCACGCATAAATATCGCGATGTGTAAACAGTTTCATTTTGCACTTTTATTTATAACTGGTAGAGCGATACTATTGTTTACTTAGTGCATAAAAACCTAATATACGGCATTATTTATAGTTTTCAAGTTATAATTTTTTAGAAATAGTTTGCATATTTATCATTGATATTTTATACCACGTGTTACAATATACGGCATTATTTATAGTTTTCAAGTTATAATTTTTTAGAAATAGTTTGCATATTTATCATTGATATTTTATACCACGTGTTACAATATACGGCATTATTTATGTGTAAACAGTTCCATTTTGCACTTTTATTTATTCTCGTAATGTGCTTTCGTATTCATATTTTATTTGGATTAAATTAAACCATCCAACTGGTAGAGCGATACTATTGTTTACATAGTGCATAAAAACCTAATATACGGCATTGTTTATAGTTTTCAAGTTATAATTTTTTAGAAATAGTTTGCATATTTATATTTTATACCACGTTTTACGATCTTTTCGTAAAATACTTACTGACAGTGAAGACGTTTTATGTACGTTTGCATAGAGCAGAGTCCACTTCAAATTCTTTTGACTAGTAAAAATAACTCCACGCGGAACTAAAGAACATCTTATGGCTTTGTTGTGCAGCCTTTGATTAGCTTTCGTATTTTATATTTGCGTTAAATCTGGCCATAAACTTTATTAATCACCAGAGGAAAAGCGCAGCAATTCATCCAGAAGACCTATTGTAATTTTGAGTGTATGTAAATGAATACTTAAAGGAGATATAACTTAATTAGGAGTTCTTATAACATAAACTAAAAAAACCTACTTGCTTCAATAATCTTAACTATATATACAGTGTAAAATAATAAAAATTAAAAACTAAAAAAACTTAGACGTCTAATAATTATACTTACTGTAATATCGTAATGCAGCCCATTACAGCCTATCACCCTCTTCGCTTCAGTATGGCATCCTAAATGCGTGGCCTAAAAATTACTATAAAATTGTATTGGTCAGCCAGACTGCGCTTTTTTAAATATATAATTATGTAAACAAAAACCTCGGCTAAATCTTATAAAGTTGTCTTTTCCACCTGACATGATACCTGTCAAGTTTGGCGATGCGTACGGCGACTGTCCCGCCCGACCCCTTGCGTCTAATCGCGTCGTCATCGGGAGTAGGCTAGGCTCATGTCGCCCTGTTACGGTACTGCCATAAATCAGTCGACACCGCGTGATGGATGATGCAGTCACGATGAAAAAACAGTACCTATATCTAATTCAGTACTATACACTATATTCTTTGTATATTTGTACAAATTTGTTTTATCGCAGTATTGATCTGACTCTATTACAGGTCACCATTGTTCTAAAACGAACTTCAACAAAATGGGCCTTTATTATGTTTTCCAATCAATCCTCGATTTGATGATAGTCTATTGTTTGTTATGTACTCAGACCTACTCTTTGACTCTCTTTAACTGTAATAACAGAGGTATTTTGTCTGATTGATTGTATATATTTCTTTTCATTCTTGAGGAAGTATAAGATTTATCTTCATAAACAGAAGCTTACGATACAAGTACCTTTGGCAGGTACTGCGTAAAGTACATAAGCATCTGAGAGTTTGTGGTTATAAATTATACGTTTATTACGAAACATGAGTAGGTACCGACAATACCGCCAAATGAATTAATATGGTATCTGTTAATTAATTTCAGTCTTCGCCCCGGCAAAACAAACTAAGTAAGCAAAACTTGGGACATAATGCTGCATGGTTTCGGTCTGCAAAATGATAACAGTATTTCTATTTTTTCAAGACCTGCGTGAAGGGGATTCGTTCCAATATGATTCGTAATTCCGAGGCGGCGCCTTACGGGCGGCTGTTGCTAACTTTTATTATTTTCGTAATGATTGCAGCTGCAAAATGGCTTTCTGCGCTTTTATGTAGCAAACTTGGACCATAATTATACTGTAGAGAACCTTCTCCGCTACAAACGATAATGACAGTTTAAAAATACCTAAGTGGTTCAAAACTGTAATGGTTATAATAGGTAAATAGGTTTCAAGCTAAATTAAATTACAAAGTACATATTTTGGTAGTCATTTTCTTTGAACAACCTCCCAGTGATATGTATGATGAATGTATAAACGTGAAAATAATACGGTTTAATGTGATTTTGATCATTAGCCTGTTTTGATCGCGAAGAATCCTTGAGCTTGATATCGCCTCTCCTTACAAGAGAGACATGCAGCCACACATAGAAAGAGATGTGGAGCTCAGATCTAACACGCACAGCGATTTTTAGGTGAAAATATTAGACTATAATGATCATTATCGGATCTAAGTAATCTGCTCTGCAAACCAATAGCAGACGCATTACTTGGTGATAAATTACATTTCAAAAGTGCTTTTATGAAAGCCTACTTGAAATTAATTAATTTGTTTTTGAATAACAGTGATCGGGACCGACGGCCTAACGTTATATGGTTCTTACATTAAATGAATAGTGGAGAGCTCTTTATGAGCTCGCCCGGGAAGTATCTCCAGGCTTATTTTTGCGGTCTGCATGCTATGTTTGCCAGAATTTTCTGCATAGAAGCTTAATACCTATGCACTCATATCAACGGATGCGCTGTAGCTTTTTGTAAAAGTGCTCCTAATGATTAAGAGAAGGCGGTGGTTTACTATTTTTTTTTAATCGACTACAAGTTGGCCCTTGACTGCTATCACACCTGATGTTAAGTGATGATGCAGTCTAAGATGGAAGCGGGCTAACTTGTTAGGGGTGGGACGACAATCCACAGCCCTTTCAGTTTCTACACGAGATCGTACCGGAACGCTAAATTGCTTGGCGATACGTCTTTGTCGGTAGGGTGGTAACCCAAGACCAAGACAAATTGAGAAAAACTCAATCTGCCCCGCCGGGAATCGAACCCAGGACCTCCGTCTTATACCACTGCGCCACGGAGGTCGACGTATTTAAAGTTAAGTAAACCTACTCGACTGTCGTATCTATAGATTAATAATATTATATATAAAATATTCAAGAAACTACAAACTCGCACATTTATTAACAATTGTGGGCGTATATTTTTTTTTAAAGTTTATAAAATTTGCCTAATCATTTATTTTGTTGCTTTCAAGAGCGATACTAAAAAGCATTGTTAGGTAGGTACGAGTATACGCGAAAGTTTGTGTGATAAAAACGTACAATTCTTTCCAGTTGGCGTTTATTTTTACGAAATAGCTGCTATAAACTAGGGTAGTTTACTTAAATTCATTTTGTCTCCACGTAGTAGTGTAGTAGCGGGCAGCGGCTTTTGTATTGAAAATGCACACCCGCTCGTTAAGCGGCGCTGCGGCCGACGCGTGACGTCACGTCCTCGCTTCCGCCCGCCCTCATTAGCATACATTATATTCGCTATTCGCTGAACATCGCCTGCGGGTTTCGCGATTTTTTGGCGATACAACCCAAACGCAAACTCGATAATCTTGTATCCAGTCGACGTACCTTTGCTAACTAGAAGGTTTAGAGTTCGTATATTGTTGATACAATTTTAGATAATTCTCTGAACTGAGTTTAAAAGATCTTATCGTTTTTCTAGAAAATACACGAAAAAGCGTTGCTCTGTTTTAACAAGCTTTTATTTAATTTCTCTGTTAGTTAGTATGTAGAGATATATGGGTCAAATCTTTAAAGTTTAAACATTAGTCATTTTTTATGAGGAGGAAGAAATCCTTTCGGAATTCTGCCTGTCGGCAGGGCATATCTGACTTGTTCAGACTAAAATGACCACCTCTGGTGTCCAAAGTCGCACGGAACCGCGATGCATTACTGCAATACCTTCTTCTTGACATTCTACTGGACTCGGTATTATTGCGTATTTTCCGTAACAATGAAATAACTTGGTGCCGTGGAGCTGGTCTGATGATGTTGTCGGAATGAGATGAATGTGATTAAAATACGTTTTTGGGTTACATATTAGAGGACTTAATATATAATTATGCATGTTTAATTATAATTTTTATTACTTCCCAATAACTAAAATAAAAAAGATCTAGTAATATTTATTCTATTGACTAAAATATTTAGTATCGCTTAAAAGCCTCTGTTGTATGCCACGGATACATATGTCGTAGCCACATCGTAGATTTGCTCATTTAATGAAATACTCGAGAATTTAATGAAATGGCCGCGTTTCATGATGTGACTAACTCAATTTGACCAGATCGTTAAATCGTCTACGTTTCACGATTTTGTCATCCACATTTGGCCGAATCATATAAATAGGGGCTAGGCCCAAAGATCATGTACAATTTATATATTTATAAAAGCAATAATAATAAATAAACGTAATATTTTAACGCCCCACCTCGCCCCGCTTCGCAAATAATTTTGACCACTTCATGAAGTAATGATGTAGTCGCGCGTAAGGTTGGCCACATCGAGACACGATTTTGTATCATTAATCTGCCCAAACCATATCATGATGTGGCCAATAGACAGGCAAACATTACATGAAACGCGACTATTTCATGATCTACTCAAACATTTCATGAAATAAGCAAATCTACGATGTGGCTACGACACATACACTCGTATGGCGTTTCTCTATTGAAATGAGTTGTGCATTATACTCAAAGCAACAAGAATTCCAGTTGGTTGTAATACGAGTTACGATCTCGTGTGCAAGCCTACGTAAGCGCAGGTAATAAATATAATTAAACGAATAACCAGATAACAATCACACCACGATACATTTAATCAACCTTGCAACTTCCTGCTTGTGCAACGGCTTACGTAACGTCACTGGCAAAACCAGTGACATGATCTATACGTGTTCATAAATGGCGGTATAATTTATATATATTTTTTATTTTCTGCAACGGAACGCTTTGTTGAAGTGTAAGGTTGGTAACAATGAGTGGAATCTGCAATTAACTGTGATATTCGAGGCCACCAACATCTCAACGCCAGATGTTAAAAAAAATCTGAAAGGAAAACTAATAATCTATACACGTATAGACACAACCTAAGCACAAGAAGTAGCATCTTAATTTTTTTTTGATACTATATAAGTAGGTAGGGTTATTAATATTTAAACATATAGACTTTTTCAACAAAGTTGCGCGGACAGTGATGAGTGCGCGGCGATGTTGTCTGAAATACTCAGACGAAGAGCTATCTAGGCTAACTTAATTTTTTTTTTAATTCAATTATATACTGTAACATAATTTACAATATGTAACATGAAGTATATGAAAGTAAATGAACAAGATATCGCAACGAAGCTTTTTGCTACCAAAGCTTCACATGTCTCCATTCAGTGACATGAGCCATGCGCAATACGCCTTTCCGTCTGTTTTACGACTTCAGAACTTCACCCGCTCCCTACACGAGTTATGTTACACAGCAAGAGATTACTGGCGAAACTTTGCGCGTACATTGTTTTTAGCCCGTGATAATAATTTGGTGCGCAGTTTTTTTTTATTAAATGGCTTCCGCCTGTGTACACGACAAAATTGTACGATTACCAGTATTGTCCGATGTAAAGTTCGAAATAGGTTTATTTTAAGAATAAACATACAACAAAAAACTTGCATTTACTACATTTTGACGACCTCCGTGGCGCAGAGGTATGCGCGGTGGATTTATAAAACAGAGGTCCTGGGTTCGATTCTCGGCGGGGCAGATTGAGATTTTTCTTAACTTGTCTTGGTCTGGCTGGTGGGAGGCTTTCGCCGTGGCTATTAAGCACTCTACCGACAAAGACGTATCGCTAAGCGATTCAGCGTTCCGATACGAGTATACGTATAATATCTCTCACGATAATGCAGCACGTTTTATTAAACCCGTAGCAACTTTTCGCGCGGCGGTTAATTTTTAATAAGCCGATGTAATTGCATAACAGAGCGTCGCGACACGTAAACCTGCCGTCGGCCGCCGGTCGCCGGTCAGGCAGCGCTGCTAATATTTGCATATCGCAATTGATGCAAAGCAATCAATACTGCAAATAATGGAATTGTCACATAAAATCTACAGAAAGCATGGCGCGCACTCTCGTTATTAACAGATTTAATTGTTTTAAATACATCAGTAAATAATTCCGCTATTACCCCTGTTCCGAACAGAAATGGATTCAATATGAATTTTCATAACGAACACACCGGTTTATGGATAATAAATTAAAGTCGTAATTTATTAATTATCGAATATATTCATAACGATCAAATTAATATCTGGATCAAAACATATTACAAATGTAAAGTAGAAATAAAAATGTATTATCGTTTTGGAATGTAATTCATTTCAGTTAATATTGTTTGTTTCTGAACCATGTTAAACGTAATTAATTATATTTAAATTGAAATTGAGTGCTATCAATTAGACATAACGCAACATCACGCCTTATTCACGTAGGGCTAGGCAGAGACCACACCCCTCCACTTGCCATGGTCCTTGCATACTTCCTTAGCTTCTTCTACTCCCATTAATCCTTTCATAGAAGTTCGCCGGTTTAGGGTACTCTTGACCTGGCCATTATTTAAAATATTCTGAATGTGGTCCAGAAACATTCGCCTAGGTCTTCCCCTTTTAACATTTCCATTCACCCTCGCCTTGTAAATCTCTTTTGTTAATCTTCTTTCATCCATTCTCTCTACATGTCCAAACCATCTAAGCATTCCTTTCTCAATTTTAGTCGCTACATCTTCTTTTACAGCAAACTTTTCTCTTATAATACTATTTTTTAACGCTATCACACAGTTTTAACCTGCACATACTCCTCAATGCTCTCATCTCTACCGCATTTATTTTGCTTTTGTGCTTCTTCTGCCATACTCAACTTTCACTACCATACATAAGTGTGGGCACCGACACACCTCTATGCACAGCCAGTCTAGCCTTTTGGTACACTTTTTGGCCATTCATAAATGCATGCAGTTCATTTACCTTTTGCGTGTGGAAGATTTTGAAATCGTTTCTATTTTGAAGTCTAACCTTTTTCTAATTTTGACTCAATTTATCCGATAATCATCAGATCTTGAGAAATAAGTGAAGGAAGACGTTCCTTCTAAGTAGTCGTAAAATGTGCTAAGAGTGGGTAAGACAATAGTTCCCATTACCTCTCGGTATTGAATCCGGTCTTTATTAATAGTAAAGCAATCGTGGCTTCAGACTAAAATAATTTTCCTAAACTCCTGATATCAAATTTATTTTCCTTTGAAATCGATCTTTGCATGTATTTTAATTCGACGTACTTGTAATTTTAGTGGCTTAATTAAGCTTACACCGATTAAGCTACAAGTAGGCCAACATAGTTATGTGAACAATATGATAATGAAATTGTCGATACATGTAGTTCACGAAAAATTGGCACGTGTAAAAATCATAAAGCGAATATAACAAGCCAACCCTGCACAAAGGCGATACAGTCTATAGATAACAATAACACACCCGCGATGCGCCGCCGAATTGCTGTGTCAAAGTATTCCCTGATTGCTCCATTCTGCTTCCGAGGCACTATGGCGGCTCCACTACGTTAGCTTTTTTTGTGCTCCTATTTTATCGATACAAGGAAAATGGAACGCGGCATGTGCACGCGGTTAGGCAATTAAAGAGACCGTTCCGATATCGAGACATTAATTTCTTTCGACCTGACATTACAATACGATTCATAGTTATTTGCGGGACTAGTTGTATTCCCGATGTTCTATTGTCTCAATTTTATATTACTATTTGACACCACGATTTTGCGACGCTTAGCTCTTTAATTGAATTTAAAAACTTCTAATATTCTATGGAAGCTGCAACACAGTATATACTAGTGCAATTTCCATCATAGAATATGTTTAGAATGAAAGCACACAATTTACTACTTATTTAGGATAAAATCTAAATAATATAAGATGGATTTGGGTAACTTAGTTATAAGTACTTTTTATATGTGCCCTTCTTTGAAATAAAGATATTATTATTAATATTAGTTTAAATTGCATCTGATGTTAAATGAACAGCCATATCCTTTATCTGAAAAAATACAAGGCAGTTTACCCCTACAGTTTACACTCGTCAAGTTAAAGTCAGATCCCTAAAGTTAACTTTCAGCTGGACACAAAATAGCAGATGAAATCAATCAAAAGATCTTGACTTTTACTAAGGTATGTATTTTGAACTAATTTTGACAAGGACTGTATATTATATCGAAGGTTTTGTTAAAATTTGTTACTAATATCTTTTGATACATTAGTTACTTAGAACATATGTTTGTAGTAATTAATAAAACTAAAATTACCATTGCATTGAAATCAGATTTGATTTACTTATTTTAACAGTTCTATTATTACACTTTTAATTAATCCTGACATTTCTAAGCATTTATATCCGTTTTCAAGCGCAGCCAGATAGACATTGTGAGTGAAATCCTTTATTTTGAAATAACTTATTTTAAATGCGAAACTTAAAGGCTGGGTATAAAAACATTAAATTAAAAATTTAAAAACCGCCGACCCAAATTAGAAACATGAAAAGAACCAGTCAACGCAAATTCAACGAGCCAAAGTCGATGGGTTTACTAAAAAGGTAGTCCAGGGTTACGTCTCCTACCTTCGAGCCTTATCATCAGACCAGCTCAGTGGTTCCAGAAGACATTTGAAGCAAACTGAGCGTGTAACATTTCTATCACACCTAACAAACGACCTGATGACCTTAAGGACCCGATCCGATTTCACACCAAACATAGCTAAGAACACTCTCGACTGATATACCTTTTAAACAAAAAAAACGGCATTAAAATCGGATCATCCGTTTGGGAGTTACGATGCCACAGACAGACACATACTCATTCATACACACAGACACGTCAAACTTATAACACCCCGTCGTTTTTGCGTCGGGGGTTAAAAATAAATATCCACCCCTGTGAGACAATTTGTTACATTCCCTCCTAAGGTAGATTTTCGCTCAGTTGGTGTGTATTTTTTTATCGACTACAAGTTGGCCCTTGACTGCTATCACACCTGATGTTAAGTGATGATGCAGTCTAAGATGAAAGCGGGCTAACTTGTTAGGAGTGGAACGAAAATCCACACCCCTTTCGGTATCTACACGACATCGTACCGGAACGCTAAATTGCTTGGCGATACGTCTTTGTCGGTAGGGTGGTAACTAGCCACGGCGAAAGCCTCCCACCAGCCAGACCAAGACAAATTAAGAAAAATCTCAATCTGCCCCGCCGGGAATCGAACCCAGGACCTACGTCTTATAAATCCACCGCACATACCACTGCGCCACGGAGGTCGTCAAAATCGTCGTATATGGAGGTCTTTAAGAAATAAAAATTAAGATGTATACATAAATGTTGTGTCATTTTATATGAAAGCAATTTAAAAAAATAGCAGAATAATGTTTGCCGAACACCTAATTCATTATGAAACGTTTTAAATATCCTGAATAAGCCATATAATTGAATTCTCCTGGAAATGTTAGTTTCTAATACAAAGCTGTACGCCGGCTTCCCTGTTCACTTATTTGCGTGTTATCACCTCTGTTCCCCGGTTCCCCCAAAGTGCGGGATATATGCCATTTCCTATTGTGAACATTTGTGTTCCCTGTCCTCCAGAGGCATATACCGTGCCCCTTTTCTCTATTAACCTACAAAACTAAGTTTGTTCACCTTCAAAACGAGGCAGTCGGGTATCGTGAGACCTGAAAACGTGTAATAATTTTTTTTCTAACATATTATGTTGCACACGTTAAGAAATCTGCGATTTAATATAAGTTGATATATAGTTTTATACCAGAGCAGAACGAGATTTTTATTTCGGATCGACCTTTGTCCGTTGAATTATTAAATTTTATCTGTAAATAAATAACACATTTATATAATCTCCTTTAAAAATTATTCATGGCAAAATTTTTTTTATTCATGACATGTAGGTAACTAGCCACGACCAAGGCCTCGCATCGACTAGACTTAGACCAATTTAGAAAATCTTAATAGGGCCAGGCGGGAATCGAACCCAGGCCATTTCATAAATCCACTGTGTATATGCACCACGGAGGCTATATAATGTAATATATTTTAGTATACTACATATCTAAAATAATTTAAGTTAATAACAAAATCATTTGAATGATTTTATTTGTGTAAAAAATTATTATCAAAAAATAGAACTGACTCAAAACGCACTAAAAAGTAAAAAATAACTGTGTCATTTAGTTGCTTTAATTTACTTAGGCATATCTATGAAGTCGGTGCCAGCCAAGTTTAAGGAACATTTATTTTACGTAGTAAAGCAGTTTGTGGGTTCTAGGTAACGTCCTTAAAGAAGAAACCTTGGCTGGCACCGACTCCTAGATATGCTTAAGTAAATTAAAGCAACTAAATGACAGTTATTTTTTACTTTTTAGTACGTTTTGAGTCGGTTCTATTTTTTGTTAAAAAAATTTTTTTGTTACTTTTAGTGATTTATCGCCACGTAGCGTACTCGTACTTTACTGTCATAGTATATTATACGGCACTTGTAGCCAAAAAGATACCGATACCGAGACAAAAACCGAAATCGCTGTAAGCGTGCCTCCAAAATCTGAAGAGTTCCTTCAATTTCCCCAGGATATCATCATCAGATCCTAACATGATGACAATGGGACCACCTTTGAAGTAATTATATAAATAAAAAAAGAATTATCAAAATCGGACTACTCTGTAAAAAGTTAAAAATTAGATACACTTACTTAGTCTCTCGTTTTAGTTTAATGTTACAGATGATTTCAGAGAACTGTTGTTTTTCTTTCTCAACCCCCAGAGTCTTTTACAATCCGGGCCCACAAATGTCTGGACTTAGATACCCCATGCTCGTGCGAAGCCCTTACACGAACCCCTTGTGTAAAGTACCTCGGTGTTCTGCTCGATGGCTTACTAACCTGGAAGCAGCATATCGCAGCTGTCTCGTCGCGTGTTAGAAAGCTAATATTTGTCTTTAAAAATTTAAGAAACGTGGTTGATTTTCAGTGCCTCAAAACAGTGTATCTTGCTCTTGTTCAATCAGTTTTGTCATACTGCATAACCTCCTGGGGAGGTTCCGCCAAAACCACAATGCTAAAGGTTGAGAGAGCTCAGAGAGCTGTCCTAAAAGTTATGTTAAAGAAACCAATCCTTTCTCCCACCACTGAATTATATTTAAGTTGCCAATTACCTACAGTCCGTCAAATGTTCATCCTCCAAACGGCTTTAAGAAAACACACGGAACTGACGTATGACCCTAGCAAACTTAGTTCCAAACGCAAGGTTCGAACTCAAATTGTTTGCCCCACGAAATCACACCGAACGGCAATCATACGGCGTCACTATGTCCACTTAAGTTGTGCACTCTATAATAAAATAAATAATTTACTTAACATCTACCCCCTAAATTACGTAAATTGCAAAACCAAAATGTGCTATGTGGATCAAAACATTAACATACGATGAAACTGAGGAATTTCTATCTACGTAAATATTCTTTTCTTTTTTCATTCATATATATCACTCCTATGCAGACACACGCAAACTTACACGCTCACCCAAACACTCATACACATACACACACGCACACACACACACGCACCTACATACACACCTTTTTTTTTGTATTTTTTTGTAATATAATTTCAATTTAATTTAATTTTAATTTCATAATTCTGTGCCTATAATTAATAATTAATAATTAATAATTTATTGTTTTTAACGTGGAACTATTTTTGTAATTGTATTTTATGGAGGGGATGATCACCACAACACAGTTTTAAACTTATGTGGGATCATCGTTTTCACTTGTATATTGAATTTGTTCCAAATAAACTTTATTTTTATTTTTTCTTTATTCATAGATGTTTCCACAAGTACGAGTAATAAGCTCTAAGAGCACGTAGGAGCTTGCTGCCCAAAAGCAAACGATCAGCCAGGCCTGCTCGCTGTAATTCAATTTCAACTCCTAACAACCTTTGGCTGAAACGTCCAGATGAACGGTCACGCCGCCGAATTTACTTTATTACGAATGACGTTAAGTGCCCAATTATTGTGAACCCAATTCATGTAACAAGCAACTGCTGCTTCGCAGACAGCTGATTAGTATTCCACTCGCAGAATTTGCTCGACTAACTCCCTAACATTTGAGATTACTTACATAATTTTAAAACCAGACTTTCGTTACACTGAAATTCTCAATGTCTAAGCGTAGAATAATTTAAGAGTATAAACCACTGTACGTAGCGATATTGATTAGGAAGGAATAAACACATTCTGACCCAATGAATTGAGTCTAGCCGTATTCACAAGATCAACAAAATTGATTCAGCAGTTTCCAGAGGAATACTAGCAATCGGTAAACTTACTCATTCGAGTTTGGATTTTAGGCTAATTTAATTACAATTGAACTTCTATACGGATTTTCATACAGAAATAGATTGAACCATTGTGAAAAAATAGACTAGAGTATACCAGAGCTTGTCTGGGGAAGTATTATGTTTGCTGCCAAACAGATTTGCTATATTCAGGTTTATTAAGCCTACCTACTTTTCGAGTCGATGGAGGCAAGACATCATTTTTTTAGAAGTTTTCATGATTAAGGTTCATTCACGGTAATGCATCTCTGAGTTTGCTAAGATTTGTCGTTTTAGACACTAAGGCTTGTATGCACCAAGATTTCGGTTATTATAACCAACGGTTAACATAAGCTGAACGTAAAATTTATTGTTCACGACAACCCGTACACCAGTTAAGGACGTAAGCTCGGTTAAGATAACCGCCTGGTTTACGTCCTTAACCGGCGTACGGGTTTATTATAACAGTAAATTTATGGTAAAGTTTTGTTAACCGTTGGTTATGATATCCGAAATCTTGGTGCACACAGGCCTAATAAAACTATTCGCCAGAATTTTGTAAACGACAATAATACGTAAAGTATTGATAATAATAGTTTTATCTTTTCATTCTACATAACATAGTTACTCCTAGGACAAATCCGATATAACATTGGCATCTCGCCACGCCACAACTCGATACTACCGTGTTAAGTCGAATCAAGTCTAAGGGTGGGTACTGACCTAAGTTATTGAGCGTAATGTAACATGTTACAAAGCGAACATTCGTGCAATCGGAACGGGGAGCAAGCGAACAAGAAGGCGCTTTTTGCTTTAGATTTTAGTACACGGCATAACGTTATACTCATACCTAGCTGCGAATGTTACCTACATTACGCTTCAAAACGACGATTAAGTTTATTTGTGAAGAACATTCTTGTTATTACTTATGGTTCTATTTGGGCAACTAAATAGCGAATTATTATAATAATCTATGTCGCTTAAATAGAATTATAGAAAATACTATAAAATTTTGATATTTTTGTATGAAATATGGTTTCATCATTTTGCCATAGTCACGATTCCAATGTAATAGAACCAGAAACGTGATGTTAAACGAGTTAATATAAAAGCAAAAACATAAAATATGTTTCGGGCGCGTGATAAATGGGAGTTTAAAAGGCATTTTACTAAAATTTGGCCGCGATACCGCATTGCTTTCCGGATCCGTATTTGTTGGAAACATTTCATTAATTCCAGAACAAAAACCACGAACACCAGTTTTTAACAATCGAACAACAGCAATTGCAATATTCTCTTCGATTTCGCTAGAAACAATTTCATTTGGCTCATGGTCCTTTCAGATCGTATGTAACAATGAGTTTAATCCTATTAAAACGGACACACATTGTGCCAGAATTGTAGCGTGGTGGCTTTGGTCTGTCGCCGTTCCCGTCGGCTCACCGCCTCCTCTAACCGGAACCAGACCTTAAACAGAGTTAAACATGGTTTAATTTCCCTGCCCAAGCGTCAGTGGAAAGCTCCGCCTAGTTGAAACACAACTGTGCTGGGAGGAAATAAAATAGCACGGGAAGCGATGCGGGCGTCGGACGAAGCGATTATGCAGTGGAGAATAATGGGCGCCGGTCCACATGCACGTTTTTGTTTGTGGTCTGTGACGCGATTTATACGCGAATTTCTACCATCGCTGAAGTGAGCACTATTCACAATAATTGCTTTGAACAAAATTTCATGGCATGTAACTTTTGCCAGTAGATACACGCGTTACGCTTTTGATATCGTTGTACGCTCGAGAACGTTCCACTCTCGCATTACGTTTATATACTCCAAATTAAATTAGGACTCTAGTAGTACTTTGTTTGTTTTCTACTTACGATCGTCTCGCTTAAACTTGAACAAATTTTCATTACGCCAAATTGATATAATTTGCGATTGATCCAATCAGCTTTTCCTCGTATCCCTACCCTTATCCTTGCTTTATCCATCAAATAACTCAAGTTACCTACTGTTAATACAGCTCAGTTATTAAATAGTTCAAATTATTCTTTTAAAATAAATCTTGTAAAATTCTTCTAGAGTTTTCAAGTCGCAAAAAAATGTTGAAGTAACAGGTTTTATTCAACTAAATTGGAATTGCTGAATAGAGATTTTATTCCGCTTTGTAGGTATTACCGCTAGAATGTTTATTTTGCTTACGAAGCAAAATGATATCTTAAACTCTACGTCGGTATCGATCTGTCGCTGGACGTGTTTTATATCTTCTGTAAGAGGTTTCCTTTAAATCATTTCGGAGTACTCTGTTAATCCGGACTGTAGTCTATGGCGCAACTTTTAATAGCCTTATCAACCTCAGACAGACCACTCACTCTCTGTAACTATTTTCTTTCTTATTCGTGTCTTATCATCCTTTATTTAAGGTAGGTGTGGCGTGTTTTTGGCTTAAATATACCTAGAGAATCTGTCAAGGTTATTATTAAATTGGTGTCCATATTTCACTATCATGATGATGTTCTGGGTTCAAATCTTGGCTCGGGCTTGCTTTGATGAGCTTTTCTTTAATCCAAATAAATCTTCGAGTTGCAAGTTGGTGGTGTAACACCGTGACGTTGAGAACAGCCTTCAGTCTCGGTCATTGTCACTAACATAATTAACAGATAGAGATTGTTGTGCAGATATTTATTATCATATTAATTCCGCCTATGTGTAGTAAAGCAACTAGGTGGATTGAAAAACCAAATATGCCTCCGTGGCGCAGTGGTATGCGCGGTGGACTTAAAGACGGAGGTTTGATTCCCGGCGGGGCAGAATGAGGGGGGAATATTGTTTCTGTATGTTTTTATGTTATCTAATGTGGTGTACAAATGAAGAATAAATAAATAAATAAATGAGGTTTTTCTTAATTTGTCTTGGTCTGGCTGGTGGGAGGCTTTCTCCGTGGCTAGTTACCACCCTACCGACAAAGACCTACCGCCATGCGATTTAGCGTTCCGGTACGTTGTCGTGTAAAAACCGAAAGGGGTGTGGATTTCATCCTACTCCTAACAAGTTAGCCCGCTTTCATCTTAGATTGCATCATCACTTAACATCAGGTGTGATCGCATACAAGGGCCAACTTGTATCATATAAAAAAACCTTTTTAAAAGGAACGAGGCCTTTTCCCGTAGTGGGTCATTCAAACATCAGTATTATAAGCTAATAATTATGACCTATACTAATTAAATAAGAAACTAAAAACAACTAAATATTTTTAATCAATTTTCGCAATGTCTTACTGTTTTATTTTTTTAATTTAAAGTTACTTAAAAAATTAAATGATCCCGACTACACGAGAACAATACTTTAAACTAGTCATTTTCAACTTTAAAATCAATAATGGGAATTCAGTTAATCATTCTCAACTGACGTATTTGCATCATCTTATCATCAAAATGACAAGTTGTTTTTTATTAAATTCGATAAGGTTACAATGTGCTTTTACATTATGTTTAGATTTGTCCACCCGGCATTGTTAGGCCACTTTAATGGTTCGGTAAAAGAGTTCACTACCGTTAAATCTGCCATAAACAATAAAATTTGCATTTATTGGTCGTCTTCAGTGTCATAAATTCACAACGATTGAGCTGCCAACGACATTTTGAGTGAATGTCTACGGCCATTACACTAGAAACTGCACAGGGCGTAGCGAGATTTCGTGAACTTGCCGATGTGCAATAATTGAAATCACCAGTCAATTAATGACTGCGGCGGTTGTGACGGCTGCGATGTCGCGGTACGGCTGCATACCAATTATTGTCATTAGTTCACCCATCCGCCTCGCACCTACAGAACACTGCGAAACGTTCTGTCTGCGCAAATTATTATGAACAACTTTACAATTCAATTAAAGCATAGGAGTCACGCGGACTCTGTATAAAAAATAGCTCTTCCTAGCGTCTTCACCCGCGAGAGTATCGGGAAAACAATTTGTATGAGCCCCTACATTACGAATAAATAACTATTCTCAATTCTAAATTAATCGAGCTTATAGTTTAGAGATCTCGCGATGAGTCAATGATATTTCGCTTACATATTTTTAGATTCTTGACTACTTAGAAATTGTCCGGTATCGCGATTCTGATTCATAGGACTTAAGTTAGGTAATTCCAGTGCCATGAATCAGTAGAAAAAAGGATAAAGTTATTTCATTAGTTGCATAGTGAATAATGCATTTAGTTTTCTATTTTTCGCGAGTAATGTTGAATCCGTCAAATCAACATTTAAGTATACTTCAATATATGAGAGAAAAGTGCTTTGGCGTTTTTACCCGACTGCGTCAGGGTAATGTTTTTCGAGCGTATGTATGTATGTATGTATGTATGTCCATTTCTTCGGCACGCGCTACAGCCTAAACGGCTGAATGGATTTTGACATGTGAGGTGTCGTTGAATTCGGCTAAATTGTAGAAGTGACATAGGCTATATGAATTTTAAAAATGGCGGCTGTAAATGGGGGAAAAAATGTGTGCATTTTTTTCTTTTATCTTAGCAATATGGATATCAAATGAAAGGTCGTAAAAAGACCATTTAAAAAATATAAATATCATATCATGTTCATATTACTGTTTTAACAAAAAATGACAAAAAGTGTACCAAGTGTACCGTCTCATTTCTATACCACAAATTAAAACTAAAAAGTCTCAAATAAAATTTTTATTATAAAAACAAAAAACCCAACTGCTTAAAGGTTATGATCTAAAAAGAAAAAAACAAGGATCACTATATCTATATAAAATTCTAAATACTTTATGGTGCTGCAGGCGGGGACAGTTGGGTTTTTTGTTTTTATAATAAAAATTTTATATTCTAAACAAATATAACTGACAAAGCTATAAAAGTGCTTATTTGTCTTCTATGAGCATTTTCGACGGCTGTTTTCGCACTAAATACGCCATTATTGTCTGTTGGTGGCTATACGTCAAAATTAATGATGCGAAAACCCGTAACCAGCCGTCTATGTGCGACGCGCACTTTACATTAAACTTAAAAAGCCTTATTTGCAGTTAGCCTCCATAGGGTTAGTATTCTTTCAAAATAATACGTCACTGATGTTTTTATTATGAAAAACATGTTTATTATAGTATACCGATTGCTGGTTAGAAAGTATTTAGGTTTATTTTTAACCCCCGATGCAAAAACGACGGGGTGTTATAAGTTTGATGTGTTTGTGTAAATATATGTGTATGTGTCTATCTGTGGCATCGTAACTCCCAAACGGATGATCCGATTTTAATGCGGTTTTTTTTGTTTGAAAGGTATATCAGTCGAGAGTGTTCTTAGCTGTTTGGTGGAAATCAGTTCGGGTCTTCAAGGTCATCAGGTCGTTTATTAGGTGTGATAGAAATGTTACACGCTCAGTTTGCTTGAAACCATGTGTGTGATCTGACATTTGAAACACTAATGTCTTCTGGAACCACTGAGCTGGTCTGATGATAAGGCTCGAAGGTAGGAGACGTAACCCTGGTCTACCTTTTTGGTAAACCCATCGAGTTTTGGCTCGTTGAATTTGCCTTGACTGGTTCTTTTCATGTTTCTAATTGACGAGCACCTGATGCTGGAAATTTATATTTTTGCTGAAGAATGACCAAAGTTGAATCTTTATTTGGGTCTGGGGTTTTTTAAATTTTTGATTTAATAGATATTAATTAAATTTACCAAAATGAAACTTATTTTATATTTATTTTTTGACCGGAAACTTACAAGCATCGTACGAATATATTATGAATAATAGAATGTTTTGAATAAAAAATAAATAATGGTGCATATTTTTGTTCCTCTGATACACACAAACGGGAAAAAAATCCGATATCAAACTTTTTGTGAATATTCTGAGATAAAACAATTCACTATAGTTATAACTGATTAGTTTATATTAAACATATTAGGTACAAGTATATTGCAAACTTTTAGGTAATTCCGTAATGTTTAAAATTGCTTTAACATGTATAAATTTTTTTTCTCTAAAATAACCTTAGTTACCTTTGATTATTTATAAATATCCTAAAGTCATTCCGAGAGTTACGGAACCTACAAAAATTGCAGCTAATGTGATTTACCCGTATATCAAACAAGTTTAACAATTCTTCACAAAAATAATAGGAACAAAAGAAAACTTACAATACCACACTTCGGGGCAGACAAAGTTGTAGAAAATAAGAATAAGAAAAGCCATTGAAGAGTACATCCGCGCGGAGCAAAGTATCGAGAAAGGGGATAATGTAATGAAGTTGAGATGGTCGGGTGTTTGGCGAGCCCCGGGAGCGGCGCACAATGGGCGCGATGGCGCAGCGACGGAACCGGATAGCGCCTATTGCCGGCAACCCGCTGCCGATAAGAGCCGCCGCGGCCGCGCCCGCTCCCAGCCTGCCCCTGATTTATAGTCGACGTGTCTCCTTTTTAATGAGTCCGTAAGAAGATATCTCCCAGAACACTACAATAAATTTCTCAGCTGTGACTCGCCAAAATGCCTCCGTATCGATATCTGCAAACAAACGCAGTTCCATCCCGTTAATCTGCCTCGACGAACGTACCACGTAAAGTTGCGCTTATCGCGGGTAATGGCCGTCTATCTAGTTGATCTGCCTGTTTTATTTATGGCCATGTTTTTCTTTACACGCTCCTTCCAATTTGTGGAGAGTGAAAGGGATTGTTATGAGGCTGCCATGTTTCATAGCAATAAACATGTGTATCCCAAATAACAACATTAACAATTTCCTTTACCGGTTGTTTCACAACACAGTCGTACCGTTGTTTTCTTCAAGCATTCACCAACTATTTCAATTTAGTTTTCTGCGCTAGCTGAATGGTTTTGGAATTCCTAATTTAAGAGTTTTTGGTCGCGGTAATTCATTGAAATTGTTAAAATATTAAACGGTTTTATTCTAATAGAATACGTATCTAGCGTATGATAAAAGCAATTAAAAATACTGTGAATTCCAGTAACTGCAGATTTTGAAGTAATATATATGCGCAAAAGGAATTTTAGTTCTCATTATTTGACATTGCAGGATTTTTTGGAATTTTTCATTGCTTTTAAATTTATTTTTCGTGAAGAATTTTTAATTAGCCTTTTGTCACCATTTTCACTTATTTGCTCTTTTATTCTAACAATAACAACCGTTAAAAAAGTACTAAAAATCAAAATTCCAATTAACTCTAACGGTTTCTACACAATCTATTAGCTTGAAATGCTTAAAATAACGTTAAGAGGTACTAGTGGCCAACAGCTGATAGGTATAAATTTTGTCAACGAATTTATCGTATCTCATGCATTATTATTGTTTTTTTAATAATACAATAATAATAAGGAACTTACGCTAACTTATCCTAATAACCATACAAATCATGCGCACGTGGAATGGTAGCAAGAATACTGGCTGCATTTCCGTGTTAGATAGCCAGGCTAATCTAAAAAAAAGTTCATATGAATTATTTGCATATTAATATATGACCAACCATTTTAACCTAGCATGTTTTCCAACACGCATTAAAATATTAATCTATATTTAAAAAATATGTATAATATAATTTAATTTTTTGATCACTTACATTTTATTTTATTTTAAGTTATAATAACACAGAGGTAAAGCGCAAATTTGTTAACCAATCCGATTCTCAATTTGTAGAAGTTAATAGTCTCTATAATAAAAACATATTGTTTCACCGATTTCCATCCAAAAGCAATGAACACATAAAAATATCGGTCGATTGCTTGTCCCCTCGCCCCGAACACAGTGGCTGTGCGCTTGTTCTATATAAGTAGTGTGTTCATCCCGCTAAATTTATTGCGCTTTTATATCAACCAGCACAGAGGTCCCCTTTCGTCCGTATCAGACCGCGCGGAGCCCGGCTTAGTGAAGTCGCAATTACGTTTTACCAGCTTTGACTCTAACGGAGGACTTTTGCCGTCCATCGAATCGTAATGGAATTAGCGTTCCAACGTTCTTTTAATTTGTACCCGATCCTTGTTCTAAACGAATCTTCCACCGTCGGCTCGTCTTTTTATTTTTGAAGTCGAGAGCAAGATTGAATGTGGCCTATTTTATTTAAAGCTGAAATTAGAGCCTTTAAGATCCCAATGTTTTGCAGACGTTTTCATTAAAATTGTGTACGTTTTCAACAACGACATTTTATACAAATTTACAAGCCAGTATAAAAATCAAATCAACGTTAAGCTTTTACAGTAAATCAAATAGGGAAGTGGTTATTATACAAACGCCTGAAAATCTAATGAAGAACCATGTCAACCACGTCAGCCACGTCAATTACGACACGGTTCATCAAAAGAATCGTATTGAACTGATACGACGCCTTAATTTATCATCGAAGGTTAAAAAGAAGACTGATGGACTATCTTGAGTAGGTTAGTTTTTTGCTTTGGTTTATAAACGATGCTACGAGTATACTCGTAGCACTATGCTACGAATTAATCGTTTTACTATATACCTGATATTTGAGATGCACCTGAGAGTTTTCATTACTAATAAAATATATTTGTAAGTTAATCCACTCTTTTACACCAAAATAAAAATGTTTCTTACAAAAATTTTAATGAACAAGTAATTTAAACAAAATTGTACACTTAAAAACCATCGGCTGGAACTAGCGATACTGTAGTCGAAGTATTTTTTAACCCACACACCGACTGTAATGATGTGAATTTCAGCCGTTTCTATTTTAATAAAACGGTTGAAATGCGATGATCAGGGTCAGGCCTCCCTCCTTACGGAAGAGGGTTTATGGATCTAAAACCCACCACGCCGTGTCTGTCTATGGGGATTGTTGGGCTGGCTGATAATGTTTGATTCTTTATAGATCTCTACCAAATACTGATAGTAACTAATAATTGACAAAAGATGACGGCTTAACGTAATTTCTGAGGCACTGTGATATAACACCACTTTCCTCCGAAACCTTCCCGATCTTAAAATTTTAACTGATTCTTTCAGTGTATATAGAATGCACTCAGTAACATCTTTATCGTTTAATTTTTTCTTCCGTGTATTTCGAGAGCACATATCACAGAGACCTGCTTCAGTTCCATCTCGAAATCAAATGAGCTCGTTTTGTAACAGTGACAGTTACAGTGGGCGCCTTGTTGATAACAGAGGGTCAACAAGAAGTTACCGCGAAAAAAATAATAAAATGGACGCCCGCCCTAGTAGTCTATACATCACAAATATATTAAATTAAAGTGTCTGTTTGGAATTTCAAATTATCAGCTTGTGACTAAGTAATACATATTCTTATATTAATCAGTAATTCTTATATCAAAAAATAAATCTTTAAAAATTTTGACAGTATGTTGGTTTGTTTTTGCAAATCTCTGAAACTTCGAACGTGGTTGTAAACATTCTTTAGTATGTGATAGCCATACTCGTGAGAGGTGACATTGACAATTTTTTTACCTGATATTCCCAGGAGAACGAAGAAAAAATACGCGAGTGAAATAGTTAAATAAAAGCCTTTTGTTGTAAGAAATTACTGTATAAATCGAAATAAAAAAAGGATAAAGTCGCGGACATCAGTTAATAATAATTTAACATTTGTAAAAGAGGTGACATTTTTATAATGTCGAGTACATACATATTTGTTAAACTGTCCGCTGCATATTTAAAAAATAAACTGTTCCTATAGAAAATGTAAAACTCCATAAATCATTTAATGTTGAATTGTGTCAGACTGAGAAAATACAAAATATGGCTCAAGTCAGCATCTGCATAGAGATTTGTCCGGTACGTAGCTTCGATGACGTAAATAATTTACGATCGTTCTGTCGATGCATGAATATTCGACGACGTGACGGTTAACTCGGGGAACATTTTTCATCTACAGAGGAACGCCAAAGTCTCACGGAGGGATATTACTCTGAGAAGTTGAACGACGATATATTGTTGCCTCGCCTCAATTTTAATATCAACTTATGCACGGACGGTGAAAGGCAGCCGACATTATCCGGAGAATAGCTTAAATTTAAAGTTTTTGTAAGGTGATTTCCACTCGCGCTCGATGAGTTTCACTCGAACCCGAGCCGTCGTAAGGTTTGTAATACCGTTTTATGACCGGCTTAGGACGTAACTTATACATATATATTTTGAATAACTTTACCTCCCAAAAAAGAATTATAGGGGCTGGGCATGCATGATAGGTTTGCAGAGGAGATGTAAATTTATTCCTCCCTGTTGGTAGGTAGGTCCTATATCGAACCACCTTGCTATCTGCTTATCTAAACATGCATAGGATCATTTTAGCTTAGTGTTAGTTATTTTAATCTACACTCTCGGCTTATAGTCAACTTCATTATATAAACAAAAACAAATGACAATCGGCTTTTTGTTGTACACACACCAATACACGTAATTGTAAGACATGTATAATGTCTTAGACATTGTTACATTTTAAAACACTAGGTAGCTATGCCCACTATTCTCTCATTTTATGATTTTCATTTTTATTTAACAAGCCTTAAAGGATAAATCATTGATAATAACGAGCACTAAAAATGTTTCAAAAACTTTTAATATTGTTTATAAGAAAGCTAATAGTATTGTTTAATTAATATAACAACTACCCAACCATTCTGACACGGAAAGAAAAAAGCCTATACTCGTATTATCATTTGACCATTCGTGACTCTTACAGTATATTTACACTGAAACACTATGATTGAAGTCATAAAAGTCAAGCCTTTAAGTTTGTCTTATTGGAGGACGCAATGCTCCGTGATAGAAAAGTGGAAGTTATACTCGCTCTAACCCCCAATCCGCTTGCTCCGTTTACCGCGCCGTCAGCGTCACCTTTTAATAACACAGTTGAGTGCTTCCGTAGCCAAGATTAAGATGACTGCAAATATTACACATGCAATGTTTACATCACCGTATGTCATACCATACTTGAAATATCTGTTACACAGTTACGCATACTCATAGTATTTACCGTTTTAAATATTATGTAGCTTACTATTGGTAGTATTAGTAGGTAGGTACAGAGCGTAGACCAGTGAACTTTTTGATAGAAATTGTTCAAAGTCGTCGAACCAGAATCAACTCCATTACAAGATTTGTTAAAAAAGTTTTGCCTCCCCACCCACCATTCCACATAAAATTTTGCCTGTGTGATGAGTTATAAGCCGACAAAGTCGTTTGCAATGTGTCCCCCTCGCCCATTATTTTTCCAACCGTTGATTCTACTCCCGTTACTTCGTATATGTACGAGTAGCTAGGCACATATAACGTCATCAAGTTAGCTTGTGATATTTTCGTTAGCTCTATTTATTAGATCTTGTTACTTGTTGCGAAGTATCGGATCCTGAAGCTTACGGTGGCAGCGCGTGCACGTCAAACTTCGCTAACCGTCTTTAAGAAAGTTAGTAAAGTTGTCTCCCGTCGGAGAAGTGCTGTGTCGTGCCGCCTTGCTACCTTCCCGACCTCATGTAAACTCTAATCCCGCAGATCAGGCTGGGCTTTACCAGCTTACGTAATTCTTGTCAGAAGTCGTTGGATAAAGCTCGTTATACATACATAATAATGTACGTAGATTGTACCCGTTACATGTGGGCACAAAGTATATTGTATTGTAATAATTTGGATGTGTTTTGTGTTTCACTTATAGATATCACAGAACAATTTAATTATTTTATTGCTAATTAAAAAGGCGCAGCAAAGGTCTTCAAACGAAGTCAAAAGTTGTGGATAGCAGAAGGCTCCGCTCTCTCGCACTCCACTGCACTTGAATGGCGCTCGCGTCGCATTATCAGCTGTCACTTCGCTCGACAGGTGTCGCCTTCAGCCAACTCGAGAGTAAATTACTAGCTTCGAAGTCGCTGAATCAACCCGACTTTCTAATCGATTCTCGAACCACTCACTTAATAGAACGACTCATCATCTATCTCAATCAAAGACATTCGCTTGTTGGAGTATCGTTCAAATTTTTTATCTCCGTAGCATATACGGTGTAAATAGGAATGATTCATACATTAACAAAAAAAGATACTTAGTATTATTTTCATGCAAAATTATTCAATACCTACCTTAAAGAATGTGAATTTCATTTTGAAAAGTCTTTGTATTTTAAACAGGTGTTCGCTCGTATAGTACAGAGAGCAGTAACATCTTGCATGATAAGCGCGAAGTTCGAGCTCGTTTTCGTATTTAAATAGGGAAATGGGAAACAGACGCATTGAGTCGACGAAGTGCTGGTGCCGTGGTATTGTTTTAATTAAAGTAATTGGAGTAGGCACGTTGGGAGCCGCCGCTCGGTTGGCATGATCTGTGCCTTGAGGATTTCCACCAATTTAAGACCGCGCTCAGTGAGGCGTCAATTAATGGCATGGAGATCTCTCTACTACTCGATCGCGGAATGCAAATTCCTCATCTACCCTACAAATGTATATTGTTTTTTGAAACTGTATAAAATATAAATTTTTATCTTTCATGTCACTGCATAGTTGAAGACTGTAGGTCTATCGACGCATGTCTGACATATTTTTATTGCTGATAGTACTGGCACTCACTCGTAGCTTTTGTTTTTAAAATGAACGCAAAATGCAACAAATTCGATATCTGGCTTTCACGTTACGTTACATTGCAACATGACTGCATTTCTCTTCCGCCGCGACAAATGCGACGACGAAATATGAGAAAAGAACTGAAGTTAACAAAAAAACGACTGAAGATAAACGGAAACAGACTCGCTCATAGAGAAAAGTAGACGCTTCTCTTATAGAAAACTTTGCGGACAGTCACTTTTTAGCTCTTCTTTGTATTTACGTGCCTTTCGCGTAGCAAAATAAAATTATAGACGCAAACAACATTTAACTTGTGATAAAAATGTTTGTTCCATCATTAATATTGAGAAGACAGCGAGAGCATAAATAAACAAATGAACAAAACGGAACGGAAAAATGTAATTAATTCATTTCATTAACACATTCATTCGTTATGGAATTCAACGCGTTCAAACATACAGATTAAAAGAGAATGGTATAGTATACTTATATGGCTTTCTAGATCTATATTGATTGTTGTGTTATTGAGATAAAATTCTATATAATATAAAAAGGGCAGAAAACGAAGAGTCCACAATTTATATTACATATGAACCTATGATGTTTTGGAGAGAATTTGCGGAATCGTGAAGTGGCAAAACAAAATTTAATATTCGTAAAAGGGTTGACGTCGGGACCGGGCAGCGCGGCAGTTGACGCGTGCCTTTACTAGGAGTTTTTTTGGCCACATTCCAAAATCAATATCTTCGAATATACAGGCCGTCGCGCATTTTGCACTAATCTTACCCAAAACTATCCACATAGATAACACGCGGACGACAGTAGACAAACAGTTTTGTTTAAAATCAAAATGAAAGCTGTTCTACACAATCACCAGTTTGCAGTCAATTAGATGCTTATTGGATTTCTTATCTGGATTCGTCTTGGAATTCACTGGAGCTGTGTCAACTAAAACTAAATTATTGTGCTTAAAATGTTTGTCGCTTTCTATTGTTTCGACGCTTTATATCTTAATAGGACTTATATATGTATTAAAGCGACACAATCTACGACATCGTAAAATTCAGGCACCCGTAAAATTAAACAACCCCAGTCTGCAAAACTGCTGCTGTTTAGTTATGAATAAACATGTTGTTTATTACAGCTAAATCATTTAAATTTAATTTTAATCTATACAAATAAATAAAATTAAATTGTCTGTTTGTAATTTGAAATCAACACTTAAATGCATATGAAAGAATATACATTGTTTACATCACTAAAACTTTTCAAAGTTTTGTCTGGCTATCTGTCTGTTTGTTCCGGCTAATCTCTGAAAGTAGCAGTTGAATTGTATTTTTTTTTGTATATGATAGTTAGACTCAATAGGATTATTTGTACCTATCCTGATATTCGCACAGTAACGGTGACTACGCAAATGAAACTTTTTTAATTACTACAATTTAACCCATGAACTATGATATCAGTTGATGGCTTCGTTTGTGCATTTTTTGCGGGAAAAACATATTACATACCTACTTAACGAGTAATTGATAGTCAATACAAATAGTCTAACATATCGTGTCAACAGTGGTTGTAAACTTACTTGAAACTTTATATTTTTCTTATTTATATGTCGTCATCTACTTTCTGTACATCTATCAATGCCGTAGTGTCATTATTTATGTGAATAAATCGCACCTAGAGTCACCACAGATCCGGTTCTTAGAAAACACGTAATACCCATAACTGCTTTTGTGAAAAATGTCATTATCGCACCGCGAAAATTCGACGCGCGAACGTAAGAGGAAGTAGGTATGAATGAATAATACATGAAAATAAATCTTTTTTGTAGACATCTTCCCTCACAGCGATATTTGCAACTGGAAACATTTTTGCTTAAATTACAAGGATACCCGTGACGATACATGTGCTATAGTACTTTAATATTGAATCGAAACCCTCTATATTTTAGCTCCAACAGCATAGAAATGAAATAATCGTTTTCAATCAAATTAACACAGAACGGTAATGGGCAGTGGGCGTGGGCGTCGCACGGCGAGAGCTCGCGGAGGCGCAGTCGGGTGCGAAGCGATGCACCGTGCTCGAGTGCTCGGTTCATTTAAAGGCACTTGTCTGTAATTGCAGAGCGACTAAGACTTAGCCCGCTCGAACGGCAGGCAAACAAAAAGAACTTTTAATGATATGCCTTTCTCAACCCTCTACGGGCATTCGCGAAACCGACGAGTCGCCGCGAACCGAAGGCGACCTCGTTCGTTTAATTTTCCTTTGATACCGCTTTTATATATTGTTCTAGACTCTCGGAGTAATCAAGTGGGCATTCACTCGGTTCTTTTTGCTAATTTAACTTCTGCGCAACTGCTTAAGGGTTTTTTAAATTCTTAGATAGCTATTGCAATTTAGTCGGAAACGCAATAAATAGCTCGAGCGGCGCCGCTTGACCCACTTCCTGTTACATGCCGAAACGCCTGCGATTTAATCGCGTTTTGCCCCTCTCTGTCTTTCCACCGAGACCCCACACGGTACGCTTCTTTGCCCCGTAATTATTAAATCCATTCCTAGCGTGCCAAGAAAGGGTTACGGCCTAATAAATAATGCTACCGTTTAGACCTTTGTCGTGGTCATCGTCAATTTTGAGCTCTACCGTTATCTTCTGCTTCTATTTTACTTTATCTAGTAAACAATGTTTAGATTTATTTCAGACGTACTGTCCGTATAAATTTATTTCTTATGTTTAATAATTAGTAGTATACATATTTTCCCTTGCATCTCCAAATAAATGAGGAGTTAAGGCTAGTGGATGCGATATGCCGACCCTACTCGTGGAAGTACAGTTGTATGGCCGATGGTTTTACGTGCTCCTCGCATGAGAATACCGAGATATAAAATATCCTATATTATTAAGGTTTTAAATTGAAATAATCTTGTCATTATTAACATACGAAAGACATAACTAAAAATTTTATCAAACTAAGCCCGCGAATCCGCTATATGACGAGTTCTTAACTGATATTTATGACACCAATAGCATATAAAACAAATTTACAAAGATTTTGATTGCAGCACGAATGCTGTTGTTATTTAAATTCATAAAAATTATAATAAAATGACAATATTAACTAAATCCATTAATCGTGAATCAATAATTGTAAATGATAATTCAAAAATGTATGACATGTATTTAATTATCTCCTTAATTGTTCCACAAAAATATCAGTTTCAACATAATTCTTCTCTTAGGTTGCAGCTCTAGCTGTTCCCATTATAAAGATTCGTAGCTAGACGTTCCCATTGGTATCCCATATCGTGGATACTTTATCTTTTCACGGTAAATCACCTTGTGGAATAAGCATAAGTTTACTGTGTCGGTTTACTCTGACGATTGTATCGCATTAAAACTGTCGTGCTCGCCGTTCCTATTGCCACGATAATCTGTCGTCACAGTAAAAAAGGAATCGTGAACGACAGTTGGTCGTGCCGTCCTATATGAAAACAAATCTATTTAAATATACAAGCCAAGACGCTTCAAACTGGAACGCACCCTTACTTACAGCAATAGTGTATTTTCCACAGCTATTGGTAATATCTTAATTATCATCCAACAAACGCATTTTATTAAAAATGCAATCTTATTCTTCTTCTTTATATATCAGAATCTTCAGTAATATTTAATGAATAAGATTAACTTGTTTCATTTTATGCTGAAAAGAAAACCTACAAATAGGATAAGTTATTTATATGCATTTTTTTAAATAATAAAGAAAATACATAATAACAATTTTAAAAATCAAATATCTTTAATATTTTAAAGCTAGGCTTTCAAATCCAAGTATTTAAATCAGAAGTTTCATTTATTTTTCAATTTAAAATCTTCCCATGTTCCGAGTGCTCCTCCGGCGCTACGTGAGAGTGCAATTCTGAACATTGAGAAGATATTGCCCGTCGTTGTTCAAAATATCACGTACGGAAAGCAAGAATTTCTCTTTGGTTGTTTCGGAAATTCTCGCAGTTTTCCTCATTTCGGATGGGTTGGCGAATGGCGGCGTGGCGGACTGGCGGACTGGCGGATGGCGGAGTGCAAAGGCCGCGGCCGCTGCAGCGTGCGACGCGGGCGTGCGACTCCGCGCCGGCATCTGATAGCGGGCGGAAATTGCGAGACGCGTCGCGTGCGCCTCCCGTGGCCTGCCTGTGACGTGCATTCCATTCGCCCAGCGAATTTATTTCGCTCCGTTTCTTGTTGCATCCACAAAATCATTCACACCGCTACAAACATTCTGAAATGGCTTTCACATTTCCAGTACAAATAAGTACAGCCGTAAAGATATTTTAGTTGGGTTTTCTATACGTGAAGAATTTATTTTGCTTCTATGCTGATATTTTTTTAGACAAGTAATGTAATCCTTTTGTTTTTCACGTTATATTCCCGTTCATTAAAGTTTCGAAATACATATCTCGTAGTCATAATGTTTCATATAGTATTTGTACTATACCTATGACCTATAGGATGTTAAAAATTGCTCTTTGTTTTACTATATAAATTCTACGTTTATTTACGTATGTAAGTATTGTGTTTGTGAAGATCTTTTTCTCACTTTGTTATTATCACTATATCCGATAATAATCCAACATTCGGGCGTCCAGAGTTGTGTTGTGTACGTCATACATGTAACAAAACTAGCGTACCCGAGGTATTTTTGCAGATCTTTCATGAATATATTAGCCATAAATGTGACTAAAGGAATCTATTCCCTGTTGCCGCCCGCCGCCCCGAGCCGCTACACGACTCTCAATTATTTAAGAAACACGCTCAAATAATAACTAAACATGAGCCTTTGCGTCTTGTGATTGATTCACATGTTACTCGCTAATAATATAAATAATATAGTGAATTATAATTGTTTTTAAAAATAAAGTTTGTTTTTTAATACTTATGTAGATAAATGTATAGAAAATAAGCGAAGGACTTTTAAATTATAAAGTTTGTTATATTCTGACAAAATTTAAAGAAGTTAAACATTACATAAAGGTAATCTTAATTTCATTTGAAACTTAAAAAGTAATTATCAAATATTGGTTCAGTACTTAGGTTTCTAGTTATGTATTTCTTTTCTAATAAGTATTTTTTTATCTTCTACAAGTTGACTTGATTGCTATCACATCTGATGTAAAGTGATGATGCAATCTAAGATGGAAGCGGGCTAACTTGTTAGAAGAAGGATGAAATCCACACCCCTTTCGTATTGTTTGTTTTTATTGTTTAAATTAATAATTCATACGTTATTCCGCTTCTTAGGCATGTTGACTATTGATTTTATCTTTTCTATTCATAGGTCATTTATTTACTACTTTATTTTCAAAGATACAAGGTTTTTATTGATGGTTGTAAAATATGACTGAAACGGCAATCGAGATGTACATTCTGTAGGTAAAGTTATACGTATGGCATCACTTATTTTACCAGTTTCCCGAAGCTACCTGTCATAAAAACACAATAGGCTTATATTTTACGATATGAACAAATGTCAACTTTCCGAACAAACCCCATCGCCCACGCGTCGACGTCGCTGTACCTTATCAAACTCTGTGCAAAACGAATTTTAGGATTCAGTCGTTTTCTTTTCAACTATTTACCTGGTTACCTACAAAGGATTATGCAGTTGGGGCATACTTCCTCTTAAATATATTTATGTAGGTACGTTGTCTTATTGTTTGGCATCCTCTACAGACGATTTAAAATATATAAGGATATCAAAAGATTATTTCAATTGTGAGAAATAACCGTTTTTACTATATGCTTATGAATGTATACGGTTTTTTTTACAATTTATGTCTGTCTGTAGTTTCGGCTAATCGCAGAAACTGCTAGTCGGATTGTAAAAAAACCTTTTGAAGTGAAACTTCTTTATCGGGGTTGGGAAAAATTTAGTGCAACATTTTTTCGTTACGCGTCACATTTTTCCGTTACGCCCCATCTTTGACTTATGGAAGTGACGTGATAAATATATATATATATATATTATATGTTATATTGAAGTGATCAGCAAAATCAAAGGGATTATTTTAATTCTAATTCCAGTGAATTTCTAAAAAAGTAAGTAATTACGACATCAATGATAGTAATAATTGTATTACAATTAATGAAATTCAATAATAATCTTTGTAGTAATAAGCTAAAATGAAATAATTGTGGAATTTGTTTTTATGTCTATGATCATTGACATATTAATACTATGGACTTCGGGTCTAATGCAAAATTTACGTCAAAAGTGTCCCAAGATATTTTATACACATTAGGATGTATTTATGTTTTTATACACAAAATAACATTGTAATGTATGTCTTATCGTATTGTTATACAGTCTAATTTCCAACGGTCTAATTGCATGCTATAAGTAATCAGCTTCGATTGACGGTTACCATGGCAGCCTTTTTTTGACATGACAGCTTCTCGTGAAAATAGGACAACATAAATGGTGTGGAGTCGGTAGCTTTCAAATTTTTTTGCCATCTTATATTTATATATTACTAGCTGATCCGGCAAACGTTGTTTTGCAATAAAAATAAAAAAAAAAATAGATGAAAAATAGATAGTAGCCGATTCTCAGACCTGCTGAATACGCATACAAAATTTGGTAAAAATTGGTCAAGCCGTTTCGGAGGAGTATGGCAACGAAAACTATGACACGAGAATTTTATATATTTGATATTTACAGCAAATTTTAATTTATATTTACATATCCCTGACCCCTATATGCTGGGATAAATCTTGTACCAAATAATAATTGTTGTAATTATCTTGTATATAATAATAATTAGTTATAATAATAATTAATTACAAACCAAATCCACTAATGTACAAAATGATATGCCACTCGACATAGTTCTTTACTTTGAAATTTTAAGTTCTCGATATTTTCCTCTTTTTAATTAAACTGAAAATATACTTTTTTACTTCAATGACGTTAGATCACTTATTTAAATAACTGTTCCTAATTTCGTGTAGATAATTCTTATAGTTATCAAATTAATATTCCATTATGGTAAAAGTTATTTGATTAATATTCATGACATAAAAAATACAAAATTTTGAATTGAAAATAATCAAATTATTTTCATTCAAAAATTAAGTAATTAAATAATTCAAATGTTAAACAACAAAATAACTCTATGCAGTCGTTGTTCTAAAACATTCTATTGCTCACGGCAGATCCGAACTAAATGTGGTTAATTAGATAAACATATTGCACTCCTTCTATCTTATATTATTCTATACGCGGGTAGCGTATGGGAAAAGGACAGATAGATACTTTTGTTCATTTTGGTTGGTTATGCAATTCTTTTCTATAGTACATTAAAATTTTAATAAAATAGCCTGTTTCTAAGCAAAATAATACTTTAAAACCATCAGTAAATATTTACTTACTGAAAATATGGTACACCGTCTTCTTTTCTCACCTTACTCGGGTAGTTCTTACAAGTTTTTTATAACACATTACGGCATTATTGACGTGTATTCTGTCAGTCAGCTAATATGAGACTGAATTGCGATTGGAAATCATTTCGCGTTTTGGCTTACTTTTGGTTCGGACACTTTTTATCGCTGACCCGAAGTCCATAGTATTAATATGTCAATGTCTATGATAATAAAAGCATTTTATTAAACTTTATCTAATTTAACTTTATTTAACCAATTTCTGTAAAGTTGCATATAGTAAATTATTTTTGAAAAATAACGTCATAAAAAAGTTTCACTTCTTTCGAGTGTACGCTAGTACACGCACACATTTTATTTTTTGTATATGATAGCCAGAGTCATGAAGAGTGACATAGGGTAATTTGTATCCAGATAATCATCCCCACGGGAGCAGGAACTACACGGGCGACCGCTAGTCTATACTAATATTATGAATGTGATAGTAACTCAATCTATTTGTTACTTAATCACGCCTAAAGTACTTAACCAATTTAAATGAAATTTGGTACATAGATAGTTTAAAGATTGAGAAAAGACATAGGCTACTTTTTCGAATTATCACAAAATAGAATTTCTCATGGACGGCGTCGCGGGCATCCGCCAATTACTTGTATATTGTTATTTAGTAATTTGTATATTGTTTGTGTTCATACATTAATTTACCCACTTTAACTGGCTTAGCTTTTTTGGTTTGTCATTTTCAATTGTTGAAATCGTTTTCTACTGATATTTTGTATTGATTGGTACACGATAGCCTCATGACATATCCTGTTGAATCTGTGTATAGTAGTAGTAGATAAGCACAAATTCCTTAGTGATAGTTCGAAAAAGCAGTAGGATGGCAATAGTTCGAAGAACAGATGCCGGCTCGCGCAGACGTGTTCTGGAGTTGAGTATGATCCTTGCAGCTTGAAACTCTAACGATTTAAAAGGTATAGGGATGTGACTGGCTGATAAAAGCAGATGATTTTGTGTGGTGGCGCGCTCTCGGTAAGGTAAAATACCCTGGCATGCTGGGCCAATAAGGGACTGACTTTGATGATCATTATTACAGTAAAGGTAGGTAAGCCCTCTGAATATCCTTCTGATCTATTCAAAGCACAATACGCGCCGTCTCGAGAATCACCGCCTTCTGTATCCGACTCTTGATCCAACAGCCAAGCGAAAGCTCCTTAAGACTCCTCCTTTTGACGACCTCCGTGGCGCAGTGGTATGCGCGGTGGATTTATAAAGCGGAGGTCCTGGGTTCGATTCCCGGCGGGGCAGATTGAGATTTTTCTTAATTTGTCTTGGTCTGGCTGGTGGGCTAGTTACCACCCTACCGACAAAGACGTACCGCCAAGCGATTTAGCGTTCCGGTACGATGTCGAGTAGAAACCGATAGGGGTGTGGATTTTCATCCTACTCCTAACAAGTTAACCCGTTTCCATCTTAGATTGCATCATCACTTAACATCAGGTGTGATAGCAGTCAAGGGCCAACTTGTAGGCATTAAAAAAAAAAAAAAAAAAAAAAAAGATGTTGGTCAAAGCTTTCGCAATAAGACCGTTGACTGAAACGACTATATGAACAATAATCGTTGACTCAACATTCCACATAGCGGTAATCTCATGAGTGAGGTCCAAGTATTTTGATATTTTTTCCTTTTCGGCTTTTCTTATATTATCGTCATGTGGAATAGTAATATAATAAAATATATTATTATGATATTCATAATGAGCATTCGTATATCCTAAGCTCCTGATAGAGCCATTAATTACAAATGGCGGCCGCACTTAGTTGGCTTAGTAAACCATAGTTCCCTTTGTTAATCCTCCGGCGGCAATGTCCAATACTAAAGCCAGTTATTATTATAATTAATATTAAGTGAGTACTAATTTAAAGTTTCTTTCAATATTATAGCAGCGGTTCAATGTTTTGAGATGTATTTGAGATAGAAAATAAATTAAAACGTTTTCGCTACGTATATAAAGATCTGGAGTTTTGCGGTGCTTGACAAGGATGTTAATCATTGGTAGGATAAATTAAATCAAATTTATTTTCTTTATAGTAATTGTTATAACATGCACATGGGCTCTTTAAAACTAAGTGGAGAATCATTGTCTATAACAAAGCACTACTTCGGAGGGCTCAGGCAAACTGAGACGAATTCTCTTTTTTAATTTCTTCCTGGTTTACCTGAGACGTTATAACAGCCAGCAATTATATTATTATAACACTTCAGACTAGAATGCTGCTTGATGGCAAAAATAAGCATTGCTGTAGAACTGGCTTTGTCGTCTTTTCTGTGTCACTCCTAACTATGTCGATAGAGAAATTTTTGAACCAGAATGAAATAAGATTTTCGATAAGATCTAGTATTAAAATATACGTGTTCAAATTTACGAGTATTCGGCATGGCAAAGACATACCATAAAGTTAGTATGGAAACATTAAGTACTCGATGTAATATCGAATCCGCGCGTGGTACAAGGTAAGAAAGCTGTTCCGACGTAAAGTACCACTTGACCTTTTTGAGGATGCCAAGTTTGTTAGCAGCTGTTGTTGCCTTGAGGCCGATGCTTTGTCCAACGTTGAGGTTGGACGATATATTGACATTAGGTTCATCTTAGGTTTGATTATACTTAAGGTTTATGAGTTTCTTTGTACATGTGTTTCTTTCATCGCACATTTTTAGTGAATAGTCGTTTAATCATTTTCCTTATTAATTTGATTAACGTCTGTACTGGTAGGCATATATTTGACGGCTGAGTGGCGCAGTGGGTAGTGATCCTGCTTCTGCGTCCTAGGCTGTGGGTTCGATTCCCACGTCTGGAAAAATGTTTGTATGATGAGCATGAATATTTTCCAGTGTCTGTGTGTTTATCTATATATTATAAGTCTTTATGTATAATATACATAAAAAAAATATTCATCAGTTATCATAGTACCCATAACGCAAGCTACCTACGCTTACTTTGGGGCTATATAGCGATGTGTGAATTGTCCTACAATATTTATTTGTTTATAAGATTGATTTTTGCTGTTTTTCCTCAAAATAACTTTTTTGTATTCAATATCTAGGCATTTATTTAAATTAGTTTTTTTTCGAGACAGAAATGTTATATAATTTCAAAATTACCTTGACTCGTCGACACATATCAAGTAATTAAGAAAAAAATATTACCAAAGCAAATAAAGAAAGAACGCGTGTTGCCTTCATAAATATCTATGTTGCGAAAACAGAAGTAATATATCTTTTTTGTTGCCATTTATCTTCGACATTTGTTTCGCTTTGATCCCTTTCCGGGTAGTCCTTCGTTTGGAGACTTTATTTAATTACGATGTGTAGTTTTGTGTTCCATCGCGGACAAATAGAAGCAGACGATTAAATAATTCGAATATCAGATAGATAAACAGCACCCCGAAAGTTGTCAAACAGAAAAATCATTCCATTGGAATAATCAAATCTTTTTTTTTGCAATTTCTGCACCACCCTTTGTTATGACATTGCTTATAGTATAGTTTATATACCTTTGAGTACACTAACGCACAACATTCTTATTATTGTTATAAACATAAAAAGAAGAGGTTGATTGTGAATATTACGAATTCATTAGTGTAGGTACTAAGTATTTTGTTCTATTTTACTAGTGTGTCCCCTTTAGTGGGGGTTAGTATTTTTGAATCTAAGGCTTGGATCAACTCAAGCGCTCATTTAAAATATAAATAAAAAAAAATTGGTTGTCTGTAAAATCGGTTTACTGACGATAGTTGAACGTGACAATGTCTTAAGAAAATTTATTATTAAAATAAATAAAATAGTTATTAAAATTTTTAATTTAAGTATATTTTTATAAATATTAATTTAAATTAATAAAATAATTGATTTTGATTTTATAAATTTATATTTTAAATTTATAATAAATATATTAATTTTCAAATTAAAATTAATATATTTAATAATTATATTTAATAGACGGATGTCGAACGCTGCCGAACGCAAAGGCTGATTGTGCTTCTTTGTCGCTCATTCCGCGCTCTCGCTTGCACTTCAAGCCTTACATAGAACGCCTCAAAGCGAGGTAACGACGCATGACGTCATGTTTTTTCGTGCGTGCAGCCGGCTCTATCGAATTATAAGACGTTGTCACGTCAAAAGTGTCCTATGTTTCCTTTCACTAGATTTACTGCAGAGAACTCCTTAGCAAGTTATTAGTAAGTTAGTCCGCGAAACGTCAACGTGAATACGACTTTTCACGCATTGGTGTGGTCTTAACTTTGAAGTAGTATTATAGAGTTAAATCCTGTTATGAACAGACCTTTGTTTATTTTATAAAGGATGGAAATTTTTGAAGTATGGATACCCTTAAAGTTTAATCTAAAAGGTGTTTTTCGAAACGGGTCCACGTAACTGAGTGACATGATTCCTTATATTAGTCCCAAGAAAATATAAAAAAATGGATATCCATGATACTTGTATAATTACGTATCTTCGAAAGCGGCTATCACCCAAAACCAATATGGTCCAACTTTCATAGTTGTCTATCCTATCAATTATTATATATGAATGGTTACCCAAGCGTTTTTTTTTTTGATATTTGACTAGATAAATCCCAATACATTTTCGTTCCGAATGGTCAAAATACCTAGAAAGTTTTTGATACTTTGAAATTATCCTGCCAATGTAGCATGGGTGTGTAAGCATGACCTGACAATGTCTTACCTTTTATAAACTGGATAAACTGACTATCACAAGTTCTTGGCTATTTCAGAAAGATGTACCCAATGTATATAATTATAAATTTGTAACAAAATTATAAAACAGACTACTTTTCGGACATAGGTCATCAAACTTTAAACTGACAATTAGATTTAAATGTAAACTAGAATGTGCGCATACAAGACATTTGCATAGCGTTGCAAAGGATCGATTAGTAGTGAGGTAGTGGAGTACACAGGGGCCTTTGCGTGCAGGCGGGCCATAGCGGGCGCTGGCGGGCGGCGCGGCGCTGCCTTCCGGCGAAACGCGAGGAATGTTGCCGATAGATTAACTTCTGATCTCTTTTCCGATATTATAGCCGAGCGTTTATGTAAGGAATTCTAAGCACTTCAATCTGGTTTAAGGCCATGTAAGGTTTTACGGGATATCTACGAGTATCTCTTACGGCCTGACGTAGAGGATTATACCCGTTTTCTTAGTAAATTAAACTCAATATCTTCCTAAAGTACACAATATCTTGCTTCAATTTTTGATGAGATATTGTTGTTACCGGCTCTTTGAAGATCTTCATTTATGTTCGAATGATGCACTGTTACGGATGGTGGATAGATATAAAACCTAACTGTATTGTGTATACCGTCTGCATACTGCCGAATATCAATACAATAATACTTAGCCTCATGTTGGCAAAGCTTAGTATACACGGATAAGCAAACTCGAATGCATTGTCAGGTATTACTAGTTTCAATAAAAACCAATCAAGCTATAAGTGTATATTGAACTTAAAGTACTTACATGTAATTTTTGTTTCAGGTATGCTACCGTAGCTTGAGGAGAATTTTATCTATTAACATTTAGCCGACGGCTAAAAAGTTAGCATAGTATGTAAGTTAAACACTGGTTCCTTTGAGACTACTGGACTAATAACAAACGTTATTTTTTTAATATAAAAAGACGGATCGCAAGCCATTCATAATACTGATATTAGGAACTGCCTTTTGATTTCAGCGATTGTTGAAATATCACAATCAATTTATTTATATATTGTTTAGGTGTATGTAATATTTATTAATTTGTAAATAATCAAAGACGAGTAAATATTTTTTCCTAAAAAAACAATACTTCGATAATCAACGTCTCGTGGTTGGCTGCCTGGTGGCATCCGGCTCAAATTCGAATAAGCCATCCATATCTTTCAGGCGTTACATGAAATGAAACTTTGATTCATGAGGCGAAAGTTATTTATGAGTTTGTCTACTAAAAGTCTCCGGGGATTCAACGTAGCGATAAAATATAGTCTGTATCACGCAGATCTATGTGACTTTAGAAACTTGCTAACTATTACACTAACTATGTTTGTGCTCATATAGTATTGGGATTGATATTAACTTAGCCAGGGATCTTCATGACACCCAAGATATACTTAAGTACTTATTATTCAGTTTTAATTCATATGGCATGGAAATCATTTTCGGAATTGAATAATACCTGCGTTATGAAGCTTAGCAGAAACTTATATTTCCTATGTTAACGCTAAAAGATCTAGTAAAGCTACCTCGAGAACCAGTCTTATATCGTAACGTATTTGGCGTAGATGAGATAGTATCTACAGGTTATCTTACCTTTATCGGCACCTGTAATAAACCTTGTTGTTACTAGTCTGAACGCTTCGTTTGACGACCTCCGTGGCGCAGTGGTATGCGCGGTGGATTTATAAGACGGAGGTCCTGGGTTCGATTCCCGGCGGGGCAGATTGAGATTTTTCTTAATTTGTCTTGGTCTGGCTGGTACCGACAAAGACGTACCTCCAAGCGATTTAGCGTTCCGGTGCGATGTCTCGTAGAAACCGATAGGGGTGTGGATTTCATCCTACTCCTAACAAGTTAGCCCGCTTTCATCTTAGACTGCATCATCACTTAACATCAGGTGTGATAGCAGTCAAGGGCCAACTTGTAGTTAAAAAAAAAAACGTCCTGTGAGGCAATGCTGCTCTACTCTCTACTATGTGCTACTTTGCATCTTTTTTCGACGATACTCATACAGTGAATATTCACTATCGAACTCGAAGCTATAAGGAAGGGTTATGATCTTAGTCTTAAAGCCTATTTTTGTCACTTGCATTAAAAAGTTACCTGTATTGCCCCGGACATGCTTATGCATCTGTGCTTGCGTTGTTCTGCAACACCGTCAAAGATCAAAATGATTACAGTTTTGTGATTAATTTGACGTAAAACATGATTCCTATTACACTTATATTGCTGTTACTTGTTAGGGTGCACAAACGTGAAACAAAAGAATAAGTGTTATTCTGCCACTGATAAATAAATAAATAAATAAATAATAAATATTATAGGAAAATTACACACATTGCTATATAGCCCCAAAATAAGCATACTCGTAAATAGCTTGTGTTATGGTTGCTATGATAACTGATGAATATTTTTACATATATTATATATAAATACTTATAACATATAGATAAACACCCCGACACTGGAAAACATCCATGCTCATCACACAAACATTTTTCCAGATGTGGAAATTGAACCCACAACCTAGGACGCAGAAGCAGGGTCACTACCCACTGCGTGTATATATATGATGTATCTATAAGTTAATCGTTATGATAGTCAAGATATTGAAGGCTGAAATACTAGTTTCTAAGTATTTAATCAGTAAAAGTACTGATACGTTTCTGTATTACACGTTGGTCTGAGTAGTACACGTAATGTACAAAGTACGTACGCTCACTCTTAGGCAGGGCGAGGGCGTCGCGGCTTGTTTGCGTACAAGTGAATTCCATTAGATTCAGCCTGTGTACCGCAGACTAACTCCACGCTTCATTCATATCCCATTAGCTGATCGATTCATAAGTGCTTTTACTCTTTTAAGGTTGCTTCACATTATGGACTTACCGTAAACTCGAAGACTTGGTAATCTATTCCATATGCACCACAATTTTATTTTCTGCATATAGAATGGTTGTATGTGTTTCAAGTATTGATGTAATAGATTATCATTGATGTCATATCATATTAATGACCACTTAATAACGCTTTTTACGCGGATTTATAAACTTACTGGAAAAACTTAATACTGGAGGTGATTGACAAGACATCTGAGACATTTAAATGATTTATATTTATGTAGATAGTTTATACTTTTGGAAAGTGCTAGGATTTCACTTCCAGAAACACTACAAAAATCTCAAGCTGTCATCTGTTTGCAGTGACTCTACCAACAGTTCGAGACGCAATAATTTGCTGAAAAGAAAGCTGGCAGGAAACTCGAACAGTAGCTCTTTTTAAAAAATTTTAATTAACATGATTTAGTATGAGTATTTTAGTTACATTTCATTTACTTCATGGGTGAAGGTGAAAATAATTTTATCTTCTCCATTCTTTCAATCCATCTTTTTCTTCAGTCCAAGCATCTTTTTCATTTAGCAATTCATCGATTATGTATCTAATTATTTCATATTTTTCCTATGTTGGTGTACGTATATTTTTTTTCGTTAACCTCGACTCGATCGATAAATGTGTTTAACAATTTCTTTGATATTGGAGCAATCTCCAACGTTGTTTTGAGGATCTTGTTATAAGAGAACACCCAACCCAACAATTTTATAACATGGGCAAATATTATGAGTATTCATAAATAAATACGTACAAAATAGCTAAACATTAGGAATATATGCAAATATAAAGTTCTTGAGTAATAGAAAGGGCTCGTCGTTGCATGTAATTTTCAGGGAGTCTTGTCGTTTCTCAATCCGTGCGTATTTGTCGTATCGATAGATCAAAGGGTTACTTCGTAGCTGAAATTTCGAAAGGTTGGAAGTAATACGCTTTGAGTCGAAACGCCCGCCTCAACGTCCAAACGGACCGTATAGGTCTCCGCGTAGTTATAATAGGTGCCTCGACATGAAAACTCATTTAATGTCGCGAATGTACCTCGCCATTTAGAAGTGTGTTGAACTGTGCTCCGCGGTACTGAAACAATAATTAAATTCTCCCTCGGCTCGGAGCACGGAGTGTGTTTCATCAACCTGCGCACTAACTCGCGGCCCGTACCACCTGAAATATTTAATTCCGACCAACCATTGTGCCGTAATGCACCGGAAATGAAATCTCTTGACATTTCACTTATTCCTTACGTGTGTTGCTTTCGCGTTTTTAAAAATTCGTTGAATTCGCCCGAAGTGGAGCCAATATACGCACGAAACAATTTATTCTTGTATGAATAAGTTATATATTGCAAAATAAACGGATTCTTATTTTAATTAAAAATATATATTGTATGCTTTTGACTTCATTGTTTTTATATTAAATCCTTAACTCAAATCATTCCTAGATAATGTGCGGGACAGTAATTCATAGTTGTGCGGGACAGTAATTTATAGTGTGTAATTTATAGTGTATTTATAGTGCGTAATTTGTTTATAGTGAATTTATAGTGTAATTTATAGTGTATTAACTCAGTAATATTAAACAATAGACATTAATAGTAATCATAGCGTGCATAACCAATAGTTTAAAATAAGCGAATGTATAGTCATTGATTTTTTAGGTCGCGCAATAGTATAAATATTGTAAACACGCCTCGCGTGACCAACTTGTTTGTAAAGAAATAGGTATATAGGCCCTCTCGCTCTAACATCGACCAATCAGAAAGCCCGTTTTAATAGAGCGAGAGGGCAGACGTTAGACAGGGATAGATAAACGCGTTTGATTGGTTGTTATATGGGCTCTCTAATTGGATGTCATTATGCACCAATTAGAGGGCCCGAATTAATTTGTATAAATACGGGGCACTGTGCCGACAGCGACACAGTTCCCAATCGACCACCGAGAAGATTGTAATAAGAAGAGGTACCAATAGAAGAATAAAAAGGCGTTCTTGAAGAAGTGTTTCATTGAAGAAAACCCGCCCAGTTTCGTCCAGAGCAATCCAGTAAATAGTGAATGTACTATCCCGTACATTGAAAGGTCCTTCGTTCGCCGGATCGTCTCTGCGAAACTGGTGAAATAGTGCAACAGTGAAAATTCGTCGTGTTCAAGAAAATGCCACAGACGCGTCAAGACAGTCGCAAGGCGAAGAAGTCTGACGACGGCACCTCTTCTTCTGAAACCAACACGTGGGACGCTGGGTCTCCGACGCCTCAGAACTCGAACGCGTCCACCGCGTCTGCGCACGCATCCACTGCGTCTGCGCCCGCGTATTTGCCCGTGTCCGCGTCCGCGCCCGTGTCCGCCGGAAGCGCGCCCGTGTCCGCGTCCGCGCCCGTGTCCGCCGGGAGCGCGCCCGTGTCCGCCGCGTCCGTGAGTGCATTCGCCCGTCCGGCGATGGCGCCCGTAGCGCCCGCCGCGCTCACGGAGCCAGCCGCTTCCGACGCGTCCGCCGCAACAGTACAGTGTGTGAAGACTTCGACAAAGAAGCAAATAGAACGTGGTCACGTTATAGAAAAAGGAACTGTCAAACATCAAGAGCCGATGGATCATCAGACAGCGCGACCCCCGCTCAAGAAGAGAATAGGTGGGGCGTCCACTCATAGCAAATCCAAGACGCTCAGAATAGCAAAGGCAAAGGAGGAACTACTACGCCTTCAAGTCGAACTAGCAGCCGCGCGCCTCGCGACTCTAGAAATGGAGAACTCAGATCAAGAAATAGATGAAGAGGACGACATCTCCGTGCATTCGAGAATAGAAGCAAATGAATTTGTGCATAGTTGGTTACAAGACCAGCCACCGCCACCGCCGCCACCGCCATCGCTGCTGCCGCCGCCACAGCCGTGCCCCGTATTAGCGATCACCGAAGTGCCTCACAACCCAATCAAGGGTGCGGCGGGGTCACGGAAGAACCCAGAAGCGCAACGGGGTCACTTCAGTGAACTACAGCCACCGGCGGGAGCGCCGCCGAGTGTTCCGACCGGCGCGCCCACAGGTATACCGGCGGGAGAATCGAACGGTGTCGCTCAGCTAGCAGAGGCTATCACCCACGCCATTAGAGCAGCGCAGCGCCCCAAGTTCATCGAACTGCCCATCTTCAGTGGATCTCATCAAGAATGGCTACCGTTTCGTGCGGCGTACTACGAAACAGAAAATTCGTTCACAGCAGTGGAAAATACAAACCGTTTGCGGAGGAACTTGAAAGGAAGAGCTCGAGAAGCTGTAGAAGGCCTTCTCATCACCAGTGCACACCCTTCAGACGTCATGAAAACCTTGGAGTCAAGATTCGGAAGACCAGAGTCGATCGCTATAATGGAAATGGAAACTCTTCGTGGACTAGCGCGGCTCACCGACTCTCCTCGTGACATCTGTATATTTTCTACGAAAATTTCTAATGTGGTGGCTACACTGAAGACTTTGAACTGTGCAAACTACATGTATAATCCAGAAATTTCGAAAACTATTGTGGACAAATTGACGCCTACGCTTCGATATAGGTACTACGACTTCGCAGCGCTACGACCTAGGGAAGAACCCGATTTGTTGAAAATAGAAAAATTCCTTATGCGCGAAGCGGAGCTGTGTGGACCTTATGCCCTACCTGAACAGGTAGCACAAGTCACTCTTCAAAGAAGACCACAGAAGGTGAACAGCGTCACGGAAAAGAGAGAGACATCGGAAAAGAATTTCACAAACAAGTGCCTCGTATGCTCCGATGAAACTCACACCGTGATCAATTGTGAAAAATTCAAGAACTTGGATTCCAACGGTAGATGGGACGCTGCCAAGGCCAAGCACCTGTGCTTTAGATGTCTTCGCCATAGAACCAAGTCGCACAGCTGTCGGCCAAGGATGTGTGGACTGGATGGGTGCAAGTACTACCACCACAGGATGCTGCACTACAACAAAGCTACACGTATAGATAAAAAAGAAGATCAGGATAGTATAGAAGTGATTAACTCCGCGTGGACCGTCAAGAGGAAACAGTCATACCTAAAGATTATACCAGTGCAAGTGGTAGGACCCAAGGGGGCTCTCGATACCTACGCACTGATGGACGACGGGTCAACAGTGACATTGATAGATAGCGCCGTGGCCGAAAGCATCGGCGCGACGGGACCCATCGATCCTCTGAAAATAGAAACAATCAACGATATGAAAACCTCGGAGTCTGCCTCGCGAAGAGTCAACATCAAGCTAAGGGGACTAAACGATCACGAAGAGCGAATTCAAGCGCGCACTGTGAATAACCTCCAAGTTTCATCGCAGCGCGTTTCAAAGGAAATGGTAGACACGTGCAAGCACTTAGAAGACATACGCGAATATCTCGTGTACACGAACGTGAAACCACGAGTGCTAATAGGGCAAGACAACTGGCATCTCCTGTTGACTACAGAGGTGAAGAGAGGAAGCATACATCAACCGGTGGCCTCCCTCACTCCGCTGGGATGGGTGCTACATGGCAGCCAGACCCGTACGATCGGACGCACAATCGATTTCGTGTCACACGTCACAGAAGATTCAGAAGATAACTTAGAAGGCCTCGTGAAGCAATACTTCGAAATGGATGCACTCTGCCTACAGCCGAAGAAACCGAAATCGGATCCGGAGGAACGAGCGTTACGCCTACTGGAGAAGACCACCATCAAGATAGACGACAGCAAGTATGAAACGGGTTTGCTCTGGCGCACAGAAGACGTCACTCTACCGGATAACTACGACAACTCGCTTAAACGACTCTTCAATATTGAAAAGAAGCTAGATCGAGATCCCAAGCTGAACCAGAAGTACACGGAACAGATGGAAGCCCTTATCTCAAAAGGATACGCCGAACCAGCTCCAGCACAGAAGCCGGAAGGGAAGACCTGGTACCTACCACACTTCGGAGTCATTAATCCAATGAAACCAGAGAAACTCAGAGTGGTGCACGACGCCGCGGCAAAGACCAGAGGGGTGGCTCTCAATGACATGCTGCTCAAGGGGCCTGACCTTCTACAGTCGCTGCCTGGTGTTGTCATGCGGTTTCGGCAACACATGATCGCAGTGACGGCTGACATCAAAGAAATGTTCATGCAGGTGAAGTTACGAAATGAAGACCGCGACGCACTTCGTTATCTGTGGCGAGGTAATAGAAGAGACAACCAGCCTCCGGAGGAGTACAGAATGACGTCTCTGATATTCGGCGCGTCAAGTTCCCCATCTACAGCAATATACGTAAAAGACTTGAACGCGAAACAGCACAAAGACTCTCATCCGGAAGCCGCCGCCGCCATAGTACAGAAACACTATGTTGATGACTACCTTGACAGCTTCAGAAGCATAGAAGATGCAGTCAGAATTACGAAGAGCGTTAGAGAAGTTCACTCGAAAGCCAACTTCGAACTAAAACAGTGGAAGTCAAACTCTCCGTGTCTACTGGAAGCACTCGGAGAAAACGACCCAATAGAAAATAGAGAGCTTTACAAGTCAGAGGAACAAACAGAACGAGTACTGGGTGTGATATGGAAAATCAACACCGACGAGCTGACGTTCAACCTCAACCTCGCGCGCATAGCCCCCACCATAGCAGATGGCAAGACGCCTACGAAAAGGGAAGCCCTGAGAATAGTGATGTCGTTATTCGATCCTCTTGGGTTCGCTTCGCCCGTCACCATAAGGGCGAAACAGCTGCTGCAAGAAGTATGGCGAAGAGGGACGTCATGGGATAACGAACTCGACGAAGACTTAGCGACGCAGTGGCAAGACTGGATGACACATCTGAAGCAGCTAAGCGACGTCACGATACCCAGGCGTTACCTACACTATAGTGACGCGACTTCGCTACAGCTACACGTCTTCACCGACGCAAGCGAAGCAGCCTATTCAGCAGTACTCTTCTGGAGGGCGGTGGCGCCGGACGGTCAAGTTGGCCTCTCACTCATCATGGCCAAAGCCAAGGTGGCTCCATTGAAGTTGACGTCCATCCCGAGGTTGGAACTACAGGCAGCAGTCATGGGCGCGCGTTTAGCTGAAACAGTAATAGATGAACACGAAAGAAAACCAGATAGCAAGATTTTCTGGACGGACAGCAAGACCGCGCTCACATGGATACGTACCGGCTCACGTACCTACAAGCCGTACGTAGCGCATCGTTTAGCAGCTATAGAAGAGACTACTAAGGTCACAGAATGGCGATGGGTTCCAACGAAATTGAACGTGGCTGATGACGCAACGCGCGACGTACCTAGCGGTTTCAGCAAGCACCATCGCTGGTACACGGGACCAGACTTCCTGTACGAAGCGGAAGAACTCTGGCCTACTGAAGTCTCCACTACAGTTATAGAAGAACGTTCTGGGGAAGAGAAGGTGCAACACGTGGTCGACAGGGCGAAACAGAAGCTCGCCGAAGGCCTGCCAGAGGCATCACGCTTCTCCAATTGGGATAGACTTCGCTACAGTGCAGCTCGAGTCCTGCAATTTATCGAGCTCTGCAGGGCTACTAAGGAAAAAATTAACTACAGAAGGACACGTAAAAACAAAGAAACGGACCCGAGCTGGCAGAAAATAAAGAAACCTGTACCTAGGAGACAAGAAACCAACATAAAATTTAGGTCTTCAGACAAGAAGTACCTACCTGTTTCCGCCGAGTTACTTAAGAGAGCAGAGGAGCTACTATTACGCGCTTCTCAAGAAGATTCCTTCACAGAAGAAATAGAAGCCTTGAAGAACGACAATAGAATGAGGAAAGAAAGTCGTCTGTATCAGCTCAGCGTCGCTTACGTTAACGGCGCCGTGAGATTAAGAAGTCGTATTCAAGCGACAGAAAATGTATCGGAAAGCGTAAAGAGTCCTCTAGTGCTCGACGGTGACCATCCGACGGTCAAACTTTGGATTCAATCAGTACATCGACAGCTGCATCACGCCGGTGTGGAAGCTACAGTGAATGAGTGCAGACAGCAGTACTGGGTGCTGCGCGCGCGTCCTGTTACCCGAGTAATAATAAGGAGATGTTTATTTTGTAGAATGAAGACACAGACGCCGCCATACCCGAGGACCGGGGACCTGCCTGCATGCCGCCTAGCACACCACAAGAGATCTTTCACCTTCTGTGGACTGGACTATTTTGGACCCCAGTCTGTCACCGTGGGCCGAACGCGACAGAAGCGGTACGTGGCCATATACACGTGCCTAACAACGAGGGCTGTGCACCTGGAAATGGCAAGTTCTCTCAGCGCAGACTCGGCGGTGATGACTCTCCGAAGAATGATAGCAAGACGGGGATGTCCTACAGAAATCTGGTCCGACAACGGCACGAACCTGAAAGCAGCAGACAAGGAGCTTCGTCAGGCAATAGACAGCGCGACAGCCGAGGAAGCAGCGAAGAGAACCATCGCCTGGCGCTACATACCGCCAGGGGCGCCGTTCATGGGCGGCGCTTGGGAGCGCCTGGTACGCTCAGTGAAAACTGCACTGGCAGCCACCCTTCACGAGCGACATCCAACCGAAGAGGTCCTGACCACCTTACTGGCTGAGGTGGAATACACAGTGAACAGTCGTCCGCTGACCCATGTCTCGGTCAGCGCGGACGATCCCGAGGCGCTGACGCCTAACCACTTCCTGCTGGGCGGCCCAGGACGTGTACCGCTGCCTGGCACCTTCGACGAGCGAGATGCAGCATCCCGATCTTCGTGGCGGGCCTCACAGAGGCTCGCTGACCTCTTCTGGACGCGGTGGGTACGAGAGTACCTACCGGAACTCCAACACCGGCGGGAGCCGCACGGCCGTGGACCGGCTGTGTGCGTCGATGACCTAGTACAGGTCGTTGACCCCAACCTGCCGCGCAACGTGTGGGTTCGTGGGCGCGTGATCGCCACGTACCCGGGACCAGACGGCGTGGTTCGAGCCGTCGACATCCGGACCAAGGGAGGCGTGCTGCGACGACCCGTGCGGAAGCTGGTCATCCTGCCTCTACCTACGAGCGACGAGCCCGCACCGGGAGATGATGCGACACCCGTCGCACGGCGGGAGAATGTGCGGGACAGTAATTCATAGTTGTGCGGGACAGTAATTTATAGTGTGTAATTTATAGTGTATTTATAGTGCGTAATTTGTTTATAGTGAATTTATAGTGTAATTTATAGTGTATTAACTCAGTAATATTAAACAATAGACATTAATAGTAATCATAGCGTGCATAACCAATAGTTTAAAATAAGCGAATGTATAGTCATTGATTTTTTAGGTCGCGCAATAGTATAAATATTGTAAACACGCCTCGCGTGACCAACTTGTTTGTAAAGAAATAGGTATATAGGCCCTCTCGCTCTAACATCGACCAATCAGAAAGCCCGTTTTAATAGAGCGAGAGGGCAGACGTTAGACAGGGATAGATAAACGCGTTTGATTGGTTGTTATATGGGCTCTCTAATTGGATGTCATTATGCACCAATTAGAGGGCCCGAATTAATTTGTATAAATACGGGGCACTGTGCCGACAGCGACACAGTTCCCAATCGACCACCGAGAAGATTGTAATAAGAAGAGGTACCAATAGAAGAATAAAAAGGCGTTCTTGAAGAAGTGTTTCATTGAAGAAAACCCGCCCAGTTTCGTCCAGAGCAATCCAGTAAATAGTGAATGTACTATCCCGTACAGATAAGATTGAATTACTTTACTATTTGAAAACAAGTTTGTATATGGTTCCATATTAATACGAGCTTAGAACATTTTCAAAGCAAACGTCCTGTCTGAAAGATTAGATGAGAGATAAACGGGTCTAGATCTCTTTCAATTCTTCGTTAGAGAAGTTTCTACAATGCACAAACTGGTTTTTAACCGACGAAAAAAAACGGAGGAGATTCTCAATTCGACACGTATATTTTTTTTATCCTCAAATCTCAACACCTTATACACGAATGTGTCCTCGTACATCGACAAAGCGGCGCGGCATTCGTCGAACCTTTGTTTTAAATTGTTTAGTCTGGATCGGATTTTCACTCTGCATTTTTATTATTTTATTACTCAAATAAAAAATAAATTTATTACGAGAATGCAATAAAATACATTCAATTAAAATAGGACAATCGAGTAATTATTCTAGCAAAAGTGCACTTTGTTGATTGACGTCGAACAGTTTTGGTGCTCTGCAGGCGTGGAAAACCTAATTACATTCGTTAGTCGGTTGGGTTATTCAACCGCCTGCCATGCAATTACAAGCCTTACTGTAGCGAGCTTTTACATTTAACACTGATTTCCCTCCAACAATGTACTGTTACTTGCTTTTAATTAAATTTAACAATACTATTATAACATAATAAAGACAAAATATTATTAAAATTTGAGAATTGTATTTAATAAATAAAATTAATAGGTAGTACACTTTTTTTTAGTATTAATCTATTGTTTGGCCATTTTATTAAAAGAATAAACATAGACAATCGACCGTATGCACAAGATTCATTAGTATTCTTACGTTTCGATGGCTCTATTAGACATAATATTGTTGTGTGAGGCGAGCATCAAAGTTACTAACATTATAGTTATTCTTTATATTTTATAAAACTATAATAAGTATAATTTATTTGCATCTTTCTAGGCTAGTTCGACTTGATCATCGCCGAAAATTTGCCTGTCTGTCGGTTTTCTACAGAATATATTTTGGAGCTTTTTGATCTAGTTCCCCCCTCGCCCTTTTACCATAGAACTGCTAGGCATCATAGTAGTCTGCACCCATACGTAGTCGATATTCCATGGACGCGTACAAAACGTTTCGGTTCCTCGTTCCTGATTCGAACTGCGAAAATATGAAATGTTCTTCCAGCTCACGTTTTCCCTACCACCTACAATGTGGGTATCTTCAAGTCATGAGTGAATAGGCACCTTCTAGGCAAGGTCCTCGCTTACCATCAGGCGTGATCGCAGCCAAGCGCTAGCCTACTATAAAAAAAAACTTGGACCTCGTCAACGCTTTCCGTTACGTGTGCTTGTAGTCCAGCGCAAGCCAATTGTATCTACAGTAGGTCCCGATAATTCTAATTCTAATTCCGGGTTCAATGTACCGTTAAAGTGGGAACAAAACACAGAGTAAAAAATTAGCGAAACAATTTTTCATATATATCGAGTTATTAAAACATATACACAGATTGATTGAAGTAGTAGTAATTAAATAACTGTGTCATTTGGTGCCAGCAAGTTTAAGGAACATTTATTTAACGTAGTATAGCAGTTTGCGGGTTCTAGGTAATGAATGTCCTTAAAGTAGTAACCTTGGCTGGCACCGACTCCTAGATATGCTTAAGTAAATTAAAGCAACTCAATGACACAGTAATTTTTTACTTTTTAGTGCATTTTGAGTCGGTTCTATTTTTTGTTAAAAATTTTTATTTCTTACTTTTTAGTGATTTATCGCCACGTAACGCACTCGTACTATACTGTCATAGTATATTATACGACACTTGTAGGCAAAAAGCTACCGATACTTACACAAAAACCGAAATCGCTGCAAGTGTGCTTATACAATTTGAATAGTTACGTCAATTTTCCCAGGATATCCTAACATGATGACAATGGGACCACCTTGGAAGTGTGCCCTTTCTAATAAAAAAAGAATAATCAAAATCGGACAACTCTGTAAAAAGTTATGCGTGGTCATACATAAAAAAAAGAAAAATAATATATGTGTCGATTTGAGAACCTCCTCCGTTTTTTTTTCGTATAAAAAGTAAAAAATAAAAATTTTTAAATAAAAATAGAACCGACTCAAAACGCACTAAAAAGTAGTTCAGGCCTACCTGTTAATTTTTTTTAAAGTGGTTCATATAGAGGTAGTCAAGTCAAAAGATTTTCGAAGTCGGGCAACAAATTCGCCTTATTTACATTATAACTCAAGATTGGGTAAATCGGTTTTTTGGCATTTTTATAGATAATATTTAATTAAAAAATCACTACATACCTATTGTAAAAATAAAGCCCCCAGCCCCGTCTCTGTCTGTCTGTTCGAGATAACCCCAAAACTACTAATCGGATTTTCTTACGGTTTTCACGAATAGATACGAGTAATATGGTTTTAGAATATCTTTTGTTAAGGTTTTGAATTTGAAGCTTTAATTGAAAACGCTGCCTAAACTCTTTGATAGATTACAAATCAATATATGGAAGAATTATTATTATTTTCAGGACAACAAAAAAATCTGTAATATCTATCTTTTAAAGGTAACTTTCTAGGCCGGACATTAATCGGTACGTCGGCAATAATTCGCCTTTTTCAGACCACATTAATTTTTAGGAATCAGAATTTGAAAATAAAACATTTTGTTCTTGTTTTCACACTATTTTTATCGTTACAAACAAGCATAAACTAGTTACTATAAACTCCATTTCTGTGACATCTCTCGAAATATTTCTAACAAAATTGACAGTAATGTTAATTCAAGTTGTAAAATATATTTACAAAAAATAGTGGTAGCTACCGCACAAGATCAAATTTACAAAATAATTATCATCCTTCGACTTTTCAACAACTTACAATTTTTTTTACATTTTATTTATACATGAGGTGCATTCTATGTGATGCTAAATTTTTGAAATGCTTATTTAGCGGGATTAAGAAACTAATAGAAAGTATTCAAATAAGCGAGATATTATTTGAGTATTATCCTAGGTATGCGCTTATCAAGGCTCAGAGCCGCGCGCCGCCGGCGTGAAGTAGCAAACGGCGATGATTGGCCCGATTCCTTCGCCGCCGCCTTATTTCCATCTTATTACCAGCAGCGAGCGATATTAAAGCGGGCGCTGGGCCGCCGCCACCCGCGTCTCCGCCCTGTCTTCGCGTCCGTGAATTAGGTTAATGGCTTGCCAGGTGATTTCCTTCTAAGCCGTATTTTGAGTAAGGCACCTCAACACGCCAATGTCACCGAAATAGCCGCAACTTTCGGCTCGCACATGACATGCGTAACACGAAACAGGCAATTTGCTCCATGAATGTACACGCGAGTGCCCGATTATGAACCCTCAACCGTGTAAGATTTCTGATAAGGCATATAATTCAAATTTTATTAAAGTTACGATCTGTTGTAGAGTGTCGTAGCGCTCCGTAGCTATATCACGAGATTGGGGCTCCCGGGGGTCTTTGATTTATGGTACAAAGTCGCACCGCAGAGCGCCGACGCCGCGCGCCATCGAGTGCCGCCGGCGTTTTTGCGACCCTTCTCCCCCAACACTACTGTCATGCTCGTGCTCTAAAAGCTAACAAAACTTAATCATTCTGAACAGACGAAATTTCAGTGTTACATTCTCTCCCGTTACGATAACGATGACTTATGTTCCCCGTACGATTTGTACATTTTATTAAGTTATTATATATACGTATTTTTAATATATACCTAACTGTTTTTTATTTTAATATATCAAAAGATAGTAAAAGACAATAAATACTATTGGTTCTAGTTATACTCTACTAGTGAAACCGCCTTGCTAGGCAGTATAGTGAAAATAAGAAACAAGTAAAAATTTATCGACACACGACCGGGTTTTTAGCTATCGATTTTAAATCCTAACAGTTCGTTTAAGTTATAATTTGTACTGCCAAAGACTAAATAATAAAGTTAAAGCATATGAAGGGTTTCGTATCTTTATCGGTAAAACATTAGATACTGTGTTTTAATATCGCTCAAAAATGGAAATAAATCACGTTTGTTTGTATGTGAGCTCCACTTAACTTTTTTTTTTATTCCGTTTTTAGTATTTATTGTTATAGCGTTAACAGAAATACAATATCTGTGAAAAATCCAAGTATCTAATTATGATAGTTAATTAGTTATTTTAATTTTTAGTTAATATGGATATATGTGCACGGAACCCTGAAAACTAAAGATAAAGAACAATGTTGTTTGTTGTTTTTTGAAAAGGTTCGCCTTGTTTCTATCGATACGATGACGTACAGTAGATACCCCAAAATTTTTTATTGCTTTATTATAAACTAGAGCAAAAGTTATGACGTACGTTGAAAATAAAATTTTTAACAAAAAATAGAACCGACTCAAATCGCACTAAAAAGTAAAAAATAACTGTGTCATTTAGTTGCTTTAATTTACTTAAGCATATCTATGAAGTCGGTGCCAGCAAGTTTAAGGAACATTTATTTAACTTTATTAGGTTCTAGGTATCGCTCTTAAAGTAGAAATTTTGTTAAAAATTTTCATTTCTTACTTTTTAGTGATTTATCGCCACGTTACACACTCGTACTATGCTGTCATAGTATATTGTACGGCACTTGTAGCCAAAAAGCTACCGATACTTACACTAAAACCGAAATTGCTGCAAGTGTGCCTATAAAAGTTGAAGAGTTCCTTCAATTTTCCCAGAATATCATCATCAGATCCTAACATAATGACAAAGAATTATCAAAATCGGACAACTCTGTAAAAAGTTATGTGTGGTCATACATAAAAAAAAAAGTATACGTGTCGAATTGAGAACCTCCTCCTTTTTTTTGCCGTCGGTTAAAAATGAAATATTTTGTTCCCAAGCCGCCCCCGAAAACCCCGGCGTTGCTAGCAAACTTTATACCCTTGAGCTAATTCTTTTTGAATGGAAGCAAAAATAAAGTAAAGAAGTAAAAATACTGGATGCAAGATCAGGACAGTAAAGAGGATATACAAGCAGTTTTACTCCAAGGTGTTATAAAAACTCATAATTGTATACAAATTATGTGCACAGGCATGCCAGCGGTGAAATTTAAAATTATCGGATGTTGACTTTGGATGGGAGACTTTTAAGTTTTTGAATCATCCTAGGCAGACGTATTTTTGTGTGCTAAGGGAACGTAACTGTACGCTATAATTAGTGTAAAATACCTCGTCCTATAAGAAATACAGCAAACATTTCCTTCCTTTCTAATCAACCTTTAATTACGACCTTGAGTTGGGGTAAGCTCATTTTCAAAAAAGCTAATTTTATTCTTGGTTTTGGAGGATACATTAAAATAATGTAGCCAATTTTAAACATCCCTGGTCTAATTAGTTTCATATTTAGATGTTATGTTTTCATACTTTATTGTGATTCTTTTACTCAGCATACGTTTTGATTTTGGGGGGGAGGGCGTAATAATGGGGAGCCCAAAGTGTAGTTTATTTTTTTCCTATAATTACATCGCATGTAATGTTATAGAACCTTGGTGCATTAATCTACGGAAATCCTTCTAGCGGCGCACTGGGCCCTGTCTACCGCTGTCACCGGCGCGAGTCTGGCTTCCCTTTCTCAATCTATCTATTACGCATATGGGTGTGAAGAAAAGGGAAGCTAAATACACTGGTGCTATAAAGCGTTAAGTAAGGAAGCGATTTACCCTCCCATAAGAAGAATTCAGAATATCCCATAATCCCACTTCAGAATATGAATAATTTTAGACCATTTTGCGACATCAAACAAACAATTTATTTCTTTCAAAAATATTCATTGAAATAAAATGTAAACACGCAGCATACGTCTACTCCGAACACGTTCACCGGTCGAATGACAAAAAGTCGCCCAGTGAGCGCACTCGCATAGCGATGCACACGTGGGATGACAGTCACCACCAAACAAAATTATTTGCCACCGTATTGTTACATCACCATAGTGAGCACATTCTCTGTCTTCATTGCACTTGAGTAGATGATTTAATGTCACGGAAACAAAAAGTCACAATGACCGCCCAGCTTATTATGATTGAACTAATGTTAATTACTTCGTGAGAATAAACTTTGTTCAATTATCAGTAGGTAAATTAGTCCTAATCGATATATATTAGATTAATCTAAATATATATAGTTGTATATGTACAATAAAATTAAGTACTAAAAGTATAACAGTTGCGGAAATGAAATGAAACTAGTTTTATGACACTAGAATTTAGATGACTCTCTAATACTTTGAGTAAAAATTATGCAATTGAATGTATGTACAAAAAGTTAATTTAAATAAATTCGCAACTTAATTTAACATGAGTGTGAGGGCATTCACATTTGAATTCATAATTTTAACTATTTCACATACATTAATGTGTGTAATATTCGTTAAGATTTAAATATTGCTTAACTAGATACCGCCTCACAGTTTTAGCCGCTACCGTTACCGTAGGAATATCAGGATAAAAAATGTCCTTTGTTTTGATCTAGGTAATCTAACTTCGTTTCAAATTTCAGCCCAATGAGATTTGCTGAAACATTCATAGACATACACAAAATTTTGCTTGTATAACTACTCCAAATTCAAATTCAAAATCGTTTATTTCAAGTAGGCTTATTATAAGCACTTTTGAAACGTCAAATTGGACTATTTGTAGTGACTCTACCACCGGCTCGGAAGGCAGGTCCTGTTGACTTTGAAAATCTTTGTCATTTAAAAATTCATCAATAGTATAATAACCCTGACTCAACTGAGTTTTAATACATTGTTTAAACTTATACAATGGCAGATCTAAAACTGAATTGGGCATCTTGTTGTAGAAGAGCACACCCAATCCTACGAAAGATTTTTGTACTTTTCGGAGGCGATAAGCTAATGTGACTAACTTATGTCCATTTCCAGGAAGACGATTGTTTAAATCCTTTCTCTGTTTATACATATTTATATTTTGTTTAACAAAGACTAGTTTATTGAATATGTATTGAATTCCCTTTATATATATCACAGTAATATGGACAGACCTACGACAGAGTGAATATCGGGTGAATATCAAATGATACGTTAAAAGAGGATGGATCGAAACAAAAGACGTAAGCGGCTGCTCGCTAATCTCCTTATAATATCAGAGTACGCATCGCGTTACGACTCTCCGCTCGCGTGCAAACTCCCAAAACCTTCAATGCCATCAATCGATAATGTTAAAGCCACCGCCATTAACGACGTTATCCTTACCCCTCTCAGAGCTTGTTTAGACCGAGTAACATTCACAAAACGAAAGAAATGTCTTTTAAACTCATCTAACCGCAGAAAGTCCACGCTGTATGTACGCTAGTATTACTAACAATTTTAAGTATTTATAAAATGTGCCCGTGTGTCTTCAAAGGACGCTTGAAATTGTTTGCTTTGATCTCGTCTGCTCTTCGATACAATATTTGCTTAACTCCGTATAATATTACAAATATATTATATTTTGAAATTGGATGCAAAATGAAAATATTTAATGATTTTGTAGTTATGCCCAAATATCAGAAAGTACACTTGAGTAGTGTATACTTTCAATTACCTACATAACGACTATTTCCTTAACATTGGAACCCTTATAGCTTTAATTTTAAGTTTCCGACCTCAATTATCACTATTTCTTTTCTATTCATAATTACATATTGTCGATTCAAAATAATTATAAAGATTTCATTGAATAAAGATATATTGAGTTTTGACTTTTACAGAAACTGAACTCGAATATTATATTTTTACAAAGATTTAACACAAATGTATCTTGATACTATAAACGGTTCAAATAATTTATTTATTATTTTAGTAAACGATATCTAATATAATAATTATTATAAAATGTCATAAAAAAAATATATTGGCGCCTCGGTAATTTGAATAGTAATAAATTTTTATGGCAACCACAGAAAGGGCATGAATTGTGACAAAACAAAACTTTATCATAGCCATTTTATCATGTACCTGTTTTTACCATGTTATGCGTATATGTGCATGACATGTTAAGAAAAGAAAATACAACAAGTAATAGAAACAAAGTAGATACATATGTTACGTTCCAACGATGCATATTATGTGTGTGTGTGTGTTTTTACAATACAATACAAGAGAATATTGGAATATAATCTGGTGCTTTTGACATCTAAATTACTAACAAAAATGCAATTTAGAAAAAGAAATGTCATACAACAGCACCAGCTTAGCAGCTAGCTTTTGCGTGGCTTTCGTGTTATACACCTTAGTATAAAATTATAATAAAACACTTTTAAAAAACAAAACAAGTTTTATGTCTACTTCATAATTAACTCAAATGAAGCACACGAAATAAAATTCATTCGTTATAGCTTTCTGACTACTACTGTTTATAATTTTGAAATGTGTCTAAAGACAAAAAGTTTTAAGGACAGCAATATTTTTTAGAAAAAATGTGACTGTAAATTTAAGTTGAAAAAAATCAGGATGTGAAACGGTCTTGTAATTTATTTTATTGGGTCTTACAGTTACAAAATATAAATAATTAATATTGATTTCCTAAAGTATATTTATAATCAAGTTAAAAATATTCAATTAATATATTACGTATACAGCTTAATTTTTCGCAACCAAAATTAAAGATAAATTACCAATATCCGGTTTCGAATACATTTTTCGCTTAAAATTTTTATTAATTACAGTAGATAATAAAAGTAAAGAGTGCAACATTTTCGAAAACTTAAGTGCGTGTAATAATCAGAAATTGTTATAGTAATTATATCATACAATTCGTTATTAACATATTTTATTAAAAAAAAAAAAAAATAATATTCTGCTTTTGAGTATAGTTGCAATACTGCACTTAAAAGCGTGTTATATACAAAATTTTTTCAAAATTTATTAATAAAAATAACATAACATTTTTATTAACTGAAAAATAATTTTGGTTAATACAAATTATAATTCAATATTTATCGATACACCGTTCATACATTTTAAAACAAACAATCTTTTGTTTGCTATTTCAAATGACAGTCCATTAATCACCTTAACCTGGATTCACTTGTTAAATTTAAGCTGCAAGTCGCCGAAATAAGAAAGCAAAGCAGATGTCAACTACAGCTGGTTGAAGGGGACCAAATGATAGTGAAGTACAATTTGACCCGAAATCAACCAGCTAAAGCGAACAACGCTAAAACTTTCACGCCACTGCTGAGTCCTCTTCGTTCTTCGGTTATCCCACTCCTGCCCGTTACCTACTCAAGTATAATATAAAACGTTTACACAACAATTATAAACTAAAGAGTTATTCAGTATATCTTATAGGCATAGGGTGAATACATCGGAGTTTGATATATTAAGAATGTTGTAAATTTTAGCGTATGTAGTGGAACAGATGAGTCCAGGAATAGCACGGGGCGGTGCGAGGAGAGAGGCGCGGCGTCGGCGGCAGCGCGACGGCGGCCGGCGGCCCGCGCCGCCACATATAGGGCTGGTCGCGCGCTCTGGAAGCACACACAGTGTAAACTTACCGGCGAGGCGGCCGCGGCGCGCTCGCGGAGCACGCGCGTGCCGGCGCGCCGACATTGACGCGCGCATGTAATTGTACACGCCGCCTGCTATTTTAGTCTCGTCCGCTGCACTAATTCGGGCAGGGTTAACGCGGCGGCCTCCCCGATCGCTGTCAGCCGATGCACACTTCGTCGTCGTATTTTACGCGGACACTCGAAAATCTTACGAAGAGCGTTAAGATAATATCCCAGGTAGCGCACATTCACAGTCGCGGTTCTAATTCATTCAGACTCCGACGCTTGGGTCACCGTCTAAGCCCTAACCCGATGACCCCGACGTCATCGACCTGACGCTAGCACCAGACGAGGGGTTCGTTGACATTTCGTAAATGACCTTGCATCTCGTCGTGTTTGACCCAAATATAGAAAAAAATATTATAGTAAAATAGTTAATAAGATTTTTTTTTAATAAAAGGATTTAAAATATATTTCAAATAATCGAAACGTTCGAAAAATTTAAAGAGGTGACCGACCTCAGGTAAGAATCGCGACGAACGCGACACCTCAGGTCGCTACTTTACGTCCGCGAATGCATTCTGACCGACAACGACGCGACATTGCGAACCTACTAACCCCGCGCCGCAAGGGGTCCTGCGCCCCGCGACCCTCCGAATCCGACCTCCCCTCACCCCCCCTTCCGGTCCATCCGAAAGCTTGGAAAATACTTAACGTGTAACCCGCGCGGATTCGCCTAAAAATAAGGAACGAAAGGATTTTAAGTTACCCGGCACGAATATAGTTTTTAGGATTGCCTGCTGCGATGCCTAGCCGTGTTTAAAATAGTGATAGTGGAGGGTTTAGAAGCGAGTTTTGTCGAGCGCGCGGGGCGGGCGGTCGGCAGCACGGGCGCCTAGGGCGGGCGGGCCTCGCGTCTCGACTGAGAGGCGCGCAGCATCGCGCCGCCGCGCCGCGCCCCTCACCGCCCGCGCCGCGCTCACCGCCGCACTGTCTGCGGCGCTGCAGCCTCGCGCCGCCCGCCCGCCCGCGCGCCCGCCCGCCGAGCACACACCACGCACCACCCGCCCAGGGTTGCCAAGCCTAGCGCCCTGCGCGATACTTCATCCTCGGATGCGTACCGTGCAACATTTCACTGGGGATTAATATAATATGCTGTATCCTGACAATCTTCCTAGTTAACGACTTAATTATTTTCCACTGGATATATTAACACGTATACAACGTCTAGTTTTTCTGAAAATTTAAAAATAAGTCTTAAATTATTTCACATTAGCTTAATATTAGTTTAAAAACTGACGTCAGGTAGCCCTACTCGCGCCACCGCCTTCGCCGTTACAATTGCCTCTACGCAAGAGAAAAAAAGTTACTCTGTTGACGTTGCCTCGATACGATACTCGCGCTCGATGTTTTCTCAGAATGCCTTGCGTATACACTTTCAGTAGAGGTACAATTTAATAACGTTTACGTGCCGGAAATAAACTGAATTATATCTGTCGATATTAGTAATATATTTTATTAGAACATGGTACGTAAGTACCACGTATTGATATATTTACTAATTATTACGTTTGATTATTATCAATAATAAATAAATTTACTACTTTGAAGAAATTTGTAAATTTGGAGATGTTTTTATGTTTAGGTTAATTGTTATAAAAAAGTTAATTGTCACTGGCTTGTTAAGTTAAACCAATTTTAATAGCGCATATTTAAAACCATAATAATCAAAATTAACAAACCTTTCGTGTTTTTTAAGTGCGTTTATGAATCTGTGAGACCTAGTTCGAATCATCGAATCATAAAATGTAAATGTAACTACTGAAAATAACAGAATTTTAGCAGCACAACTTTTAACTTAATTAAATTATAAAGGGAACAATGTTTTATAATGAAAATTATATTCGACTTACAATGACATTATGATACGAAGGTATATTGAAAAAAACGTTTAATTGAAACGATCTCATAAAAAACGCAAGGAAAAGTTGTTAACTATATTGCGATTCTACGTAAATAAAAGATCAAAATTCTCCAGAAATGGGCGGTGGTGCCATAAACTGAATAAATGATTGTACCTTTTAGGATAAAGGCTCAACACGCCGCACTCGCGAAGCATTTTATGGACAATTCCATTTTAGCATTTATCATTTTGTTTCCATAGAAATAACCATTAGCCGGTACATTTATGTGCCTACATGTATTTGACGTACAATTATTCAGATGTACAAAGTGCAATGGTTGATTTTTGGGGTAGCACTTTGATATTAAAATTAGGTTCTACGTTATTTTCTATCCTTCAGTTATACCTTTATAAAATAAAAATAATTGTTCTTCCCAATAACGGTGCTAATAACTTTTCAAACTTGTTAATTTTTTTATATTCTTCTGCTCTCCATACATTTTATGACATTATCATAATTTTAAATTAAAAAGATCTCTATCTGCAAGCATCTCTATCAGTAAAAATCGACCATTATATTCTTAATTACAAGTTTAATCGTAAAGCTTTTTTAAAATCCTTAAGTACGCATTATAAGATCTATTATAATAACACCACATCATCTCCATGATTTGGCATCACATTTAGAAGTTACAAGTTATGTAGATCCAAATACATGGCACCACATTAAATTATTACATTGCTTGTACCTATTTTCTATACACAGATGGCGCAACAAATAGCGTTACGCCCTGTGACGTCACGGCATTTGAATCGATTTTACTGTACAGTAAGAAGCATACAATTTATCAATAAACAGCATTATCAATATTCTGTGTCAGTTCTCGTGATTATTTCAACACGAACGCAATTAGAAAGGCGTCCAGAGCTCCTCCTGTTTGTTTTAATTACATCGAAATAACCCGCCGGCCGCCGCGCAGGCCGCGACTCCACGCCCCTGTCCGATCCACTTTTATTGTTAATTGCAAATCCCATTTATGATTTAAAGAAAAAACACCACAATCCGGTTTTTAAAACCATAAAGCTCCGAGGCCTACATAACAATGTTTGGATGAATATAAATCTCTTTGCTTACAGTTACGACCCAGTATTTTTTACCTACCTTAGCCTCTTTCACACTGGCTTTCTGAAATATGTGGCACGCGCAGCGCACACGCTGCTAGCGCAACATACTCGTAGATACAAGTTTGACGGCCGAGTGGCGCAGTGGGTAGTGACCCTGCTTCTGCGTCCTAGGCTGTGGGTTCGATTCCCACATCTGGACAAATGTTTGTGTGATGAGCATGGATGTTTTCCAGTGTCTGGGTGTTTATCTATATATTATAATTATTGATGTATAATAAATATAAAAATATTCATTGGTTATCATAGTACCCATAACACAAGTAAGTTCCTACTTACGCTTACTTTGGGGCTATATGGCGATGTGTGTAATTGTCCTATTATATTTATTTATTTATTTATTTATTAAGTTGGCGTCTAGTAGGAGTGAGACTAACGAGTAACGAGTTTACGTTTAGATACACCGGTGTGAAAGGGCTGTCATTTTAAGCTGCTTAGGGTGCGAGTTCGTAGCCAACTGCAGCCTACAGAAGCAGGCAACATATCGCACTCCTGATTTATCTAGCCATGAGTGGTATTTCATAGTAATACGTACAACAGAATTAGTGTCTGTCGCCTGTAAATTGCAATCAACTACAAACTCGCACTTTTAAACAGGTTATATAATAATTGCGAATATTAATAGCTACATTTTATACAATCTATCGACAATCTAGCTACCTGATATCGACATCGTGGTATTTAAAATGAAATTTAAGGATTGTAATGTATGTTGTATACATAATATAAAAAAGCGTAAAATTTTTATTTATGTCGCACAAATACCGGATTAAATCTTTTTTCATGTGATTTTTTTCAACTGCTCAAATGAAAATGACAGAAAGTTCTGTCTAATTTGGAGTATTGGCCGAAATCAATGATTTTTTTACTTCAAATCAATGTATAACTTTTGAAAGTTAAGTCAAGTGAAGATAAATATTACTATTATAATTTTCAATTGCACAGTGAATGTCTATCTTTTCTTGTGCACAGAAGAAAGCAGAGTCGACTGTTTCTCTGAATTAAACTCACATATTGGTCACACTTATACCACGACAAAATATACCAAAAATAGACAATTTTATTTTATTTTATTTTATTATATGATAATTTCATGAAAGTAAAAAGATGATTTCATGAATCCATTTAGAAAAGTGCTATTTCACATTGAAACTGTGCTCATTTACTCAATTAAATACAAATGGAGACGCCGCTACGTTGATAAACGTAAAATATAAAAAGCAAAATACGAAAGTCCAAGGGTAGTGCAGCTGCCAAGCCCCCTTTCGGATTAAAGGGCCATCGCACGCCACTTTTACTTGCCTAAAGAGGGCACACGTTTCCTGTTTTATTATTTTATCTTTTTTTTAATGCCGAGCTTTGGAACAATTACTGAAATGATTCAAAACTTTGTGTAATGAACAAAATTATTTTAAAACTGTATCAAAAACAAATGTAAGTTTTCAAAAGCATCAATAATTTCTATGTTCTAGAATCAGAATATGAAAATGCTAATATTCTAAATATTTTAGAACTACAGAATTTTTTATTTATTTGTTGGGTGGCCTCCGTGGCTCAGTGGCATTCGTGGTGGAATTTATAAGACGGGGGTCCCGAGTTCGATTCCCGGCTGGGCCGATTGATATTTTCTGAATTGATCCGAATCGGGCTAGTGGAAGGCTTCGGCCGTGGCTAGTTACTATCCTACTGACAAAAAGGTACCGTCAAGTGATATAGCGTTTAGGTACGATGTCGTGTAGAAACCGATGCAGGGTTGTTATCCTACTCCTAACAAGTTAGCCCGTTTCCATCTTATTTTTGCATCATCACTTACCGTGATCATCAGATGATATAGCAGTCAAGGGCAACTTGTAATGAATAAAAAAAAGAAAGAATTGGAGAATTTATGACACATAATTTTTTATTTGGGTGAAGTGCAATCAACGTGAAACACCTTTGGGCGGTACAAGTGCTTATTGCCCTACTTGTAAATACTTATAAACTTTTCAAGTTGGTACGAGTATGATGCTACATAGAAACCAACCTGTAATCAAATAAACCGAAACCTTGTGTTTGTATGCTACCGTGACCATTTTCAAATTATCTAGTAATCACCTAAAATTTTGCCACCTAAAATCAATTTGTCAAATAAAAGGCCCTGGACCTAGTGGAACGTTAAAATACGGTGATATTGATGGTAATGTTAATGACAACGTCGAAAAATAGTGTTAGCATTTCAAAATATTAGAAATTGTTACCGTAGACAATCTATACGATATTGTCTATAGTAAAGTAAGGTAGTTGTCGGTCGACTGTGACAGATGATTTGAAAGGAGTTGATTCCAGGCCGTAAAATAAAAGATAGGAATTGACATGTTAGAATAATCGAGTTAATATTTTTATGTATGTAGTATGCATACTTTTAGTGTATTAATTATTGTAATTGAGTGGTTTTGTAATTATTTAAAAAAGAGCATATGTCAAGTTTTTCCGGCCGCGTACTTCTCGTCACGGACTGTTTTTCCGATGCGGCGGTAGATAATAGATTACGAAAGAATAAAACGATTTTGAAGACATCAGAACATTATTTTAAAATCTTGCTGCAAACAATTCTAATTTAATTTATGTTTGTATTATGATTTCATCATTTTTGTCGTTGCACAACAAAAACGCAAGTCTTCTTTGCGTATGCTAGCCCGAGCCCTAGGTAGGCGCCAAGGTAGTTTATGCCCGACTAAAAAAATCTGGGCCGGTAGAGTTAGTCCTTAAAAAAGTTCTACATAAATTAACAAATAGTTTCGAACCAATGCGGGCACCCACCCCAGTTGTTTTCCGCATTTCGCCGTTCCCCACTGCTTTTGTCTCGGCATTTCTTTTCCAAACTACATTATGTTTAAATTGTCACTTTTGTTATATCCGTTCTCGAGACAAGCTCCTCTCAAAACTTCCCTAATATAAACAAGAGGAGATTTAAAAATGAATTATTGTTTCCTTTGTAAAGTAATAAAAAGATTACATATGTTATACTAATTCAAATTAGCATCCATTGGTGATAATTTTGACATAACTAGCTCATCTATTAGAGGTTTTTATTTCATTGTTAACACAGCTATTTATATTTAATTAAGCGCACATTATATCGACGACCGCAGTGCAAAGCCACAATATTTCCAACCCCCACAATATTAGGTGTAGGGTACAATAATTTAGTTAAAATTTAGTGCTAAACTACGTGGCCAAGTAATTTTAGTTATAATTCGACAGTGACAATAGTACGCTCCATGTACTCTGCGCTTTTCGAAGTATTATAATTTTTAATATAAATAATTGACGGAAAAAACGTTATTCCTGATAGCCTGTAGGCAAATACAAAACTATCGTTTACAAACGGAGCAACACTTCAAGGCATGCCAGGAACACGTCCTACAAACCACCACCCCGTGCCTACCAACCTGAGGCGTATGTGTGAACTGTGAACCCTGTAGTGCCTATAATTACGCTGACTGATAAGAGATCACCCACAGGCCCCAATTAATGGAGACGGCTGTTTTTTTTTACTATAGCTTCAAAATGAGTCATTGGAACTGCCTCGCTGGGTATTAGTTAGGCGATGTGGCTTCGTTTCACAAGGTTATTCAAGGTTACTTCAAGTCTTGGGTCTGGCTGTTAAATGGTGAGCTTCCCGTTCTACTGCGGATACTGAAACTTTGCTTAACCTCATGCTCAAACAATAGTAGAAAGAATTTTGTAAGTAAAAAGCCCACCCTCTATATTACCCTTCCATGCCGGCTAAAGTTAAATGCACCCCTTTGGTAAAAAATGAAAACTAAAGTGCACTCCACTCGCGTGAAGTTGTTGTTTAAAACCTAGTGTTGAATATTAAAATGTGTGTTATTTTACTACAACAATTTCATGTAAAACGTTTCTCTTTTTAACAATCATGATTCTGAACAACAATCAACAATGAGCCCCACCACTGTTTATCCAATTAAACCTTAAACAAACACGGCGCATATTTTCCAGGTAATACACCTACAATAAGTACCTACGTAATCCCCAATCACACTTGCATTAACACGCGCAGTGGACAGTTGGAAAGCTCTGCTTCCGACAGCGTGTTGTAATAGTGTTGCGGCATGCATGATTTTTTTAGTTTTATGAGTATTACCATTAAATTCTCATGTTTATGATCAGTATCTGCCCATTAATTAACAGGCCGCTACAAGGCTAGGCTTCCCTCATTATTTGCGATAGAATATGGAGCGTAGATCCACAACGCTGCTCCAATGCGAGTTCACGGGCTTAGGGTAATAATGTTTAATTAATTAACGATCATTATCTGATGTTGATGATAATGACTAGTATCGACGGCTTAACGTGCTCTCCGAGCCACAGGGATGTATTACCACCAACCTTCCGATTCCGGGCATAGAATTTACTAAAAAATTTTTTAGAAAGAAAATGTTAGAACCCACCTATTTAAAATCCTACAAAAGATTTTCTATGAACTTTGGAAAAGTCTACTTTTATGATGGTTAAGTAGTTAATTTTTTACATTTATGAAAATAAAAACTGTATTTTTTTTGTAGATGCATGAGCCAAATAATACAACTTACTTAGAGGATAATAATATTATAATAATGACTATTGTATGTGAAATAATAACAATCCAAATAATATAGAATAGGATATAGGAAACGTTATTAAGTATTTTTCATATACACAACCTCTTTAAACCGCAACAAGAAAAAAACTTTCTACCATAATGGTAGACCTAATGGAATTTAGTCCATAAACTATCATTAAAATATAAATCATAATTTAGTTCCAGATTTTGAATTAATAAAGCATAAAGTATATGTAAAAAATTGTATCTAATAACTTGAAATATTTGACAAACTACAAAATTATATTATCAATGGCAAATCTTTACACCGTAATTCGAAACTATTTAACCATTATCATCCTAATTTCTCTAATTACTGAGCATACTTTAGATTTGAGAGGTGGATAATGTATTTGTAATCTCTAAGGAAATCCGTATGAAGCCATTAAGCTATGTATCAGACTAATAATAATAATATTATTTATGACATCAGGATGCTCTGTTAATCTAAATGTTATCACCCGGAAATAACCCAGTAAATTGGCTATTTTAGATAATACTGGACCGAATTTAAGTCCACTGGGTCCTGTCCTGTCTAATCCAAAATCCAAACTCATAACTTGCGTTTTCGAATTACCTTAGTCGAAGTTACAAGATTCATGTAAATTTATACTACAGATTTTGGTAGATTTTATTTTTTAGTAACGAAATTATCGTTATCAAGTTTTGAATAAATTATTCAAAACGAACCGCGTGAGCGGACAGACAATTCAGAAAAGATTCCTAACCTCGCAACTCGGAGATTGTTTCTTCGCGGCCGTATTTCTAGAATTGATTTAGTTTATCTCATAGCTTAATTACGTATGTGTGGAGTGGCTTCGGCTTAGAAGATCGTAGCCGGGTGAGTGAGGGGCGTTTAACGGGCTAATTATCAAACGGCTAATGAAGTTTGTATTCAGCGGGCGGGCACCGAGCGGCGCGGGGCTCGCAGGCGCTACGTGTTGCGACTAGCAAAGCGCCCCACCTGATAACACCCCGCCCTCCACAGAAAAATTGCAGAGAAAAAGTTTCATCGCAAGAGAACGTGAATGAAATGAGGAATTGTGTCGGCCGCTTTCGGGATTATTTCTAACATAAAATTCTCTCCTCCTTTATTTCTATTTCAATTCATCAAGACGTCTTCTTTGTGCAGCGAACCTCAATGTTCGTACATGCAAAACTCGTCGCCTGCAAGCCTTTGATAGGTAATGCACATCTATAACGCACCTTAGAAGCAGAGGCACGTCTTAGATGCGAAATCTGCTTAGCACGGGTATAATTTAACCCCGTCGCAGAGTTCCTTTGACTTGACATGATAATTTATGGTTAGTTGAGTTACGTGTACAGAACACGAGTGCCTATGTATCTAGTTTAAGCGACATGAGATTAATTATTACGGAAACTGATATAGATTCTCATATTACGTGTATGAATATAACCTACCTTCTGTATTGTGTAGAAGGATATTTTATGAAGCCGTCATTATTTATAACACCAGCCAATTAGAATACTTTTTAATTGCTGTTCTCTTTTACCTGTATTTTTGTTTTTATTTCCTAGTATGGGAAATGTGATGTGAATGCTTTAACACAAGTTCGTATGGGATAATATATTGTTAGAAACCTCCATCAGTAGAGAATAAAACTCTAAACACACATGAAAAACAAAATACGAACTTTAATCGGAACAATTTAATTACCAAGACATCAAATATGATCAAAATGAAACATTCTTACGGTAATTACATAATTTACTTAACGAGCGCTTATTTACATTTTATTACATTTTTAACTTTTAACAAAATTAACTGGCAGCCTAACTGCACACACCAAAATAATGTTCAATTCACCATTAGGGCTTCTTTTATATAGCCCGTAACCGCCACTTTGCTACGGTCTGTGATTTATGCTTCTAAACGGGGTGCCACAACACAGAAAATCAGCACCTCTATAGTCTATGATTCGCAGAGTATACAATGCTGCTAACAATATATTATACCTACCTACTGCTAACAGCTAGGAAATTCCTTTATTGAGATTCATATTAAAATTAAAATAATGATGTAGGTATGAAAGATTTAAGTAATAAGTAATTTATTTACCGCTGCTCTTTTCCTTGATTCTTTTTAAATACTACTACTACTATATAATATTTTTTTAAACATTTATTTTCAATAATAATTGTCTTTTATGTTTTGGGAGTCTGTACAAATTGTAGCGTATATAGGTACACGTACATACATTTTATGAGTAGTACACTAAAATGAAAGCCTCATAAGTTGCCGAGGAAATCGCTTATTTCGTTCGACAAGAAAATTACTGTCTATTCAATACTGTACCAGCATTGGATAGGTCTCGTAACGATGTACCGTAGCCTAAATTGAGGACTTTTCAATATTTTAGACCAGTATTTTAAAGTTAGGTTAAAATCTATCTATAGATACACTCAATGTTCATAAGAAATGGTCATTTATCAATCGACTTCCAAAAAGGAGGTCCCGAAGACGGTTGGACCGATTTCAACAATTCCTTTTTTTTTTTTTTGAAAAAGTATACTTCGAAGGTGGTCCCATAGTCATCATATCAGGATCTAATGGTGGGATCCTGGGAAAATCGAGGCAACTCTTCAAATTTGATATAAACACATGCAGCGATTTTGTCAACTTTTTATCTCATTCCCACTTCATCGATATCGATAAATAACTTAGAAGTAAAAAATTAGAAAAATAAAAGCGACTTCCAAAATACTAAAATTAATTGCGTTGTTAAGATACTTAAATTAATTTAAACAAAACGATGTAGTCGGTGCCATTTTAAGTTTTTTCTTAGTTGGCCCTTTACTGCTATCACACCTGATGTTAAGTGATGTTGCAATCTGAGATGGAAGCGGGCTAACTTATTAGGAGTAGGACGAAAATCCACACTCCTATCGGTTTTATACGACATCGTACCAGAACGCTAAATCGCTTGGCGATACGTCTTTATCGGTAGGGTGGTAACTAGCCACGGCGAAAGCCTCCCACCAGCCAGACCAAGACAAATTAAGAAAAATCTCAATGTGCCCCGCCGGGAATGAACCCAGGACCTCCGTCTTATAAATCCACCGCGCATATCACTGCGCCACGAAGGCCGTCAATTTGTACTAGTTGGTACCTAATTGACTTTTCTTAACCTTGTTAAAATCTTGTGTTACATAACTAGTAAGTCTACATTCTTATTATCATAAAATGGATGTCAGAAATTATAAAAAACTGTACGTAATAGCTTAAAATGTTTGAGTAAACCCTGTTTATCCAAACATGTTTTTATTACAGCTCCACGAAAATCGCTTTGCATTCTACTTAAGCTTCTGAATGGAGGCTGAAATCTGGCGAGCTTACTTCTATTCTAATTTTTTCCTAAAGTCAGGCTTACGGATCTTTTCTCATAAGGATAAGTTTATAGGCATAAAATCTTTAGGAACTAACACACTTTAAAAGGGATTGTATAGGAAAAACATCTGTCGTATTTTTATAATTATTGCGCGTTTATAAATACATTCATACAAATAAACGAGGTCTACCGATTTATATTATTAGTATGGATATAGGCTCGTTGTTACTACAGGATACCTTGCATATCGAATGCATACTACAAAAAAGACGATATATTGATTCACAGCATAGTAACAAGTTTTTTGAAACACGGTTCCATACGCATAGCGCATATTTAAAATTTCCCCCTCCGCGAGGAATAATAAAGAACAACAAAAAAGAAATACTTTTGACCCTTTTAAAAAAAAACTGAGTTGAAGCTCTCTTTAAAAGATGTATGCCATTACGAACTTTTTATAGACTTAATAAAGAGGAACTATTCTTCGATACATTGCCGCGCTGTCTCTTAAAGGTTCAACAGATATCCTCATATTTGAGACAACACACAAACTAATTAAAAAACATATACTAAAACCTACCTCTATCTATTACTCAAAATTAAGTAAAAATCCCCCCAGTAGTCATTGAGTTCATCGCGAACAGACAGGCGCAGATATATCTCAAATATATAAAATTTCCCTGTCACAATGTTAGTTACCATACTCTTCCGAAACGGCTTTACCGATTTTTACCAAATTTTGTATGCGTATTCAGCAGGTCTGAGAATCGGCTGCTATCTAATTTTCGATTAAATTTTTAATGTAAAACTGCGTTTGCCGGGTCAGCTGGTTATAATGTAGAGATAAAAAGCATTTCTTATTTTAAGAAAAAGTCAATAGTATTTTTATGTTTAATCCAAATCTATAGTTTAAACATTTTAGCTACACAAGGAAACTCTTGCCACTAACAGTCTGTAAAATTATTAAATCTATCTGGCAAACAAAAAATAATAATATTTTACATTTCCTTATCATACTTAAAACTTTATTTTATTTATTTGTTTATAATGACAATTTTCTTGTAAATTGTTGCATATAGTTCTGTCTCTATACACAAATATAAATAGGGATTGAAATCGAGCAAGTTTATTCTAATATTACCGAAAGCCCGGCTTACGACTATTTTCTCAGGCGCGGAAACTGGGGTTGATAACATCTTTAAAAATCTTTTGTGGCGACATTTCACCACTGTCAAAAGGAATTCACGTTAAAGATAAGGTTACTTTGACCTCCGGGAAAAGAAAAAAAGAAAACTACTGTATGTTTGATTTAATTTTCCAATCTACGTTATACGGAATACTTATGTAATCATACTGGTTGTCCGTCTGTCTTTTTCGGACTAATACGACATTTATCATTTTGGTACATGAAAAGTATGTGTACGGGGATAATATACTTATATTATTTCTCATTTGTAGGGTGCATTTATTTATTGGTGCTATGAAAGTGGATCTCTACCAAAACAATATTGTCGAATAGACTTAAGTGAATGATACCCGACAGACTGAACAAACAAATAAGGACCTGAAAAAACGACCTGGACATTATAACTGATCTCTATTTTTATATAAAAAGTCACACAAGAAATAGAGAAGGAGAGAACACTGGTAGCTGACGAATGCGCTCAGAGATCATAGGCTTTATACTTCTTTGCTATTCAAACAACAAAAACAACAAACAATATGAAAACAGTTGCTACTGCGATGAAGAAGATACGAAGCATGCAGTTTGTTAGAGCAAGTACTAATGGTATGAAAAACAATGTATATATTATTACACGCATGCCTCATGAGTAGATAAAAGGAACAGAGGCATAGCTCCTTAAGAACGTGCAAAATTGTTACCAATTTTAGTAGGGCTATCACAATAGGTTAAGAAAAATTAAACAACCAAACAAACGTCGTGTCGCAGTGACGTGACCCTTAGATTGTCAACTAACTGTACCAGCGTAAACCAGTCTCGCCGCGTACGTGACAAGCGGCTGGTGGTCACTCACACATGCTCCGCGTGCTTGTAATAGTACAACCGATTCGAACGGTTGTGTGTAGCTTAGTCTCTGTTCCGTTTATCTACTCATTTGCGCATGCTATCGAGCGTAGAGGAGTGGCAGCTAAAACTGTCATATTCCTGAGCAATGTAGAAAAAAGGAATATAAGAGAAAGTAAGAGATATCACTAAAGGACAGTCAAAACGAAATAAGTACTTCTTTGCGATTCCAAGGAGTTCAGGTGAATTTATTTTTGTGCTGAAGAATCAGGCAGAAGCCCGTAGGGAATTACTTCTTCCTGAATAAAAGAAAAAAACTAATGACACGACTCTGCTGTGCGAGGATCGTTAATAAAATTCATTGAGAGAATTTTGGCTGAAAATAATGTCGCGTGGGCGGGTAATTGTTTCACAAGATAATTTTGGGATTATAAAGCTACAGACAGACTGATCTTATCTACCACGAATCCTATGTATCGATAGGCATTATTTAAATTTTTAATTCAACTTTGAAATTGTGTGTTAGCATTTTTCTGCTCCCTTTCTTATGCATCACTATAAAAAGTACGACGTGAACAGTTAACTAAGTTAAACGTTCTTATTATTGGCACTTTATGTGCATAAATCTTTTCCAATTTACTCATAGTGTCAGAAACGATAATAAATATTTGCTACTGCAAACTCGTTATATTGGCATTTCATGATGCATGAGGCTAGGTGGCTCTTTGGCCACATTGTTGCTCATAAAATATGTTATGATAAACTTTCTTATTCCACGCTTTGGTAATAAAATCAGTACTATTCATCCCTTACGTATGGACATTTCTTATACATTTTTTTTTATTTGCTGCCTCTTTGGCCCCGTAGTTAGCTAATTCGGCTACATTTTTTTTTATTTTTTTATCGAAAATAAAGCGGGCAAACGAGCATGCTGGTCGCCTGATGTTAAGCGATTACCGCCGCCCATAAACATTTGCAACACCAGAGGCATTGCTAGTGCGTAGTGTGCCTTTGAGGAAAGAGTTGATACGCCCCTTAAATACCCCCATATTAAAATTCCCAGGAAAAACCCGGTTATACCCGGTACATATAATGAGTTCCTTGATAACGCTAACAGTCTAACGTTGGAAAGTTGGTGGTGTTGGTAGGAACACTCCATTCAAAGCCGCGTTGGTCTGTCCCGAGAGTAAGGAAATACAGAAAGCTTTCTAGTTTGGGAACAACCTTAGGCACTATAATATCTCTTTCAAATATTGCAAGTCTAAACATTAAAATTGGCATCTTTTCAAAGGTCGGGAGGGCTTTTTAAAATATGTTATTTGTTACCTGAGTTGTGTTAACTAAACGGTTTGTTTATTTATTTGCACAGTCTGCCTTTGCCTTTAGTATGGGCGGGCGCAGTCCGGGCCAGGCGGCGCGTTACTGATGGCAGAGGCTCAAGCACACATGCTACTAATTACTCATTTAAGGTTCGCCCGGAAGCGTAACGAGCTTAATACCACCTTCTCTTATACACTTTGTATCAAACACTGAATGTGAAATTAACTAACGTGGATCAAATAGATATAACTTAACTGCCTCGTTAGTCCCGTCTATGTGGCTAAGGATCACGAGTTCCTTGGTTTAAGTATGAAGATTTTTTCTTCAGAGAAATTCTTAGTGAAAATTCTTATCACTTTATTCTATCTAAAACTGTAAAAACTTTACAGATTTAAAACTGTAAAAACCGTTTTGGTTTTGCCTTTTCTGAGCAGGTTTACTATAGTAACATATATATTTTTTCACCATCGGAAAGTAGAGATTTCAACGAACAGAAAGCATACCAATTTAAAAAAAATTATATTTTGACGGCCAATTTTTCGGTTGAAAATTAGGTTATTTTTTCGATATTCATTCAAAATAAGGTGAAAAATTAAATATTTAAAATCAAATAAATTATAGCGTGTTTGGGACATAAGAAGGCAAGTTTTCACCAAATTTTATGAAAATAAAATTTTATTTGTCAAAGATAAAAATAAAAACAAAAAACTTGGTTTTTGAATTTTTCACATAAATTTTGAGGTTATGTGAAAAAAGTGTAGAAACAAAAGTTTTAGATCTTTTTATTACCTACAACTTTGCCATTCAACTCTTTTCCGTAGGACTTTTAGTTTTGCCGGAAATCGAGAAAATCCATTTTTTACCCCTAAACCCTCACCCTCTACTCCTTCCCGACCTCAGATCGCCCGTAATTTATTTTTCCTTTCATTTTTATGATATTCTCCTCCTTTTCCAATGGGTTTCATCCTACTGCGACTTTGTTTAGTTTCAAAAATTAAATGCACTGGTCTATTATACACCTGTGATTCGTAGATCACGTTAGGCCATCGGTCTCGTTCGTCATCATTAAGATTTAAAAAACAAACATTATCACTCTAGACCCCCCAACATCCAGATTGGATCTGGAGCAGCGTCATGGATGTAAGCTTTTAGTTTACTGATTACATGAAGTGTAGAGTTAGTTGTAAGTCGGTACACCAACCAACCAACTCAATACCAGACAAATACCGAACAACAAGAAAAATACCTCTAATCAAACTAAAACTTATCTAACTTAGACGTTCAGCTTCAGCCCTTACCCGTACTTGGAGTAAAATGTAAGTCCGTTTTCTACCTTAAGCTGCTCTATTTCGTAAATCAGGATTACCGCAGCACCGACTGTGGTTTACAGCACTAGTGGAGATAATATCAGTGGCTCTATGGTTAATATATTCTCAATAGTTATTTGTTGACTTTAGAGATCTGTTTATTTGTTGGTACATAACCAAGTACAAGTGAAATAACTTGCGAAATGTTCTATTTAATTATTTTCTGAATTAATCTTAATTAGCTTAAAATTGAATCCTTGGCAAAAAAAAATTTTTACGCAAAAATAAGTTATGATAGAAAAGCTACAAAAATTTTGAAAAGTTTATGGACGTGCAAGGACTTTATTAAATTATCTATTACCTTTATTCAATAATAGAGAAAATCACAGCTTATGACCAAATAGAAAAAATAACATTTTAAGCTGATGATGATGATATATATTTTTAAATAAGAAATTCCTAAAGTTTTGTGACAAATGAAGCCTAAAATAAAAACTAAAGTTCATTTTATTACAAAATCGAACTGATTAGCTAGGGACAGTTGTGAGTATTTATCAAGAAATGCTAAAATTGTACTGTTTCTACAAATATTAAAAGTATAATATAGAAATTAAGATTAATTAGGTAGATTTATTAATATAATGAGTAATATATGTCATTGATTTTATAATATAATCGAATTTCATCACAGCTGATTGAAGCTTCAAATATAGATTAAACATATTTTAAAGTCCAAAAAAAAAACCTTACTGAAATAATTACGGCCTATGAATTGCCGAGTCAACCGCTAAAATTCCGATTGTCATTATAGTTAGGCAAAGAGCTTATATCTACCATAGAATACCCATCTTCTATAAGAATAGTCTCGTAGATTGTTTTTATGATGAAAAAATAAATAACGGACAATATTGACTCTATATTTTATGATATAACGGGCTTATCCAGATCTCTGTGCATCTATCTACTCTCCGACTCGAAATTGAACGACGATACTAGTTCCTTTCATACATTCGATATCTAAGACGTCTTATAAAAATAGAAATGCAAAATAACGTAAGTACGAATACGTACCTGATACTGGTGCATGGTTACAATACTCAAAAGACATACGCCAATAAATCGATTCTGATGTAACTAACTTAACGTACGACGACGTATAAAAATACATCAGCTGCAGACTCTCTTCAATTCAAGATCTTACCTACTCTCTTCGCCTTCCGAATATTCAGTACCGAACTTTTAAATTCAAATTGCTGATAAAATAAGTCCAAAAATGCGAGAAATTTATTTCCTTTGTGTGGACATTCTTTGAACTCGACAAAGGGATAACTTGGTCGTAAGTTTTATTCCTAAACTACTTCAAATACTTATCTAAATAAAATTTTTCTTTATGGATTATAGGAAAAAGAATATTTATAACTTTATACAAATATTGTTTCGAGAAGATATTTTATATTTTGTCTAATATGATCATTGTATTAACATTTATCTTATTAGGATCACGTAGCATGCATTAGGTACTATACTGTTACAGGTATTTTAGTACAAACTTCAGATATGTATTTTAAAGAAATCTTTTTAGAAAGGAACACTATCCAATAACTTATTTATTTTTTTTATTTCTGATATATTATTATAACACGTATGTCAGTATGATGTCGGTATTCGCCGATTTCTTACGTCACCCGAACTTAATCCCAACTAAACCTGGGTCACGGTTAGGACGTCAGGCTTAATTCACCCACAAATACTATCTATCTAGATGTCTCTAAGCTAAAGTCTGAGTCTCCCAGAAGATGAATTCATTGGTTCATAGAAAGAAAAAACATTCAAGAAAGAAAAAAACATAATTTTAAATAAGTTGTTCAACATTAAACATTTTTTTATTTCTTGAGCTTAGTCGTTTTTATGTTGATATATAATTACCATCATATTCACACCTTATTTAATGCTATGCTATTTTGACGTGGCGCTGAAAAGCAAACCTTACGTTCATTTATAATAATATTGTGATGGTTTCTTCTGGTACGCATGGTCCACGCTATAATATGTGGCATAAATCTATTACTATTGGCCAGTTCTCGACTAAGACCCCCATTGTTCTACCGTATTAACACCCGTCCGCTACTTGAGGTTTAATTACTAAATTCCGACATCAGATAGACAACCACATTAAATAAGGTAGAGAAATAGTTAATAACAACTAATTAATTAATAAATGGAAACTGATTCCATTCCCAACAGATTGACACTTCATATTTTTACACGACGATGTTTATTTTTTATGGCTACTATTGTACCAACATCATTGTATAAAGACACCTCTATTTTGATGATCGAAATCACGGAGTCGACGAAATCACATAGTGTTACTATCGATGATAGGCTCTCAACAACGAGTTGAAACTATAGTGACAATTTATAGTGTTATAACCGTTCAATGAATTTAAATTTAACAATAAAACAAGTTAACTGTGAAACTTCTTACAAGTCAATTGATATCATGCAGTAAGAACAGAATCAATTTCCATATTATGACGTAAGCGATCCTATTTTATTTACTCTATTTATAATATCATAATTTAGCAATTCCTACATTCTGACTATATACCTATTTAGAGAGAGAGAAACCTACAACCGCTCCATCTAGTTGATCATTAAAGATCTATTAATTACCAAGGCCTGCCACTTATCCCTCGTCCTATAATTTACAATATAGATTTAGAGATCTACGTGGTGTTGCATCTATCTACTAGATGGCGCTAAAGTGCCAAGTGCCCACCCACTCTAAACGAAATATCGATTTAAAATGTATCCCCTTTTTTTTCTTGACTACATAAATTCATTTATTTATTACCCCGTCAACCTCTCCGAAGAGTCAAAGCACTTAACCTTCAAATCCCTGAGTACAAAAAAATAAAACTTCGACCAGATAAATCACTTAATTAAATAGTTACCTACAAAATTCGTTCATATTAGTCAAGTGATGTAATATTTCAACATACTAATTTTTACATTACAATGGGTATATAATTTTATTATGTTTCCCTTTTTTTTCTATATCCGTTTATCTAAAGATAAACAATATCTAGACCTAATTACCATAAACAACCGTCCATGTATTAAGCCCTGTTTAAACTATGCAAGTTTTATGGAAATCGACTCAAGCTATATAGAATTAATAAAAAGTACTTACAGAAATTTTCTGCTCCTAAACCACGCTGTAAATATTTTCTTTTTTTTCTTTCACTAAATAAATACACGGCAATATACAAGGCAAGTCACACGTGAACCGTCTATAGACGTCAGAAGCGAACTGTCGTCTCGCCCAGATGTCAACTAGCTGCCAAAATCCACAGTATTTATGTGTACCTTGTTGAGTGTTTTTTTTTATGATATTTGGGATGTTTAAAATGTTTTTTGTTGAAGCCTTTTAGCGAATGCAATAACCAGATGTGGTTCTGGGATTTCCAAATGTAATTTTATGTCAGCGAGTAGGTAAGTACCCATTAGATATTGTTACAATATTTACATTGCAAACTGTGACAAAATAAATTTAGTACACTAACAATCCTTATACGTATAACGCCATATATGTGGAACAGTTGTAACCAGGTAGACTTCTTGCCGATGATGTAGTTACAAGAAATAACGTCGCGGCCATGTGGCGTCTTATTGCCTTACTTTAATTTTCAAACTGGAGAATGCAAATACACGGCTAATTAATTTATTATTCAATGTCTCTTCATTCAATTTAAATATGTTATGTATACAAATATAAAAATAGACTAGACCTGGTTCACTGAGCTGTGCTCGGTATATTATTTTTGTGGATACAGGCTTTCCATGTGAAATCTTATTGCTCGTTTAAAGTTTTCGATTAGATTAAAGTCCTTCCAGTGTGTATCTCAGCCACTGTTTAGGACTGTAGATTCAAAACTTCATTATTAAGTCTTATACCCAATGAATGCTGAAGAAAATGTCTATAAACTTGGTTATAATTAATAATTAATTTGTTTCATTTTCAAACACGTATTTAGATACAACTCTATTGTTTACTTTAAGTTAAGTGCAAGTGCGTATTTCTTAAATAATAATATTCTTATTATACCAGCGCGATATAGTCATAAATCTATATTGTTATATTACTATATTAGGTCAGTTCTTAAAGCCCTTTCATTCTAAAACTCATGCCTTTGATAGATTATTATTGCTGCCATTTCTATTACATTTATATACATAGCATATACTTTATCTCTATTTATAATATAACATTGTTTCGAATGGCAAATTATTTTATTTTGTAGATATATGGTAATCTGAACTACTTTCAATTCTGACATCACTAAACATCACTATTTAGATTTTCTATTTAATACATTTTTTAAGGTAATATAATAATAGATTAATATTCTGAAGGCTATGTACAACTCTGTTTTTATCAGTCCGAAACCTTTTAATAAAATAAAAAAATAATAAGGGATTTATGAACTTTTTACCTGCCTGCCAAGAAGGGTTATTAGTATACTTCGCTATAGGTAAATAGATATAACGACATAATGATCTCATTACCTATGAGCTTGTTAAGTAGGTAACACAAAGAAGACTTGGATTTGTGTAATTGGAAAGTACCTTCCTAGCTCTGTGAAGGATTTAATTCGTAAATGCATAATGACGTACTATTTCTCGGTTTCCGGAAAATATCAGTGTAGGTATCGTTACTCTGTTTTAAGAGATTAAAGCTTTGGCCGCTCTTAATCCCGATCAAATCATCAAAATCGGATCGAATAATATTGGAGCTCTGAAAACGAAACGATGCCGTGTTTGCAAAAGAGAAAATACTGCATCGAAACATTAAATAAACATTTGGTAAAATGTTATATTTCCTGAAATATTTGGGAGCAATAATACACCGGTCTCTATGGTAACGTATAATGGCCGACACACGAATGAGACAGTGATAAACCTTACGAACTAATTATTATTATAAGACTACCTACATATAATGCTATCTGCCTATTCCGCATACATTATATTTCCGTTCATGTATGTATGCATGTATGAAATGGTTAAAACTTTTTATATGTAGTTGTGGATAATAAAAACTTCGTTAAATAAATAATACACTCAACTTCGTGTAGAATTTCGCATTCGCGTTGCGTTTTCTCGTGAGAATTAAACCATTTCCTGTGCTAAAAACTATTCTATTTTATACATATTCTTTATAGTATTTATGTTTACCAAATTTTCATCATAATGTCATGTAATTCAAAAAATGGAATTTAATTATGTTTATGTACTATAGGGATATCTAAAATATATTTCATATTTTTTTATTTTTAAAATGTTGATAATAAACTTTCAAATAAGTACTATGAATTAACTTTGAATTTAATCATATTAATATAAACACATATTTTTAAACATTACACAATACAATAGGTACAATTTATACGATATAAAAGTTATCGCGTATGTATTAATTTCTTTTATACAAAAATAAATGTTTACAATAATTTTGCACTACAAAAATACACACACATACGAACAAGACAGATGTATAACATCTCGTAAAAATACATTCACAGTCAATCAATAACACTGAAGTAAACACTTATCAGATATTAAACTTATTTGGTATTCAAGTTAAATTAAATTAAATGCCTGAAATTTAGTTAATAAAAAAATATTCGATGTCGTATGTGATTAAACAAGGTTAAATATTCAAAAATAGGACGTTTTTATAAGTAGATAATAGTAAGATACTAGATACATAATACATACAACACAATATAAAACTATACTTATAATAAAACTGTACCAGTTCCAATTCTGTACAATGAAAATATTTTTACAAATTTAATAATTTACTCTAGTAATGGTACAAAAAGACTGAATGATATACTTATATTAGTAACAGAATCCATTAGGTTTGTAACTTCGACTATAAAAATATTATTATGTAAGCAATTGATATCTTATACCAAAATGCACATAAGAAGCGGTATACGGGGCTTAGGGCAGTCGTCAGGAAACTTTCAGCGGCCTCTGGACTCGTGCCAAAGATTCTGATGGCTATTTTTGCGTCATCCACATGAATACCATGACAGCGTCGCTTCCTATCGTGGAGCTATATCTACAAATGTTTGTAGACCTGTAGTTATGTTGTGATTTATTCGCTGTTTCTAGCCGTACGTAAAGTTAAAAATAGTTCTAAATTACTGATTGAGCAATTATTTTTAATTTAAATTTATTAAGATATAGCTCTTTATATACTTTTAACGACAAAAATATTTTTATAAACAGAATTTATTACTACAAATGGTTGTAGATATGCAGTTTCTTTATGGTTTATTTATGGTTTATCTGAATCTAGTCTTATATATGACTAGATTCAGACAATATACCATAACGAGTAACGAATAACGGTATACAGGTGAGCGATCAATTATTTATCTTTATTTTTTTAATTTACCATATTCAGTTTAACAAGCAAATATGTTTAAACAGGATTTTTTAGTATCCAATTAAAAATATAATGCTGAGGACATGTTGCGTGTACGCAAGTAACTATATCAAAATCCTTCGACTAGTATTCATTATCCCCCTGTCTAGTTTTACATTCTTTTGTTAGCGACAGTCGTTGCATGAATAAATTGTTTTTCAACGTGATTTTGAGAATTGAACACTCTGAACTAACTGGTAGGTCAAGATCCCTTTCTCATAGAAAACGCCATTGTGCGATAGTAAAAGGCGTGCACTATTAAAGGGCGCAGATCGGGTCGCTCGTGGGTTTATAGCGCAGTATGCACCATTGAATGCTTTAGTTAAGCTCTTGTTCGAGATTTTAAGAGCCGTACACATGAAGCGTTAAAGCGCGTTTCCAGTCACACAAGTAATGGCTTGTGCATACACATATTGGGCAAGTAATTATATGTTTTAATATCATTATATATCCATAATCTCTTTTACTTATAAGCTTTGTTTAGCAGTTTTCAAGTCACTCGTAGTTCTACTAAATCTTTTGAATATCAAATTTATGACATTAAGAGTAACACTCTTCGTAAGCAATAGCTGTTTACTTGCTGTCTCCTTTTTCTTTTAACGCTCGGTCTTGGCCCAGATTTTTAACATAATATGTAGTGTTAAATTGTGATCGTTACCATAGCCTGCATTGACGTGCGTGCTGAGTCTAAACTTCCTAAACCGTCTCCTAAAAATATCGGCGCAATACTTTTTTTTTGTTTTTTTTTCTTTATTTTAAGAGATATTTCGCTCAGCGAATATGCCTCTCGGTATTAATGCAAACAGTATAGAATATAAATTATAATATTAAGCTAGCAACCAAGTTTTGTATCCCTTAGTAGGTACCTACTATGAATTTAGTTGGGATTGCAGTCGAGAAAAAATTTGGGATTATCTCTTCTCGAGTACAGTTCCAACCATTTGTAGTGCCTTCTTTGAGTGTGGCTGTGACAATATACAGTTATAGTTAAGTGCGTGCTGGGTCTAAACTTCCTAACCTGTCTCCTAAAAATATCGACGCAATACTTCAACGAAGCTATACATAAAGTTCAAATGCTCAATGTAAACACACCTTAAAAGTGTTGACCGCGCCTTTACGTGCTTGTATGTATGTGTGCCCCTGATTATAATGCGTGTGCTGTCATTGCCCTAGTCCCGTCATCGCCCCCTCTTGTTTTGAAACAATGAAAGAAACCTGGTTAATGTGTGCGCTGTTTACGTACCCTTATGATTTAATTTGAAATAACTGCTGCCTTTATTACCAAATTTTAATCCATGGATTATTCCGATGAGTTTCTACTCTTTACTCGGAAATCTCATTGAATCATCTGCAACGTCGCATGACTTTATGACAGCAGAGAAATAATGTTTGGCTCCAAAATGAAGATAGCTCTGTAAATTAGAAGATAGAGCGAAGAGAACTTCTCATCCCTTTATTTATTCGCGAGAAATGTAGTTTTCCTGATAACTTTTTCTTCCTTCAAATCTGCAAGCAAAGTCCATATGTTGTCCCAAACATCGCTTAATATTCTCGTAAAAACCGCTTTTACCGCAGTTTTCGGCAATCTCTGTGTTAGATAACACACTAACTGGACAGGCAGAAAGTAGTTTACTTTGTCTTTCTGTCTCTACATTTGGAGAATTTTTTAAACAGAAAGTCCCTTTTCTTCTATAAGGTCACATTTATCTCTGTATCAAAATTCAGCAAAATCTGTTCAATTTAGCCCTCAGATAGGTCGACTTATTTTCTCATTTATAATATTGATGAATTCTATTACATTATTCAATAAATTACTAGAAATGTTTCATGTTTCTTGTATATGATCAAACTACTTCTTGTGTTTGTTGAACACACTAAGTAACTATATATAACAAATAGTACCTCCATCTACAAAGTTGAATTTAAATTACAACTAGTATTCAAAACTAACTCGCAAACTTGAGTTTGAACCAGTATCAGGTTAAGTTTGCAACATATATTCCAAAGTTATACGTAAGCTAAATATCTATAACTATGTATAATAAGACATATTATAACTAAAAGATTTATTGCTATCATATGTGCTTAAGCTGCCTCGTATCTGGACTCTATGTATACTTATTAATATAACTTGAGGCTGTAATATGCGAATAATAATTAAATAATTTGATGTTTAATAATAAAATAATTTGATGTTTGTCTGTTACAAAATAGGGCATGTAAAATATCAAGATATAATGAAGATGGATATAGAAAAACGCTTATTTTTATGATCACTTTATTTATTTAATTATGAGAACTTAGTAAAAATTAGGGAATGTCATATTTACATACATTAATTAAATTTTTCCTTACACAACACAAAAACGCTAATTTCAATAGGAAATAACTTTTATGGTTTGGCTGCTCTCAATTTAAAAATTAATATTCGATCGAGATGATTTTTCAATAGGTTCAATTTGAAAAGCATTTTGCAACATGACACAACTACCTTTACCAATCAGAACTGATTTCAATTCAATAAGCAAATTCTAAGTTAAAAGATATTGGACATTATCTTAGCATTTCTGCATATTATGTAAACAAATGAAAGTTTAGGCTACATTATGATAATTATAAAACTGTCAAAGTCATCAATCACAAATTCTTCTATTATTATTTAAGTAATTTCCTAAATATATTATTCCAGAATCAATCAAATGTCGTTTTTATTGGAAGATTAATTCTTGCAATGACAATTAAATGTTAAAGCTAGAAATAAATTGAGAAAATATGAGATTTTCTTTCAAACTACACTTGAGGAAATTTCTAAATAAATTTTAAAGGTCTTCGCCCCAAAGGATTTACTTACGTCACGAAACTAATTTTTTCCCCAAAGATGACATAAATTCTTTGCTTTAATTCAGTATCAAACATGGAAAAATTCTAATATATTTACTAACTTTTGCATTGAATGTTATTGTGTTTGCGGATACATACATACGTTGCTTTAACTTTTGTTAATTAAGAACTTGCAGATGTCCGCGACTTTATTCGTTTAATACTTCGTTCCATTTTAAAGTTAATTTAACCAATAGTCCATTAATTTAACTCTCAAATTACTGTGGTCTCTTCTTTGAAACTTTAAGAGTTGGGTTTCAAAAATATTCTATACTTTTCGTCATCAAAGAATTTTCAAAATCTGACTCGTATTTCTAGAGATTAGCATGTTAAAATACATAACAAACGTACAAACTCTTTCGATTTTTAATAATTAATTAGTGAAAATTATTATAAAGAGTTTCGGTATCACATTACTTATAGTTTTAAGTAGTTTGGTGAAACACTTGAACGATTCCTAATTATGTATAGTAAAGAAATAGCATTTTAAAACAAGGTATGGATGTCCGAAGATGTTGAAAAATCACAAATATCACAAGTTTTCTCATTGTGTCATATAAAAAATTTTAATTACATGTTTAGTATAATGATTTATTGAGCCATACTAAGTCTTGAAACGGTTAGGGATTATTTGTAAATAAACAACATGTGAATATATGAAGCTCCTTACACATAATTAAACAAAAAATATAATAATATAAAATAATTTTTATATAATCTGGTCGATAGTTTCAGTCATTATCACATTTAAACATTGTAACTTTTTTACATTGTAATTATAATGTATAATTAGTGGATATAACTTCGTCACTATATGCCTAAATGTTAAACGGTTAGGGATCATTTGTAAAGAAACAATAGCATGAACAAGGCGTGGATGTCCGGAGCTCCTTGTGGCTGGAGCGCTCGGGCCGGGCGCGGGCGGCCATTGAGCCGCGACGGATCCGCATAATGAGATGCAGTGTTCCTCCAGATGTGGCGCAGGCGCGGCCCCGACACTTTTTGTTACTGCTCCCCTTTTTTTTTGCTACGACTTTTTCCACTGACAATGTCACGTCGCTCACGCAAGATGCTGTTAAACCTTTAAACAAAAGAAATCATTTACGAATTTTAGCCTCGCCGCTGGCCCAAAAGGAACACGTGCTGCACATTTTTTTCACCAATTTATCATCACAGTTGTATATGTTTAGATAGGTAACTGGTTTCTCAAATTTACGGAGAAGCGTTTTATCGAGTTGTTAAGTAGAACTTTACTTGAGCGTAATTCTACTCGTAAATGAAGCGATTATACTATTTGATAATTATAATTTTTGCATACCTAATAATGAGAATCTCATAACTTTGTTATATTATATTGTCTATTTGGTACTGTGCCAAACTTCAGTAGTAAGAATAATTTGTTAGTCACTATACACTGTCGATATTTTCTTTAATAAATTAATTTTAACATCTATTATTAAAATGTTTTATAATTTAAAGTCAGAATATCAGTATGTGAATTAACATTTCAAACTATTGCTATAATACATAAATAATTAAAAATAAAATAGTTAGTAAAAACAAAAATAAATATATAAATCTGTATATTATAGAGAGGAATGTTCTATAGTGACGGAAGTAGGTAGAAACCCAGCATCACCCAGCGTGTCGGTATATTTACGTAACCTTCAAAACTATTCCCTACACCACACCAGATGTTATTTAACTTGATGAATTTATTTATTATTTTTATTTTCAAAGTGTATTGCGACAGATTTTATTTTAAAAATTTTGAAAAATAAATTGAAAATATCTAGTAAAATCTAATGAAATGTGATGAAGGATTGGAAGGATATCCCGGTTATTTGATATTAGTAAACTTTTCAAAAATTCTTACGAAATCCGTAATTTCTTCGATTCAATCATTTTATGTTGGCTCACACATTTTAAACATAAAATATCAATCACACTTTTAGATAAAAAAAAACACAAATAAATCCTCATTATTGCACAAGTGTCGGCGCACGGTGGCTGTACTGCAGACATACCCGCGCAGCTCCATACTTCTTTACATTCCATACGAATATAATACTATGGGAAGTAAGGAAGCACGGAACTAGCGCAAGGCTATGTGGCTTCTCTCATGCAAACTTCGGTATCCTTTGCGGTCACGTTCTTGATGACGATCGGCGATAAGGTCGCGGTGTCGATGGCGCCATCTCTAGCAGGATGGCGAAGCGCTGCCACCGCGCGACGGCGGCCCGCGAGGACGAGGTGGCAGCGAGCGACACGGCTTGGTGGCAGCCCGTGGGGCACTGGCGGCGGGATCAGTGCGCACGCGCAGTCCAGCTCTAAAAATGGAGTCAACCGCCGGAGTTTCGAGTCGCGAGTACCATCCATTCCAAATTTGTATTTTCCCGAAATAGATCCGACGGCGGGCGTCCGTCGGATCGGTTACTCAAACGTGCACCGGCCTGCAGCTTGCGGCAACTCGAATGCACGCGGAGTCCGGAGTGCGGCGCGGACTCGCCGGACTCTCTTATGTAAGGAACGCTGTAAACCGCGCCGCGTGACGACCGTATCCAAAATAAACGTGCACGCAGAATACGACGCCGCCGACGGGCGCCACATGTGCGCGCTCTCGTCAGCGTCCCGATCATCGCTCTGGAGGGGAGGCTATTATTAGTCGAACACCATCCACCACTGTCACCTCCCGCGGGGTAGGCGCGCTATACATAGTTTCCATTGCGAGATCTGGCAATCCTCAGCGTTCACTGACCTCCTCTGAAAAAAAATTTACAACACACTCAATAAAAACTACTAGATGCAATTAATGGGTAGCGTAACTTATAAATGAATGTAGGTACACGTAGAATGATTGTTCTAGCCGGGATATGTTGAGATTTAAAAAAATAAAAGCAAGTAATGTCTGACAGTAAAGTAGGCAGGCCCATTGAACGTGTGTTTGCAAAGTTGAACCATTGAACTACAGAGTAGTGCAGGCGTATTGTGGCCGAGAATTTCCGCCGTTGGCTGTAAGGCTCGCCTGTACGTTCGCTTAGTCAATAAATGAATTTTGGCAAACTTTTGTAGACAAACAAGTGGGACGACAGCCAAGTCATCTTTTGTCTACTGGAAAGTAACACAGTGCAAGCATTTTTGATATCACAATGTTTCGCGGCAGTAAACAGGATACATTTAGTCTTATGTGAAATAACTCGAATGCGATGTATTGAGGAAACTAGCGGTTGCATGTTATCGTTATTCATAACGCTTCACAAAAAATATTTTTTGGAAAATAGCTTTCTTTACTTTTTAATAAAATCGTATGTGCTCGAGCAAGATGCGATGGCTAGGAAAGAATTGCGATGCTGCCTGCAGAGCATGAACGTCCAAAGAGCGCCTGTTGAATATTAATGTGACATTGTTATTGGCCACAGTTGCCCGCCGCTGCCCCAAACGCACATTTCCATAACTTACTATTCTGGATCCGCGGGGAATCAGCGCAATGTTGTAGAATATGAGCACTCGCCTCTCACCACCGTCGGCCCTGTAAACTCCGTCGCGATCGTACGTCAATTATTCATTACGTGGAATCAGTAAGCAGGCGAACGGTCTTAGCAACTGTTCTGGAACACTCAATTGATCAATGCAGAGCCCGCAATGATTCATGACTCGATTGTTTCGTATGTATACAGACAACACTTTAATGCGGCGCTTGTCTGGCGCGACCTCTACCATCGTTACAAACTATAGCTGCATCTGTATTATATCATTAAAGAAGCAATACGAATAGATACCTACTTGATTGCTATTTATTTATTATAAAGAACAATAGAAACAAATACCAGCATTATTTCAAAGTCACTCAAATAACTTCCTATATAGCTTAAGAATGAGGTACGTAATTCCTAATCACATATCAACTGTGACGATATCATCTCTTTGGTAGCAAATAAAAAACTAAAAATAACTATCCTGATATAATTATCCTATCAATCCGAACTAGGTAAATGCGATCTATACTATAAGGAAAGCTATGGCCATTTTATTAAAAAAATTAACAAAGCAATGGTATCTAAAAGCGACGACGAATATTATGTCCAGATTCAGTTCCCGTAATTGTACCAAGAAATCTGTCCTGAGTGAGCACCTACATCGAAATTACTAAATACTCTTTTAAGTCCATCGAGAGTATAGTTCTCAAGATCGTAGGATGAGTCAGTGAGTGGCTTTTTGCTTATATTTGTATAGTTCATAGCAGTGAACTAGATAGTTACCTAACTCAGACGGTCTGGGCAACTGGATCTATCGAGGATGAACATTGTACACATTACCCTTAATATCAAAACGTTTTGACAAAAACAAGGCATAAAACTATTATGTAGGGATTACTATAATAGACACGCCGCTGATATTGGCAATTTTCGGATTAATTGCCCACTAAAATTAAATTTTACGAGATGACTGACGGTGAACAATCGACCGGCCTATACAATAGGTATACAAAAGTGTGAACATCAACATGTTTGGTTATATATTAATATCCTTTTATATATTAGATTCAACGTAAATTTTATTTAACATGCACCAAGACAATTATTAGTATTAGTACTAATATAGTACCTTACTTGATTATAAATCTGTACGTATTTAAGCAAAATACCACTGACTGACCTATTGGCTCATTGCGAAATCTCTTCATTCGATTCAAATTTAGTATACTCGTAGTTACGCATGTTACGATACGATCACTAAGAAAGGGTTTCTCGATACTCGGTATCGGACAGGGATCTAGCGTGAAACCACTAGGCACAGTTAGTAACACAATACTTGTGTCAGTTTAAGAAAAATTATTTGTTTTTGTTAAATAATTTATTATTCAACTTATTATATAGGTATCTGTTGCAAGAGGGAACCAACATTTACAGTTCTCTCTTCTCAGTTTTTATTGTTTACAATGTCAAGACGTATTTTTTATAATATTTTAAGTAGTTCATTTAACATTTAGAACATTAATAGATCGTTTAGGACCTATTAATATTGCGTCGTTTTGTCTCTGTCAGTTCTTTTGTTATCTGTTCTAGGTACGAGTATATTTAACTCATGGCAATGGTACCTATATTAGATAACAAATAGAGGTATATGTACCTATAATAAATCTGATAAAGTTTAAAATACAATGATCTTAAGTTTGAGTGTAGCAAAGTTTTATTGCGTTACTTATTTCTATTAATAAATTCGCTGCAGCCCAGAGTTAACACGTGACTAGCTCTAGCAGACCTATCCGCAGCTAACTCAGCCTAACGTGCCTCGGAGAGCATGCTGCGCTAAGTTAGTGTCGGTCATGATAACTTACAGCTAATACATTATGATAATCATTACAGATCAAAACATCGTAACTCAATTACCACGGTCCATCCGCCAAACTGCATTGAATAACTTGATGCGTCTAATCACTAAATCTCATGTCTCTTTCGAGAGTGAAGAGAAAAAAATTTTGAGTTATTACTTAGACTAATAATGACGATGATTCTTTAAAACGAACAACTGTGTACTCACACAGGGAAGTATCCGGGGTTTCAGGACCAATGATTTTCTCACTAGTACTGCACACGTATAAAGCTTGCATAAGAAGCCTGGATTAAAATTTTAAAAAATATCGCTCCTATATTAAAATTGTAAAAGTTTGTTTGTTCGTTTGGATGTTTTGTTATTCAATTACCTAAGCTAAATAAAATTAAATTAGCGATTTGGCACATCTATACTAATATTATAAAAAGGTAAAGTTTGTAAGTTTGTAAATAAAGTTCTGTCAGGGCTAATCTACGCAACTACAGATCCGATTTAAAACATTCTTTCACCAGTAGAATGCTACGTTATCGGTAAGTGTCATAGGCTATATTTTATATTTGTATTGTGTATATTACCCGAGTTATGACAGTTATTGTCGCACGAGTCGGACCATGAAATTTATTAAATCGGCGTAAATCGCGTACGCTGCCTTAGCTATTGGATATAATTGAAAATATTGTATGAAAACTTTATGCATCTTAAAAAGTTCTACAAAAAAGTCAGTGATTGCATATATCTATCTTTTATATTTTGGCAGATAAATAACTTTTTGTGTCTTAATTAATCATTTAATTCATATGTTTAAGTTTACGTCATTGTTTATACAACTAAACTTGATTCCTTATCAAAATAAATTATATAATAATCACAAGGATATTATAGAGATAAGATTTGCCTTTTACAGTATCTTAATTAGTAATATAGTTTCGGAGATATTACAAAATTTCTAAAAAACGACACTGCCGCTGTAACGTCCAAATTAAGTTGACCTTCTCCGTGTTATGTTATACGTACTGAATAGGGGTCAACATTTTGGTACTGATATTCTTTGAGAATTCGATCTTAGATCTTTTCTTTCAATTTATTTGGCATGGCAGACCATATTTATATAATATACGAATAAGTTTGTTCATTTGTTTAAACGGGCTATTCTCGAGATCGGCATGTCGGATTGTAAATTATTTTGTATATTGTCAAAGCTAGACTCAAAAAAAAGCTATACACATCAGCTGCCATAAATATATGTATATTGTTAATGTTAACACATAACACACTGGATTGACACATAAGACGCTTTTCATGCCATTCTGACTGGTGACTTGTCTATAAAAATACTAATCGGATTTTCTTGCTATTTTCACTAGGAATTAAGCTTACAAACTTTCCGCAGCGCCAATTTGTACACATTGGTAGAGGCCTTGTTTCATTTAATATTTTGTAGGGATTTTTGTTTTATTTGTTTTTTTTTGTTTATACTTGTAGTACACATACCGAGTTTGTATATTTTATAAAAACGTGAAAAATCAACTATCGTTGGATTTTTCATCGAGACGAAAACCTATGCAAAACAATACTTCATTTAATCTAATATTGTTCGGGGGCGGAAATAGCACAAATAGACTATAGTTTACCATCATACGTAATAATGTGTAGCTCCTTGTAAAAATGCCAAAGTTTAGATGGACATGGTACATGTAATCTTTTTTTGCGTATGAAGCGAACGGGTGAAGTTATTTCAATTTAGTTTTTTTGTATTAGTGATGACATAAGCTCGAGTGTTCTTAGACATGGTTTGATGAAAATCGATTGAATCTTTTAAATGTTGTAGAGGGTGAAAGTGGAAAAGAATAACCGAATGTCTGCAAATGTACTCGAGTGGGGTCTTAAATGAAAGCGTATCACGTGCACATTACAAAATTAACACCCTACGTCAAAAGTGGGGTGGTATAAGTTTGATGTGTCCTAATTTAATTACAAATAGTGTCTTTCTTTCTTTTTCTTTCATTGACTACAAGTTGGCCCTTGACTGCTATCACACCAGACGTTAAGTGATGATGCAGCCTAAGGTGGAAGCCGGCTAACTTGTTAGGAGGGGGACGAAAATCCACACCCCTTTCGGTTTCTACACGACATCGTACTGGAACGCTAAATCGCTTGGCGATACGCCTTTGTCGGTAGGGTGGTAACTAGCGACGGCGAAAGCCTCCCACCAGCCAGACCCAAGACAAATTAAGAAAAATCTCAATCTGCCCCTCCGAGAATCGAACCCAGGTCTTATAGACCTAAACAAGCAGTATAGATGTATTTAAAAATGAAATTAAGAAATGAAAACTTATATATATATATATATATATATATATATATATATATATATATATATATATATATATTTATATTTCAGAATATTGCTTTAAGGATGCGACCGTCAAATGACGTGACGTCTGCCCTCACGGGTCTGTCCGTTCGGTTTTGAGCGGTCCCGAACGCGACCTATTTTTTTTAGAATTAATGATACATTTTTTAGAATTATTAATACATATTTAGGTACTTTAAGATTGAGTATCTTATGTAATATTTTATTATTTAAAGGGATCTTTTTTAAATTTTTGATTTATTTTTTGTCCATATATTTTCATAGAAACGGAATCTGCACTGATCGAGTGTAACCGTATAGCACTGCTACTTTTAAATGATGGGTGTCTTTGTTTTTTATTAAATATTCAACATTATTTAATTTTATTTAATAGAGCTCAATATTTCATGACCCGACCAAGGACATGATGATCCAAAGCTATAACTGGGCCAACGAAGCTCACTATTTTGAAAACGTTTTAGCTACATACTCGTACTGTGAGATGTAAGAAATCGTTATCATTTTCTGCTTAGGTAGATGTAGGTACCGTACTACGCGCATGATATGAGCTGTTTATACAATCTGCAGTTCAAGCCGCTTATAGCTCGTTCATAGCTTAGCCAGTGAGCATTTTTAATCAGAATATTACGAGTACATTCTCTCTTCATTATGTCCATATGTGTAAAACGTGGATGGTTATTGTTTCCGTATCCAAGCTCGCCCTGACTGCCTATCCGGTTAGAGACTTAGACCAGCGTTGCGAAACAAACTAAATCATTTGATATTTGCATTTGCAGCTAGGCCGTGACCTAGTTCATATAGTGTTCGTTAGTACATGCATAAATATAGTATTTTATGCAATAGTAAACAAAAATCCCATTAATGATCCTTAGCTTTTGATATGATGGCCCGTATGGAAAGCATGCGTTGTCAATCGGTTTCGGTTAACACGTTTTTTTTATCCACTACAAGCTGGCCCTTGGCTGTCATTACACTTGATATTAAGTGATGATGCAATCCAAGGTGGAAGCGGGCTAACTTGTTGGGAGTAGGACCCCACACCCCTTCGGTTTCCACACGACATCATAACGGAACGCTAAATCGCTTGGCGTATGGTGTCTTTTTCGGTAGGGTGGTAACTACCACTAACCACGGCGACTCCCGGCGGGGCAGATTGAGATTTTTCTTAATTTGTCTTGGTCTGGCTTGTGGGCGGTTTTTCGCCGTGGCTAGTTACCACCCTACCGACAAAGACGTATCGCCAAGCGATTCAGCGTTCCGGCACGATGTCGTGTAGAAACCGAAACGGGTGTGGATTTTCGTCCTACTCCTAACAAGTTAGCCCGCTTCCATCTTAGACTGCATCATCACTTAACATCAGGTGTGATAGCAGTCAAGGGCCAACTTGTAGCCAATAAAAAAAAAACAATGTGTGATAAGGTATCCCAACTACTAAGGTACTAGAAGCCCAACCCTGCTTATTCAATACATAAACAATTTAATTTTGATCTGTGGTAAAAATGTCAAAGTTCTTTTGTCTACGGTCTTTTGTACTATATTTATATATAACCATGTAACGCTCAAGATGGCGCAGTAAAGATTTTAATAATGAAAAATTATTTCATTAACAGTAATAAACAATAATAAAGTTGACCTATTAGGAATCAACCCCTTTATAAAATTCTAAAAACCCGAGCTTTTAATTCATTGAGATAGCTTTCTTTATAATAAGTTTCGAATTATTTGTACCCTTTAATATTTTACAATAGGTACGTTGCACAATGAAAGACATACTTGGTTCAACTCATTAAATGCATCATATTGACTGTTCTAGATTGGTAGTTAGTGTAATTTTAAAAAAAACGTAGTACGAGTATTATAATGGCGTCATCCAACATAGACAATATTATGTCGATGTGACATTCGTGAGTAATTCACATTGCTTTATATATGGAAAAAACATACTGCTCAATCTCATGCCGGCTCTTCTTCTGTGAACCAGTAGTAGCCTAGTAGCTACTAGCGACGGACGGATGTTTTAAAGCACTTATAAACCAAACGTATCGTTCATCATTTACGGCCCACTACAGGGCTAAACCTCCCTCCTTCTAGAAGGATTTGAAGTGTAGACCCATCACAGTGCTTTGAGTGCTTTCAGAGTGAGGGTTGACGGCTTTAACAACTTTAAATTTTGAGCATTTTATATTATACGGTTTAAGAGGGTCCAGCGAAGGATTGCCTCCAAAAGACATAATGATCCACTACTCAGTAGCTTAACGTTTGAGATCTAATTACTTTTTTATAGTGCTGTGGCTTGCATTACTTGGATAAAAATGTTTTTGGTGGAATTATGTTAATAAAAACTTTCATTTTAAATACTAAGTAGTTTTCTTTTTTACGTTTCATATGACTTAAATTACAATAGACACAATATTAAGGACTGCCCTAAATTCTAATAACTACAAATGATCCAGTGACATCATGGCTCGCAATGCTGATTTAATTCTTATGACAGTGTCTTGTGTATTGATACATGCTCTACAAAATATGTAACATAATCTACAACCACTACATGTGTTTTATTCTGTTATTTCAAAGCTCCGTTTCCTAAAACTATGTCATTTGTTTTACCACACCGTGATTTGAGACAGAAGGAAGTAGAATACATTAACCTTACCATAAACACGTTAAATATTAATATAAATGAATGTATTATGTGCTGACTGCTGATACACTTTTTGCCATAAAAAATATCCACAGGACGATATTCGATATTCGAAATATAACATGGGGATAGCAACGTACACTGTAGAGCAAGGGTCGCGTGGGCGAGCACGCGCGCGCGCATTTCGCGGCGCGGCGATCGGATTCCAACTGCTGGTTGGTGCGAGTAGGACGAGTGCTGCCGACCACGACGTTTGACCTTATTTAATTAGTTCGTTCGTTTTTACTCTTTGAACGTAACACGGTATATTAAAATGTGTACCGCCTAAATTACTGTCGCCATCTATACCATTACGACACTTAAACAGAGAACAAAAGAGGAAGATAATTAATACTTGATTAGGTAGATTCCCAATTGAATTATTGGTGTACTTAATTTATAACATTATCAAGTTTTACGATTTAGAAACGTTCCTCCCTTCCCCACCCTTCTTATAGGGGAACTCCCTTCTTATAGGAGAGGAGACATGGAGGTTACAAGCTGCTGCAATGCGAGCTGGCGGGCTTAGGGTAATTATGTTTGATTTTTTAATATTCACTATCAGGTATCCATCATAATGATTGGGACCGACGACTAAACGTGCTCTCTGAAGCACGGGGACGTAACACCATTTACTTTGGGCTTAGAAATACATCTGAAAATCTCTTAGAAATAAAGAAAACCTGAACTCCTGGTTCTGGATTTTGAACAACAAAAGCCAGACTCAGGAGTCAAACCCTGGATCTCGTGATCCGAAGCCACATGGACTAACCACTGGAACTAGGCAGTTGCTGAACACAAACGTCCACTAAATTATTTTGTGTACTGGTCACCAAACGGTGATAACATACTGCAATGGTAGCGTCTGCGATGTGTCCGGTAGCCGAGCTCAAGTTACCGTTTACTGAGCCATTAAGATAAAATATTTCAAAATATTTCCTATATAGGCACTATATCCCAGTGCAATTAGCCTTAAAATTAACATAAAGTACAAGAAAATCGCAGTAGAATGAAACCCATCAGAAAATGAGAAGAATATCATAAAAATGAAAGGAAAAATAAATTACGAGCAATCTGAGGTCGGGAAGGGGTAGGCGTTGGGGGTTTAGGGGTAAAAAACGGTTTTTCTCGATTTCCGGCAAAACTAAAAGTCCTACGGAAAAGAGTTGAATGACAAAGTTGTAGGCAATAAAAAGATCTAAAACTTTTGTTTCTACACTTTTTTCACATAACCTCAAAATTTATGTGAAAAATTCAAAAACCAATTTTTTTTGGTTTCAAAAATTAAATGCACTGGTCTATTAATAGCGTCCACGGTTAAAATTTAAATTAAACAATCGAATTACTTTGCAACAGATTCAGCTGTGATAACCAGATAAAAATCCATTTAGCTCCGTGGCGCACCGGTAAGCGCAATGGAATTACAACACGGAGGTCCTGGGTTCGATACCAGCAAGGCCGATTGAGGTTTTCTTTATTGGTCCAGGTCAGGTTGGTGGAAGGCTTCGTTCCCTGCCGGCAAAGACGTACCACCCCGCAATTTAATATAAATTATGTAAACAGTAGCATTCCGGTGCGATGCCGTGTTAACCAGCTTCCATCTTAGATTACATCTTCAATTACTACAATGTATGATTGCAGTCAAAGGCTAATTTATAATGAATAATCAAAGCTGTTTCAGACTTCAAAATATAGATGGACACTTTACTAGAAGTACTGTATGTTATATCGTGTGTCGAAATTTACAATTTGATATGAAAATATGTAGTACAAAAATACTGTAAATTAAAGTTACGTCTTCATTACATTTAGCTGCAGGCAACTAGCAAGGCAAGCTTGTCGATCAAGCAAGCGCCTAAACACCTACAATCCACACGCACGTAGCCGGAGCTATTTACGTTCAAAGTTCAACCACCTCAAAGCAAGCTAATTTCTGCAACCCAAATAACAAATACCTAATAATTTGTTCATCACAACTATGTAACGCCGAGGTTTACGGTGTGGTATTTAAATTTTGTTTGATTCTCGGTTAAAATTTATTCCAATGCTTTCTGTTTTAAAATTATGAGAAGGCCAAAACAATTCTCGGCAGGAGATCCGAGTCTTAACCCTGCGTGGGGGTTCGAAAACTTCGTTTGTATAAGTTAACAGAGTCAGCCTTTTATATAACTTTCCGGTGCCTAATCTACTTTTGTAAGTTAACGAATTCAGTATAATATAGACGAATGTTTATTTATAAATGTCGACATCGACCTAGTAGAAATATAGAATTAGTTAATGATATTCAAGATTTAGAGCTTGACCGCTCGTTGGCAGACTGTCGGTAGTCGTAAAGTTTGATCTTTGAATCTCAATGGTGTTCATTGTTAATTGCATTGAGTTACTATGTACTACGTACGTAGGTACCTAGTAATTCAATGGTTATTTGTAGGTTAGTTATATCTGTATTGAGATTGATCTTTCACATATAAAAAAAATTAATGGAGTTGGTTCTTTTGGAGATTCAAATCTACCTACAAATAATGTTGTTATTACATAATATGCCAGCGCTATCATCACTAGGTAAATATGTTTTAGTTTTCAAAATCCTTAGGTACCTACTTATTGGTTTTTTGTCGCGGCACCCCTGTTCTCTGTAGGGGGTTACGGGGTGCTATTGTTAGTGGGGAGAGAGAGAGAGAGAGATATTTCGGAAATTAACTATGGTGGCAACAAATGATGAAGACACGTGACTAGCAGTAAAATAGCACTTTGATGACAACTAACTCAAATGCTTTGGAAGGTGAGACATGTAAAAGACGTTTTAACAAATGAAAAGATTAGTATTTCTTACATAGAGAAAATTCTAAATTAGTTTAACTCTAAGTACCTACACACATTAATCATGTAGATAAACACACATTTTAAGTTTATTGTTTCTGTTGCCTTTTGTCGCAAAACATTCGATCTATGTAGGTATAAATCTGCATTGATATAGGTTCAGTAATTGCAGATTTTTTTCAAACAACAGTTAGTTTTTGTTTATTCAGTAGGATTAATTGATGGAACAAACGCCTCTAACAAGCAACATTTCAAACTTCACATAGTGTGCTGCCATACATATTCTGTCATTGTCATATTGTTTTAAGCCTCATAGTGTACCTGTTACTTACATCCGCAATCCTACCCCATGCAGAAATGTTCGGTATTCGGCCCAGGGCCAACTTTGCCATAAAAAGCTCTACTAGATCTAAAAAAATAGAAACACGTGCAAAGCGCGATGTGTGTTTATTTCAAAAATTTAATGTGACATTCATCTTTTTCAGTGCAATGAAAATAATGTTGGGCAAGCTGCCGCGGCCTTGGATAGTGGACGACGCGAAAGACGACGGCTACACGGCGCTGCACCTGGCGGCGTTCAACAACCACGCCGAAGTGGCCGAGCTGCTCGTCCGCGGCGGCGCGCGCCCCGACTTGCAGAACGCGAACCTGCAGACCGCGCTGCACCTCGCCGTGGAGCGCCAGCACACGCAGATAGTGCGCCTGCTCATCGCACATGGGGCCAATCTTAACATATGCGACAAGGTTACATTTTTTATATCTAATTCTAAAGCCACCTGGCGGTATCAACATCCACGCAGAGGTGGCTGAGTTGCTGGTCTTTGGCAGTGCGCGCTCCTTCCTGCAGCGCTGCACCTTGCCGTGGAGAGCAAAAAAACAAGTAGTGCGTCTGCTCATCGCCTATGGCGCAAGTTCAACATATACGACATAGTTGGATTTTTTTAATGTCTAATTCTAAACTTATATTTGTGACTCATGTTGCTGCATAACTGAATATCATCGTCATCCTTTACATGGATAATGATGCTTGATACGCCACGTCATCATCGTTTGTAATTAATTCTATTAGACATATATAATGTGTGTAATTTTTTTACTGGTAGTTTATATGCTTTAATTATATATCTACTTTGTCATCGAGACATCGTAACCCACACTATCCTCTGTAGATGTTGCTCGATTTGTGAGACAAGTCGTTTATAAAAGATCGAAAGAAGCTTCATGTTCATTCCTATAAGGAGAACCGCGTTGAAAACATTCTTATGAAGAAAAATACAAGTATATTTTTTGTTATGGCACTAAGTAAAGATTTTTGGAAAATTAAACTAGGAGCCGTTGACGTTGACAATAACCGATGAAAATTTTATCGAAAATTTAAAATTGGTCTTATTGGTTTCTTACAACTTTATTTTGCAGAAATTGAAATTTTTTAATAAATTTGAATTTAAAATTGGCTGGAGTCCGTTAGTTAACCATGAAAATTGTTTTTTTGTAACTATGCCACCAATCTGTTACCATTTCTAGATAAATAAATGCATTGATGGTGATTGTCGCAGGATGGCGACACTCCACTGCACGAGGCGCTGCGTCACCACACGCTGCAGCAGCTGCGGCGGCTGCAGGACGCGCGCGACGCTTCGCTGCTGAGCGGCATAGCGCACGCGCACGACAAGAAGTCCTCCGCCTCCATCGCTTGCTTCCTCGCCGCGCACGGAGCTGATCTCACTATCAAAAATAAAAAAGGTAATATACACATTTATTCCACCGGTGATTTGCATTATAGCCTGAGTAGAGAGTAACTGCATAGTTTATGAGATTCCCAAAACAATTGTCGCACACTCTATTCGATAAGCGTTTTTAGATTCCTCCTTAAGTTCGATGATGTAAGCAATTTTAAGATTAATAATCGAGTTCCTACTGAGCGAAAGCATATTAGATGAACAGACCATCATTTATATAAGCTACAGTTCGTCAATTCATGTTCCTACATGCCTATGAGTGAGCTGCTGCCTTTCGATGTATACCATAATCCAAACTCCATTGTCTAGCTCCGTAATTATCTGTGGTAGGTGTATAGGCCGTAATCCGTCGCCCACAAGAGATGAATCCTCGAGTTAGATGGCGTGTTGTACATTCCCGCCTTCAATGAGTTATATAAATCCTTAAGGAGGGCTGCATTTGCGGGCGTTGCTGGCTGGTTTGCGGTTGTGTGCGAGGTCGTTCCCATGGTCCAGTGTCAAGGCAAAGGGTTGTTAAACCGTGGGGTTTTAGTCGGTAGGAGTCCGACATAACCTGCTTGTGCGTTCACAAGCGGGTATCCATGAGGATTTCCCCACGATAAAAAAAAAGTTGAGAGGTGTCAAGGGACACCCGGATGGAACGAAGTTCCTTTCGATTAATTAGTGAAGGAATTATAATAAAATTTGATTTTTTTTAAGTAATAATAATTTTTTTTTTATTATTAACAAATATATTAATGTTATATAAACTTAATCAGTAGGCTCAATTTTTCGATTAATTAGTGAAGGAACTGTAATAAAATTTTATTTTTTTTAAGTAATAATAATATTTTTTTTATTATTAACAAATATAATGTTATATAAACGTAATCAGTAGGCTCAATTTCCGTAATAATTGGCTTGTGGTAACTGAAGTAGGAAACATATGTTTGGGATTCTATTTTATTTAAATGTCTTGAAAAAACTGCATTAATTTGCGGGGGCAGACACAGACGCGTACCACACACGCGTTTGTTGTTGTACACCGAAACACCAGAGGGCGCCACGAGAGCGCGAGACAGCACACAGCGCGGGCGCCCCCCGCCGCTCACGCGCACACACATCAAAGGCGGCGGCAAGATCCTTTGATCAAAAAGTGTCGTGACAACTTTTCGTACGAATTTTTTCCGTCTAGCCCCCTTTCACAACGCGCGATAAGGAACTTCGTTCCAAAAAAAAAAAAGGTGTATAGGCCGAAATACTTTTAATTAAAATTTTATGAAATGACGCAGGTTTGGATATCTCTATTTGTTACACCATTACAAACAAGCTGAAATATTCTATTTAAATGCTTTTTAAGTTCTCATCGTTATTGTACGTACAACAAGATATTTATGTTTCCTAAATCAAAAAGAAATCTATGCTATATCTCACACTAGCCGCCTGGTAGCCGCTTGTAAATTTGGCCTCAGCTCTGGTTCCGATAGTAGGATTGGCACTGCGAAGTCGTTAAGCTATCGCTTAGACTAATTGCTAAGCCTTGTGTCATTTTCATTGGCCTGGACGACAAACGACGGTGTATTGAGCTTGTTATTCAAAAAAACTTAGTGTAAAAAGTGTTATAAACGTAACTGGTTCAAACTTTGTGATGCTAATCTGTCCACCAGCAAGACTGAATCGACCCCATGTCTTAAAATGCTCTCGTAGGCACTAAAGTGAAAGCAGGAGTTGAATTTTTTTGGAATTAAAAATCCACTCACTCAATCACAATATATTATGTATGTATCTTCTATTCTAGGTCAGACACCGTTGGATCTGTGTCCGGATCCGAACCTCCGCAAGACACTGACAACGTGCCGCAAAGAGGGCGCAGGCGGAACGAGTGACGGCACGCCGGAGAGCGAGGGCGGGGGCGGGAGCGGAAGCGGGAGCGGGCCCGTCGCCAGCACGAGCGCCGCGCCCGACGCTCCCGAGACGCCGCCCGGCGACCCCACTGCCGACGAGTGCCTCGTGTGCTCTGACGCCAAGCGGGACACGCTGTTCCGACCCTGCGGACACATCTGTTGCTGCAACGTCTGCGCTGCCAGGGTAAACGGATGATGCCTTAAGTGTCTTAAATCAGATTTATTTATTTCATGTAGCCTTTTATAACAGAGCTTTTGAAAAGTCAAATCTGGCAGAGAGTTGTGACTACTACCGAAAAACAGATTTAACCCGGAAAAGCAAACAAAAAAGTCAACAGTAGTTCTTAAATAAGAATTTTTAACAAAAAATAGAACCGACTCAAAACGCACTAAAAAGTAAAAAATAACTGTGTCATTTAGTTGTTTTAATTTACTTAAGCATATCTATGAACTCTGTGCCAGCCAAGTTTAGAGAACATTTATTTTACGTAGTAAAGCAGTTTGTGGGTTCTAGGTAACGTCCTTGAAAGTAGAAACCTTGGCTGGCACCGACTCCTAGATATGCTTAAGTAAATTAAAGCAACTAAATGACACAGTTATTTTTTACTTTTTAGTGCGTTTTGAGTCGGTTCTATTTTTTGTTAAAAATTCTTATTTCTTTCTTTTTAGTGATTTATCGCCACGTAACGTACTCGTACTATACTGTCATAGTATATTATATGGCACTAGTAGCCAAAAAGCTACCGATACCGAGTCAAAAACCGAAATCGCTGTAAGCGTGCCTCCAAAATTTGAAGAGTTCTTTCAATTTCCCCAGGATATCATCAGCAGATCCTAACAAGCGGACAATGGGACCACCTTGGATGTATGCCCTTTCTAATAAAAGAAGAATTATCAAAATCGGACAACACTGTAAAAAGTTATGCGTGGTCATACTTATAAAAAAAAAAAAAAAAAAAAAAAAAAAAAAAAACAAAACAAAACAAATATACGTGTCGAATTGAGAACCTCCTCCGTTTTTTTTCGTCGGTTAAAAAAAGTAACAGTAAATCTTTTCCGATCTAAAACATAATTTTTTAAATTAATTTCAGACCGTTTTTTTTAAGTCAAACAAATGGGTTAAGCTAATAAACCCTTCTTCTCTTCCAGTCGATTTCCTCATTTATGAGAATCGTGACAACCAGTTCGGACAGTATTCGATATATATAATGCCACTGTAAAAATAAACCATATCTAACGTATTGAAAAAATGTTATGTTGTGATCAGGTGAAGAAGTGCTTGGTGTGTCGCGCGTGCGTGTCGGTGCGGCAGCGCGTGGGCGAGTGCGTGGTTTGCTCGGAGGCGCCCGCCACCGTGGTGTTCCGGCCGTGCGGCGACGTGTGCGCGTGCGCCGCCTGCGCGCCGCTCATGCGCAAGTGCGTGGAGTGCCGCACGCCGCTGCAGCCGCCGCCTAACGCGCCCGCGCCTCTGCCGCCCGCCGCGCCCGCAGCCGCGCCCGCATCCGCACCCGCCGCCGCGCCCGTCGCACACGCGTCCTCTTCGCTGCAGAAACACGAAGGTGAGTATCAAGTCATGACTGACTTGATACTTGGGGTATTTACGAAACGATAGAGGGGAGACGAATATCTTAGCATTCCATGGATTCACCGTGTGGCAGAGAAATGAACGCCGAACAGAGTCCGAGACTTGTGACCAGTCAACCAGTCAACCTAATCTAGTAAGATCCTGCTAGAGCAGCTTTGGACACACGTTCTAAAATGGAACTTACTAAAGTCAATTATTATACATGAACTGTTACCCAAGCGTTCCGCGATACTAATTGAGCGTTTTGATATTTGAATAGATAAATCCCAATACATTTTCGTTCCGAATGGCCAAAATACCTAGAAGGTTTTTGATACTTTGAAATTACTACAGTCATATAGCAAGGCGTTTTAAAGTTAGAGGGATGCAGAACTCACCTACGTTTAACAACTTATTTTGAGAATCACTGTATGGACTTTACACCTGTCACCTTCATCTTGTTAAAGGATTTTGTTATATCTCTGTCTTCCTTCTTCTTTCTTGCACCCAACCCTGTTCTATTAATCTGTGTCTGCTAGAAATTGAAGCCTTGAATCGAGGCAAATTCGTCTTTTGGGTGTGACGCAACCAAATCGTCCTCGGACTTAAATAGGATTGCAACTTTTTTTGCAACAACATTTGCAAGCTTTACAAAAACAACAAGGTTTTTGTAAAGCTCCGATGATGTCAGGCCAAATCCAACAGTTTAATGTTTTCATGACATTTCCATCTAATTTTGCCAGAAGAGTTCTTGCCAATATCATAAACAAGGAAAGACTGAATCAGACGTGAAGTGAGATAGTTGTCATAAATACACGATTTTTAAATATTATAATGTATATAGGCTATTAGTCCACCTTATCGACAGCTAAGTCAAGAAATTGAGGCAAAATTATACATATAATTTGTTAAGTTTTGTATTAATTAGCTCAAATATGTCGGTAATTCTTAAATCGGTCGCGCCACCTGGGAGCTTTCTCTCATCTCATTCTCTGTTTAATGTTAATAAACAATATATAACAATACAATATACTGAAGGATTGGTCATATTTATTGGACTACAAAAAAGTCTGCGATGGCATATTCCATTTCTTGTTTAATTTTTTTATGTATTTGGAAGGTAGTAAGTAATACACTGTTATCCTGATGAAGTCACAAGTTGTTGCTAGTATATAAACCTAGAAAGCTTTTTTTTTTGCTGATTACGATGACGCTTTTGATTTGCACGTAGCAGGCGAAGGCAGCAGCAACCTAGCGCAGGTGCAAGTGAACAAGGGGCAGCCGGCGCCCGCGCCCGCCGCGCCGCACTTCATGAACAACGGCTCGCGGTCCGCGCCCGCTCCGCCCGCGCCGCCTCCCGCACCCCCTGCGCCGCCCGCCGCCGACGTGCAGAAACTGCAGCAGCAACTGCAGGACATCAAGGAACAGGTGAGCTCACATCCTAGGATACACTTTCCTAGGCATTTTCTCTACACTAGTGCAGTTTCTCTAGAGAGCAATTTAAAGAAGAAGTAAGAACACTACTATGACATGCGACGAATCTTAACTCAAATGGTGGTTGACCTCATAATATAAGCCGATCAGATATTTTCATTCTTCTTTTCAAGAAATTCTCTATAGTAGTCATGTTAGCCATTATTATTAATATATATTACAAAAGCATCACCAATCCGCAATTTACCGATGGGTGGTCAATAAAATGTAGCTAACTCTTCTGTAACCAAGCTAATGTAAGCATTTCGAACACTAACACCAAGTTTTTTGTTCGCAGACAATGTGCCCCATCTGCCTAGACCGGCTCAAGAACATGATCTTCCTGTGCGGGCACGGCATGTGCCAGATGTGCGGCGACCGCATCACCGTGTGCCCCATATGCCGCAAGCAAGTCGAGAAGCGCATTCTGCTCTACTAGCTATTGACCTTTGAGCACTAGCCATGGCTGGTTATAAGGGGAGGAGCAGGGCTTAAAATTGTAAATGATATATCAGACTAGACTAGACTAATGTATATGTGTTATTGAAATTTTTTTAGTTTGAGTCAATAAAAACCGCTGACAGACGCAGCGAAGCTATAAAATGTGCATGAAGAGTCAGGCACCAATAAACATTTTTGGACCAACCGACCTACCCCATTTGACGGCTATAGCCTGTGATATCTGACCTGAGTGAGCATTTTAAGTGGAGTGGAAACAACATAATAAAGAATATGCATCTATTGTATAGCTTTTATCGCGGGCCTTGAGCGTGGAGACCGAATACAGAAATTCCGTAACGAAAAAGCCTAACACCCCCTAAGTATCAAAAACATAATATCAAAAGCACAATTTCGGCAACGACGTCATCGGGGAACGTGGCTTAGCGGTAAGGCGCTCTATAGTGCCTGCGCTCTAACAAGGTGCCTGTGACATATGTCATTAACTTTCCGTTTCACTCTTGAAAGTTGAAGCGATTTACAAATTATGACTTAGTATTTCAGCTGTTCCAAATTCTTAATATATTAAATCGTTAATAGCTGTAGTAACTTAAATTTAAAACCGTTAAACCCAACCAGAATGTTCTAGTCTACAAATAAAATCAAATTGAAAGAAAAATTAAGCAAAGTGTTGTAACGTATAACGTAACGCCATAGACGTGTCTAGTGATGGGACGTACTTCTACGATGAATAGTCGATATTTTTTTTAATAATAAACGTATATTGTAGTACAATTTTTATTTTTAAAAAGTCTATAATTTTATACCACAACAGAACATCAGGGAAAGTTTACTCAAAAGATTGCAAAGAAGAAATATATTTTATTCGTCCTAACTTATATCAGAATTAGGAACATTTGAGTTGTCACTAAATTCATCATCTGAATTTATGACGAATATTATTAACAACTAGCGGTCTCCCGGTATTTCACCCGCGTAGTTCCTGGTCCCGTGGTAATATCTGGATACAAATTACCTCATGTCACCCCTTATGAGTCGAGCTATCATATACAAAAGGTTTTTTTATAATCCGACTGATGACTGATGTAGTTTCAGAGATTAGCCAGAACAAATAAACAGACAGACAGACAATAATTGAAAAAAAGATGTTATTTTGGTGTATGTACGGTATGCATATATGCACAAACAGACACTGCAATTTTATTTATATGTATAGATGAATTAATTATGTTGTTAATATGGACGTCACGATCCCAATCAGTCATAATATCCTTTTTTGTTTTATTCACGACCTTCGACCAGCCTTCAGGTTAATCTTTGTTGATGGCCTCTTGTAACAGTGCCAACATGTTATTTGCCGTTAATGGCGGTGAAGTAGGTATTAATTTTTGCGGCGTGACTAAAAATTAAATGGGAATATGGAAAAAAGTATTTAAATTCAATCAATCAAATCATTCAATCAAATAATCAATTATTTCATAGGTAATGCTGCGTTCGCAGCGCTGATGTTATAAATGCTGATTTTATAAAGCTTCAAAACAGGATTTAAAATAAAAGCATACATGTTATTTGGGCCCAATAACATTATATCTAAGGACCGAGGTCAGACCTATTGTCATCTCTTCTAGAGCATAGGTAGGAGTTGGTGCCTTTTGACGCCGGACTAAGGCAATAAGCTCCAACTTTAACATTTTTATATCTACTCCGTTTTCCAGTTCATCAACTGGCTGTTGCGGTTGGATCGGTTTGAGGTTTATTAACCTGTACCAAATGGTAAAGCGGGGCAGATTGAGATTTTCTTAATTTGTCTTGGTCTGGCTGGAGGAAGGCTATCGCCGTGGCTAGTTACTACCCTACCGACAAAGACGTACCGCCAAGCGATTTAGTGTTCCGGTACGATGTTGTTTCATTCTACACCTAACAAGTTAGCCCGCATCCATCTTAGACTGAATCACACATCAGGTGTGATAGCAGTCAATTGTAGTTGTTAAAAAAATTATCGCAGAGACTATAGTCAATAAAAGTTTAATCGCTAGAAACTATGCATTAGTATAACCGCGATAACAAAGTCTCCTCATAAATAACGATCAAATAATAATTTGCCTTTTAAGCTAATTTATTTACATAGATTTATGCTGCGAGTATCGTCAGCGATAAACATGAATTTCTAAGCGTCACATCCCTAGTCACTGACGTCAACGTTATACTGACAACTGTCACCCGCACTTTCTTACAGCAATTGGAGTATAAGTGCCCGGATTGCCAGAGAGACACGAGTTCGAATCCCGTCGGTTCCGAATTATTTTTTTTACAAGCGTGATATTTCAAAAAGTCATTTTTTTTTAAATTAATGACTTTTTGCAATATCACGCTTAAAAAAATAAATTGCGGCATTTAGAGCGCCTTACCGCTAGGCCACGGTCCCGATGACGTCGGTAGGTAAACATAACTTGATAAAAAATGCTATGCGATAGCTTTTCCGCGGCAGTCTCCGAGTGCCACGTCTTTTTTTATTTTTTACATGAAAAACTATTGATTATTATTACTAAAGAACCCATTTTATGTGTGTCGTAAATTATGTGTTTGGTTTATTTCAAGCATTTAAAGCGCCATTTTATGCGATCACGTACCGTGGGCGTGACGTCACTAATGTCAAACAATACTTATCTTGGCTGCCAGAACTTCAAGAAGAAAGAGTTATATATATTAAACATCTCGGCATTTAACTGTGTATTTATAAGGGGTGATTTATCTTCATTATTATAATAAATTAAATAAATTCACTATTATATGAACCATTATAATGCTGATTTATAAAATAATAATAAGAACTGCCAAATTATTATACTATTCTCTAAGTATACCGTAATACTTAGTAATATATAATTAATTGTAGAACAAGGAATTATAATGATAGCCTACTTCTTGAATGTATTTAGGTACAACTTTGTTAGTTTTTCTTGTTATTTATATCTAGCTAATTTGCACTTAATGTAATGCAATGTAATGTATTATCAACTTATTATATAGTGCCTATCTTTGTTATTGTTATGCAATAAAATAAGTAAATTAAGTAGTATTTATACCAGTAGATATCGTTTTTTATCATATATATCGAGAATGCCAGCAAATAAAACATACTTAATTTTTATATATTTGTTGGGGACATTATGATGGCCATCCTACACCATTCATCCTTAAAGTACACATCTTCACTGGCGACGACATAGACAAAGGTCTAGCCATCCATGTATACATTTTTATATACAGCGGCACTAAGGCTGTTACTTGTTTTGCGCATCTTAGTAAGTTTGGCCTTTTGCATACTTTGTTTGTAAACTATGCGCACGCCACGACTAGCCAATATCTGAAGACCTCTTCAAACAGGCTTACCGTTGGAATGCAAAATCTGACTCCAAGGACCTGCTATGAAGAGGAACTTATATATTCTTAAGCCTCGTCGAAATTGTGAATAAACAATTACTGTTAAACCTCAAAACCAAAAATTGCATTTTCTTATTATGTTATTGTTATTATTATGGTATGTATGTATATGGGTGGTATAACGCACAGTTTATTTGATTGTCGAATATCACCTGGAGGGTTGAACTTAAAATGAATCAAATACTTATACTAAAAATATTCTTAATATTTTAATAAAGACATACAAAAGAAAATGATTAAATAATTAGACTTTTTGTTTTCTTCTAATTTGGTTTATATTCTTACTACACTAATTTTATTTTTTAATTTAAATGAATTATTATTTCAATCTATTGTCCGAAATATAATTGTATAAGATTAATATTTTTTTTTATTCTGAGGATGCTGTCTAATTTTTTATTAAAATTAGCGTAACATACATACAAGTATACTAAGGGTATGTATGTAAGTTAGTATGTATCGCAAATTCCTAAAGTTTTACATTTGGCGGCTCCATGCATTCTAGAAATATCCAGCCTGTATATTCTGAGTATGTCAGACTGAACTGTTAAAAATTCTTGTCTATGATCTAATTTACAAAAATGTTTTTAAACAAAAGAAATATTGCTTATGTATAATTATTTGTTACGTATTTTTTATTTATAGGTAACGTTTTAGTTAAGCTTTTTATGTTTAGCCATGCGTTTCGTTTATAAGAAATAAAATTATTAATTAAAACTATGTTTTTTTATTATTTTGAACACCTAATATTTATTTCACGACCACTGAAAATGATAGCCTTTGTTTGTTGTTATTTTCGTATTTTATTAGAAACACATTACATGAATAAGCATGGGCGTATATAAGTGGGGGGCGGTTTTATGGGGTCTGAACACCCCCCAGCCCCTTCTAACACAAAACGTAAATAACAAATCTTGCGTAATTATCTATCGTATGGTTATTAGACAAAATATAGGTACAACGTCGCTTCCCAACTGCAACCAACTAGAAAGAAAACCCAAACCAACATTGCATAGCCCGACCCTAAATTGGTACTCAAAACTCAATGAACCTATTACATAATATTTAACATTTATTTCATTACTAACATGTAAGAAGTATTGTACTTTTTTATTTTAAGTTTTCAAACAAACTAGAATCCAGAACTGTTAAGGCAGATATAAAAAACAACTATAAAGGTTATGATTGGTATCAACTGTCAATGCCAATTGTCAATTAAAACAGACAGTCCTGCCAGCAATTTTCTGCTGAAGAAAAACAATAAATAAATTAATATTAGCCAAAACTATTTCCTGGCTAGTAATTAAGACTTGCATTTTAAAGTTCATTTCACAGTTCACGTATGCATGATTATAGTCCATATAATTAAGCACGTTACGCAAGATTTCAAGACGTACGTCGTGTTTAGATTTTGCATTTACTGAGTAACACTGAATTTGCTAAAATTATTCCATCAAATAGTAGTAAATAGTAGATATTCAAAATGCGTTAATGTAATTCTATAATCTGAGAACATCAAAAACGCATTTTCCATTTGACAAACTTTAAAAATGGACAAGCGGGGAAAACGGTATCATTCATCAGACTCTGAGAGTGCTGAAGAAAGTCGCTTGAAAGATTTGAAAGAACGTGATGAATTCGCCAAAAGACTAAGAACACGCGATGAAGATAAAGTAAAAAAAGTAGCCGAGGGCTCCAGCAAAAGGTCCTATGAGGAAGCAGCTAAACGCTTGAAACTTGAAGCTGAAGACAGAGATAAAATATTACCTAAGCTTCGTATACAATCAAGGCGGAAATACTTACAAAAGAGAAAGGAAGATAAAGTTGTTGAATTAGAAGATGATATAGCAGATGATGAATATCTGTTTGATGAGAGCATGTAAGTTTGCCAATTATATTTGGTTCTCAAGTTGAGTTATTTCTAAACATAGGTAGCTTGTGTTATGGGTACTATTATAGCTGATGATTATTTTATATATATTATACATAAATACTTCTAATATATAGATAAACACCCAGATACTGGAAAATATTCATGCTCATCACACAAACATTTTTCCAGACGTGGGAATCAAACCCACAGCCTAGGAAGCAGAAGTAAGGTCACTACCCACTGCGCCACTTGACCATCAATCTGCAGATTTCACCACATTCCTAGTATGCTCTAAACATGATGCAAATAACTATGCAGTGTACAAATAGATTTTTAGTACTGGCCTTATACCAGCATAATTGGACTTATATATTCAGAACAGACTTGTAGTTTAGGATACTATTATGTCGAAGCTACTATCTGATTTGCTGATGAAAATAAATCATAATATAACTATTAACATCACTCAAAGTTGTATCCCTCTTTTACTTTTATTTTTGTTAAAAAATGAGCTTTTACATGTTATTTAAACATGAATACTAAGTTTTCTTACTATGAAAATTATTTGTTTTTTTTTTATTTTTAAGCTTGACAGAAAGAGAAAAGCGAGACAGAGAACATAAGAAAACGATATTACAATTGGCTAAAGAACATGAAAGGGCACGTGAATTGGAAAATGTTCAGAGGTATCACATGCCACAAGATCTTGGAAAAGGTGAAAAAGGTATTCATACTTTATTTAAATGAGATAATAGAAACAATTAATTGTATATATGAATAATAGATTAAAGAATTTTTTTGTAACAAGCTCTACTAATTACAAATTTAATTTTAGGAGAGTATGTAGAAGTTGATGAAAACGAAAAGTTACCACACTCTGAACAAAGAAAATGGGAACAAGAACAAATTAAATCAGCTTTTTTCAAATTTGGTGCAAAGGATGCCAAAGCTCAAGAAGAATATGAATTATTACTAGATGAACAGATTGATTTCATACAAGCTCTTCAGTTAGAAGGCAACAAAGAAAAACAAGAAGAAGAAAAAATATCAGAATATCAAAAGGCTAGACTAACAATAGAAGAAACCAAAAAGTCTTTACCTGTGTATCCTTTTAAGGAAGCATTGATTGAAGCAATTAAAAATTATCAAATACTTATAGTTGAAGGGGAAACTGGTTCCGGCAAAACTACACAGATACCACAGTATTTGTATGAAGCTGGATTTACTGATGATGGCAAAAAAATTGGTTGCACCCAACCAAGGAGAGTAGCTGCAATGTCAGTTGCAGCCAGAGTAGCTCAGGAAATGAATATAAAACTAGGCAATGAAGTTGGCTATAGTATAAGGTTTGAAGATTGCACATCTGATAGAACAGTAATTAAGTATATGACAGATGGCACACTACACAGGGAGTTCTTATCTGAACCAGATTTAGCATCTTACAGTGTTATGATTATTGATGAAGCTCATGAAAGAACTTTACATACAGACATTTTGTTTGGCTTAGTAAAAGATATTACAAGGTTTAGACCAGATTTAAAATTACTTATTTCAAGTGCTACACTGGATGCTGAAAAATTTTCTACATTTTTTGATGATGCTCCAATTTTTAGGATCCCTGGTAGAAGATTCCCTGTTGATATGTATTATACAAAAGCACCAGAAGCTGACTATATAGATGCTTGTGTAGTGACAGTATTACAAATACATGCCACTCAGCCTCTTGGTGATGTTCTGGTTTTCTTAACTGGTCAAGAAGAAATAGAAACATGTGTTGAAATGTTACAGGACAGAACAAAAAGAATAGGCAAGAAATTAAAGGAGCTTGTTATATTACCAGTTTATGCAAATCTACCAAGTGATATGCAGGCTAAAATATTTGAGCCCACTCCTGAAGGAGCTCGTAAAGTAGTACTCGCTACAAACATTGCTGAAACATCACTTACAATTGACAATATTATATATGTTATTGATCCAGGCTTTGCCAAACAAAATAATTTTAACTCCAAAACTGGTATGGAAAGTTTAATGGTGGTACCAATTTCTAAAGCATCAGCAAATCAAAGAGCAGGTAGAGCTGGCAGAGTCGCTCCAGGCAAATGTTTCAGGCTTTACACTGCATGGGCATATAAGTATGAACTAGAAGACAATACTGTGCCTGAAATACAAAGAATTAATCTAGGAAATGCAGTGCTTACACTGAAAGCTTTAGGTATCAATGATCTTATACATTTTGATTTCTTGGATCCGCCACCTCACGAGACTTTAGTTCTTGCACTAGAGCAATTGTATGCACTCGGTGCACTTAATCACCATGGTGAATTGACCAAAGCTGGGAGAAGAATGGCAGAGTTTCCTACAGATCCTATGTTAGCAAAAATGCTTTTAGCAAGTGAAAAGTGAGTTTCATTTCATTACAAAACATAAAATAAATTTATACATTTATAACTCTGTTATTTGTTGTTGAATGTTAGTAAGATTTTAAATATCTATTTACAGGTACAAGTGTTCAGAAGAAATAGTATCTATTGCTGCTATGTTGTCAGTTAACAGCTCAGTGTTCTACAGGCCGAAGGACAAAATTATACATGCTGACACTGCAAGAAAAAACTTTTTTCACAGACATGGTGACCATTTAACATTAATGAATGTTTATAACCAATGGGTTGAATCAGATTATTCTGTACAATGGTGTTACGAAAATTTTATACAATACAGATCTATGAAAAGAGCTCGTGATGTGAGAGAACAGCTGGCAGGACTTATGGAAAGAGTAGAAATTGAAATGGTATCAAGTATAGCAGATGATACAAACATCCGCAAAGCTATTACTGCAGGCTATTTTTATCACATTGCCAAATTCTCTAAAGGAGGGCATTATAAAACTGTGAAACATAATCAAGTAAGATTTCACATTTTAATTACTTATTAACAATATACAATTCCAGTACGAGGTTTATTAATAGCTGAAAAAGTAATTGCTTCTGAACTTGGTGCAGTTTTGGTATTATTTAGTTGCCAAGGGCAAGGTAGGATGTAGGAATGTGGGATGTTCCTAGGATGTGTTCTCAAGGTGATGGTTGTTTTTTTAGCTAATTGTTTTATATTAATCATTACATCAGGGAAAGCCTAATTGTTCCATATACTACTAAAAACACTTTTTTATGCAAAATAGTTGGCAATTGCCTGTCTTAACAACTTCACTGTCCAATGAGTCACATATGACTTTTGGAATAAGTTCAGGAGTCACATGTGACTCATTTCTTGATAAAATTTTGACATTTATATTTGTTATGAGCGTGAGTGTATATAAGTAAAAATTATGTGAATGTATAGCAAAAGACCTATACTTAAAAATGGTTTTAAAAAATTTGTAAGTTTTCTTATACTAAAGATAAATGGTACAAATCATAAGTATTTATATGGGATCAGGCTTTGAATAATTTATATGAAATAAAAAGGATGGATGTGAGGTAGTTGTAAGTTGCATAGTATGGGGACAGTTAAGTTGTTAAGTAAAAAATCATTTGAACCTTGTTACCCCCTTCATTTGGAACACATTCTACAATAAACAGCCTTCAACCCGCAACCTTTGTGTATCAAGTCTGTTTTTGTTACATAATTAAAGTACCTATGTCTATTACTATTTTTCATCTTTCAGACTGTTATGATTCATCCAAACAGTGCCTTATTTGAAGAGTTACCTAGATGGGTAATCTACCATGAGCTTGTGTTTACCTCCAAGGAGTTTATGAGACAAGTAACAGAAATAGAAAGCAAGTGGCTTTTGGAAGTTGCTCCACATTACTACAAGGCTAAAGAACTTGAAGACTCCACTAATAAGAAAATGCCTAAAACTGTTGGGAAATCTAGTACTCAATAAATGTTCAAGCAATAAATTATTGTAATTTATTCATTTAAAATAAAATTATTAGCTTTTTGTATCCTATGGTATGCACAGCCAGTATAAATTTATAGTCTACAAATTAAAGTTCTATAATAATTTTGTTTTTACTATGTTTTCAAAAATCTGTTACTCTTCCTTTTCTTTCCCAGTCTCCATATCTTGTAGGCTCTGGGCCTCGTGGACCGCCCACTTCGCCAGTATTAGGATTTGTCTCATTGGGCCATGGTGGCAGTGCATCTTCCTTTGGTGGGCGCATTTCTGCTTGCTCACCTAAATCTTTTATTGGTGTAGTTTCTCTCAGTTTCTTTTTAAATTCTGCCATTCTTTTAGATTCGCCTTTCACTGGTACCTCTTCAGTTTCGGTTGTCGACTTTTGTGAATATTTAATTTTGTCCAAACTATTAGCAAATGTTACTGAAATAGGATATCATTCAAATACATGAAATAATGTCACAAAATGAAAATTATATAAAGATAATTTTAAAACAATATATTTAGAACAAACAACTTTTTACCTCGAAATTGGAGGAGTTTTAAAGTGTTTTTAATTCTCATTTGCAACATTTTATAAAATTAAATCGCTCTCTATTTTTCTCAATAATTCCAAAATCGAATTAATATTATCCACAGACCAACCACAGAATCTTGTCTTCCGGAAAGTCTTTTTTTGTCTATGATATTATGACACTAACACAGACAAATAGTAAATAAAATCAAAAGTACTTGAAAATCCAAGAGATAGCAACACCATATAATGGAATGTCATTCTTGTCTATGAATGTATCATATGATCAATGAATTCTATGATCTATTGATTCCATCTTAGTATCCCAATCTTTTGATTGTAGTAGAAAAATTAGATTTTAGTTTAAATTCGTATCTTATTAGAGGTTTACAAAAATGAAAGGGTGCATTTTTAATATCGATGCCGGGTACTTAGAGGGATTGTGTCGTGGTTTTAAGTGTGGTATCCTGAAACAATCGGACTACTTGAATTTAGTACAATGCGAAACTTTAGAAGGTAAGTCATCGTAATTTTCATTTTCAAAGCATAATTGTTACAATCAATCTTTTTATGACATACTAAAAGGCTTTATCTACGACCTTGATCAATGAAGGCTGGTAAATTGATTATTTCTAACATCACCTAACGCCCATTTCAATTTTCATGTCTTGAAACTATATTTCCTTTACAGATTTGAAACTTCACTTACAAGGAACAGACTACGGCACTTTTCTTGCAAATGAACCCAGCCCATTGTCTGTGTCGACTATTGATGATAAACTGCGTGAAAAGTTGGTCATTGAGTTCCAACATCTGAGGAATCACTCAGTAGAACCAATGTCAACATTCTTGGATTTCATCACGTACAGCTACATGATTGATAATATCATCTTATTGATCACTGGGACCCTTCACCAGAGACCTATTTCAGAGCTTATCCCCAAGTGCCATCCACTTGGCTCATTTGAACAGATGGAAGCCATACATGTTGCTGCTACTCCAGCTGAGCTTTACAATGCTGTGCTTGTTGATACACCACTGGCACCATTCTTTGTTGATTGTATCAGTGAACAAGATTTGGATGAAATGAATATTGAGATCATTCGTAACACCCTATACAAGGCTTACTTAGAAGCTTTTTATGAATTTTGCAAGCAGATTGGTGGAACAACAGCTGATGTTATGTGTGAAATTTTAGCTGTAAGTTTTTAATATGCATATAAAGCTATTTTTAAACTAAACATGCAATACTATTTTAAAAGAAATGTTTTTTTTAGTTTGAAGCTGATCGCCGTGCCATTATTATTACTATCAACTCTTTTGGAACTGAGTTGTCAAAGGATGATCGTGCCAAGCTTTACCCTCGCTGCGGCAAGTTGAACCCCGATGGATTAGCTGCACTGGCACGTGCTGATGACTATGAACAGGTGAAGGCCGTGGCTGAATATTATGCTGAATACTCTGCATTATTTGAAGGTGCTGGCAACAATGTTGGAGACAAAACTCTTGAGGACAAATTCTTTGAACATGAGGTATGGTATTATGGCCATTTGAAAAACCAGAAATTGTTTAAAACAACAAAAGTTTATTAAAAAAAATGAGTTAATTTAAACTTTCTCCTTTTAGGTGACCCTGAATGTCAATGCATTTCTGCAACAGTTTCATTTTGGAGTATTCTACTCGTACCTCAAACTGAAGGAACAGGAATGCCGGAACATTGTGTGGATCAGTGAATGTGTCGCTCAGAAACACCGAGCCAAGATTGACAACTACATTCCCATATTCTAAAAGAATTCCAACATGAAGAATTGTTATATTCGCAATGTAAATAATTTATATATTATCAAGAAATAACAAATACAGTGTAAATTCCATTTTAACTCTTAAATTTACTGGTCATTTTACTGTCTTACTGTTTTTTAAATAGTAAAACACTCTTTGACTGAAGTTTCCACAAAATTAGTTCTCTTGTATGTTTTGCCTTAAACATTTGAACATGTTTACCTCTGTTGCTAGGCTGCAATTACGTGAAATTTATTAAATTTGTTATCATGTGAATGGAAATGTTTTTATACTTTGAGAAAATAATATATAACTCTCTCTTAACTACATTGAATGATACATCCCTTAAAATCAATCAAGCTACATCGAGTTTAGTTTTTACACTGTATTTGTTCTTTTAAAATATTACCAATTGTTTCATGGCATAATATATGAAAAATCTGTTAAAATCTTATTTATATATTATTGTTGCTATACACGTGGCAAATATTTAACTAACATATGAAATGAGTATGGGAATTAACATTAAAGCTCCTCCTTACATATTGTAATTAATTAAGCATGTTATAAATTAACTATTAAAAATTCACTTATTAAAGAAATTAGACATTCCGTGTTGAAGAAGAAATTACATTATTTTTTGCCTTGTCAGTATTGAATAAAATGACTACATAATTGTAATGATCATAAATTTATTTTCTTAGTAAAGTGCAAATTTGCAGCAACAACAACAGCAGATAATGTGCTGCAGCAACACTACTGGTTTATATGAATTTCAATGAAATGCCTCTCGTGGCAGACGCCATGGTGTTTTCATATAAATACATAGAAATCTGTAGTGACACTGCTGCACATTGTCTGCACTTGTTGCCCGAGGTAAGCTACGAACCAGCGCCCTTACCTACAAAGTATGTAAATACCTTTCATATTTAGAATTTAAGCACAAAATTTATCAGCAGAACTTAGATAAATGTTGACTCCATATTTTAAAAAAGATAGCTACATTTATGTTATTTAATGATGTTCATATATCATTCAAAGTTTATATAATATTGAATGACATTAGATTTATGTACATAAAATTTAGGAATGAACTGTTTATTTGTGGGATGTCCCAATCATTGTAGAATGTGTACACTATGTTTAGAAACTTGATTAAATAAAAGCAGTTACATTTCAAATTATGTTTTTATTATCCTTATACTCTAATTTCTATCTCTTCTTGTGCCATTTTTGCTTTGGAAGCAATCTGTTCATTAACAATATCAGTTATAGGCCCTTCATAATTCAAATTCTGTTTGGATTTAGACAATAAACAACTGTGTTCTTTCCAAAAAGAATCCTTCAACATGTCACTATGTAGATCCACAATGACAGAAATATTTTTATTCAAAGCTTCATTGGATAGACTTTTCCTCAACAGCAACGTGCCCCTCTTGAACATCTCTGGTTCATTGTTATAATTTATATTAAATTCTTTAAATAATATTTCATTTTTATCAGCAGACACTGTGCCACACAATCGTTTTTCAGCCTGAAACAGAATTTTAAATAAAAACTGCACACAATTTAAACTACTACAAGGTCTTAACTGTGAATGCCAATAATGTAACCAAAGGTGGGTTTTAGTTTAACAAACATATTAACAAAACACTACACTGGACTGGACATTTATTTATAACTTTGAACAGAGTTTCCACTTCAATGTTATTTATACAATTGCCTCGCATAACCCAAAGTCATTTCACATTTTTAGTTTTAGTAGACATAATAAAATATTGGTAGCACTGATTAAATTGTTTAGCCAACCCTATAAAAATATGGCCGACAATTAAACTATAACATCCAGTTATTAGAGGGCGCAGCTATGTTGCTGGCAAGATTACAGTAGACCCGTTATAATAAACCAAAACTGCAGTTTTTAATAGTCATAACATAAATGATGAATTTGTACAATTTAGTCTCATCTGTGCATTTTGTTAGTGTGCTACTCCCCCTTTGATTTGCACTCACCATTCCATATAAAAAGCGATATTAAAGAACATAATTATGTATGACATCCCTAAAGTCAGGTGCAGAGATCACTAAGTGGTAAATATGATGAAATATGTGTCTATTTTCTAAATTTTATAAATAAAATGAAATGAGGACATGTTAGTGAGTTTCTCTTTTTTACACAGAGAGAAAAAAAGTATGCTTGAATCCTATTTCTGTCTTAAGAGTAAAGTGTCTATTCAATCTTTAGACATGTTATAGATCATGCCAATCTTTTCCCTTTGAATGGAGGCACTGAGATCTATTTTGTTCTACAAAATCAAATTGTATATTGTTCTGACAGACAGATGTTTTTTGGAGTACACTTAAAGTTTGGCATGAACTATAGCTACCTAATATAATAATATTCATTACAAAAAATAGTTTCAATAAGTACCTGCGCAGGACTGAGATTTCCTTGTAAAACAAGAGTCCAAAATGTTGTATTATAAAGATTATTAATATGGACATCTGCTTGTCTCCACTTGAGGTAATCAATAAGATTTTCTTCTGATGGATACAAAACTATACGACCATCAAATACTGGTGGATACTTTAACATTTCATCATTAAAAAATTTATTCCAGTAAAAAACATATGATGAAGTAAATTTACTGTTTATAGTAGTGAGAAGTTTCGCCGCTCGTCTTTTGTACAATGAAGAATTCTTTTTAAATATAAATGAGTATTCATCACTCTGTCCATATGCCATCAATAGATCATTAAAGTCACTTAATACAGTGTAAGCAGAGTAGTTCATTAGTTGTAACCCTCTTAAGTCGTTGGGTTTTTCAAAATTATGATCTTCAGAAAATTTATGAAAACATTTCCCATCTAATCTAACAACTATCCATGAATTTGGTAAAAGAGCATCGTCCAGCTCGAAATTTTTAACATATTCAAAAGAACTTTTTGCCATTTTAAATAATTTCAGATATTTGTTTTTTACCATCAATGAACATGCAAACCTACCTCTATACAACATGTGAAAATGTTTCTTGTTTGTTCCAAAATTATTGTAAATGAAAAGTTTTATTGAAATTTGAATTGTTGAAATTGAAATGACATATGAAGTTTATTGACCTCTCAATGTCATAATCATAAATAACATGACAGTTGGTATGCAGTTGGCATGGCATCATAGACAAATAAGATACATTTTCATTTTTATCCATAGTCCATATACTAGTAGTCTTTAATCTATCTTTTCATCGTAGACCATAGACACGAATCAATAATCACAGACTTTGTAGAGATGCTACTATGAATCGCTGAAAGGAAAGGACAGCAATAAAGTTAACCGACTAAATAATATACATGAAACATAAATAAACTAAAATGAGTAATTTTGGACACTGACCTTTTTAATTTTAATGGTTAATCAAATGTAAGGTTACGTTATGTTTTTACAAACTTGAAATGCAGCAATGTACCATATCTATAAATGCAAGAAATACTTAACATTATTACTTATTATCGCACAACACAATTATGTTCACAAATTTTAATTACACCATAATAAAAAGAATTTCACAAAATTTGATTTGACCAAATTCAAAAGTTATATTAAGTATTAATATGTGTTTAATTATTCAGAGAGGTTCCTAGTAGCATCTCTATAACATTCTTCTTTAAACCCCAATACCAATATGTTTTAATTAATCTATGGTCTCATCTTTCCCATCATGATAATTGGTATGTGGTCTGTAATTTACGAATTTTGAGTGTTCTTTCGTCGTGTGCCGGTTACCAATTTTTCTTCAGTTACATTAGTTTTTCCGACAGTAGTTGTAAATTGACTTAGAAAATAGAATATCACAATGATTACAGAACCGACGTTATCCCTGATACAAATATTAGAAAAGACTATATCACCAGGTATGTAACGCTTTCTTCAATTCTATGAGCATGGCGCTTCGTTATTGTCAACTGACTTTTGTAAATCTACGTAGCACGAATCGTCATGACTAATTTCTATATTATATTAAAAGAATAATGTTGAAAGCACGATTCAGGTGTAACGAAGATTTTAGTGAATAAAAGGTTGATGATAATAAAAACTTGTAACAAATTAAATGTAGGTAACACGTTATTGGGCTCGTCATGTTAAGAATTTTCTGGGCCATAGCATTGTTTCTCCAGCATTTGTCTTATTTCACTTCTGCTTAATTTAACTGGATAATTATAATTACATCGAATTTACGTTTGATGCCGTAGATAATAACCTCACAATGCTAACAGTTTAAAATAATTACTGACACTTTGTGTGAATGTGAATATGAAGAGAATAGAGAATTTAACTCTTTTCCCAGTAAATAACGATTATTTATGGTGAATTTAATATATTACAGATCGAAATGAATTGGAAGCAGCTGAGAAATACCTTGACCATGCAGCCGTGTCAAACTTCACAATTTTTGTCAAGATGTTGTCAGATGTGTTGGTCCAGGGGGGCAATAGTCAGGTGGCTCGAATGGCCGCCGGCTTGCAGTTAAAAAACCATCTGACATCAAAAGATCCTACACTAAAACAACAATATCAGCAGAGATGGTTAGAACTACCTGAAGATACAAGACTCTACATTAAAAAAAATGTAATTCTATTCTTTTTTATAACAACATTATATTTACTTTCAATATGCAGTAGATCAACTCTACTGTAGTGAATCTTTACTAATAATATAATATATATTGTCAGGGATATATAAATGGACAAAGGGTACAAAAATATAATTAGGATGACCATATGCTGTACATATTTCATACTGGGACAGAGATAAGACAATGAAGAATAACCCTTTCATGAATACCATAAAAAATGTAATATATCTAAATGTATACTATTGAACTATTTTTAGATTCTAGCAGCTATTGGTACAGAGAACAGCAGGCCCAGTTCTGCTGCCCAGTGTGTAGCATATGTAGCAGTCGCTGAACTTGCTGTAGGACAATGGAATGGCCTGATCCCCATCCTAGTAGAAAATGTTGTGAATCCTCAATCCACAGAACTCAAGAAAGAAGCAAGCTTAGAGGCTATTGGTAAGTTCTTTCATTGTTTAATAAATAGTTGGCTCTTTACTGTGTATTTTACCTAATGTTAAGTGACAAAAGTTGTCTGTGATCTTACCAAACTAACTTGGATAAGGAACAAGTTATTTCTACCCGCAAGAATTACAAGTCATGCCTTTTTCTACATAATTACTGTAATGACTTCATAATGTATGTATTGGTTTATTTTAAGTTTTGTGTTATAGTGTTTTTTATAACTTGTGTAATTATGTTCAAGTGTTAGAATGTAATTTAATTTTTATGTATGTGTATTATAACAATTTATATTTTTTTTACTTTTGCTGCACCATAGAAAGAGAAAGATACAAAAATAGTTATAAGAGTTTAGATATGTTGGTCCGATAGATGGCCTTATCACTAATAAGAGCTCTCTAACAGAAAACCTAGTCAAAAAGCTACTATTAAGAATAATAAAAACGGAATACGAAATATTTTGCTTTGAAAGTAGCCTCTTTTTACTTTATATAGAATTTTGAGTTTATTCTATGTTCATTTTAGTCTTATAACTTCCAAAAAAAAAAGAGTAGTGACATTTAATTTTTCTTCAAATATGAGTTTATAAATGAATTAAAATCTTATCATTTATATTGTTCCTTTTTGTTTATCAAACACATTTGCCAAACACATTGTTTGAGTCAATATGAATGTCCAGTTAAATTTGTATTTGTTTACAAGTGACTATCTTCTTTTCTGTTTCAAACAGAATATTAACTATGGTTGTGAAATCTGTAGTTTCAAGTTACCTTATATATAAGTAAAACAAGTATTTTATGAAGCAGTACTTTACAGTACTTCATACTTAAATCTACCAATGCTATAAACAACTCAAACATGTTCTTACAGCTTAGGTTGTCATTCTAATCTATCAATGTCTTTATAAAAATATACTAAGATTGAGATTAGGGAATTAAAAGAAGACAAAAACATTTTTTATGTGTCTATCTCTACCTGTTGTCTTCATGTTTCTTAACTGCTAGATAGATTTTAAGTAGTTTTTACAGGTACTAAAAAGAAGAAAAAAATAAATAAAAAATAGGCTTTGCTTCATAGGGATTTTGCATAAGGAACTAAGTAATTTGTATAAAAAATTCATTGACAGAAATGTTCGGCACTTGTTAGTATTATAAGTTTTCCCATAAAAAATTACTTAGTTAAATTTTTTTTTGAGTTTTAAGTATTGGGGCTTATCCTATTAATTAAAAATAAAGTTTTGAGGTCACTTGTTGGTACACATGCATTATATCTTATATACTTTAGACATATATTTCATATGTTAAACACAATAAATAATTTCTGTGTTATAAGTGATCTGAATGTCTTTGCCTACAATGGTTTTTCATTATCAATTTCAGGTTATATTTGCCAAGAAATAGATGCTGAAGTACTAACAGAACAGAGTAATGCAATTCTAACTGCTATTATCCATGGAATGAGATCAACTGAGCCAAGCACTCATGTTCGTCTCGCTGCCACTCAAGCTCTGCTCAATTCACTTGAGTTCACAAGGGCTAATTTTGATAAAGAAAATGAGAGGAACTTTATAATGGAAGTTGTTTGTGAGGCAACACAATCCATAGATATGAGAATTAGTGTAGCTGCACTTCAATGTCTAGTAAGTAATACATACATACATACATACATACCGTCATGCCTCACTCCCATATCCTTCCACTTGCCACAATCCTTGTCTCTCTCACTTAGTAATTATTTTATAATTATGCATATTAATGTTTTCCGCTAACCTGTATCATTAAAGCAACTAAATATTTGTAATTTTAATAGGTGAAAATATTATCTTTATACTACCAATATATGGAACCATACATGGGACAAGCTCTATTCCCTATTACTTTAGAAGCTATGAAATCTGATATAGATGAGATATCTTTGCAAGGAATAGAGTTTTGGTCAAATGTTAGTGATGAAGAAATAGATCTAGGGATTGAAATGGCTGAGGCGAGTGATGCAGGTAAGACTAACATATTTTTATTTTATTTTGATGCATCATAAAAATTATATCACTATATGCATAAGGGCCTGTTACTATCACCACATCTCGATGCCATAATATCGCTGTTGCAAAATTTGTAGTTAAGACCCTCCCTCCCCTTTTAGTGGTTAGTGTATTTAGTGAAATTTGTACAAGGCACTACAACATATAAGCTGGCAGCACTGTGATGTGATTTCACAACATGGTGACATATAAATCACAATTCAGCACTGCACTGTTTTACGTTCATGATGTTGTGACATGGTGATAGGGAAAAGCCCTAAGTAATTATATTTTTTTTGGTAGGCCGGCCACCAGTCAGGACATCAAGATTCTATGCACGGGGAGCACTGCCGCATATTGCTCCTATATTAATGCAAAAATTGACAAAACAGGAGGACTCTGATGATGAATTGGAGTGGAACCCATCTAAGGCTGCTTCAGTATGTTTAATGCTCCTTTCAAATTGCTGTGAAGATGAAATTGTGCCGCATGTCCAACCGTTTATTGAATCAAATATTAAAAGTGACAACTGGCGCTATAGGGAAGCAGCTCTCATGGCTTTCGGATCAATATTGGGAGGTCTTGAATCCTCTACACTAAAACCACTCGTAGAAAATGCTATGCAAACCCTCATTCAAGCTATGTACGACTCAAGTGTAGCAGTAAGGGATACAGCTGCCTGGACATTTGGTAGAATTTGTGAAATTGTCCCTGAAGCAGCCATCAATGGCACGTATCTCAAACCGCTGCTGGAAAGCCTAATGAGTGGTCTGAAGGGTGAGCCACGAGTTGCTGCTAATGTTTGCTGGGCGTTCACGGGATTAGCAGAAGCTGCATACGAAGCTGCCGATTGCGGAGACTCCATGCAACCAAAGACTTACTGCATGTCAACATACTTTGATTACATTGTACAACGCCTGCTGGAGACCACGGATCGCCAAGATGCTGCTCAGCATAATTTACGGTCGGCAGCCTATGAAGCCCTCATGGAAATGGTGAAGAACTCTCCGACTGACTGCTATGTCACAGTGCAGAAAACTACCATGGTTATATTAGAGCGACTCCAGCAGGTGCTTCAAATGGAGAATCATATCTCTAGCCAGGTCGACAGATCTCAGTTAATTGACCTGCAAAGTCTACTTTGCGCCACTTTGCAATCGGTCCTTCGAAAGGTGACACCTGAAGACGCGCCACAAATATCTGATGCCATTATGACTGCACTGTTGACCATGTTTGCTGGAAACGCCGGGAAGGCTGGTGGCGTCCAAGAAGACGCTTTGATGGCAGTTTCCACATTAGTTGAAGTGTTAGGAGAAGGTTTCCTTAAATATATGGATGCTTTCAAACAATATTTATATGTCGGTCTCAAAAATCATCAAGAATATCAAGTATGCATAGCCGCTGTGGGTGTTACTGGTGATATATGTCGTGCACTAAAGAGTAAGGTAAATAAACATACACATCAAAGTAATTTATGTTTTATTGGTTTCAATAAATGATTTAATATAAATTATTTTTATTGCAGGTGCTGCCATACTGTGATGAAATCATAGTACTTTTACTACAGAACCTTGGTGACCCGTACATCCATCGCTCAGTGAAACCTCAGATTCTTTCAGTGTTTGGTGATATAGCGCTCAGTATTGGCCCGGACTTCAAGAAGTATTTTGAGGTTGTAATGCAAATGTTAATGCAGGTTAGTAATGTTATTAAATGCATTTTATCCCATTGCAACAATATTTTAGATTTCATTGCTATTGGTTGATAATGTCTGTCTTTCTCTAGATAAGATGATGAATGATAATTAATATGAATAATTATATAATATTTTAGGCCAGTAACGCGCAAGTGGACCGCAACGATTATGACATGGTAGAATATTTATGTGAGCTTCGGGAAAGTGTGCTGGAAGCGTACACCGGCATCATTCAGGGCTTGAAGGGCACGAGTGGCGAGATACAAGGCGACGTGGCCGTGGTGGAGCCGCACGTGGGCGCGATCGTGAACTTCATGATCCAAGTGGCGCTGGAGCCGGAGCGCACGGACAGCCACATGTCGCTCATCGCCGGGCTCACGGGCGACCTGTGCACGGTGTTCGGCCAGCGCGTGCTGCCGCTGCTGGAGACGCGGCCGCTGCTCGACCTGCTGCAAGCGGCGCGCATGTCTCGCACGCCGCGCACCAAGGCGCTCGCCAACTGGGCCACCAAGGAGATCCGCAAACTCAAGCAGCAGGCGCCGCTGGCTAGCTGGTGAGTGTGCATGCGATTACTTTACGCGGCCGCTGCTCGACCTGCTGCAGGCCGCGCGCACCAAGGCGCTCGCCAACTGGGCCACCAAGGAGATCCGCAAGCTCAAGCAGCAGGCGCCGCTGGCTAGCTGGTGAGTGTGCATGCGATTACATTACGCGGCCGCTGCTCGACGTGCTGCAGGCGGCGCGCACTAAGGCGCTCGCCAACTGGGCCACTAAGGAGATCCGCAAGCTCAAGCAGCAGGCGCCGCTGGCTAGCTGGTGAGTGTGCATGCGATTACTTTACGCGGCCGCTTCTCGACCTGCTGCAGGCCGCGCGCACCAAGGCGCTCGCCAACTGGGCCACCAAGGAGATCCGCAAGCTCAAGCAGCAGGCGCCGCTGGCTAGCTGGTGAGTGTGCATGCGATTACTTTACGCGGCCGCTGCTCGACGTGCTGCAGGCGGCGCGCACTAAGGCGCTCGCCAACTGGGCCACTAAGGAGATCCGCAAGCTCAAGCAGCAGGCGCCGCTGGCTAGCTGGTGAGTGTGCATGCGATTACATTACGCGGCCGCTGCTCGACCTGCTGCAGGCGGCGCGCACCAAGGCGCTCGCCAACTGGGCCACCAAGGAGATCCGCAAGCTCAAGCAGCAGGCGCCGCTGGCTAGCTGGTGAGTGTGCATGCGATTCCTTTACGCGGCCGCTGCTCGACCTGCTGCAGGCGGCGCGCACCAAGGCGCTCGCCAACTGTGCAACCAAGGAGATCCGCAAGCTCAAGCAGCAGGCGCCGCTGGCTAGCTGGTGAGTGTGCATGATATTCCTTTACGCGGCCGCTGCTCGACCTGCTGCAGGCGGCGCGCACTAAGGCGCTCGCCAACTGGGCCACTAAGGAGATCCGCAAACTCAAGCAGCAGGCGCCGCTGACTAGCTGGTGAGTATGCATGCGGCCGCTGCTCGACCTGCTGCAGGCGGCGCGCACCAAGGCGCTCGCCAACTGTGCAGCTCAAGCAGCAGGCGCCGCTGGCTAGCTGGTGAGTGTGCATGATATTCCTTTACGCGGCCGCTGCTCGACCTGCTGCAGGCGGCGCGCACCAAGGCGCTCGCCAACTGGGCCACCAAGGAGATCCGCAAGCTCAAGCAGCAGGCGCCGCTGGCTAGTTGGTGAGTGTGCACGCATGAACGGAACAAGAGTGGGAATCCAAACATACACGTTTTTTAAGCTTAAAAATTACTTGTTTTAACAAATTATTTCATTGGACCCACTTTGGCAGCAAGGGTCTTTTACAAACAATTTTTACAATTTTGAGAAAAAGAGCCTATAAATGGTTAAAAGAGAATATAAAAAGAAATAATATTTCAAACATTTTTTCTATAAAATATTGTAAGCGAAGTTTAGTAAATGATGTTATTGTTGGCACATGCCTAAGTTGGTTAGATCTATTTAGTTCCTGTTACATTTTGGGTGATTTGAAACCAACCAACTAGGGTTCTTGTATGTATAATAGGATAGCTTTGTCTTTGTGGCTTACTTCTTTTATTACAATTAAAATTGACCAAAAGTGGGTTTGTTTCTGTAAGTGTCCTCTAATAACTCTGCTTATGGTGGTCCGTGTAATATTAATAGTATAGATATGGTCTGCTATGCCAAATAAATTAAAAAAAGATCAAATTCTCAACTCCATCACCAAAAGATGAAGACCAAAATGCTGATTCCTATTCAGTATGTACTCGTACGTACGTAGAGTTCAATTTCATTTGGACTTAATAGCGGCAGTATCGCGCTTTTTAGAAATTTTATTATTATCTCTTAAACTATGTACGTAATTAACATACTGTAAAAGGCATATCTTATCTCTACAATATCCTTGTCATCATCATTATTAGTCTATTAACGGCCCACTACAGGGCCAGGCCTCCCTCCTTATAGGAGAAGGGATTTACGTTTAGTTGTATAAATAATGACGTAAATGTAAGCATATGAATTAAATTATTTTTTAAAACAAAAAGTTCTGTATCTGCCAAAATATAAAAGATAGACATATGCTATCGCGGACTTTTTTTGTAGAACTTTTAAAGATACATAAAGTTTTCATACAATGTTTTTAATTGTATCCAATAGTTAAGGCAGCGAAGCCGATTTAATAAATTTGACGCGGTCAACACTCACCTCCTCTGTTCAAGCGCCCAACCATATTCGGAAACTAGTGCAGTGGAAACTCGTTCCAATATGGAGCTAATATAGTAAGGCCAAGGTCTTTTGCACAAATATAATATATAGCCTATGACACTCCCCGATAGTGTAGCATTCTACTGGTGAAAGAATTTTTTAAATCGGATCAGTAGTTCCGAAGATTAGCCCCAACAGATGCCCCATTTACAAACTTTACCTCTTTATAATATTAGTATAGTAGGCTAATGAAGCGCTATTTATGTAATACAAATACATAACTCGATTTTGCACAATTTGAATTTATTAAAAAAGTAACTTACCCTTTTGAATAATATGGGCCACAAATAATTCAAACTCACTGAGATTTAATGTTGGTTTTTAAAGAAAGAGTTGTACTTCTTACACATGATTAATATTTCTCTTTTCATCTGCAGCTAAATGAATAACAAGTCTAAAGACTTAGTTAAAGAACTTGTTTCGTTAGTATAATACACATATATAAATTTCAAACATCTCTTTTACAGATTTCAAACATCATGGACAAAAAGTGATGTAACGAAGTTTCAATCAACTTATTGCTGGTAAAATTAAAAGTATTAATGGGAGGTCATATCATGACATTATTTTTAAGTCGTTAGGTGCATAATTAACTGGGCCTTAGAGTTGCTTATTAATTTTTATTTAGAAAAATCATTTTTTCTTTATTTTAAAATGAAATGTGCCTCTTCTTGTTTTATTTTTTTAATAGAGCAAGCTGTCTGTGTTTTTGAATTTGCTATAAATATAATTATGTTAAAAACATGAAGATTTAAAATTATTTAGGCATTTATACAAGATAAAACAATTGTTTTGTAATTGCATATTTTTTTATTTTCACATTATGATTATTGTTGTAAATGCACCTAGCGCAGCACTTGAAATACTATGTAATGCCTCACCATTATCTTTCCGTATTCTAAAAAAAAAATATTAAAGCATTTTCCTATTTGGTATTATAGATACAGACAGTGGCTGTGGTATCTTATTACTTATGTGACGCGAAAGGGAATTGTATGGCAGTTGAAGTATGTTATTTTAGGCATGATGCACATTTGCAAGGGATTATGAATTGTATAAATTATTGTTTTGTAAAATATGAAAGAATCTATGGAAGACGATGAACGAATGGTGATATGTGTATGTGTGAATAAACGTGTTTTGTAAACTTAGACTGGAATCAGCCCCTGAAAAGGATTGGTATCTTCGTCATAAGGTTTCATGAGCGGGAATTAAGGACGCCATATTGGTGCCAAAATTCTTTTTTTTCATCACAATTATTTTCCTCCAAAAAAGCATTTGTCTTCATTTTTATGTAACCTTTAAACCATACATTACATGTAGAATTTTCTATTTCAAAAATTCAATACTTGTCTTTTATTTGGTGTAATATTATTGTATAGAAAATTTGTGATGAACAAAAAGAGAGTATTGCCTTTATTCTCAAGCTCAAGTTTTGTACATATGTAATTAACATCTCTTTCTTGACATAATAAGACATTTTAATGGCCAAATGTTAGCCATGTGAAAGCACTGACAATCAAATTGTTAAAAAGTTGTGTACTCCTGTTAATTGTTTCTTGTTTTGTTAAACATGTTCGTTTTCGAATCTCGATTGGTTGTTGATTTAAAAACTTGTCTAAGGAAGAACTTAATCAACTTTGGATAATATTTGCATTTCTTTTCATTACACACGAAATAAAACTGTGCATTACCTATTTTAAGCCCTGTCTGAAGGACCTTTTTAATAGTTTATAGGTATGTTATAGTTATCGATTTACAATAAAATCATCAGAAGACTAACAAGTATAGACGAACTGTTTGATTTACGTTTGTTACAAGACAAAGGGCACACTAACAGATCAAAGTGAAACCACCAGAGAAAGCGCCTGCAGGCAGGTCTTGAGTAGTGACTAACATGAGTTGGTTCATGAAACGAATGTCTTATTCAAATTTAGCAATTTATTTTAAAACACGGACATTATACTTTTATTAAAATTCATTAAATATATCTTCCAATTTACACGTCAGTGCCTTTAAAGCATTTCCAGGCTCGAAATTTTTGATCACATATTTGTTAAACATTCATGTGATTTCATTTCAATAATTTTTTTTGGTAACGCTATAGTAGTTGTGACATGGACTGTATGAGTAAGAGCGGAATGTAAATCAATATGTTTTAGTTTAAATGATTTTTGTGTGTTTGCTAGTCTGTGAGCATCACTGACAGGGATGATGTTTGCGCGAATTATGCAAGATATTTATGAGTACTGGTTGTTACATTGTAGCTCTTGAACATTATTTCAAATAGAAATCGACAAGATGCTAATAATGACTGATAGTGATTTTTGAGAAAGAATCATCTGCTTCATTCTCTAGATGTTCAAGAGTTCAATGTCAACATTGTGATTTTATATGACGTATGTACATTGTCCATATTATACGCGCTGGGCGTCTCATTCGTCGCGACCCCTTTTCATATTATGTACTTATATTAAGGATGATAGGAGAATATGTATGAGGACTAGTGCCATGCCATGAAAGGTTCTGAATTAGAATCATAGGCATTGAGTCGATGAATACCACCCACTTTTCCTGCGCCGATCAAATATTTAGATGATTATTTTGTTACATCTTTATTTCAATTGTTTTCCACACAAATATCCTGTAAACCATTCTATTATAATAATAAAAGTCAACGCAAATGATTCGAGTTTTATTTAAAAATCTTCCTTAATAAATAACAGTTTCTAACAGAAGAAAAACAGTGCCAGATCGATCGAATTGTTAGGGTTTTCTATATTGTCGTAGAGAGATATTTAGCAGTTAAATTCTTTTATTTATTAAATAAATAAAATGACCGTCTTAAAGAGGCTCCTGAGCATCCCAAATCAGATTTCTTCATGACTTCTGCACCAACTCCAAAACAAGGACACATTCGGTACCCCTTGACCACGTCCGTCTGGTGTGATTGCTCCTTTCGTCATTTGGATGGACAACCCGGGACAAAAGCCCAATAATTCATAGCGTAATTGAGGACCTCGTGATCTACATTGGCTTACAACTGATATATAAATTCACATTTATTTATTAAAAATTGGTGATGAACATTTTTGGAGACTACGAGTTAGTTCCCCGTGGTCCCTTCGAGAACATAATACTGCCAATTTAAAAATGTATGAAGCCGTAATATAATCGATTATTTTCATTCTATTAATATGAAAGGTACCACGGGGAACAAACGGAAAAACTGTTTATATTATTTTTATCAATTGTAATTTTTTTTATATAGATACCTATAATAATAATTTGAAAATTGTCATGCCTATGGAAAACTATCAATTTTCTCGGAGTAATCAAAAAAAATAACCTACTCATTTTTTTAAATCGGTTAATAATCTAAGAGGGACTAATTTAATGCCCATAAACACTACTTAAAAATTAAAACAAATGCATAAATACGCATTTTGGTTACCATGAGCGACATAGGTTTTTACTTATTTCGAGTTAAAAACCATACTAAACCGATAAATTTTTATGGGAGCAATCTGCAATCTTGTAGGTTCCACACAGACTCAAATAAAAAAAACTGCATTTATAACAAATACTTATACTATTTCTTTTCTTGTTTAGGTGGCAGTTGTATTAAAATTCACTTAAATATAGGTACATATATGTAAAAACGAAAACTATGAAAAATGCAAAATAAAACTAATGTATTACGTCTTGATTGTCCATTGTCTCTGAACTAAACAAAACCAGCAGCATGTGCAAGGTAATTCCCGCTCGCCGAAAAGGCCCCGCCGGCCCAACGGATATTGACCAAGCAACTGTAAATCTAAACAATTGACGAAGGTACATTTGAGGAAAAGTGTCAAAACATGTCAGACGTTAATACAAACAATGTAAGTGGGGATAAATAAATAATGCAAATATCAGCCAAGATTTTTATTTTATAACAGAGATTTCTGATTTGTCTGTATCTAAATTACATTGAAATAAAATTATGACGCATAGAATCGCAATAATTCTTCATCTTTGGGTTTCAGAATACATTTATCTTTTAGATTCACAACCCACCCTGGTTCTAAACCAAAAAATATCTGTCTGGGGTCTTTTCTCTCACAAAGCATAGAATAACTTTGATCACTTTCAATATTTGGTAAATCATACCCATATTTCTGAGATAATCTCAATCTCTCCTGTGAAATTTTATCAGGATCAGCTAGGTAACCTCTTGTTTGTGCGCTAGTATAATATTCAATTGCATCAGGTGGAGGTATCATTCTTCTAGGTATTGCTTGACCTGTTTCAAAAAATTTCTTTGGATTTTTCAGTAATAACAAGCTGTGTGGATCATAATAAGCGGTTGTTATAACTCCACCATTCTTCTCTATAGCAGCAATGACTGGTTCACTTGCCCACTGCACTTCTATATTGATTTTTGCATCAAAACTATCAACACCTTCATCAGTTAAGTTTATACCAAAGTGTTTTTTATCAGGAAAGAAATTATATATACCTGATTTAACAATACTTGCTATATCTATAGGTTGTGTGATATCTAAGCGATCTGTGTCTATTAATTTTTGTATTTGAAGAAGAGACATTGGTGGATACTCCCTCCTGTGGCTGTAATAAACAGTTAAGAAAAGTTAGTGAATGCATATTATATAAAATCAAAAGAAAATATAATTAGCTACACTAGACAATAGTATATTTTTGTGCCAATTTTCCTCCAGATTTATTTAGCCATTGTGAGATGAATAACTTAGCACTCTATGGATTCACTGTGCGGGTGCTGCATCCATTATGTGGAGAAGAGAAAATTTCAAATAGGGTCTAAGACTTGGGAAGGCATTACAAATGGTGTAAATATCTCAACTTAGCTTTATATACACATATTTAGCTACTTACTGATGACCTTTGTAGTAAGGCTCATGTGGCATTCTCAGGTAGAATGGATTATTTCCGGTCTCATATCCAAGTCTCATATAATTTTGTCTTTGACCAGACCCCTTATTGCCAGCTCCATGCTTATCACCACCATGTTGACCACGACCTCGCTTTGTCTGTATATAATAGAAAAAGAAAATTTTAGACACATTGTTCATTTCAATAAGAAATAGAATAGTTTTCTAATCCTTGGACGAGGTAAGCCCATGATTTAAAAAATTATGGTGTTAGGTACTGGATGTATTCTGCTACCAAATTCCTAGGGCGAAAATGTTAATATTTTGGGCTAATTATGATGTATTATTATCATAAAACAATAAAATACATTTTGTTTGGATCCAGGATTGTCGCGAATGTTGGCTAACGATAGTCTGGGTAGTGATCGTAGCATCACCAGCGACTTTTCCGTGATTTGACGCGATCCCATTTTGAAAAGATTTCTTTTACTACTAATTACTAAAAAGTTAAATTAAATTCTCGTTTATATAAATGTTTGGTTATTTTCCTTAACTACAGAGTCTCGATACATATCGGTATCCAAATCCAAGTATCGAATGATGACAATGACATTGACAAATAACATTAGACCAAAACAGATTAATAGGATACTGACTAATACTTAGACAATAATGATTATTTTTTACATTGATATCTCATATTCACCAGAATAACAAAGATTCGCTAAGAAGCTAACTGGAGATTGAATTACGGGTAGAAAAATGAAAATCGGTCAGTAAATCCATTTGACCATTTGGCTAAGATGGCACCTATCTATATCCATGGTACCTATCTATATCTATGGTACCTATCTAAGATGAACACAGAGAAAAGGCTATAAAAGACTTGATTCCAAGCCGTTAAATAAATTTAAGAAAACTACAGAGAAACGTCATCTAAATTAAAATGAAATACTGAAAATCCGGAATAATCATAATATATTTATTTGTAAATATATTTACTATATTTTTCTTGTCAAAGTTCAGTTAATATAAGCAGTTGTGTCTAATATGGATTCAACATATAATAACCCAATTCGCCAAAGAATTAATAAAATTTTCGATAACCACATCATTACTGATAATAGTGAAGCATTGTACACTGTTTCTGGATTGTGTTCTTCGAATTCTGCTTATACTAGAAGAATACTTGTTAATGAAATAGAGAAAAGAGATTTGTTAGTTAACAAAACTATCTTGGGAGAATTCGGCAAGGTAAAAGATAAGTTGCAGTTATTGATCGACTCCTTAGGCTCACTGGACGTCGCAGTTCAAGACATGTCCAATCGTTTACATGAATCCAAAACAAAAACCCATCATATAATCGCACAGACAACAAAATTAAAAGATGAAAGAAGAAAGACAAAGAAAAAGCTTCTGTGGGTAAATGCATTCGTCAATAACTTTCATGTCTCTCCAGAGCAATGCAAGAACCTTTTTAATGTTTCCCCACTCACTATGGATTTTTTTAATTCCTTATCAGGTATAGAAAAATTAAATGAAAATTGTAGAACTCTGGTAAAGTGCTGGTACCAGACACCAGCTTTTGATATCATGGAAACCATAGGTCTTCAGCAAGAAGCAGCTATTGAAAAGCTATACCATTGGACAATAGGAGCGTGTCTAATTGTAGATTCTCCCAATAACGCATTAGTTCCTAAAGCTTTGGCAAAATTAGAGAACAGACAAGTTTTGTTCTGCAATATAATTGATGAATATTGTAATGCAAGAAAAGCAACTGTTGTACAGTTGTTCATTGATGTGTTAACTAAAGGTGGTGATAATGGCTCTAAACCTATAGAATTCTATGCCAATGATGCCAAGCGTTACATTGGAGATATACTAGCTTGGGTTTATCAAATTATACCTATTGAGAAAGAAAATCTGACGATACTCCTCAAACATTGTGTAATGGCTGATAAGGAACAGAAAATTATTGATGCCCTAACAAATATTATGGAAGCACTATGTCCATTGTTGAAAGTAAGGGCAGAACTTATACTCAAACCTGACAAAGAACCCTTGGTTTTATGGTCTATAACAAATTTGATTATTTATTACAAGGAAATTATACAAAGTGTCATATCCAAAGGCCACATGATAGATACTTTTGATGAGCTCTCAAAAAAAAGTGAAGATGTATTCCTGATCACTTTAGATAGTAAAATTCAGAAAGATTTAAGTCATGGTGTAAAAGCCCCACCATCAGATTTAAACCCATCATTTGTTGTGACAGACTTAGTTAGTTTTTTGAGGGATTTAATGAATATATCAAACAATACCAAAAACACTGACAATAAGAGAATTATAATCACACACATTTTGGATCCCTTATTACATGCAATCAATGAGACAGCATGCCATCTCAGCTCCAGTGACATGTCAGTATACATGCTGAACTGTATTTATCATATTCAATGTACTCTGTCACTGTACACTATACTAGATGAATATAGTGAAAGGCTGCAGGCACAGTCAGAAGCTCAAATAGATACATTAACATCTGAACAAGCCAGCTATCTTGTAGCAAATTTGAATATGGGGCCTATCTATACAATATTACAGGAAAAAGTCAATGGACCCTTGTCAGCAATACCTGGCATGGATACGACATCATTGAGATCTTTTCTTAACAAGTTTGATATTTTTTTAGTCACACCTGATGCTTATATACTACCTCAACTAAACTTGCTTATTAGTCACAACCACAAGACAATAGTGAAAAAACGAGCATTTGATGTAATACTGGCTATATATGAGCAACTATATCAAGCTATACAGGATCCCAATAATGCTTACGCAGAACCTCAGGCAATAGTTAAGAGAACACCAGATGAAGTCAAAAAACTACTAACTTGAACCTAAAATAGTCAAAACAAATGGCTAGTATTATAGAATATAAATCTGTAAGCCTAAGATGCCTTTTTCTCTTGTGTAAAGGAAATGACAAACAGTAATCAGAAATATAGTTCTCTCTTTTACTCAAAGAAAAAACTATTTTTAACATGGCTACTTGTCTACACAATATATTATCTGTTCAAAGTATCTTAGGCTTACTGAAAGAGATCCTGCTCTGTTTAAATAATAAATGTTATTTACTGGTTCATTGTAGATTATTTTATTAAGTTTATTTGTTTAAGTGTTTTAGACAAACTACTTAAAAAAATTACAAACATTGTTATTCCTTTTAATATTTATATATAGATTTATTTTATTTATTTAAGTATTTTTAATATAGAATATAATTTTCTTAATTTTATCAATAGTCAATAGAGAAGATACCTACACTACATAAGTTATAAATAAAATAAATAGTATTGTATCCAGAATGTTTAATTCTTTTTATACACAACTACCCTATGCCCAGCCATCGTTTTCACGTGCTAGCGTGTTCAGAGCAGACTTTATTGTTACGAACTTTACAGATTTTATGATAAGGACGAAAAAAATTGCAGCAACGTTGTGCACAGAGCCAAGTACTGCAGGTTTGAAGATTCATTATTTTCGTACATTATCGATTTTTTAAAGTCATCGTCAATAATTAATGGTACATATCGGTTGAGTCTGTAGCTAATACGGCATAAAACATCGTAGGATTGCCCTGAGCATTCCTACGAAGAGCAAAGCAAAGGTTCGATTTTTGAACATTTTCATTTATTTTATTGATGATCAAATGGTAGGTACTTATGTACCTACTAATGTGTCCAGTGTCTGAGTGTTTATTTATATATACCTAATTGATGTTAATTATTCAATATACACACATAGGTAGGTAGGTACATATTATACCAGGAAGGTTTTAATACTTTAAATTATTTAAGTATTCAGTTGTCAAAATATCAGTTCATCGGCTTCTTACGTTTGACTTAATTTAAAAAAAATAAATTATTAAAATAACAAATTACAGTAGGTAATTTTAATTTTAAGTAATAAAATTTCTTAACAAAAAATAGAACCGACTCAAAACGCACTAAAAAGTAAAAAATAACTGTATCATTTAGTTGCTTTAATTTACTTAAGCATATCTATGAAGTCGGTGCCAGCCAAGTTTAAGGAACATTTATTTTACGTAGTAAAGCAGTTTGTGGGTTCTAGGTAACATCCTTGAAAGTAGAAACCTTGGCTGGCACCGACTCCTAGATATGCTTAAGTAAATTAAAGCAACTAAATGATACAGTTATTTTTTACTTTTTAGTGTGTTTGTTTTTGAATCGGTTCTATTTTTTGTTAAAAATTTTTATTTCTTACTTTTTAGTGATTTATCGCCACGTAGTGGTACAGTACAAGTACTCGTACTATACTGTCATAGTATATTATATGGCACTAGTAGCATAAAAGATACCGATACCGAGTCAAAAACCGAAATCGTTGTAAGCGTGCCTCCAAAATTTGAAGAGTTCCTTCAATTTCTCCATTCTTCATCATCAGATCCTAACATGAGGACAATGGGACCACCTTGGATATATGTCCTTTCTAATAAAAAAAGAATTATCAAAATCGGACAACACTGTAAAAAGTTATGCGTGGTCATACATAAAAAAAAATATATATATATACGTGTCGAATTGAGAACCTCTTCCGTTTTTTTTCGTCGGTTAAAAAGGGTTTTTGTTACGTTAATGTTCTCCTCTGGTGTTGCTAGTTATTTTTATTTTACCCCCATGTTATATCTTTTGCCTGAATAAGTTGAATTATCAGAATTCAATAAATACTTTATGCTTTTTCAGAATTTATTATATATTTGTATCGGAACTGTTTTATCTACGGACACATTGAAAAACGTCAGGAGAATGTTTTAATTCTAGGGAATTAAAACGAGTATATATATTCCGTTTACACTACTTAATAGATAAGGAAGGGTAAACTGCTTCATTACATAACGTTGTTCGGCGCTCTGACTTCCCTTTCCCTCACGCATACGGCAGCAGTAGAAGGTTCTTTCTTCTTCATTCTTACCCACAGTCCTAATCATGTATACGTTATCACTTACTGAAGGGCATTCATTTGATGGAAACAACAAAACAAAACAGGAAACTAAAATTGGCGAATTTCTTTTGTACGTTTGGATGGATTGTAGATTGTAGTCTATTCGATAGGCAATCAAATTGTTTCATGTGAAAGTAGTATAAGACCATAAACTCAAGAATAATATTTTGACATTGACAATTTCATTTATGGTTGTCTGTGGTCTATTAATTTTGAAATGTCTTTTTTGTGTTGACAGGAGCTTTTCGTGAACGTAGAGCGAAAAGAATAAATAAAAATGGTATTAAAATCTTTAAATTATGAGTTAATCCTACAGTGCAAATCCTTACTAATTCACGGATCACATTTTAATAGGTGATATTACTATAATGGATTGTATATTTTCTTTGAAACGAGTGTTTTTATTTTCAGTCGCTCGTAATACCGGATAAGTTTCAACACATTCTTCGTATTATGAATACAAACATCGATGGCAAACGTAAAGTTATGTTTGCTATGACTGCCATCAAGGGAGTCGGCCGCAGGTACTCTAATATTGTACTGAAGAAAGCCGACATCGATTTGGACAAACGTGCTGGTGAATGCACTGAAGAAGAAGTGAGTACCTTATAATAATTCTAACCCTAAAATAAGAGAAGTGATCGCTATATCCCTTCATTATGATGGCAATTTTTTATAAATTGTAGTCTGAGGCTCCTTGGCCAAGATAATCTTAAGTCTCGGAAGTTCATGATACCTGATTTCAGGTGTAAGTCAAAGCATTTATTTATTTCAGTTCTTAGTGTTTTGTGTGACCAGTTTGTTTGCTGTTGGATTAAAACGTAGTTACACTGTTGTATAATATTGGTGTAATTGGATATAATCTTTTAATATTATTTGCTATAAATATACCACTCTATTGAGATATTTGTAGATAAAATTCTAGTTTTGTTAATTGTTTACATTATCTTAGTTATTATTTATCCAAACCAAAGTATGTGATTGTGCCCATGTTGACTGTTTACACTAATAAATTGTATTTGTTTCAGGTAGAAAAGATTGTTACTATCATGTCAAACCCAAGGCAATACAAAATCCCTGACTGGTTCCTCAACAGGCAAAAAGATATTGTTGATGGTAAATACAGCCAATTGACTTCCTCCAATCTGGATTCTAAGCTCCGTGAAGATTTGGAGAGGTTGAAGAAGATCCGTGCACACAGAGGGATGCGTCATTACTGGGGTCTTCGTGTGCGCGGTCAGCACACCAAGACAACCGGTCGACGAGGAAGAACTGTTGGTGTGTCTAAGAAGAAGTAATCTAAACAATAAATAATTTTTGCCAAAATCATATTTTATTTATTATTTCCTTGATTTACTGGACACATACATAACATCATGCCTCATTCCCATATAGTACATCCTTCCATTTGCCATTGACTGTGCATACTTCTTTAGCTTCTTCCTTTAATCATGTAAGATTGTCATCAAGAAGTTTTCATTAGTCCATTCATACAAGATCTTCAATTTAGGGTACTCTTGACCTGGCCTTTATTTAAAATGTCTTGAGTTTGGTCTAGGAACATTCGCCTAGGTCTTCACCTTCCAACATTACCTTTCACCCTTGCCTCGTAAATCTCTTGTTAATCCTCTTTCATCCATTCTCTCTACATGCCTAAACTGTCTAAGCATTCCTGTCTCAATTTTAGTCACTACATCTTTTACATCATACTTCTCTTATTAAACTTCAAAATTGTTAACTCTCACTCAGTTTTAATCTGCACATACTCCTCAAAGCTCTCATCTCTACTGCATTTATTTTACTTTTATGCTTCTGCCATACCCAACTTTGACTAGGTACCATACATAAGTGTGGGCACCAGCACACCTCTATGCACAGCCAGTCTTGCCTTCTGGGATACTTTGGTTATTCATAAATGAATGCAGAGCTCCATTCACCATGTTTCCAGCATTTACTCTTATTTCAAACATTCCATCTTTGGTAAATTTGCTACCCAGGTATACAAACTATTTTACTTCCCCTTTTATTCATCTATCAAAATATTACAATCTTTCATCACTTTGGGTACAGTTTTGTTGATAGGTTGAGTAAATAACATGAAATTATATCAAACTTAGCTTTGCATTTCTGATATTATTTACATTTTTTTAAATTTGTTATAAATTTTGCCATAGAAAAATAAGTATCAAAACAAAGAATGCACAAATTACACTTTTATTTCTAAAGATTTTACAATTTAACGACAGGTACTTCATTATAAGTACAGTAATATTTTAAAGGCTTGAGAACTTATAAAATGAAAAATAATACAATTTTATAAGATTATAGTCATATAAGAATTCTCTAAATTAACAGTTTCAATTTTGATTCTGTGTAAATACAAACACACATTATTATAAGATGAATTTAATAATAATTATATATACTCTCATTGACCAAAATTAGGTACCTGGTTATAAATGTAGTTGCACAAATACTGACTTTGTAAAACTCATTTACTAGATCTGACATTAACTTAATATTCACATGGATTAATATCCTTTATGACATGTTAGTAATAATGTAAAAAAAAAGTTTTTCTTGTGATGTTTTATCAATTTACTAAAAAATTATGTTAATATCATTATGTACAGTCCTTAAGAAACAATGATTTCTTATTCATACTGTGCAATGATCACCATCATGTAAACACCAGCCAGTAGGGCGAGGATTTCCTTAATAGACTGAGAAAGTTTATTTGATCCTTCTAATAGCTCTGGAATTACAGACACAGTTGCAATGTATATAAAACCTCCAGCTGTGAATGGTAGGATGAGCGAGGACACTATACCATCTCCAGAGCCCTGAAGATAAATGGAAATGACTGTGCCTGAAATAGCCCCAAAAGCTGTAAGCAATTGCAACATCATAGCTTTTCTTCTTGAACAACCAGACTGTACAAGTATAGCAAAATCTCCTATTTCATGTGGGATTTCATGCAGCAATATAGTAATTGTGGTCACCAGTCCTATACTCTGGCCTGCAATATAGGAAGCTCCAATTGCTAAACCATCAGTGAAGTTGTGTGTAAAATCAGCAGCAAGATTCAAATATCCAGCAACTTTTATTTCCTCCTTTTTATTTTTGTTTGACTTCTTGGACTTATCATCAGATTTTTTCTTATCACTACTATGTGAATGGCCATGGCCTACATTAAACAATCTAACAGTTTTCTCTACAGCTAGAAAAGTAATAATTCCTCCTAGGACGCCTAGTCCGACAGACATGTCGTGAGGTTCATGTTCGTTTTCACTGTGGGAATGACTGTGACTATGGCTGTGCCCTGCGCCATTATCTTTAGCCATAAGCGCATGAGGTATCAAATGTAGGAACGCATCGCCGAGTAGGCCACCAGAAGCAAAAGACAACAACACTTTTAGCAGTGGCTGCTTCTCAACTGTACCGTCTATTGGTATATAGAACAAAATTAAAAATGGCACAATACTTATGAAAATGGTGGACCCTAAAGCTTTTGCGTACAAATCATAGTTAGATTCATACTGCTGTTCTTGTTTCTCTCTGTACTTTTCATTTGCACCTTTACTATATTTATATGCTGGGGATTCTTCTCCGGCGCCATGTGAATGAGAATGGGAATGTCCGATAACAGCACATAATGCCCACGCTGTCACTAAACAAAATATAATTCTTTTAATCGATTTATTCATAATATCGGCTTTTGTCAAAACGGACCGAACAACTTAGTGTTATAGAACTTCTTACTTTATCTTATCATCGACAAAAACATTTATAAAATAGAAATTTACAAAAGTCAATAAACCGTTTACCGTGACGTGACAGAACTGACAGATGACATCAGATGAGTTGTCAGCCCAGCAGTCTTATGCTATAACAATTATATTCATGTACGAAAATGTTTTTAGATTTTTATAGGCAACCTGCAACCACAAATGCTGCAAAATGAACCATAAAGAAAGTACCTTATAGAGATGCTACTGAGATTCTCCCCGTAAGAATTTGGTAAGGGATGGGTAAGGGACTGCAATTAAGTAATCCGTCTGAACTTAGTGTACATAAGAAACACATTTTGAATCATTTAACATATCTCCTTAATCTTTATGGTTAGTTAAACAAATGTACCATATTTAGGTACCTACCTGTAAGAAATATTAATATGATTACTAGCTATCGCAAAACTAGGTTTACACTTTACAAATTCGAATTTCGCTATAATAGGTAACAAGAATGTTACAAAGTTTGTTAGTTTGACTCGCCAATCAGCCAAACAAGATTTTGTTAAGGACAAAAAGCTTGCATGATGATCTGTCACTCTTTATTATTTTTATTTTTCTTCCATGTCAGCCCCTTGGAATTAATTTGATCTCGAACGAAGATGGTTGAAAATCCTATGGAATTACATAAAATAATTTTATTTTTAACTGAGCAGCTTTCCAAATTGATTGAGCAATTTCAATTCCTCCGTGTCAGGATGGATAGATTGGACAACATGTCGTTCTAACGGGTGGAACGGTAAGTACATTTTTCAGTGGTGGTATCATCTAGACTTTACTATGTCAAGGACAATGGGGAGGTATTTTTTAATCTGTGAAGCTCTCTGAGTCTGTGATTATAAATTAGAGTTGCCCAACTATCGATAGTTTCGCTATCGATAGATGACCTTGAAAAATAGTAACAATATCGATAGTGCAATCGATACTATCGATAGTATGTAAAACTATCGATAGTATTATATTATCGATTGTTTAATAACCGCCGATAGTATCGTTCCCCAATTATAGCTTACGTATCAACTTCCTCTCTGTGCCTTACGGTGTAACTGTTACTAGCAATATTGGTGATAAATACGTTTGCTATACTAATATATTTATGTGATATTTTCTAGCTACGTAATTGATTATTGGAAAGCAATACTATCGCAGTTCATTAAACTATCGTTAGTGTGAGTACTACTATCAATACTATTGCCAGTATTAATCCTAAACGTATATCGGTCTTCGATAGTATCGATACTATCGATAGAATTGATACTATTGAAGCTAATACTTTCCATACTATTTTTGTTTACCAATACAATTGGCCTATATCATACTATCGATAGTGTCAGTAGCGTCGATACTATCGATAAGCTATCGAAACTATTCATATGACATCAACTATCGATTGTAAGTATCGATAAGTTTAGCGATAGTCGACTATCGATAGGTAACACATACAATTTCATTGCGAAAGCAATTTCGAGGAGGAAAGGAAATAAATAATCGCGTTTTGTGTTATTGAGATTTACGCTCCAGAATAAATATTATATATAGAAAACTCGCGGGCGTAAACTATTACACGAAGTGTATCATCAGATAAATCAATATGTAATTATTCTTGTGAATAACAAACATCCTTCTGTTTTGAATAGATCAGCTTTACACAGTAAGTTTTTTATTTTGTGTATTATTTTGTAATTTATTATATGGAACATATGAACAATATTTGAAGGAACTGTTTTGTGATTTTAATATATATTTAATTTTTTTTTTAAATAAATATTCAATATTTTTTGTGCTTTTTTAATCCGCTTCTACTGTTATAGTTTCTGACAACATGGAAAATCCAGAGCATGATCCTGAACGCAATACAATGTCTGATCAGGAGACCCCAGTTTCTTGCTTCCATCCAGCAACTAAAACACATAGATTCATTGGGCTTGTGTTAATGTGTTTCCTTTGTTTTGGTGAGTGATCAAAGTACATTTTACTCAATATGTCAACTTTTAGCAATTCCATTCTCATATTCAATAAAGAGAATTAAAATCATCTTTTTTGGTTAGATGTTAATATTGAAAAGATACAATTTTCAATATTAACATCTCATAAAACTGATCACCTGAAACAGGGACTGTTGGTGACCTTCAGAGCAGATACTCCAATAATAAGAAGAATAACTTTAACTCCTATGTGCAAGCCCATTTAATACTTAAGGATTCAAGAATTTTTATAAAACATGTAAACAAGTAAAACAACACAAGTATCTATCTCAAACTTAAATAAATACTATAGGACAATTACATACATTGCTATATAGCCCCAAAGTAAGCATACTCATAAGTAGCTTGTGTTATGGGTGCTATGATAACTGATGAATATTCTTATGTATATTATACATAAATACCTATAACATATAGATAAACACCCAGACACTGGGGAACATTCATGCTCATCACACGAACATTTTCCAGATGTGGGAATCGAACCCACGGCCTAGGGCGCAGAAGCAGGGTCACTACCCACTACGCCACTCGGCCGTCGAAATCTGATTTGATGTTAATAAGTCTTAGTTAGGACCTGAGGTGGGCAATTTTTCACATTTAACCATTCAACAGCAGCTTCATTAAACATATAGCAGTTTGCAATATAATAATGTATGACAAAAAAAATTGGTTGTCTGTAAAGTCGGTTTACTGACGATAGTTGAATGTGACAATGTCTTAAGAAAATACTGATGGAATGGTAGCATTTAATTGGTTATTAAAATATTTAATTTAAGTATATTTTTATAAATATTAATTTAAATTAATAAAATAATTGATTTTGATTTTATAAATTTATATTTTAAATGTATAATAAATATATTAATTTATAAATATATTAATTTTTAATTTAAAATTAATATATTTAATAGACGGACGTCGAACGCTGCCGAACGCAAAGGCCGATTGTGCTTCTTTGTCGCTCGTTCCGCGCTCTCGCTTGCACTTCAAGCCTTACATGGAACGCCTCAAAGCGAGGTAACGACGCATGAGTCATGTTTTTTCGTGCGTGCAGTCTCTATCGAATTATAAGACGTTGTCACGTCAAAAATATGAGTGAGGTTTTGCTCTTCACCTAGTTTACATAAAAACAAATTTTTGTTGTGGCTGTCTGTCCCTTCATAGTAATATCTGAGAGCACAAACCTCATTTTCTTGTGATTTTTACAAATAGATTAAGCTAAGCAGAATGGGTAAAACAGAATCCTAATGTTATTTAAAAATGTTATGTAAAATAAAAGTTATTATAAAGACCTCTAGTAGTAACTAATGTACTGTTTTGTTTTAGGATCATATTTCTGTTATGACACACCGGGCGCTCTCGCTGATAACTTCAAAAGTGACTCACATTTGAACACATCACAGTTTGCGCTGCTCTACTCTATATACTCATGGCCTAATGTGATATTATGTTTTATTGGTGGTTATCTTGTTGATAGGTTTGTATGTATTATTTGTATTGTACCTAAAATGCATGGAGTAGGTATGTTATGATCATGAGACTTATTATAATTATATTATTGTTATCTAGCCATTATGTGATGTGTTTAACAGGCATGAAATTGATACCAATATTATATGCTCTAAATTGAATTTATAATTTAATAGTACTTTTTTATTATAGCATCTTTTCATGTTCTTTCTTATGTCTAGACTAGCTGTGCTTTGCATATTATTTTCACACATAACTTTTAATGTTATCTTTTCCAATTTATAGGCTATCCAAACTGTAAAAAATTTTCTATTTGAAATAGTTCCTGAGATTAACACATTCAACCAGCTTGTTTGTTTAAATCCATCTTTACTAAAGTCAAAATTGATGTGTAACACAATTCAACAATTTAATGCCTAATAAATTTAAAATTGTTGTTTTTATAAAATGTAATTAAAAAATATTAACTACCTATATTTATTGTGTTAAAGTTATTAATCTAATCTATTGTCATTATTAGTTAGGTGACAAGTGATTTCTACCTTCATTTTTATTTTGTTTGTTGATTAGAATTCCAAATAGAATTTGGCTTTAGTATAGGTTTATATTCATCTAGAAATTATCTTAATCTATAATATTTGAACAGGAAATTACAGTTTTTATTTGTTGGCTTAGGACACTTAAGTTCTCAATTGATCATGATGAAGTTTTGTATTCACATTGTAAATGCTACAGAAAAGAACATAGATTATCCTTTCATCCTTAAAACAAGTACTGCAGCCAAAGGTTTAAAGAACAATTCATTTACAAACATTTTCATTTACCTATGTAATTTAATCTGAGCAAAGTCACAACAGGCACAATTTAATATGTTACAAATAACTGTAAAACCTACTCAATCAAATATAACAATGTATGCAAATAAAATATGTCAATTGTATTTAATTGATATTAAAATATTTGTGTTATAGAAGTAATATTTGTTTTTGTATTTTGCAGATGTTTTGGCGTGAGATTAGGAACAATTATATACATGACCATTGTGTTCATTGGAGCAGTGGTGTTTGCATTTGGAGTGTACATTAATGCATACTGGCTAATGATACTTGGCAGATTTATATTTGGGTAATTATAGTTGTACTTGATATTTTTTGTATGTACCTTGTATATTGCTGTTTCGATTTCGGGACTTATGTTATGTTATGTGTTCTTGATTGTTCCAGAGTTGTGAAAGGTTTCAGCCTTGGACAGTTGTGTGTAAAAGATTAGCAAAAATTGCTCAAGTTTATTTACTTTTGCCTTTGTGTATATTAGTTAGTGTTATAAAACTAATACTGGCAATTTGTCATCTCACAAAAAAATTAGTACAAAAATCATCATTAGCCCATCTTAAATGGACCTTAGACCTTACCTTACTTTTTTACCTTAGATTTACCTGTAGAAATGAATAGCTTTATGCTATGGTTTGAGGTTTTATAACATGTTTTGACGTGACAACGTCTTGTAATTCGATAGAGCCGGCTGCACGCACGAAAAAACATGACGTCATGCGTCATTACCTCGCTTTGAGGCGTTCCATGTAAGGCTTGAAGTGCAAGCGAGAGCGCGGAACGAGCGACAAAGAAGCACAATCGGCCTTTGCGTTCGGCAGCGTTCGACATCCGTCTATTAAATATAATTATTAAATATATTAATTTTAAATTAAAAATTAATATATTTATTATAAATTTAAAATATAAATTTATGAAATCAAAATCAATTATTTTATTAATTTAAATTAATATTTATAAAAATATACTTAAATTAAAAATTTTAATAACCAAAAATGCTACCATTCCATCAGTATTTTCTTAAGACATTGTCACGTTTAACTATCGTCAGTAAACCGACTTTACAGACAACCAATTTTTTTTGTATATCACAGTATCGGTGGTGAGTCCTTGCAAGTAGCAGTGAACAACTATGTGGTGGTGTGGTTCAACGGCAAGGAGCTCAACATGGTGTTCGGGCTGCAGCTGTCCATCTCCAGGTTCGGCAGCACTGTCAACTTTTGGGTCATGGAGTCGGTTTACCGCTGGGTGGCGAACTACTACGCGGGCTATGAAAGACTTGGCGTGGCTTTGTTTCTTGGTTTGTATTTTTTCATTTATCCATCAGAACATATCAAAGGATCTTGTGCCTTTCTCATCCAGCCAGTTTCGACTAATTTTTGAGGTCATCGGACCATCGGGCTGGAGGACCTTTCTACACTGAGCTTAGTGGTATGTGGTTTTCAACTCCAGTACACGCCGGCCTCAACACCGCTGGGTGGACAATGGCCGAAGTTGATTGAACGAACCTTAATTAATTTTAAATCATATTTACTCAAAAGCTGGCAATGTACCTCAGGATTTTCCGCATTAACGACAGCAATAAAAAAGTCGTCGTCAGCCTTTTAGTATATAATTAAAACCGAATGGAATGTTTTACTTATTTTTACTATTTTAGACAGATCATTTTACCTACTCCTACTTTTTTTTTTATCGACTACAAGTTACTGATATCACACCTGATGTTAAGTGTTGATGCAATCTAAGATGGAAGCGGGCTAACTTGTTAGGAGTGGGACGAAAATCCACACCCCTTTCGGTTTCTACACCACGGCATTGTACCGGAACGCTAAATCGCTTGGCGATACGTCTTTGTCGGTAGGTTGGTAACTAGCTACAGCGAAAGCCTCCCACCAGCCAGACCAAGACAAATTAAGAAAAATCTCAATCTGCCCTGCCGGGAATCGAACCCAGGACCTCCGTCTTATAAATCCACCGCGCATATCACTACGTCACGAAGGTCGTCAAAAATCCTAAATATAAAAATACCTAATCTCAGTTTAAGATTAAGATTTCGAAATTTTATATTTACCTTATTAATTGTATTGATTTCTTGTGTTAGCAATAATAATTTTATTAATTAGTTATTTATAAAGCGTATCAAATCTGCATTTGCATATTTAATATGCTTCAGGTTAAAGACCTTTAATATCAATCTTTGGTATCATAAAGATAAAAGAAAATTCTACTGATAGTTCAATTCACTAAGACGCGCCCCACTATTTCTCGCGAGGGGAAACCGAAGGGTGCGGGGAGTACAGTTCGAACATCAGTCTCGAGTCGACCACGGCTCGGTGTACACGGGCTATTGTAGGTTGTATCGCTGCGTGTCATGACCCAACGGAATGATGCTCTACTTAATTTTTTTACCAATATTATATTTATAATGTCAAAAAAACGTATCGTATGATGATAAACTACATATTTAAATGTGATTTAGCCAGAAAAATCGTTCCGTTGCCCATTCCTTCAGGTTGACCGACTCGACTTTAATTTTTCTACAAAGGTCACTTGATTGGTTTGTTACTGCCAATATAGATTTTCCAAATTAGCTTAGCAAAATAGCTTTGGTCATTGGTACTATCCTACTAAAAAAGACGTGCCGTCAAGCGATTTAGCGTTCCGGTATCGTGTAGAAACTAAAGAAATGTAGATTTCATGCTACTCCTAACAAGTTAGCCCGCTTCCATCTTAGTTTACATAAACTAACTTGTAATGAATCAAAATAATAATAGATATCATGGGTTCACGCTTTACAAAAAACCTTAGGGGTATGGTAGACAAGACAGCGTGGAATTGAGCTCAATCATTAAACTGTTTAAACAAAAGAAAAATAGATATACTAGGTACCTATCTGAGATGATTGTGGGTATGTGTGTTTTTAAGATATTTTTAAATGGGTTAATATATATGTTGAAGGAATTAGACTAGAGACTTAGAATAGATTGTTGTAATATTGTAATAGACGTCATTGTTTATGGAAATGTTACTGTCTGTGGATGTAATTATTTTTGGTATGTCACGAGTTTTTGACGTGACACGCACGAAAAAACATGACGTCATGCGTCGTTACCTCGCTTTGAGGCGTTCCATGTAAGGCTTGAAGTGCAAGCGAGAGCGCGGAACTAGCGACAAAGAAGGACAATCGGCCTTTGCGTTCAACATCCGTCTATTAAATATAATTATTAAATATATTAATTTTAAATTAAAAATTAATATATTTATTATAAAATAAAAATTAATATATTTATTATAAATTTAAAATATAAATTTATAAAATCAAAATCAATTATTTTATTAATTTAAATTAATATTTATAAAAATATAAAAATTTTAATAACCAATTAAATGCTACCATTCCATCAGTATTTTCTTAAGACATTGTCACGTTCAACTATCGTCAGTAAACCGACTTTACAGACAACCAATTTTTTTTTATGAAAGTAATCGAAATAGAACTAATTGTTAGTCATTTAATGAGATATATGAGATAGGTGCTTACTTAAAACTTTAACACAAAGTTAAATTCAATTTGATTTGATAAATGAATGAATGATTGATTTGTTTTAATACTCCAACCAATAAAAGAGTCAGGCGCAAAAGTCCTAGTAGAGTATTTACACCATCTTGAGGGGAATAAAGGAGTTGGGTAGTTAGTTTGTGTCTGGAGTGCGGAGAGGATATACTTTTACACTGGTCGAGTTGGACCAGTGTAAAAGTGTTCTTAAGAAGTAAATTAAATTAGGGAGTAAAGTAAGATGGGTGTAAATAAACTACTGTTCTGAATCTTTATAATACGTCAGGAATTATAAAAATCTATTTCATGTATCAAAACATTGTGAACTTGCAATATATCTGTTCGTGAAGACAAAGTCTTTGTAACCCTAGAAAACGCCCAAGAGATTAAGAACCACTAAAGATGATGTCAAGGAGAATGGTGATACTCCGATATATATATATATTAACCTATATCACAATATAATTTTGCTGTGCAGGACCAACACGACATATTCATTTTTAAAAAATGAGTTAAAATGAAGTAGAGCATACTGCTAGTCAAACATGACATTCTTGTTGACATAACTAACTTGACACTTTGTGTGAGTGTGCACACATTGCTACTCGTTACGCAGTAATAGAACTCACATTCTTGCAGTTTTTATTGCACACATGCACTGTAAGCGTTTGAAAAACAAAACACTACGAGCCATCGTGGATTGACCAAGCTATAAAATCCACCCATATTGTCATAAATGTTTATAAACCATTTTTATGTCATTAAAATTCTCGTTTTGAATACTACTTTGACGGCCGAGTGGCGCAGTGGGTAGTGACCCTGCTTCTGCGTCCTAGGCTGTGGGTTCGATTCCCACATCTGGAAAATGTTCGTGTGATGAGCATGGATGTTTTCCAGTGTCTGGGTGTTTATCTATATATTATTAAGTATTTATGTATAATATATGTAAAACTATTTATCAGTTATCATAGTATAACACAAGCTACCTAAGCTTACTTTGGGGCTATATAGCGATGTGTGTAATTGTCCTACTTATAAATGAAACATTTTTTAGTTAGGTGCTAATAACTGTATCGTTCCATGGGCGAAATTCTATATTTTGATCGAAACATTGTTATCACATTGTACCATGACATTTTAATATTTGTATACGATTTCTGGAGTCTCACCTAGTGATTTGCAAAAGGTTCCCTCCAAAATGTATGGAGAACTGAAACTAAGAATATTACAAACTCCTGTTGTATATTCATGTAATTTGATTATTCCATTGTCTTGAGCACATTTTATATCTATTGCCGTGAGTTCGCTTGCTTTAGGCAAACTTTCATAAAACACCAGCATTCTCTTTTCTGTTATTGCAATTATTATCATAAGAAATTGTCATATTGTTAATTTTACTCAATTTTAAGTTTACGCATTTGTATTACTTTATAAAAATGAATGTCCAATGTGTTTTTAGCTTCACTGACGTGTCTGGGGTCGCTAATCTGTGCCCTGCTGCTGGGCTGGATGGACCTCAGAGCAGAGAAGGCGCTGAGACAAGTGGCGGCGCAAGTTAAGCAGGACCAGCCGTTCCAGCTCAAAGATATACTGAAGTTCAAGGCAGTGTTCTGGCTGCTGGCTGTTATATGTGTTGCATACTACTTGGCTATATTTCCTTTCATCGCTTTAGGGAAGTAAGTATACTTAAATACTGTAAACTCTTTGTTTCTTCCCTGGGAAGCCCTAAGTAATTATCTGGTTTGGTTCCATCTAGGATTTTTTTCATTTTAATTAGTAATCGGTTACAATGTAGATTTCATTCATCAGGCAACATCAAAGTTACAATCATTCTCAGTTAATAATAGGGTTGCCATCCGTCTGGGTTTCCCCGGATTTGTCCTAGTTTAGAGGGCATCCGGGGAGCGTCCGGGGAAGGTTTCATTTATAGACCGGGTTTTAAAAAATAAATAAATAAAAATAATTTAGGCCGCCCGCGAGACACGCACTATACTGCGAGTATAGTGCGCCCACACCACGATCAACCGATCAACCAAGTATATTCACCGTTCCAAATAAAAAAAGGTGATTTGTGACATTTTCAATTATTTTTTATTACTTTGAATATGTTTAAAAGATCGTCTTGACATGTCCGGCTTTCGGACTCTAAAATCCGGGGTTTTCACGCGTCTTGTCCAGTTTTCCAAATTTTAGAGATAGCAACCCTAGTTAATAATGGTGACCGAGACCAACAGCTTACTCCCGCAGGCAAGCAGGCTTGCCGAACTGAGAAATTGTTAGTGTCCGACCGATATTCTATTTTTGACCGAAACCGAAGGTTTATAAGCTCTTAGTGATTTTATTCAATATTGTCTACAAGCTACAATTAAAATTATAAATTATTGCAAAACTTCAATATTGAAGGTTTATATTGACTCTCATATAGAAGTTTTTTAGAGATCATAAAAACAGTTTGTTTAACTTGTAAAGAAATAATCATTAATTTATTTAATATTTCTTCATAAAATATAATCAATCAATCAGTCTTTGTTTTACTCGAATAGATCTAGACTAATAAATTAATCTTTCATAACGTTCGAAATCAGCCGTTTTGGGCCGAAGCCGAAGCTGGGTCGGACACTCGAAATTATACAAGAATGGAGTTAAATATTTCACAGTATAATTCAGGACTCGAACTCAGGAATTCGTGACCCAGTCACGTGGACTAACTTTTTTTTTATCGACTACAAGTTAGCCCATGACTGCTCACACCTTATGTTAAGTGATGATGCAGTCTAAGATGGAAGCGGGCTAATTTGTTAGAAGTAGGATGAAATCCACACCCCTTTCGGTTTCTACACGACATCGTACCGGAACACTAAATCGCTTGGCGATACGTCTTTGTCGGTAGGGTGGTAACTAGCCACGGCGAAAGCCTCCCACCAGCCAGACCAAGACAAATTAAGAAAAATCTCAATCTGCCCCGCCGGGAATCGAACCCAGGAGCTCCGTGTTATAAATCCACCGCGCATACCACTGCGCCACGAAGGTCGTCAAAACTACTAACTACTGGACAATTTGCATGCATGCATGTAATAGATTTTTGATGAATTTCAACCTCGCGTTCCTGAGAAAAAGAATTCCACAACCCTAATAGTAAACCTTGAAGTAAGTAGGTACCTGTATCAGAAGCAATGTTACAGGTTATTCTTCGAGCGTAAATTCGACTTCCTGCCGCAAGACGCGAACACGGTCAACTCGATGGTGTACTTCCTGTCGGCGGCTCTGAGCCCGTTCTTCGGCATCCTCATCGACAAGACGGGCCGGAACGTGATGTGGATCATAATGAGCATCGTGACCACCCTGGGCTCGCACTTCCTGTTGGCATTCACATTTGTGAACCCCTATGTTGGAGTGGTAAGCTTATTGTATACTAGCTGACGCCCACGACTTCACCCGCGTGATAAATTGTGTTGCAACCTTCCAAAAACACCGTAAAGAAAATTAAGAAAAATGAGAATAAGAAACAATTCTTCCATACATTGTTTTGTTTTAGTTAATAGATAAAACACTGCCTTTGGAGATATAACATAACAATGTGTGGTAGAAAAAAGTCCGCAATGACGAATATAAATATTATATTATTATACCTTGTGTATAATATTTCAAACACAAGGTATAATATTTTTTCCGATTTTTGAATTTCCCTCTGTCCCAAATAAAACATTATTTACGTTACATATACATTAGGAATCTTATCCGTAATAATTAATGAAATCTGATTTTTACTAATTATTACGAATTTTTCCTAACATATATCTAATTTTTATGAACCCTACAGGTTTTTTGAAAACTAGTCACATTAGTTTTAGATAATTAGGTGAAGTGTTCTCCTCATCACATCAAATCCCATTTTTGTTTGATTCATTAATTATGGGAAACCCATATCTTCACTTAAAAATCTATCTTTAAAAATTGCCATTTTTCATGGAGACAAAGTTGCGGGCGTGTGCTAATTGAATAAGTAGAACATATGTTTTTCACTATGTCAGTTAATGTTTGTCTATGTCTAGATATCGCTCGGAATATCTTACTCGCTGCTGGCCAGCGGGTTGTGGCCGCTGGTCGCGATGGTCGTTCCCGAAAGCCAAATGGGCACAGCTTATGGAATGTAAGTCATTTCTCTGTTTAACTTTTGAGTATAAACATAAGAATAGTTATTAAAACATTGGTACACACACAAAACGTCGCTAAATATTGAAATTTTTACATACATAATAGCATCACGCCTCGTTTTTCGGTCATGCATACTTCTTCCTTAGCTTCTTCCACTCTCATTAATCCTTTCATACAAGATCATCGGTTTAGGGTACTCTTGATTTGGCCATTTTTTAAAATGTCCTTAATTTGGTCCAGGAACATTCGCCTAGGTCTTCCCCTTCCAACATTTCCATTCACTCTCGCCTCATAAATCTCTTTTGTTAATCTTCTTTCATCCATTCTCTCTGCATGCCCAAACCATCTATACTAAAGCCAAACTCGATTGAGAATGATTGTCAACAAACAAATTAAAAATGAAGGTAGAAATCACTAGTCATTTTACACCTTATTTTTTTAATTAATTTGTTAATGACGAATTCATGACAATAAATTAGATAAGTAAACTTAAACCTAATTAATATTATTAAAAGCCAACTAAAACATATAACGTTTATTAATGAAATCACATAGTACATCTATATCATTTATTTACACCCATCCTGTTCATTAAATCTGCTTTATTGATTACACAAACATGAGAACATATTTAGACATTATACAATTATACGATACCAATTCCAGTACTTATAATCCCTTCACTTCTTAACTTTGCTTTTCGTAGATTATGATCGCTTGCTCTCTCACTGTTGACTGTGTTAAATGTATTTTTACAATCACTTTTATGAAGTCGGTTAAGTGGGAGATAATGGTGCAATGCAGCATTTTCTGCAGTTCTGCCAACCAATCGCGTAGTGGGGCGTCATCAGTCCAATGTAGCCAACTGTGCGCCCACAGATAACGCACATTTTCCATAGATGATTTCACAGACGACAACATCCGGCCCTCCTGTTGACGCGTTCGTCCCAAATCGCGTGCTAGTCTGGTGTAATTGCTGAGAACAAAAGAATTAGTTAAACGCGAATCAAATGTCAAGATGTTATTCTGAATGTATACATTCGGATTCAGAACAATAATTTTACATTGACTCTACCAGAACACAAGATATTACAATGCGTAAACGTTTAAACTGACAACTTGAGCGTGTATAAACCACTATCTAAGGTCGTGTATGACTCGTTTATCAGACGAGTGTGTATGAACCTGTTATATAGGGTTGTGTATGGCTCACGTCATCATTGTATACAGCGTTCACATCGGATGCCTGATACAATGTTGTACTGCATTGTAAATCTTTTGTTTGAAGCAAATACATCAGACATTATTCAGACACATTAACCATTTATGACTCAACAAATATTTTATCCACTATCTTAGGTTGTGTACGACTCGTTTATCAGACGAGTGTGTATTAACCTGTTATATAAGGTTGTGTATGGCTCACGTCATCATTGTATACAGCGTTCACATCGGATGCTTGATACAATGTTGTACTGCATTGAAAATCTTTTGTTTGAAGCAAATACATCAGACATTATTCAGACACATTAATCAGTTATGACTCAACAAATATTTTAATATTCACATAATAAAGTACCATCACCGACAACAGCCGGCTTATCAACTGTTCTAAAAAGTCTAATAGCTGTTCTTCGTTATTGCCATAAATGTCGATGCTCATTCGTAATCAGAGTGACTAAAAAAATAGTTACGTATATAAATACTCTCTTGGTACTGCCGTTATGCCGTTAATACCTAGTTGAATTTCATCGATATATTGGTCCCATTTATTAAAATCTGTATCTGCTCCCATGTTACGAATCACAATTATTTTCTACAATTATTTTCTTATACCGTTTCACTTAGCCAGTACAACAGTGGTCTCGCGGTTGCTGTTACATGACTGCATTGCACTATTATTGCAGTATTTAGAAAACAATTTTAAGTAATTGACCTAATAAAAGAGATTTAAACAATGTTATATATTCATTTACTGTGGTTTTAAACGCAGATGTAACCATGAGAAAATTTTTGTCCATTGCAAAATGTTTGACGTCATCAGGACTTAATGTAATAATCTGTCAAGTGAACTTTCATGATAAAAATCATCGTTGGCCATATCTAGTGCGTAACTTTGTTACCAAGACGTTAACGAATTATCAATTATTTGTTTGTCGTTCGGCCTCTCCTGATTCTAATATAATTTCAATGAATACTACAAATGCTTTGTTTTTGAAAATTTACGGATAGTAACCAACAATAATACTATTTACACAAAAGGAGTTACCATGATTATCTAATTTCTACATAATGCATTGACATGTTGAATTTGCGTATCTAACCTTTTAACTACCTCAATTGAAACTTCTGGTAACCTGGCTACTTATACGAGTAATCTTTATTAATATATATTCAATGGCATTACAATTTAATTATATTAAAATTAGATCTCAGTAAATAATGTCTGCATTTGTCTTAGCCCACCCCAACAGTTAGTAACTCTAATTCAAATGACTGATACGCTTTTTCTTCATATGAAGTGAATAGATTTTTTTTTTTTACCAATTTCTCGACCAATTTGCGTCCGTATATAATTTTATGAGTAACTTGGATCAAATATGTTAATTGTATTGTTAGTTTTTTTTTTTAGCTGCATGTGTTTTTTTTTTGTATTCCAATAAAAGCGCCTCTCTTTATGAAATGAAGAGGTTTAGTTAGAAATACACAATCTTCAATCCATTTTCTAAACAACTAATAAGACCTAAAAAAATGGCCTACCTACTGGTGTTGGATAACTGTTAACTCTATTAATCTTTATTGAAATGGCCCTAATTAAAAATCTAATACCCTAATAAACCATAACCTATATTATTTAATAATAAAACACGTGCACTTCCGGAAATTCAGCTAGTATTCTTGACTCCCTTCTTCGTGGGCACGATTTTTACAGTTATCAGAATAAGTCGGCTTACGTTACTTATTGTATTCATGTTAATGTTAATATCACTAATTTTTAAGATGAACATTATTACATTTTAAGGTTTTTTTTTAATGCCAATTTTAAATGCCACATTATGTTGATTGATTTATAATATGTATTTTATTGTTACTATTATTTGTCAATGTTACATTGAATTTAATTTTTAATTATTTGACATGTACAATTAAAGAGTAGAGTAATGAAATATAATTGCTATGTATAATGCCTTACAAATAATATTAATTTGTCGTAAAACAATAAGTTACAATGTAAAAGGTAGGTTTACAAATGTACGCCCAAATGGCAAAATATGCATATTGTTAAGATGAAATATGTAACTATGAGTATATTTATAAGCCCATATTTGAGCCAAGTAAAATAAATCGTATCTTAAAAACTCAAACTCAGAGAAATAAAATTGAGCACTTCTTCTAGGCACGAAATATTTTTTTTCTGCTAAATTATCTAATGCAATAAGTATCATATTTACCAAAACGGTGGTTTTCTAAAACTGTATCAATCGCTGAAACATTGCTGGTTTATTAGCAAAATCAAAAAGCCTGTCGTAATAAGAGACGTTTTGTAGATATCTTGTTCTGTAATTAGAATGTTATGGTGAAAGGAAGTAAAATCGCGAAAACTGTCGGTAAGATCGTTAGTTGTGTTTTGAATTTTTTTTTTTTACCGTAATTTTATTTAACATTTTTTTTTCACTACAGCTTCCGAACATGCAATACTTTTCAAATCATTAATGTTTGTAATGTGACAAAATAAAAAAAAAAGAGTATCACTGATATAAGTATACATATTCGTTTTATTTTCAGTAAAATTCGTACCAGTTCGCAACTTGACAAGGCGTTGATTATATGTTGTATTTCTTAGTTCAACTTTATCTATCTAAAGTGTGTAATTTAAGAATTTGTACATCCTGTTGAGCAAATTGGTTTATCAGAATCACGTATTAACAAACCAATTTTATCAACTTAACTGGATACAATTAAAGATCTGGTTAAAAACAATTAGATCAAGGCAATATTTCAAACTACCCGCTTCTACCCTATTAAATAATTGTGTTTCTTATTCATGTTCACTATACGTAATTTTGCTTTATTTTTTTTTTTGAAGTAAAAACTCGTATGCACCGTCACTTGGTTTAGAATCTAAATCTCTTTTTAAGGAAAAATATTTCATTTTATCTGGAAGGTGTCGGATAGTTCATTCCGCCAATTTTTCCATTTAAGGTATTTGTTTGTATTTCTTAATTTTTTTTAAAGCCTGATATCAACCACATCACGTAACTAACCAAAAGCTATGTGCGTCTATCACATTGGCGCATTTTACATATCAACGTTATCAAAGTCACATATCAATGGGATCAAATTCAGGTATAACAGATGATAATAAAACATTCTGACCCACTCTGAACGGCGGCGAGGTTGAATACTTTCGATGTTACGATGGTAAGCACTGTTGTTACTCCAAGTAAAAGATGTTACCATGTCAGGAATGACCGTCTGTGAGTTGGCCTACGCTTTCGTTTTTCTTTTCCAGGCACTCTCGAGCGTCGGCGTCGTGGTTTCTTAAACACTTCTGATATTAAAAGCCAACTAAAACATATAACGTTTATTAATGAAATCACATAGTACATCTATATCATTTATTTACACCCATCCTGTTCATTAAATCTGCTTTATTGATTACACAAACATGAGAACATATTTAGACATTATACAATTATACGATACCAATTCCAGTACTTATAATCCCTTCACTTCTTAACTTTGCTTTTCGTAGATTATGATCGCTTGCTCTCTCACTGTTGACTGTGTTAAATGTATTTTTACAATCACTTTTATGAAGTCGGTTAAGTGGGAGATAATGGTGCAATGCAGCATTTTCTGCAGTTCTGCCAACCAATCGCGTAGTGGGGCGTCATCAGTTCAATGTAGCCAACTGTGCGCCCACAGATAACGCACATTTTCCATAGATGATTTCACAGACGACAACAATATATATAATATCTTTTAAATAAGATTTAATAAAAAAACAAAACATAATTTTAAATTTATTAGGCATAAAACGTGTTGCATGTTCTACCTTCATTTTAAATTTGCTTGTTGACAAGCATTCTCAATCAACTTTGGCTTTAATATAAGCATCCCTTTCTTTATTTCAGTCACTACATCTTCTTTTACACCATACTGTTCTCTTATTATACTATTGTTAACTCTGTCACTCAGTTTTATTCCACACATACTCCTCAACGCTCTCATTTCTACTGCATTTATTTACAGTCAAAATCTCCTAAGGATGTTCATTTTGTATTTAGATGGAAGATTTTCTTTCAGAGTTAGGTTTTTTGTAAAGAATTGCAAAATCAATTAAATATCATTTAAAACCTTAATTAAAATAATCGTCATTATTATTACCAGACTATAGTTAATGGTTATCTCCAATCATAAGAGAGGGAGAAGCGTGCAGCGTAGTAGGTAGAAGCTACAAATGACTTTTCACCTCTCACATTCTCATAGAACATTACATTGGAACATTAAAGACAAGGAATAGGCTAATAAAGTAAATGATAAAATCTGTCTAGTTGATCCTTCTTACCAATGGTATGTTCTGCTTCAGATGTCAAGCCGTACAAAACCTAGGGCTGGCCGTTACTATAATATTGGCCGGAATGATAGTGGATAACTATGGATACTTCATGCTGGAGCTGTTCTTCCTCGGATGCTTATTTGGTAAGATATACATATATTTTATTATAAGCTTTTGACCGCGACTCCGCCGTGGATTTAGTTGTTACCCCTTAGGGAGCGTTCAAGTATTACGTAATGCATTTTTTGAAGATTTTTGACCCCCCCCCTCCCCCTCCTTGTAACGCACCGTAACGTTTTTCTATAACCCCCATCTCCTTCTCTAAATGTTAGGTAACACTCAAGTGATCAATTTTATCCTAAAGTCGTAAAAAGTTATGTAATAGATTTTACATTTGGTATAGTTTAGATCTACTAAATAAAACAAGAGAATTTTAATTCGCAATTCCTGCATATTTAGTTTATTTTCTATAAATTTTTGGCTCTAAATTCTCATTCTCCTAAGTATTTTAGCTTTTTTTTTTACTAATAAACTCTTGAAATAAAATCGCATATTTATTTTAACCTTTGGTAATGCAATTATAAACAGAATCCCAACTGAAATTAAACATTTTACTCGAAATAAAATTGTATTCTTAACAAAATTAAAAATGATCAACTATTAGATAAAAAACAAATCGATTAAAATTACTGCTCGTCTGTCCATGGGTTTGCTAGTTTGAGATTTTTAATTCCCTTATTTTTTAAGAAACAATGTTACGTAACGTGTTGTAAGAAAGACCCCCTCCCGCCCCTGTAACGCATCGTAACGTTTTACGAGACCCCCTCCTCCCAAATGGCGTTACGTAATACTTGAACGCTCCCTTACAACCCATTTTTCGCAATTTAAAGTAGCCTATGTCATTTTTCAGGCTCTAGTGTATCTGTGTACCAAATTTCATTTAAGTCCGTTCAATAGTTTTAGGGTAAAAGCGAGACTGACATACAGACCTACGGAATTACTTATGTATTTATATAATATTAGTTAGGATCTAAATGAGAACATCTTGTTAGATGCTAAATTTAATTTTTCAATACTTTTGTTTTTTTTTTCGTTTGCTACGTTCTCATTTTTGTATTTATTTATTATTTTTGTTAAGGTTACTCGATCTTCAAAAACCTATTTAAAGGCACCCGGGGGGGGGGGGGGGGGGGATAATTGTAAAAGAAAGTGAAAATTTCTGAATTAAATCTATATTTTTCATTTCTTCTTTTCATAAAAAAGTTTAGAAATAACTAGTACTAATATTTTATGTTTTTTACTGACCGATAGTTGTTTTTTTTGTATTTTCTTTCGTCCTTATCCAGCTAAAAATGATAAAAGAAAGACGTGTTCATTTTAATTTTTTACCTTGATAACGTCTTATAATTCGTGGAACACCGGCTGCATGTACAAAAAACATGACTCACTATTAGCAACTGAGTCCAGAACGAGCGATGGAGAGGTACGATCTGTAAATTGTGACGTATGCATTTTTTCATTAATGTTTTCTAATTACGTTATCACATAAAATATTATCGCCCGTAAACCGACATTATTTTATTATATTATATTATATTTTAAAGTTGTATTTATTTGGTTTTGTTTAGTTTCTCTGATAGCGGCCGTGCTGATCTACGTATTGGACTCCGCGTCTGAAGGAGTCCTCAACTTGTCGCCCAGCGCGAGGGAATCTCTTCTCAAGTAAGATTATCAACAATATATCTTACCAGTTGTGACAGCCTAGATTATTTAGGCGCCTAGCACTGTGATGTATGTCAGTAATAGTAGATCGTGGAACAGCTGTTTAGTAGCGGTTATTAAAACTCGAGCACATTTTTTATAACAGACATATATTATAATCAATTCTTTAATAGATATATTATATAGTTACTGAGTATCAATTCTGCAAGCACCTTTACTGCTATAGTGATCAATAGCTCGGCATCTTCTACGTGTTCGCACTATTTTGTGATGCCTAGTAGTAGTAGACTGATGTATTACTATTTCTAAAAAAGGACATTGCCATAATTTGCCCCAGGCTGTCCAAATGCTCACATTTATTTAAATACACAATAAATTTTAAACTACTACCCATGTTTCATAGCAATCACTTGAAAATATATCAAAAATATAAGAATTTCAATCGATTTTATGTGTTCTGAATCACGTGACCGTCGTCGTAGTATGAAAAGTTAACTTTTATCAACCTTCATAACTTTTATCAGCGACTGCTTAGCTACAAGTAACTTTATTACTGTTTAAATAGAAGATGTGTACTATTTAATGACATAAATATATCATCTCTGGGCAGCTCTGGGGCAGACTTCCATACTTTTTTTACCTATCAGTTCCAAGATTTTAAATGAACGATTTTGAATGACTTTAATGCGATTTATATGTTAGATGCATATGATAAGACGAAAAATTAATTGTAATGAATGACGGTCAATTTTAGCATAGTGAGGGCATCCCCGAAAATATAAAAATATTTTGAAAATGTGACTACCTTTTCTGAAACTATTCCTACAAATTTCAGGAGAGATTCACACTTAACGTTATAATAAAAGTAAAGTAAATCTGTCCGTCTAGATTTTGATGAGTTATGGAACCTTGGAGCAGAACTTGGGAAGTTTGTATAAAACTTCTTTATCTCGCGGGTGCCTTTTTTATCGGGTTTATGGTATCAGAGGAAATCGCTTTGCAAATATCTGCTTTTTAGGGGGAAAAGACGAGTTATGTGGAACTTTACTACTAAAATCCCCTCTTTGGCCGCCCTCAGTACATATTGAGAGACACTGGGACCTCAGTGTACTCACCGGTGCCTCCATTGCACTGTTGCACAGTGCTCGTCTAGGGGCTATGAATACCATTCTTCAGAAATAAAAAGCAAGTATAGCAGTTTGTGCTACTACAAGCTGTTATCTTAATGGGGTCGCTGGTCAGTTTTAAGCAGCCAGAGCCCCCACTCTGACTGCTTGTGACTCCGAAGTCCCTACTCGCGGAACTACTCATGGACACCTCGGGGGTACCTGCTAGAAAAAATTTAATCGTTGTCTAAAGGTAATAAGTAAATGACGTATTTTTTTTCAGAACGAGAGTAAGTACCGACGAAACCGCGAACTTACTCGATCACGCCGACAGTTCCGATCAAGAAGAGACCGATTCGGGACATCCAAATAGCAACATGGCGTCGAGCAGTGCGGGCGAGAGCGGCGAGCGCCACGCGAGCGTGTCACGTGACTCTGCGCTCGAGCAGTCCGACCGGATACGCAGCAGATACATATCGCACCTCTTGCCCACTACCAACATTCCAGAAAGACCATAGACTATTTCTTGACTTAATATATTTTTATTGTAAATATATTTAACTAATTTGTAGACTAATATTATTAATTTTGTGATATTTTATATTAAATGTATTAGAAGTTGACAATTATGGATATAAATGACGTATAATGCAAATATTTTGTGTTTGTTTCATTATGATCCCTTATTTAGATAATTCAACGAGCGAAGTACTATCTAAATCTATTTTATTATTCTGTAATGTACGCTACTTATGTATGTATAGGTCAATATCGTAATTATTTACAATAAAATAACATTTAACTAATTTGAATAGAGTATTCTACACATTTTTATGAGTGCCTTGAAATATCGAAATCCTTAAAATGAACTACAGTAGAACAAAGAGTTTATATTATTTATGGTTTAATATTATATTTTAACTCCAGAAATTTTCTTATCATTAAAATAACTTAAACTAAAACCAGTAGGCCATCCTTAAACTTCCATCCGTATCTCGTTGAGTTTCCAACGTGCTCGCTTGCCGAACTAATTTCCTCATAGAATTCCGCCGCAGAGGCTGCATGTCAGGCAGCACGTCCTCTGTTGAAGGAGCTTGGGTTAACTCTAACTGGTCCAAGTTCTCGTAAGAATCTGACTCTGGAACAGCGCTTCTGTAACAACATTGTTTAATATAAGGGGTATAAGGGGTTAAGGGCTAAGCTAAAACTTGCCGGGTGCAAACGATGAAAACAAAATCGTGGACTTGTATATCTTACTGAGATATTCTTGAGTACTAATAGTTATTAAACCGGTGACAGGCGGAAGGGCGAGGGGACATGATGGAGCTATAAGGGTTGAGTGACACTCTGGTATCAATAAACATTTCGGATATCAATACAAAGTATTAAATTTTTAACAAAAAATAGAACCGACTCAAAAACGCACTAAAAAGTAAAAAATAACTGCATCATTTACTTGCTTTAATTTACTTAAGTAGATAGGTACCTGCAAGTATCTCCAAGATTCTAGTTTTACTCGGAATACTAGTAAATGTTTGGATTTAGGCTTATGGCGTGATAGCGTGTTATAAACAAAATTTTAAAATAAAGGTAGAAAATGCAACACGTTTTATGCCTAATAAATTTAAAACTATGTTTTGTTATTTTAAAAAATCTTATTTAAAAGATATTGAATATATTAATTAGTTTAAAGCCCACTTATCTAATTTATTGTCATTAATTCCTCATTAAGTAGTTAATTAAAAAAATAGGTGTAAAATGACTAGTGAATTCTACCTACATTTTTAATTTGTTTGTTGACAAGCATTCTCAATCTAGTTTGGCTTTAGTATAGTACACATTACGTATATAAGAAAGGGGTTAAGGGGTCCGGACTCCCCCTTTGTATACAATGAAAACAAAATCGTGGACTATTATATATATCAAGAATATCTTAATATCTTACTGAGAAATTCTTGTGTACTAATAGTTATTAAACCGGTGACAGGCGGAAGTGCGAGGGGACATGATGGAGCTATAAGGGTTGAGTGAGTCTCTGGTATCAATAGACATTTCGGATATTAGTATATAATCGTACATTACTTTTAAGTTTGCTTGTAGTCATGTAAAGTAGATTGGTACCTGGAAATTTCTCAAAGATTCTAGTTTTACTCGGAATACTAGTAAATGTTTGGATTTAGGCGTATGGCGTGATAGCGAGTTATAAACAAAATTTTAAAATAAAGGTAGAAAATGCAACATGTTTTATGCCTAATAAAATTGTTTTATTTTGGAACGAAGCGTTGTGAATAGAGGTTTTGATATCGGAAATTGCCGCCGCCTTTATGTGTGTGCGCGTTACTGTCTCGCGCTTCATGGCGCCCTCTGGTGTTTCGGTGTACAACAACAAACGCGTGTGTGGTACGCGTTTAAGTTTATATAACATTATATTTGTTAATAATAAAAAAAAAATTATTATTACTTAAAAAAAAATAAAATTTATTACAATTACTCACTTTTTTTTTATAAAATCTTATTTAAAAGAATATTGTATAATTATTAGTTTTAAGCCTACTAATCTAATTTATTGTTATGAATTCGTCATTAACAAGTTAATTAAAAAAAATTGGTGTAAAATGACTAGTGATATCTACCTTCATTTTTAATTTGTTTGTTGATAAGCATTCTACATCGAGAGTGGCTTTAGTATCGATATAGTATTGTAGATATTTTTTGTTTATATTGTAATTTATTTTACTCAATAACATTTCACTCTCTCACATTTCAAACTCTTTCGCCCTGCGTCGTGAATTTTAAGATACGCTAGGAATACATGTCGGACTTTGCAAAAACAATATTTTTATGTGTAACTCGTAACCTTGTACGTAGCAAAGTGTAGCAACGTAGCGGCGTAGCCTTCAAGTAGATTTCTTACCATTGAACCTATACTACACTCAATGACACCTATTGAATAGGAAGGTAAGTAGTAGGGTGGCGCGGTAAGTCGTTTCTTGCATGTGTGTTATTAATTACTAACAGTTATAGAGCTTACTACCTGTCATTTATGAATTATATTTACACGATAAGTATTACAAAATCCGTGCAAGCCTTACGTTTGAAAGTTTATTCGTAATGGTAATTTTTACTACAAAACCTATCTAAAACTACCGTAATATGTATCATCAAATCATTTAAAAGATTTAGCTTACTAACAGTAAAATATACGGCTTCTCCAAATCCGTAATCGTCAACGGATTATCGAGAGGCCGATCTATTATGTGATGAAGTTAAATTTAAACTTTGCAATGATTTAGAAATAATATCAAAGAAAAAGTATTCACCTCTGGCCGCCGCAAGCCATGCAATCCGTATACGTCCAATCTTTTCCAAACTCTTCTCCCTCTTCAGCCGTCTGTGGTAGGGGACAGTGCAACGTTTCTGGTAGACGTAGAGCTGTGATGCCGCCAACAACTGATACCGCCCCCATGAGCACCAGAGGTAGTACTAAATTGCTAGTTCCCTGTGAAACGTTCTCTACTGTAATGATCTTTCTTACCTACTGTAATGATTTCTCGATGTAAGATTTACAGACCCATTGTGTATGGAACTGTATTAAATCTTATCTTTTTTTTTATTATTGAGAAAGAATACAATAAGGAACTTAAGCTAATATACTATTATATAAGCTAATATACTTATCCTAATAACCATACAAATCATGCCCACGTGGAATGGTGGCAAGAATACTGAAATAGTTGGATAGCTAGGCTAATCCTTTGCGCAAAAAATGAGCCAGCCCTTCGGTCACCAGTTATCTTATCGATTAAAACTAAATGTTAGAAATCTATAAATAAATTAGGTATACGACTGATACATTTTTGCAATCTCATTTGAGCTTACAGCTTGCTTTGTTTGAATAACAGTAAACCATGGTTACGTCAACTTTTGAATGTGTTGCACTAATGTAATACTTACCAAATAGTTTATGAATGGTATAATTATTAACCCTAGGCCGCCGATATAAGCCGACGTCCCAATTCCTATTCCTCTTAGTTCTGTTGGATATAGCTCTCCAGCATACGGGTATATTATCAAGAACGATGCTGATATAAAGCATTTGGATATCAAGTACAAAATCAAAGTTTCATTCTCCGCATCTAAAATAAAAATCCATTAAAGTGAAACATTAAATTTTGTGCATATTACGAGTATTTATGAAACAAAACAAATTACCGCTTGGGAGTAGAACAGTGACCATACAGAAAATGCCACTGATGACCATTGATAGGCAAAGGGGCCACCGACGTCCAACACGATCCATAAGAATCCAACATACAATATAGCTTGGAATTTCAACAGCAGATGATAGGAAGAAGCTCATGTACTGATTGCTCCCTATAGCTGGCCCATAGTAGCTGAGCCCCACATAAACCATTTCCGATGCACACCAGTTTAAAGTGATCAATATGGTTTTCAGTCTCATATTTGGAGTTCTACATAACGCGAAAACACTAGGAGCTTTTGCCTCTTTAAAACCGTGCTCTTTTTGTTCTAAAACTTGCTTTTGGAGTTTCGCCGTGAACTCCTCCGGCAGTTCTTTACCATTCACTCTTGCGATAGTTTTCAATATTGTGTTCGCTTCTTCCAACCTTTCTCTCATTAGCAGCCATCGAGGTGATTCGGGTAAAATGAACCAGTATAGATAATAAAAGAAAAACGGCACAGACGTGGCTAGCGCGAGCGATCTCCAATCGCGTAAAATATATGTTACACCAGATAGAAGAATCAGACCCAGAGTATAAAATATGCAGGTCATAACAGTTACAAAGGATCTGTAATTAGGTCCTGCAAGTTCTAGTGCTGAAAAAAGTTCTACATTAAAAATAAATAATAATTTAACTGTATAGGTACATAGTTAAGTTTATTTGTCCAACTTACAAATGTTTATCAATACTTACATATTATAAAAGGTATTTGATATACAGCAGGAATGGTTAAACCGACTATTATTCGTGCTAATACCCAAAACCAAAACTCGTGCGCATATGCAGTCATCATGCTGCCAAGAAGTAAAGTTGATAAACACGCAAAAAATGATTTCTTTCTTCCTATTCGGTCATTAAGAAGTCCAAAAGAGTATACCCCAATAGGTCCTCCCACATTCAGGGCAACTAGGCCAAGCGTTGGGTAGACATCGAATTCGCAAACTAAATCAAACTGAAATATAATCGATTTATATTAAAGCATGACAACATGAGGTTTGTACGATGAAAGACACAAGAAAAACACTAAATAAGTAAGTATTAATGTTAGTGTGAGTTAAAATGAGTGAAAACATTAAGTTTGTATACCTGGGTAGTAAATTTACGAAAGATGGAACGTGTGAGAGTGATATTGAAACAAGAGTAAATGCTGGGAACATGTTGAATTGTGCTCTGTATGCATTTATCAATTATGAACAGCCAGAAAGTGTCCCAAAATGCAAGACTGGCTGTGCATAGGGGTGTGTCGGTGCCCACTTATGTATGGTAGTGAAAATTGGGCATAGCAGAAGAAGCACAAAAGTAAAATAAATGCGGTAGAAATTAGAGCATTGAGGAGTATGTGTGGGTTAAAACTTTATGACAGAGCTAAAAATAGTATAATAAGAGAAAAGTGTGCTGTAAAAGAAGATGTATTGACTAAAATTGAGGAATGCTTAGATGGTTTGGACAGAGAATGGAAATGTTGGAAGGGGAAGGCCTAGGCGAGGAAAGGATTAATGAGAGTGGAAGAAGCTATGGAAGTGTGGTCTCTGCCTACCCCTATGGGAATAATGCGTGATGTTATGTATGTATGTATGTAATTTCCAGAGACGAAATACAGAGGTAATACTTACGTCGATAACTACAGAGGATTTCACTTCCGTTTTGTCATATTCGTAGCCATCTAGACAAGGTTCAACAGGCCAACTTTCATTCACTTCTATCGGTTTACCTGTGCTCAATAACGCAGACCAATTAACGGAGTATCGTACACAATTCTCAAAGGTCGTATTATCATCTGCCTAAAATTATGTAAGATTTTAAATTAAGTCGTGTTCTTTGGGATGGTAAACAAAACTAATTGACATCATTACCTTACGTGGAATAGATATTAGTTTACGATTGTTTAGCGACATATTGTATAACTCTGGTACTTTGCACCAGTGGTCGGGGGTATCTGTCATGAAGAGCTGGTTGAAAGCACAAAATCCACAGGGCAGACAAGCGGGCAGGCACACGAACCACAAAAGAAACTTCTGGTACACTCCAAATTCGCCAATTTTCGGTAACAAATCATCTAAATCTATTGGGTCGTCATGTATTTCTTTGTCCTTTAAAACAAAACCTTATATTATATCATTCCAAAGAGAATATGTAGCACGTATGTCGTATCATTAGCTTTTACCGAGGCGTGTTCCTGAGCACTGAACCTTCTTAAATTGTTTGAGTTGTTGGACATGATAACTTCGTTTGTTTACATAAACTTAATTTTATACACAGTCAAAGTTCCACACGACTTCCTACTGTTCTAGTCGAGTAGTTATAAGACTACCTTGGTATTGGCCGAAGCCGTACAGTATTAATCTAATTGATTAAGGGAAATTGTATATCTATATGAGCCATATACTAAATATGACCTAGTTAATAATGTCTCAAGTTGTAGGATTACTTGTCCAGCAATAAAATGGTTTAATTAAACAAGATATATTCCTACACATAGGAAATGATACGTTTTTTTATTCACTACACTGTATATGCATTATCTTAATTACATAGATACCTACTTATATTACTGCTATGTAACTACATAGCAGTAATATAAGTAGGTACTGCTATGTAGTTGGGCAATTGAGGGAAATCTCAGTTTAATAAAGGAATCTGTTCCTTTATTTACTCGGCGACCTATTAGACCATAAGGTCTAATAGGTCGCCGAGTATTACGTACGTCATGTCCCTGCACCTCCCTAAGGAACTGTTGATATAGACCGCTAGGTGGCATCCTTAATTCCGACCAAAACTATCTTTGATAACGAAATTTTCTGCAAGCGCCTTAAATACCTCGTTCGCATTTATGGCGACAGAGGAGCTTAGATTAAGCCTCCGCAAAGGCTTTAGCAATATATCCAGTATATAGTATCCAGGAGATTCTCGCCTTCAGCAGAAATTCAGTCCTGGCTGATTTACGAGATTTGCTCACGGTGTATCCGCAGAACTAAACCGGAGGTTATCCGGAAACGCCCAGAAAGCGTCCGCTTGGACGGCAATAGGCTTACACCTAATTTTCAAAAGTTATAACCTTTTCGGCCACCTTTGGCTCGGGCTGACGTTGAACTTGGCTTGACACACGCTTGTTTTTCTTGATTATAGATTCCATCATAATTATCATTTGCGTGCTATTATATTTTTATGGGACAACTTTCTTTCGCCCAATTCGATCACATAAAAAAATACTTTGACCTTAATAAAACAAAATTTAATGTAGATTTGATGCGAAACTCGCGAGATACCTCCTTTTATTAGATAAATACTCATCTCAGGATTTTTTAATGCATTAAATAAAATAAAATATTGATGATTTTGTTAAAATATTTTATTTGTGAAACGTAGATAAAATTGATACACGTAATTTAAAACTCTTAAAGATAACTTAAAGTTTTTACATAATAATGAAATTGCAAAATTTGTCTTACTTTTAACAATACATATAAGGATTGCGCGATTTTCCACAACTTTCGTAATTGTACAGCTCGTCAACTGTCTGGCATGCACACTTGCTCGAAATATTTATAAATTCATAGTAATAAATAAGTAAAATTTAACTTCCTTATATATACTATAACACCTTCAAAAACATGAAATTGACTTCTTAGTTACAACACAAAATTACATGCTTGTATAACACATGTTTAATTTTAAAAAGTAGATTTTTATAATTAAATGTAAAACTTTTAGTAAATACATCATATTCTAATTGCTGGGCCAAGTACAAGTTTTCTAAGTTTTACAATAATATAACATCCCTTCTGGTATCGGTAACAGATTCAATATATAACATAATAAGAACCTTTATGTACAATATACATAATCATTTATTGTACATTTAGTAAGTTAGAACTAATTAAAAGCAGGCCATAGTGCCAAACTATATTTATCTTTACTTTCAGTTTAGGAATAAAAAAATACTTTTCAAGTTTTCCAATTTTGCTACAATACAATTATACAATAGAAATATACAAAGAAAGGTCATATTTAAAACATCGACAATAATATATTTCCCAGCTCTGAAGCTACAAGGAATTTACAACAGAGCTTGAAATTAAAATTATTTTGGACCGCCGAAAGTAGAGAAGTTTTGTAAACCCATTCCTATTAGATACATTCTCATTATTTTAATGTTCCTTAGTAAAATCTTCCTTCATCATTCACTAATTGGGATTTCGTTTTATTTCTAGCTAAACGTATTATTTAGTAAGGCAAGCATTTAACATTAAACAAGGGCGCAAACCTACAATATGCAGGTTTTTGAGTAAATCGTGCATCTTACATTCGTAGTTTTCGTCTAGTGGTCACAAAAAACTCACTCTCACACCATTAGAATTGATTGACTCGTCGAGGGTGGGGCATATTTGCACTTTGTTTTCAAAATTTTCTCGCTTTTCACACTTTCACAAGTTTAATAAGTACACTAGCGAATCGAAGTCCTTATAAATAAAATCGTTTTGGATGGTAAGATTTAATTGTTTAAAGGGGATTGGGTAGTGATTATCTTATCGAAGTATGCACATCGGGCATTGTTGGGCGGTGTCGGGTTTATAATACAAAATATTATGTACACGTGCACGTTACACTGCGGAGACTCTAAAGGGCGCGCGCGCGCCGCCCGCCGACGCTACGTCAGCAGCTTGAAGAACATGATGCCTAACGAAATGTTGATGAACAATACAAGGATCACCAGTTGCTGCCTCGAGAACCAGTCCTGGAACAAAGATGCATTCGTTACCTATGTGCATTTGAATCACGAAGGTTCAGCTCTAGGTTAGGTTATGTAATATTGAATTCTCAACCCGGATTTGGGAAGTTTGGAAGAAGCGGGTAGGTGGCTGATACTGATTATACGTAAAAGATAGTTATTTTATAGACATACGTGACTACACGTGTCTAGGTAGGACATGAGAAAATGAAAATCAATGCAAGGAATTCAATTCTGGCGACTGATTTACACGACTATAATTATTAGTAAAAAAATGTAATACCTTTACTTGTGGACTAACTAGGTAGAGGAGGGGGTTGGCTCTCAGTTTTTCTGACTCCTCATGCATGCGGCGGACCTCCTCGCGTCGTGCAGAGCCCAGCGCTGACACCTCCTCCCGCGACATCCCGCCGCCGTCCGGCAGACGAGGCATGCCCGCTACGTCTGGTAGTGACTTCTTGCGTTGCAGCGTTTGAGGGGTGCTGAGCATCTGTTACAGTCGAATAGGCGTTAATGCAAAATGATAGAGCAAAAACGGACATGAGTTATGAGACGATATACTTGTAGACGATACCGTACTCAAATGAATTCTAAATACACAATTGGAACGAGAATGAATGTAGCTGATTATTTTAATGGAGATAGATTATGTATATTATATATGATTTCTTGCACTGCAACAGTTTCAGAGGTGCTAAGCAGCTGTTATATGCAAATAGTCATTTTAGCATGAAACTGAATATTGTCAAAGATTGTTTGATTCTATTCCCTGAAGGTTCAAAACACTCAGTTTAATTGAGACTGTATGTCGTTAATTGTAATAGAGGCAATGTTAATACTGCATTTCGGTTGGTCTTTTACCTAGTAATTACCGAAATAATTAGTAAAGATTTCGAAGCTACACGTCTTTCACCAAAGGATTAGATCTCTTAAATTAAAAGCAAAGAAGGTGACTACGAGTATGTATTGTGATTACCTAAATAATTAGTAAAGATTTCGAAGCTACACATTTTTATGCCACCAAAGGATAAGTACTCGTATCTCTTAATGGAGTTCTGTTTTTTGTAAATTTGTTTACATAAACAGAAAAAAATTAAATTTTGTAAAACTGAATTATGTTAATTAAATGATTAATAGTTGCTTTCATCGCAGGGAATTGGATTGATTAATGATTCTATCTTTCATCTTTAATGCCTTTCACAGTTCAACTAGGTATACGGTATACGTTTGTTATTTAAACATAGCCCAGTTTTTAAGTGACTTGTAGGTACGCTAATTCGAGCTTTTTTGTAGTTGTTCCAATACCGTATTTGTTTTGCTATATTCCTGTTTTTTTGCCGAGCTATGCTTTGAAGTGTAAGCCACTCGTAGCTACGAATGCTCTACTGAGAATTCATGGAGGAAATTTCATCTATTTAATTAGATATACCTCAACGGGAGGCACATTTATCCAGCTCTCAGACGCTCGTCTTGCTAATATAGCTGGCGAGCACATAAGATCTTCGTCTTCATCCTCGTCGCCGCCTTGGTACCACATCGTATAGCGCTACACTAGTTCCGTATATCAATATACTTTATTATACCGATATTTGTTTGAAAAGTCACGTAACACTATTTCATTTTGCAAATTTTATTTTGGTACACTATATTGATTATTTACACTGATTATCGTTGTTGATATTTAAAAATGGCGTCTATTATCCTTTAACAGTTTATTCGTATTTTCTATTTATATAATTAGCGAAGAGATGATGCGCGGAAGGCGGCAGCGAATGACTGTCTCAATTTAGAAATAGAACGGGCTGCCCGCCCGAGATCTGCCGCCCACCGCCTACATAGCGAAACGTAAACGCCACGTAACTATGGTTATATATTCTACTGACATTATGAGTACGAACGCACTAACAATTGTTGTTTCGTAAGAATTTGGGAAACGGCTGAAGTACGGTAATTAGGAACCATTACGATACTATTAAAATTTATAATTAGTTTACGAGTAATAGCGGTATTTTTACACGTATCTTTTGTTAAAAAATTAAGAATTTAATAAAATTTCATGAGTTAATATGCTTATCTATTCATTTAAGTATACGGGTTTTAGGGATTTATAATACCCACTATATACAGATATTCTTATAGATGAATGATAAATTTTGTTGTGTATATCAAGCTTCGCAGGCTTTACGTTTACGCCTTATCTCAAATTTTTTTTTCATAAGTACATACATAGCATAACGCCTCGTTCCCGTAGTGGTAGGTAGAGACAACGTCCTTTAACTTGCCACGATCTAACCATATCTCTCTCGATTCCGCCAATTTTATTAATCCCATTAATGCATACAAGTTCGACGGTTTAAGGTACCCTTCACCTGGCCTTAACTAATATGTCCTGGATTTTGCCCAGGAACTTTCGTCTTGGTCTTCCCCTTCCAACATTCCCATTTACTGTCGAATTATAAATCGCTTTTGTACCTAAGTCTCCATTAATTCATTCTCTCTACATGTTCAAACCATCTCAGCAATTAAAATATATCGGAACTTCATCGAATTGCTCCACCTTTCCGCTTAACACATCTCTCTCTAAAGTATTTTGATTAAGATGTAGAGTTTGTAAAGTTAGAGCGTGTAGAGTTAGAAGCTTGGCTCTACATGCGATTTGATTAGTTATTAACAGTGCGAGTCATATGTTTTCGTCTTACCAACATTTTACATGAATATGATTTTGATGGGATTTCATTTTTTTCAAGTTGCTTGTGTCAAAGCGCTGTGAGAAAAGGTAGGTCGTGTCCTTACGCTTCCAAAAAGGGAACTATCAAATTAATATTTGCATTAGTGAGGATATAAGTGCATATTAGTGAGGACAAAAAATTGGAGTCCCAGGAACGCTCTCATTTTTCCATTAACATGCTCTTCAACACTTAAAATCTCCCGACAGCCGAAAGCCAATTTTTTCACCTATTATCTATGCACTTCTACCATTTTTATGTTAAAGTTCTCGTTTTGAATAATACTTTTAATTAAAATTATTTTAGTCAGGTGCAAATAGGGGTTTAAAAGTTATTTAAATTATAAGTACTGTATCGTTCTGTAGGCGGAAACGCCAAATTTTTATCAAAGCTCAATTATTGGTATCTTCAATAACCAACTGTGTCAACATAGTTGGTTATTTAGGATACTATACCATACCACCAATATTATTATTAAAAAATGATTAAATATTAAGCATTCGTAGGTTAGGTAGGTACAATTTGCAAAAGATTACCTCCAAAGTATATAGAAAATTATAAGTCAAAATATCACAAACTCTAATTGTAAAACCTTGTAATTTGGTCATTCTATAACCCGGAGCATATTTTCAATATACATATTGTATTGAGGTTGGATGATATGCAATGGCTTAGGCGAATTTTTATACAAAAATCGGCATTCTAGAATATCGATCGATTATTTTATGTCAGAAATGCTATCCAACACCATTATTAAATCTATAAGTCAACAGTTTCAAATATAACATGATCCTCAAAAAATGATCTTCTACGAGTAAATACTAGGGAATTTTCATATGTACGTATAAACAAACATACGTACTTTAATATATTATAGAGTTTTCAGTGATAATAACCCTGCATACTTTTCACGAAAGAAAACCATGCACCAAGTCCAAATAGGTAGGTAGCTAAGTCAAATAAAGTAATGTGTAAAAAAGTTCCGGCTATTATATTTGCTATCTACCTACTTTTAAAAAAAATTTTCTTACCTTTCGTCCACCTCCTCCACCTCCGCCCCCGCCTCCCATAGGCGCTGGTGGCGGAGGCGCGGGGTTTTGTGCTACGAACAAGCTCTCTGTTCTTTTTGGTTGATAGGGTGAAGGTGAAATGTCTTGTCCGAGTGTCCTTTTGCGTAATAGTGATTCTTCAAAAGGCTGGTTATCTCTAGACGGAGCGCGCGAAATGGAACCTCGACCAGACGCTAAGTGACCGTTGCCCGCAGGGGTGGCGGCGCGGGACGGCGGGCGCGAGGTCGACATGGGCTGCGGCGCGACGGATCCAGCCCGCGAGCCGCTGCCTGGAGGCGCAGCCTCCACTGATGGTTGTCGAGATCGCCTGCCGTACCGATCCACACTGGAATCTCTACTTGGAGGTCTTTTGTAGTGGTCGAAGTAGTCAATTGAAGGCCTGCTGCCGGGTGGTCGCTGCTCACGATCTCCATTGATAATATCCTGTTCGTTACCAGGAGGTCGATGAGATGGTTGATCTACCGCTTGTTGCCGATACATTTGTTTATCAGGTGTTTGTCTATAGCCTTGTTGGTCCATCGGAGGTTGTCGGTACATCTGTTGGTCCGGCGCTTGTCTGTAGCCCTGTGGGTAACCCTGCATGTCCATTGGCTGTCGGTAAACTTGAGATTCTGTATTCAAAGCACTTCTATCGAGAGGCCCTTCTGAATGTACAGTACCGGTGCGGAGTTCGTTTCTGGCGTATGATGCCATGCTAGCATCGGTGTACACGTTACCTTGCGAATCGTGTGTAGGCAATGCGAGTACGCTTTGTCTTCGTGTTACTCCCGCTGGTGAAGTCCAGTCTTGAGATGGTCTTTGCGCTGTCGGGGGCCTTATGGAAGTCGAAGGCCTCCGATTTTGGAATTGGGTCATTTGATCCATATGTTGTTGTGGTTGTTGTTGCTGTAATCTGTAAGCAGATGTAGCCGGAAGTTGGCCATCAGGCGATGTGATATTATATCCACTTGGCTCATTGGTGGAATATAATTTTTGAGGAGGTATTTGATTTTGTGTACTTCCGGGCGGAGCCCAAGTGTCTTGATTAGGTTTGTAAAATTGGTCATACTGCGGCCCAAGATTTCTAACATCGGTATTGTAACTGGGGCTATTAGGTATTCTCGAGTCGATTGTTTGTCCTATGTTAGGATTATATTGACCTGACGGTCTTCTCGACGTGACCGCGTTTGGTATTTTGTTTGATTGAGGAAGTTGTGAATGCGTCGGAGGGATATGATTTGGAATGCTCTTGCCGTCCATGGTTTTATCGGATCCTTGAGTCACAGGAGCGACCTGTGATTCGTATATTTTCTGTCTATATTTCTCTCTTAAACCTATTCGATCAAAGCCAGGATGCTTAAAGTCTGGTGCGAACTGCTTCGCAGTTGTTTGTGCTATATCACAGTCTTCTTTAGCTTGGTCTGCCGCGTCATCGGCTTGTTCAGCTTTCCCTCTCGCTGTGGCTGTCCTGTATAAAAAGTAACATTTTTTATCATACGCTTGTATATAATGTATGTGTTTTATATACAGTATAGATTTTTATTATAAAAAACATATAGGGATATAAAGGTTATGACATAAATGGTAGGAAATTTTTTCTACTTTTATTTTGTGTAGATATGTTTTTCCTGTAAAATGCGCCGGAAAGGAGTTATTATAAAAAAACTGCTTTTCGGCGCCATTTTTTCAATATGGCGCGAGTGGCAAGCATACGAGGTGGCAAAGTTGAAATTTGGAAAGAGCATATCAAAATCTATAAAATTGCCAATTTTCAAAACTTTCTAGGTAACCTCCATTTTTTCGACCAAACGACTGTACTATTAGGTAGCAAAAATAAAGATTTAGCATTTAATCGCACAATTTCAGCGAGCGGAGAAATAAGGTTTCTATTGTCTCTATGGTTTATCTAGATTATTGTTGTATGACTACAGACGTAATATTTTAAGTAATATTTTATGCTTGACTTGCTTGTAGAAATGTTTTATAAACAAGGAAAGTTAATTTTAATAATAAAAATTACTTAATAAAAAATCCCAGAGAAAAAAAGAACCTACAATTAAAAAAATGAAACGCTTAGACTGTTATATAATTTCCTAATATTCTTTATATATAAATTAGATGTGCATATTTCATAAAGTATAAATAAAAGAAATCAAAAGAGAGCTAAGTTATATAGCTGATTGCATACAGGCAATTATAAAACCCTTCTATTTAGAATTCGTTTAAATAGGATGGGCTATCTTTATCCCATTATAAGATGTCTGTCTGTTTATTCGCTATAAATTTATAGATTACTATATTCATGTATATTGATTGAGGAAAGTTTATAAATTGTAAGATTACTAAATCATAAAGTATAAATAAAAGAAATCAAAAGATATAACAAAACAGTATATGGAAAGATTGTTCCTATTTGTTATAAGGAAAGCTTGCTGTACTCCTTATTTCTCAAAAAAATGGTCAAGTACTTTCTTTCTGTTTTTTGTGTTCTTAGAAGTTTGCAATACATTATTTTGCTTGCAGGCTTGCTAGTTATATTATATGACTATATATGGGCTGGATAGAGACTATTAGAGCTGACATTTCTAACTATGTTTTAATAAACCCGGACAATAGTCCACTAAATTGGTTGTATAGAAAATCCCATTGCTGCCATAGCAGAAAGAGTTATTGATTTACTGTAAAGTAATAACTTGAACCAGTCACCAGCAATCTGGTAGGTATCTCTTGCCGAAGTTAATCTACATACAAAATTATAAAGTTTTCTATTTCTTAAGTAAATATATAATTAATGTTGCGTATATGTACTGGTACACGCAAATACAACAACAGTTTTATTTTGATTATGCAATGTGGAATCCGTCAACTCGTATCATAGCGATAAAGCATACCTACATGATTAATTGGATTAATTGTGTTAATGAATCACCGCCGTAGCATCAAGTTACAAACCTAGAGGTGGCAATGTCGGCCTTTTGTAATGCTATTTTCGATGCACGTTGTGCTGCATTCACCGCTGAGTCAACCCGTTCCCGAAACTTTGCGGATCGCATGAGGAACATGTGTTTCCGTTTCTGGCTTGTGATGAGCACGTTGTTCTTGTACTTGCCCTCCTCCCTAGTCCCGTCTCTGAACGTCGTGACGCCGTAGCCATACTTCCTATTCGCGAACCATTCGCCCTCGTACCGAAGACCATCACTGCGCTCACTCACACCAAACCCTGTACGCTTGTCATTCTTCCATTCGCCCAAATACGTTTCTGTCACACTAGCATCCAAGTGTTCATCCTGAAATGTAAAAGTTAAATTATTTATTACGTATACTTATATTTAAACAGTAAGTGTTTTAAAAGTAAAACGCTATATTTAATAATATGTTGAAATTCACTTTTACGATCATGGTAATTATGTTGCAATTACACCGGGTAATGGAGCAATTTTTGTTCGGCAATACATATGGATCAGTTTGGAGCTATTAGTGAAGCAATTTACAGAAATTTCAATAAGAGGCGACACCAATTTACTCAATAGATATTAATTGGGAATCAATTATTCTTTAATTTTAATATTAAATGAGTACGAGCATTACTGTATTCTCGACAATACGAATGAATTGCTGAATATCTAGACGTATGGGAAATAAGGGAAAGGTAAGGTCCCCCAAAACGTCTGCTTCTCAAAGCTCTTTTGTGTAGTGCAATCTGTCGTTATTTGTGATAAAGTCATAAACTGTTATTTACCTCGACTATGAAGCTGGTGTTGGAGTTGGTGTGGAAGGAGCCCCTGGTGGCAGCGGAGTGCGTGCTCTCCACCGACGACACCCAGGATGCCGCCGAGCCCCCGGAACCACCCGAACGCACGGACCCTCCGCCCCGCTTGTCCAACTCGCCCGCGCTTCGCTGTTTGCGGAGTTTCTGCAAATGAATTCAAATATTTATTTATTTTGATTATCACATAATCATCATTAACCTATTTTTAATGACTCACTTGCAAATACCAGGCCTCCAGGTTTCACAAACTCGGTTTCAAATCTACGATTTCGGGATCCGATGCCACGTACACTTAATATTGAATTATAGAAAAATAAAACACAATATTATAACATGCTATATATTGCAGCTTTCACGCTGCAATACATTGCATTCTATACAAGACTTAACACCTTTATATAACAACAACAGGCATTTATATAAAAGGTTGTTTTTTGAAATCTTTTTCTAAATATTAAGGCCAACGAACATATCAATAATGCCTTTAATAAAGTATCAAAATACTTGGACCTTGATTACCGCTACGTGGAATGTTGAGTCAACTTACGTTTCGTCATTGTTCACGAAATTAAATCCTTGTCAAAACAATATTTAGTTCAAGAAAAAATAAGATGTTGTTGCGATTAATAGTGTTTGAGAGATACAAAATTTCTAAAACGCACGACACTGTAAGAAATCATTTGCTTAACTCATATGCTTAAGTTTACGTCATTGTTTATACGACTAAAGGGTCAAAATAAATTATCAGAACGGCAGTTGTCCTTAACAACGGTAAAACAAGTATTATAATGAGATTCCAAAATTCTGGAGCGCGGCACTGCCGCTATGGCGTCCAAATTTAGTTGATCTCCTTCTTGTTATATTATACATACTGAATAGAGGTCAGCATTTTGGTACTGATATGCAATCATGATAACCACCGGTTGAAATGAAATAAAATGAAAATATACTTTATTGCGCACACCAAGACAGGAAAGATACAAAACTAGATACAATAGATACAAGAATTTACAGTAGCACAATAGGCGGCCTTATCGCCAAAAGCGATTTCTGCCAGGCAATCCAGTTAAGAAGATCCTGTTTATAATGAAATACCCGGTTGCTTGTGTACTCAAAAACCCCGCAAGCGGAGGGAATAGTCTTTTTATATATTATTTTGTAATAGTAATATTTTGTATTTTGTAACATTGTTAAAAATTTAAAAAAAAATTTAAATAAAAATAAATGATAGAAATTCCCCTATATGCAAAAAAAAATGTTGTTTGTGTGCAGTTTTCTTTCTGATACTAACGTAAGAAGTAACTTATTCAAAAATTTATGCCATGATGAGTTCATATAATTATCGCGAAGTTGTATTAATCGCAATTTAATAACCCTTCAGAAACTGAATGAAAAGAGTTTTTATGATATTTATTTTAAACCAAGCCAACGCGCGCGCCCTATATCCCCTTTACAACCCCTTAGGTTTTTTTTATACCTACTAACGATACTCTATGAAACAATACTTTTATATTATAAAAATATCATTTTTATCTTAAAAGACTGAAATTTATGTAGAGGCCTTTGAATTTTGTCACAACACAGTTTTGTAAATGCATTGAATGCCATTTTACTCCCCTGATAAATAACAAAAACGTTGTCCCAATTTGTTCCCATTTTTGGCGCTTTTTTCCCTGCTGCGCATTTTAGTAACACAACTGCTGGCTTCGCAACATCATTTTTAATTATTAATACACCACCGCAAATCGAGTGAAGCGGAAAACTAGGTTTAAGCGCATATAATGTATTTTTTCTTTTAAATCAAATCCAAATTCATTTATTTCAAGTAGGCTTATTGTACAAGCACTTTTGAAACGTCAAATTAGACTCATTATTGTGACTTTACCACCGGTTCTGAAGTCAGATTTTTCTGAGAAGAGCCGCAACTATTAAGTATCTTACTCAATATTTGCTCTTGTTAAATTAGTACCCAGCTAACCGACTCTTGCTCGGTCTTTTTTTGTGGACATTTTTGACAATAAAACCTAACTGGGATTAAACCCGTCATTCCAATTAAACGGCACTAACGTATACCTTCTTGCTACACGTAATGCTCGTGGAAAAGAATAAAGAATTTAAAATAAAAAAAAATATACGACTATAAGAGTTTCAGAAATATTTCAGGCTGGAAAGTTGACCTGTTTGAGCGTATCTTAATATTGTTGAAAGTTTGTCTTCCCGATGCTTTGTACGGAGAACTTGAGCACGAAGCCGATGGGTAATAATAAATTGATTACATAATTAACGTAGGTAATTCCAGTCGCCTTTATTAATTCAACATTTATAGGAAGCGCAGATTCTTTCTCGTATAGGTAAAGATAAATGTATACACCAACCCAGCCGACGACCATGACTTAGCCCGCCTACCTAACTAAATTGAAACCTTCGAAGAATGAATAAATTCTATGTGATCCATTTTTTAAGGAAAAATGGGTATAACAAACTATTAACATAGCTTGAAAGGTATATTATCATATTACCTATATGTTTTTAGCATAGATTGCGGGCGGTGAAGTCAGAGTTTATTGCAGACTTTATTGTTGTTTTGTTTTACAATGATTTGTTATATTTGATACGCATGAAAATCCGTTTAGTAATTAGTTTTTAAATTTATCGTGAACAGACAGACAAACGGACGTAGGGAGGGGACTTAATTTTATAATATGTACCAATAGTGATACTTACAGCAAAAAGGCCCTTTTTAGTTTTTTCGACGAGAGAACCTCGTCTTCCCGAAGGCTCGTCCGAGCTGGCCTTAAGCACGAACCCGCCCCGCGCGTCGTCCATTCGGGTGGTCCTGCGGTCGGAGGGGTCCGGCGTGCCAGTGGCCTCCGCCAGCGACGACAGTGAACCGCGGTGGTCTCGCGCGCCGCCCCGGTAGTGCGACGCAAGGCCGAAGGGCGCAGAGGTCCGCACCCCGTACCCATGTCTGAGACCGCGCATCCATTGACCTTGGTATGTGCCTGTAACAATGTGTTTTGTATTTAGCGTAATAAAACACTTTGCCGCTAAAATATAAATAACTACTTAGAATTAAAATAGTTGATCTTCCCTTGACAGTTATTTAAAAATCATTTTCATTATAATTTAGAACTATCTTGATCATGTCAGCTTTGAAACAAAAAAAAAACAAAATCCTAATAGTCCAATCTTGTAAAAGCTTTGATATTACATACTACATACCTATTATCTTTTACGTTGGGGGTAAAATGCTTTTAAAAATAATAAAGTTACGTTGAAGTACCTACGAAGTAGTATTAGTGAATTATAAAAAAATTAAAAAATAAAGCGAGGTGCGTTTATGTTTGATTCCATTTTTTGTATAATACAGCTTTGTACTTTAGTGATGGGAAAATGGAGATGCATTTGCAGCAAAATCGACAACGCTTCGCTTCAATTTGCCTCTGCGAAAGTCTCAGTTTCGGCTTAAAGTTTCATCGTCAATAGGACCTGTCTCATTGGCACCGAAACTTTAATTTTATTTTAGTTGCATTAATAATTCTGTGCAGTTTTATAATTATTATAATCAGTAATACATTTATATCTATATGTTGATAATTGTTATGAATCTACCCTTATTATCGGATCCGATGATAAATTCTACCTGTATTGTTTTGATATATCGCGTACCTAAAAAAATACAAAATATTTCAATTTATCAAAAATTTCAATTAGGTTGCTGTAATATATACTAAATAAATTAAAAAAAAGGTTAATTCCTTAAATAATTTTTTATTCTAAATTAAACTGAACACTTTAAATTTTTGCATACATTTTTTAAATTATATATGGTTTATTGTAAGCAGCGAAAAAAAAATATTTAACTAATTAATGGGGCACCCAAAATAACTGAAAATTATATTTTCAATAGTTCTATAGAAATTAATTTAATTAAAAATATGAGTATTTAAATTTGAGGTATATACTTTTAGCAGCCCAATGGCAAAAAGATAGTCGAGAGTCGAGTGACAACACGCCAGCTAGCGTATGTGAGGACTTCATTCTTATTCAATATTTTTTACCTAAAAGTTAAAAAAAATACAAAATATTTCAAATAATCAAAAATATCATGTTTCGTTTTTTCAAAAAAAAAAAATTTAATTCCCCGTTATATAATTTTTTGCACGCGCAAATTCATATTTTCAATAGTTCAGTTTAAAAAAAAATAAGAGAATTTATATGAGTGATATACTAATAAAAATTTGATACACAGATATTTTTTTTTAAAATCAATAAGCTCTACTGCACATAAAACGCTAATAAACAACGCTATATAATCAAAATCTAGAATAAGATTTATTAATAAGTTATTTGTTAATAAATCATGTGTCAAGAGATAGTTGACTCTATATAGGTACGTAGTCGTATTATACGTGTATACATATTATAAACAATTACGAACTATGTTTTTTATGCTTTTAGGTTTTAAAATCTAATGTACTAACTCGGTGGTGCCGTTACTAGTTGTAATATTGGTTCGATATTGATATATTTTTCGTTTTCCTCATTTGATTGTGAAAACATCTGTTTTCAGTAGTCATTCATGCATTCTTACGAATTGATTAAGAATTCCGACGAAAGTTCATGACTCATATTCAGATTTGGTTAAGTATTTATGGTGCGTCATAAAGTTGAAATTACGATATAGGTTTTTAATTACAGCTGACTAACACTAATGACTTGAAAAACATTTGTTTTTTTTGTTATAGCATGAAATAAGCCGTCGACATCATTGTGTTTTGAGTCGGGCGCGGCGTGCCTACGCTATATTTAAACAGCGAGGGCCGCGGGTAGAGGTAGCAGGGCCGCTCACTAGCACCATTTAACTACTAATCTCATCAAATTGTTCTTATTTATCACCAGATTTTGGCTTCCGTTCGGTTTTTAAATCATTCACATGCTTTCGAAAAACTTTCAGTTTTATATAACCGTCGTTAGTTAATTGACAAGCTATTTGGGTTGTTCTGTGGCAAATGTTGAGTCAGTGATGAATCGATGAATCCACACTTGAGGGCTTCCAACTTCAACTGTGATCCATGTTTATACCACTACTTGAGCGCAATAAAATAATACGTAGTTCGTATGGTCGTACGTGAAAGGGCGTTCCTCACCTTGGATGCAAAAGTTTCGAAAGTAGAAAAACAACCTTTTTCCGAAATTGCCATACATAAAGATTAACTGGATGACGGATGTGACAAATATAAATTATAATAATGTTTTCGGGAAAACGTTTCAGTGTTACATATTTGCGATTTTATGAATGACAAATCTTAATACGATCGTGACTCAACGTACAGGCGAGGCGGCGAGAATTGTGACGTTGGTTCATGGTAATGTACGGTCGTGGCACGGGTTGTATTACGTAGTATAATGTATATAATGCTGCCGTTTTTTGGTGTTGTTTCAAGGTTGCATTAATAACACACCGGTCCTAACGTCTAACGCATGTACCTATGTATGACACTAGAGATTACAGGTAAATTGTTAATTTTTTGGTCAATCCGAATCAACATACCAACGGAACATGCGTTGGTTTTGTCGATAAAGCCAAATTATTTTGTCAAATTAAAAAATATGAAAAAATGTATACGAATCAACCTCAAAAACACTGTATAATCTTTTATGCAATCGTCTCGTTACCTCGATTCCAAAAACTTTTTCATTAGCATTTTAAGAAACCTTTTTGAAACGGTAACGTTTTTCCGTAGTCTACACACAGGTAGCTATATATTTCGTAGAAATTTGAATGCTGTATTTTTCTAGTACCCTAATATTTCAAAGACCTTTTTTATTGTTACTGTATAACGGTGTATCCCACTATTTCTATTAGGTATTTCTATTGATAGAAATACTGTACCTGATTCAGACTGATTGTCCCACTATTTCTATTGCTGTCGGCTGCGTCAAAAAACCACCACCACTTATGGCGTTATAAAATTATTTGTATCTAATGTATGTATGATTAGAGGTGAAGTAATTATGTTTTTTCTTATTTGGGGACATTTAATTTCGTTCAAATGAGTATTTGTTTTTTTTGTAGCAATAGATATAATCTGTATAAAATGCTGGTCTAAAGCCAATGAAGAGCAAAAACGAGCATTTGAATAGTATTCGTATAGCAGTCGTGCGGGTAACGTTTTTTGTCGCAATAGAAATAATGGGATAAAAATTGAAAATATCGCTTGTCCCACTATTTCTATTTTGTATTTCTATGGAAATAGTGGGATACACCGCTATATAAAATGATGTTGAACTACTCGTATAAATTAAAAATTTTTGCATAACTTGAAAATTTTATATTAATTTAGGATAAAGAAAATTCTAGTCAAATATTATATATCTACTCTTAATCGCATTAAGCGTTTAAGTTTTCATTAACTTTTGAAATGAGTAATCGAATGTTACTGACTGCCTCGTTGGTCTAGTAGTTAGCCTATGTGGCTTTGATCACGAGGTCCGGGGTTCGATTCCTCTGTCGGGTCACGGAAAATACTGAACTTTTTCATTCTTCTATGAAATATTCAGTACATTCCATGCCTGGGGTCTTGAAGTCGGCGGTTTTACACCCCCGTGCCTCGGAGAGCACGTTAAGCCGTCGGTCCCGGTCGCTATCATCAACATCTGATAGTTATCGTTAATAAATGAAACATTATCACTCTAAGCTCGCCAACCCGCATTGGAGCAGCAGCGTGGTGGGTGTACGCTCCATATCGCCCCTCTCCTATAAGGAGGGAGGCCTGGCCCTGTAGTGGGCCTTTAATAGGCTGATAATGATGATGATGAATCGATTGTTTGTATTGCTCTTATGTTTTAAACCGCTCACTGTTTCATACACACACATAGATGCAAGTGAAAGTTAATTTAACGTGAAATAAATTATAATATGCTATGCATATAGATTTTCTACACGTTCTCTGAGCGCGGGCATTGCGCAAAGCAGGGGAGTTTCTTTTTAGTTCACGCAATCATAATATAGGTCATTAGGTGATATTCATGTGCAAGCTATTATTAAGTCGACGCCGAAGGAATAAGCGGTGCGACGGATTTAAAAGCTCTCTTTAGGAAACATTTATACTTCCACAGAATAACAATATACAGTCTTTGTTTTGTTATGGTTGTGACCTAAAATTTTAAAGTATTTCCTTTTAGTTTCTACTTATAGTGATTTGCATGATGAGTATATATTAATTTAGTTTTTAACAGGTACAAAGGTAGAAGTTTCAGTAGGTAAATTAAAAAATAAAAATTCGTTTATCGAAAACCGAAAAATGTAGGTTAAACCTTTAATTAAAAAAAACTTAAAATATGTATTTCACATAATATAAAACATTAATCTCCTGTTTAGTTTTTTAAAATAAATTAAAATTTCCCGTTATAATGTTTTTTTTGAACACTCAAATTCATATTTTTTTTCTACTAAGGTCAGTTTAAAAAACAAACAAGAGGACTTATTTGAGTTATTTACTCACAGCAACAACTTATTCTGTTTCGGTCTGGTAGAATTAAAGATAAATATTAAACCAGTGCAGCAATTTCGCAATTAATAATTACTCATTTGACCCGTTTAAAAATTTAAGCGCTTGTAGAGCGTATATAACAACTATTTATAGGTATTTATTTAATACGTAGGTAGGTGTTTGCTCACGGAACGCTAAATCGCTTGGCGGTACGTAAATAAGAAAAAAAATGTAAATCCACCGCGAATACGTAGGTAGGTATTTTCTCTACGAATTAAGTAAATGAGAAAAAAAGGTATCGGAAAGTGTTAATTATTAAACGTCCTATTTTAAAAATTTTAGTTTTCAGCGCATACACCTTCTATCGTCACTGTGGTAATCATAGAGCCTACAGCTAGTACACATCTAAAACAAAATCTTATTAATAGCAATGTATTTCGATCAAGGAGTTATAAAGTCAACAGAAATGGCCTGTACAAGTGATCTTTGTGCCTTGCAGGTGACATATATATGTATAAGTGTATATAATATCTTCAAAATTCAAAAGGCAGACTTTTACATTGCGTCCTACGTATTTCGTTCGATAACTAGCATCTTTAGCATGTATAAAAAAAGTATGTCATATTTCTATACTATGGATACTCTTATTTCTATATATTTCTATTTAGAGCCAAGCATGTAAGAAAGTCTCTATAGTTTTATTTTTTTTTTGAACCTATAGGATTAATGACACCGACTTGGCTATAACAATGGTGGTCGATGTGCAATAAAAATATATCTACGATGACTAAGTATATATAAAAATACGTTTAATAGTTATTATCAAACAAGCTGCCGGTGACAGTTTTCGCGTAGATTAGTATTACCGCACACTCTATAAATAGCGTACCAGTAAGCCGTGCCAATGATTTTTATTGCTCTGATTGAAACAATCTAATATGCTCAGACTATACAAAATGAGAGCGTCATGGTCATGTAAACCGAAGTATTTTTGTCGGTATTTAAAAAATTTGGCAATGAAGCCAGTAGGGCTGCCGTTTGTTAAATCATCAAATCTCTACCATCTGCTCAAATATTGGCTAAATTATAAAACCGACAGACGATGTCTTATTATAAATTAATGATGAAAATACGCAGGAACACGGCGGCTTCAACAGTTTAAGAATGTATTCGATAAAACTAACGATGAAAATCCGTAACTTGTTATTATTACCACTAGAGTCAGCAAACAATACTACGCAATACAACAGTTGCACGGATAGCCGGATTTACAAAAATAAATTAATTGTACTGAGATATTTTGGTGGTTATAAAAACTGTTTTAAGAGCAACACCTATACCGATTGCAGCTTTAAATTTCCCCTTACAATCTTTTAAAAAGTTTTTTAATTTCTTGTAAGTTTCTAATGCTGATTTAGAACCCAAATTCTACTAAACACCCAAAAAGAGCCAACAGCTCAATTTATAATCTAATTTTCTTAATTATCTGATCCAACAAAATAATTATTATCATCCAAATATACTCAGTTGTTAGCGTGAACGAACCAATTTTATCTACAAAGATTTAACCTTGGTCTCGGTCCGCGCAGCAAAAGGAAGACTTGTCAATCAATAATCTAAGTTAATCTTATGAACTTCATTCTTTCTCTTATCAAAATTTATCAATATCATAACGGATTAATATCATCCGAAGATGCTCATAAATAGAATAACTTTGGTTCTTATTCCATACATCCTTCCTACATCGACATCTGGGCAACAAAATATACGACAGTATAATTATAAAATTGGCAGATTTTCTTATGCTTATTAATTTGACTATCGCAATTAAAAATAAATGTAAATTTTGTAAGCTATGCTTGTGCGAGTATGAGTCACTAAATTTCATCTATCATGACGTTTCAAAAGTATAACTATTTGAGATAAACGAATTTAAAGAAACAAAACAATGTATTTTCAAAATTACACCACACATTACATGCATGAACGTAGTGTTCGATGCGTCAACCTCTTGAGCCAGTAATGATTAAAATTTAATTAGAAGCATTAAACTGTACTCCAAGAATGGCACAACCCAGATAAAGGTGCACAGCATTGTGATGCATGTCCGACTAAATTTGAATCTTGTATTTCATGCTTACCGCCATCTGCGTATGTTTCCGAGCCGTATCCGTCCTGCAGCCCGTTCGCCCACGTGCCCTCGTATTTGGCGTTGCTGGTGCTGCTCTGCCGCACGCCGTAGCGCCCCTTGTAGCCCTGCGTCCACTCGCCGCGGTACAGCCACCTGTCCCGCGACTCGACACCCAGACCGTGCCGTTTGCCGTTCTGCCATTGCCCCTCGTATGAACTCCCACTGTAAAAAAACATTAGTATGATTATTTACTCGTATTATGAATTAATGACTCCAGTATTACGAAAGTGACTGCCTCGATAGTCTAGTGGTTAGCCAACGTCCCTTCAAGGTCGAGGTCCTGGGTTCGATTTCTTAGCCCGGTGGGTCTAAGCTCCATTTCTCTACAAGGAAGCCTGGCCCTGTAGTGGGCCGTTAATAGGCTGATAATAATGATTATTAGGAAAGTAGGTAATAAACATTGAACACTTTCTTATACATTATTGAAATAGATATAATTACGTTAAAATGTTATTTGTAAAGATAGAGGTTGAATCTGCGGCATTGTAAAAGTTATACTTTATGATAGTAACTATTTATAATAATAAGTACTCGATAATACTAAGTACTCGAACACAGTTTTACAATTATTTTAAAAATTAATATATTAGTAGGAGAAGGGCAATTAAAAGAAGAGAGCATAAAAAACTAAACCACCTCGGTTAGTTTTTTAACCGACGAATAAAAACGGAGGAGGTTCTTCTCAATTCGATACCTGAATTTTTTTTATGTATGACCACGCATAACTTTTTACGAGTTGTCCGATTTTGATAATTCTTTTATAGAAAATAGAAAGGGCACACTTCCAAGATGGTCCCATAGCCATCATATTACGATCTGATGATGATATCGTGGGAAAATTGCAGGAACTCTTCAAATTTTATAGGGACACTTGCAGCGATTTTGGTTTTTGCGTAAGTATCTGTAGCTTTTTGGCTACTAGTGCCGTATAATATACTGTGAGAGTATAGTACGTGGCGATAAATCACTAAAAAGTAAGAAATAAAAATTTTTAACAAAAAATAGAACCGACTCAAAACGCACTAAAAAATAAAAAATAACTGTGTCATTTAGTTGCTTTAATTTACTTAAACATATCTAGGAGTCGGTAAAATGTGACATATTTATTTATTTTGCCTCATAAGAATGCTCAGATTCACTCAGCAGACGATGAAAAGAGCAAAGTATCTCTAAGGAAATTTCCTTAGAGATAGATATAGAGATCCTGCATTCCTTGATCTTCTAATTAGAAAATCCGCCGGAATGAAATGAAGTGGCAATGGACAAGACACGAAGTGGTCCGAAGAGCTGATGAACTTTGCGGACCCAAAGTGCTAGAATGGTGACCCCGTATCAGAAGGCACAGTGTTGGTCGACCCTGCACTTGGTGGACAGACGACATCAAGCGTGTCACTCGGAGCCGCTGGCCATAGGTGGTTCACGATCCTTATGTTTGGAAGTCCCTAAAAATGCCTAAGTCCAGCCATTGATGTCAATCGGCTGTTACTGATGATGTCTTTAAGGTGATTATTTATAGTTATGATGAGCGCCTGATCGTACCGCCTATGTCATTGTTGTATATAAATAATAGATAGGTTACCTACTTGTATCTTTTATGTAGGCCAACGTTGAAAATAAAAAGATAATTTCAAAGTGCTTTAAGTACATTGTTTTATACTAACACATTTATATACTAGTATCGGTAGTAATAGCTCGCATCGGAAGCATGATTTATGGAATGTTGATGTTTTCTTTCAGCAGTTCTGAAATATTGTAATCAATTTTTCGTCGTACAACATGGTATTTTTTATAACAATAGTTTGGAGGCTCGTTACTTTAAAATATATCATTAATCTCTGTTTCTCTATGCGCACCAGATGTTTTATAATCTTGTTAGATACTTTAGGGGTTATTTAATTTACTTATTTATAGTAACAGACTGGCCAGCGTTTTCACCTGCTTAAATCACGTTCTCTTGGGAGTAGAGGGGAAAATCGTTATTAGTGGGCGTGCATCGCAAAATTAGTGGTTTGTTGTAATATATTATATTATAAAAAGTTCTTAGAGACGTCGTGATGAGTCAATAGGTTAGTCAGTGATATTTCGCTTTCATATTTAATAACTAGACTAGAACTATGCCAGTATAGTTCCCGGTTCTGTCCTATACAAATTAGCCTATGAGTCTGGCTATGGCTATCATATACAAAAAGATTTTTTACAATATGACAGGTTGTTTCCGAGGTTAGCCGGAACAAACAGGAACACAAACAAAATTTTCAAAAATTGCTATTTTTCTTGTAAGCACCATTCGCATGCCTACCTAGTAAAAAGCTGATAAATTAAATTCACAAACATACATTTTAATTTTATTTATTGTTTTATTTTGTATAAGCCCTTTATATGCCAATGCATTAAAATAATAAACATAAGCAAAGAACCGATATTGAAAGCGGACGATTATTATCTCTCGCAAGCAAAAACATTGTCAATTTTTCAAGAATCATTCATTTTCTTTCGTTTCAATAGCTCAACGATAGATTAAGCTATGCTAATGTGTATATACGACTCGAGATATCTCCGTCAACAGGCTTTCCTCATTTCAGAACCTTTCGCTGAATTTTAATGGAGTCTACACCGAACTCGACCCGGTTTAATCAGTGCCTTCGCATCTCGTTAACAAGTTGGAAAACATTGTAGGCGGGCGCATAATCGCGACATGAACTTCAAGCAATATCGAGTTTTGATTTAGTTCATATTTCTTTGTTTTAGAAGCCTGATATACACATATAGGTAATTTTAGTCTATTACCTAAATAATTATGAGTTATGCCAAGCCAATTGCTAAGAGTAAATATCGTGCACCAAGAACTGCTCGACCAAAGTTTGTTATATAAAATATGAAGAGGAAAAATATTAATTTAATACTTGCCCACTTCTAAATGATAACATCATCAAGAGGACAGAACAACTATTATTATCTTATCGGTTAAACTGAAAAAGCTGATTCGTTTTCACGATCGTATTTTCCCACGCAACTCCTTTCGGGTTTCAGTTTTACGAGTCAATGTTGTCTACGAAATATTGGAATTTCCTTTTTTCGACATATTAAAAAAATCTCAGAAGCAGCTTGGATTTGAAAAGTTTTTGGTAGTGAGCACTTGGCTTTGCTTTTGATTATCAGCACCGGTCATAGTTATCAACGTGTGATAATATTTATTGTTACAGTGAGGTTACAGTCATGATACCCTTAACTTAAATTCAAATTAAATTCAAATTCAAAATCATTTATTTCAAGTAGGCCAATTACAAGCACTTTTGAAACGTCAAATTAGACTATTTGTAGTGATTCTACCACCGGCTCGGAAGGCAGGTCCTGTTGAGAAGAGCCGGCAAGAAACTCAACAGTTGCTCTTTTAAAATCATTAATTTTTACAATATTAACCCTTAAACAAATATTGGGAAATAATTTCCCACTTGACGCTACCGTAAAATTTCTGTTTTATTTCTTTATTGGTAAGTTTAATTAGTACCAACATAGAAACACAATAATCCTACAGATTTTTTAAATCTAATGTAATGGCAACATTTTGTACTAAGCCGCGAACTGTCATCTTATGACAATGTCATAAACACGGTTTGAAATATTTTGCAAGAATCCCAGTTCTGATGCAAGTTTTGAAAGTTTTTGATGAAAAAAAATCTTTTAAGTGCATAAACACAATATTTTTGTAAACTACACATGTTTTCTAAATGCCTTTCTTGGTTTTTGCCTTTGTAGCATTGATTTTTGTTGGATTTTCTTAAGATTAATGAAGTGGGAAATAATTTCCCACTTAATTATATTTTGCTTTGAAATACCGGATAATGGGAAATAATTTCCCACTTAATTATATTTTGCTTTGAAATACCGGATAATGGGAAATAATTTCCCACTTAATTACATTTTGCTTTGAAATACCGGATAACGGGAAATAATTTCCCATCTAATTATATTTTGCTTTGAAATACCGGATAATGGGAAATAATTTCCCACTTAATTATATTTTGCTTTGAAATACCGGATAAGGGGAAATAATTTCCCACCGCAAAACCCCCTTTTCTCTTCTTTTTATAGGAAAACGAGTCTTTTTTTCGGAATCTCCATAACCAACTTACTTAAATACCGTGACCACCTTTCAGTTTCCTCATAAAAAAAAATTTGTTTGATTAAGGGTTAACTGTATTGTTACATAAAATTATTTATTCCACTACTTGTGTGAAGTTGAAAGCTGATCCAATTGCCTCTCAACCTCTTTGTCATTTAAAACTTATCTACTACTAAATAGAGGTTACTTTACAATTAATGAATTCCTTAATGCCATTAGATAAGCTTACACATTCACACAGGAAATAAAATGTAAGTAATTGAAAATCATAATACTATGATAATGGATGATGTTTTTTAAAAACAGTAACAAACAGATGAAACAGACGTATCAAAAGTGTTTGTGAAGTAACCATACCTACTTGAAATAAGCTAATTTTGATTTTAGAACAACATCAGCAGCAACATTTTGAATCGGAAGAAGAGAAGAAACAAAGACGAAGGATAATTGATACGGAACGATTTTTAAACTTTTTTTTAAATAATTATTATTTGTGTATGTAACAAAAGAGCCGCAGCTTCACAACCAAAGAGCCATGCGGCTCACGAGCCTGCCATAGAACAACGATCGTCAATTTAACTTTAAATTTGTAGGTAGGTACTGTTCCCTGGACAATACGATACTATGATGTACTGTTATATCATGTCATTCCTGCATAGTTCATTATTAAAGGGCCAGTGTGACCCAGTAACCTTAATGATAGACATAAATATTAATCAAGGCATCTAAAAATAATTAAATATATGAGAATTGATAAAAATTAAAAAGGTAACTAAATTAATTTGGTAATCTATACTAATATTATAGAGCTGAAGAGTTTGTTTGTTTGTTTGTTTGTGTGTTGGTTCGAATTGAAACATTATTTTTGTGTTGAATAGACCATTTATCGAGGAAGACTTTAGGCTATATAGCATCACGCTGCAACTATTAGGAGCGAAGAAATAATGGAAAAAAAACGGGGAAAATTATTCATCCTTAAGGGCTTCCGTTGCGTGCGCTGCGAAAACAGTTCATGATAGCAAAAATATATGTATGAAAGAGTTATTTCTCTTGAAATGATCTAAAAAAGTCCATGACAGTATATGTCTATCTCTTAAGATTAACTCACTAGAACCGTTTCTATGGTAATCAAATTTGGTCGAATGTATTACGTACAATGTTTAACAAAAATGTAGATCTTTAGTACACTGGACGGGACGAAGGATATTGGTTGACAGGAGACTATAAAAAAATTAAATTGGGAGAGGAAGCGGGAATGAGCACACTTTATATGAAAGTCTGTCTTTAAAATTAGAAGGGTACCTAAGAGGTTTTCACGCGGACTGTCGTTAAATATAAGTATAAAAAATTAAAACTCATCATTTTGACTTTAGATACTTGCTGTTAAAAACTTGCTGTTAAAAAAATGCATCTTTTCGTCGGTACTTGTTCTTTACAGAACCAGGTGAAAATGATATTATACAATTATTGTAGTAGTATAACAAGTTAATTTTATTTGTACATATTTTTTAGTAATTTTCCTGTTACAGCAATATAACTTGGAATCGGACTTAAAATAGATTTGCGTAACGTGACGCCCTGTTTGATGTATGCACACGTATCTTCGTATGCATCTACCTATAATGTGTACAGTCGTAGATGAACCGACCTAGTTGAGGCTGCACGCAGTTTTATCTCCGGTGAATGCCATGCATCAGTACGTTGAGATTACTTTTGTTACACGACCTATTCAAGTGTAACTACAAATAGCTTTCTACTTATTTAACTAATTTTATTTAGCATATTATAATTATTAATTGTTTAATTTATTTAATAATATAAAAAGGTTTAAACTATACTGAAGGCAAACTCGATTGAAAATGATTGTCAACAAACAAATTAAAAATGAAGATAGAAATCACTAGTCATTTTACAGCTATTTTTTTTAATTAACTAGTTAATGACGAATTCATGACAATAAATTAGATTATTAAGCTTAAAACTAATTAATATATTCAATATGTTTTAAATAAGATTTTTTAAAATAATAATAATTTTTCATTTATTAGGCATAAAACATGTTGCATTTTCTACCTTCATTTTAAATTTGTTTGTTGACAAGCATTCTCAATCGAGTTTGGCTTTAGTATAGATTATAGAATTAAAAAATGTAATGTCGTCTGTATAGTCGGTTTACGGACGATAATAATTTTACGTGACAACATAATTAAAACAGCCGAACTTTTAGGCCGATCTTGCAACTCAGATCTATCGCTTGCTCCGCGGACCGACCGAAGGCGACCGTTGTAGGTACTTAACATCAGATTAGTCATCTTTTTGTCCATGAACTATGAATTACTTAGTGACTAAAAGTTTTTCTTTTATAGTTCTTACTGTAAAAGAAAAACTTTCAGCCTAAATAATACGAAGAGAATAAAGTTCAAATTAATGATACAATGGCAAGAAATAGTCGAGATGAATTTAGTAGTTGGAATAAACATGAATCATATTTGAAAACTTATTCCTTATATCTGAAGCAACGTGGACTAATGCCATGCCATTCATTTTGCCATTTACTAACAGAAACCTAATATTGATTCAATAAACGGGTTAAATATAGCCTAAAATAACAATAATGAGGCTGATGTTGGTATGTGTGCCGACTGTCGAAAGATGTAGTTGTATAATATTTCTTGTTATGTTTTTCCTTATTTTCTGCTCGTTAACTGCCAATACGCATTACACGTTTAATAGTAATATGGTACTGTTGTGAAGGTCAGGCGAGAGCTTTTCATATGTTGATTAAAATCTTCTTACTCAGTGTGTCAGAGTTAGTATTAGAAACTCGCATTTGGCTAATTTGACAAAATACCGAGAGCTTTTCATTTATGTTGATTAAAATCTTCTTACTCAGTGTGTCAGAGTTAGTATTAGAAACTCGCATTTGGCTAATTTGACAAAATACCGAGAGCTTTTCATTTATGTTGATTAAAATCTTCTTACTCAGTGTGTCAGAGTTAGTATTAGAAACTCGCATTTGGCTAATTTGACAAAATACCGAGAGCTTTTCATTTATGTTGATTAAAATCTTCTTACTCAGTGTGTCAGAGTTAGTATTAGAAACTCGCATTTGGCTAATTTGACAAAATGCCGAGAGCTTTTCATTTATGTTGATTAAAATCTTCTTACTCAGTGTGTCAGAGTTAGTATAAGAAACTCGCTCTTGGCTAGTTTGACAAAATACCGAGAGCTTTTCATATGTTCATTAAAATCTTCTTACTTTGTGTGTCAGAGTTAGTATTAGAAACTCGCATTTGGCTAATTTGACAAAATACCGAGAGCTTTTCAAATGTTGATTAAAATCTTCTTACTCTGTGTGTCAGAGTTAGTATTAGAAACTCGCATTTGGCTAATTTGACAAAATACCGAGAGCTTTTCATATGTTCATTAAAATCTTCTTACTCTGTGTGTCAGAGTTAGTATAAGAAACTCGCTCTTGGCTAATTTGACAAAATACCGAGAGCTTTTCATATGTTCATTAAAATCTTCTTACTTTGTGTGTCAGAGTTAGTATTAGAAACTCGCATTTGGCTAATTTGACAAAATACCGAGAGCTTTTCATATGTTGATTAAAATCTTCTTACTCTGTGTGTCAGAGTTAGTATTAGAAACTCGCATTTGGCTAATTTGACAAAATACCGAGAGCTTTTCATATGTTGATTAAAATCTTCTTACTCTGTGTGTCAGAGTTAGCATTAGGGACTCGCATTCGGCTAATTTGACAAAATACCGAGAGCTTTTCAAATGTTGATTAAAATAACAAAGTTAGCCCTCTTCCATCTTAGATTGCATCATCACTTAACATCAGGTGTGATAGCAGTCAAGGGCCAACTTGTAGTCGATAAAAAGAAAAAAATATTTGCTTACTTTGAGTCAGAGTTAGTGTTAGGCACTTCCATCTGGCTAATTTGACAAAAAACTGAGAGCTTTTCAAATGGTGATTAAAATTTTCTTACTTAGTGTGTCAGAATTGGTATTAGGTACTCCTATTTGGCTAATCTGACAAAATACCGAGAGCTTTTCATATTTTGATTAAAATATTCTTACTCTGTATGTCAGGGTTAATATAAGAGACTCAAATTTGGCTAATTTGACAAAATACCGAGAGCTTTCCAAATGTTGATTAAAATATTTTTAGTTAGTGTCTGAGAGTATTATTAATATACACTGAAGATTTGAAATGTATATTTTGATATCTAGACTTTGTTTATTTAATTGAAACTTAACTTTAGGATTTTCATGGTCGGTGTGATTTTTCTGTTTTTTTTGTGTACTTTAACAAAAGTACTTATTGAACAACTCTTGTTAAATCGTAAACCAATGGCCACCACTCGTATAAAAGAAAATTATATATATCCGAAATCGGAAGAGTGTTATCTCTGTCCTTAGCTCTTGTAAGAAAAATTTTGTCACTTTTCAAGAATGATTCATTTGTTTTCTGTCCGTACGGTAGTATTATACAGAAAACAATTTTTATTGCTTTTCATTTCATATTCAGAAGCGACATGTTTACCATCTACGAGTAGGTTAGAGATGTGCTTATTTAAACGTTTATTAATATAACCTTGATACCATTGACAGCATAATGAGATGCGTATAAAAACAACGCCTTGACTTGTTCCAATCTGTAACAGAGCTCGTCGGTGGCGTGTATAGCTGTAAATACTCGTATAAGTAATACGGTAATCGGCACCTGTATCCGTTAACATCAACAGATGTACGGGCAGTGAGCAACACTGAAATTCCTTTCAGTTTTTATTAGTTGCGGTAAGATAATGGATCGGTCTGTTCTACACATGAGTACGGGCGGAACCGGTCGAGTCTAAGCGCTATTTATAACGCACCAGTTACATATTCTGCAGTATGGTATCGTTATATTGCAAGTTAAACCAGGCGGGTCAAACGTCAAATATTTGTGTCAATCCTTCACGGACTGCATCATTACTGCATCTATGTCAAAACATGGTTTGATTCGCGGTTTAGTATCTAAATTGTAAAGTGTATGAAAAATATTGTTAGATTACCAATGGTTACCATGACATTCTAGATTTGCTAGCATTATAATAGGCCCGTGGCTAAATTATGTCGATTAGTGACATTACAATAGCGTGACCCATTGATCAATGTTTAATAAATCAATTAATGTAACTATCAATTCGTGTAACTATCATCAAAGTTAGGAAAGTCACTAGTATGGAATGCGACTTGCGTTGATACTCTAGCTGCATCCCATATCGAGGCTACCTCTTCTATGGCGGGTGCTGCGGCGAAGAACGCTGAACAGGCCAAGACGCGCGAATACGAAAATATAAAAGTTAATTTCGTGTCTGTGCCTTTTGTTGTAGAGACTTTGGGGCCATGAGGACCGGAGGCTCGTGCTCTCTTTAACGATATATCAAAAAGAGTTATCGAGTCTACGGGTCACCAAAGAGCTGGCAGCTACCTTGGCCAACGGATTAGTTTGGCTATCCAAAGGGGAAATGCTGCCAGTATCCTGAGCATTGTGCCTCATTGCAGTGGAGTCGAGGAGGTTTTAGATTTAATTTAATTTAGTTTTAATTTTGTTCTAATTATTTTAGCGTATTCTAAATATGGGTTTGTTTCCTATCTTTTTCTATTACATACTGTGTAATTATCACGATCCCTGAAGGATATTTCATTACAGTTGCCATCTGTCATAATTTTCACGATTGGCACGTTTTAGCTGTCTGTGTCTAAACTACGACCGTGAGTACCAATTGTATCTTAAACGATGAATGTCTTGTTTGGTTATTGTATTTCTAGTATAAATTATTTAAACGAATTCACCACTTTCGTAGATTAGAATCATTATTCTGTTTACTTATTCTCTTAGAACCCGACAAACTTAGGGATGTGATTTAGAAGAGTGTTACTGTAGTAATGTAGCAGTAAGTAGGTAATTTGTGTATGAGTATAATCTACATTAATTAAGCCTGCATATTCTTTAAGAAATTTTTATACTGTATATATTATTTGCACCTGATTAAAAGTTTGAATAAACAAGGGAAGCAGTATATTTATGTAGGTATGACTATATTATGATCGGTTGATATGTTTTATGATCTAATAATTTTGTAGGTCCAGCAAGAATATGATTGTAACTCAAAAACTTACTAAAACTGAGTTAGTTTTCTAGGTGTCATCAATATTTTTTGATATTTCAGAAAAAATGTGTGGACTTCCAAACAACACGAGCCGCCTGTAGCCAGCGGCTCCAAGCTACACGTTTAATGTCGTAAATTATATTTAATTTCACTCCGGGACCGTTAATTTCTGTGTAGACCTAGACTTATTGTTTAAATTAGTCTAAGAAGGTAGATGCTTTATTGATCTAACTGGTGGTGATTAGATGTTTATTAGGTAGATGCTTGTTCAAACGAATGACGAACGCACTTCGTAGGCTGGGGGTCTCGGTAAATTTTACTTAAAAACAACAAAGAAACTTGGTCTTACAACAGACCCCCTTTACCATCAACTTGCCCCTTCGCGAGAAATTGTAGGAGTTCTCGTTGTGACTGAGTAGGTACCTACGCGCCCCAGATATAGGACTTTTCTCATCTTCGCTGTTCGCAAAACTTCGCGTAGGTTGCTCTATGCTAGAATTATAGATACAGAGACTTTATAAAGACGTTTTTTTGTATTACCTACTTCTTTAATAGCTTTTGCCTTACATTGGTATACAAAATAAAAAGAGCAAAGAAATTTCAAGCAGTTTACTTTAGTTTGGGTATTAGCAACGTACGTATCTTTATATAAGCATATAAAGCTTCTGCTCTGGTTGCAGTTTTATTAAACCATATAAATCCATTAAAAATAATAGGTATTTTCACCAGCTATCTAAGTTACGAGTACTAACGTACCTATAGCATAAGCCTTGCTTGCTTTAGTAGCCCCATTGATGATATTAAACTTATAGATAGCCATCTGTGTCCTGGTATATTAAATTATTTATTTCTAATTACTTTAGAAAAGTCTAAGGCATACAAATACCAATTAGTCTCTTGCTTAGCTTAGTACCTTCAGGATATCATAGTTTAATGAGATGCCTCTTGGCCTACAACGCGTGTAGGCTACTTAATACTAACTAGGTACTTTGCTAGGTTTGCGTCGCTGGATTCCCATTAGAGTGCCACATTATATATGCACCAGCAAGCTCATTGTCACATCAAACAAATGTGCTCATCAACATATAGAATATAAAACTTTTCTCTACCTTTGATACCTTGATATATTAAATACATGACGTTAATGACGAAATATTAACGTCGGTGTTTTTGTAATTCACAAAAATGTTTCGTATTTGTAATAAGAAAAGGTTAAAAATCATGTTTATTATTGTCGGGGTATGCCCGACTATTTTCTGAACACGGAATTCAAGAGAATGATTATTATTTTGACATCATTAGATATTCCGATAGGAAAAATTTTAATCTCACCAGAACTACCGTTAGATGAAATCAGCTTTCTCTACATAATATTTAGATTTACAGCATGATTCCTTCTTATCCGATATTTCATACAAAGCCAATACAATCGGGCCATGAAATATTTTTCCTGCCTCCTAGAAATATTTAGTATGTAAGTAGTAAATTGGTGGCGTTAGACCTTCGTGCTTTTGATAATACCTTAGGTCGTAGGTCTCGGTCATAATCTATCATGTTAGACAGTGTCAAACTTTATCATCATTACTATTATCTTAACACAGTGTAATAAAACAAAGTCGCCTCCGTGTTTCTCACCTGTAGGCTTAGATCTTTTAAACTCAGCGGATTTTGATAAGGTTTTAATCAATAGATAGACTGATTACTAACGACGTTAGGTTTAAACGTGTAGTTTAAAAAAGAATATCGTCAGGGTTTCCACACGGGCGTGCTTATTTACCACAAGAAAAACTAATGTCACGACAGCAAAGTATACAAGGTATATTTGAATGATAAGCGAGTGGTGTTTTTGGGTAAGATTGTTCAAAACAATTGAGTGTAGAGAACGCGTCCACGCTTACCTACTAAACATTACATGACCTACAAGTTGGCCGTCGGCCGCGGCAGCCGCCCACACGCCTGACGCACCTTGCTTGTCACGCGAATGACAATGGTTTACTCGAGGACGCTCACAAATTATACCTACCTACTAGCCGCAAATTAAATCATATGAAATGTCCAACTATTTTTGTATTAACTACTGATCTAACTGCCTCATTAGCTGATTGGTGGTCGATTCATCATTAATCATCATTAAGAGTCTATTAACAGCCCACTACAGGGCCAGGCCTCCCTCCTTATATGAGATGGGATATGGAACCCACCACGCTGCTCCAATGCGGGTTGGCGGGCTTAGGTTGATAATGTTTCATTTATTAACGATCACGATGTTGATGATAGTGACCGGGACCGGTTTAACGTGCTCTCCGAGGCAGGGGGGTATAACATCACCAACTATCAGACTAAGGGCTTGGAATGTACTGAACATTTCATAGAAGAATGAAAAAGCTCAGTATTATTCCGTGACCCGACCCAGGGATCGAACCCAGGACCTCGTGATCGAAGCCACACAGGCTAACCACTAGACCAATGAGGCAGTCGATTGGCTGGTGGAAATTTTACGAGGCCCCGGATGCTATGTTGTAGTTGTTCTTCAGAGATAGGGTTCTGAGTTCAAGAACTCTATTTCTTCTCTTAAAAAAGAAGGAAGGAGGGTTTGTCTCGTAGCAGTTTAAGGTTAAGCCCATCATGTGTGCATAAACCAAAACTGTAGTCTGTAACTTCGTAAGAAGTATAGTAATAGCAAAAACAACCAAATCATATCTTTTACTAAATATACAAATATTTAAGACTAAAATTGAGGAATTAAAATTTCCTACAAAAATTGCTTCCCATTCTTTTTAGGTTGAAAAATTGCATTTTTGATATATGTATCATAATATGCACATTACGCGTACGCGTTTTACACTGATTGATTGTTTACATAACATATGTAAGTTGAATATTGAGAGATTATACTTTATAAATCTTTTATTTCAGAAATCTAAATTTGCGGAAACTAAATCCCTTTTTTATTTTGTAGGAAACTGCTTGTAGCTTTTGCGAGTGAGTGTTCATATTTTGCGTGATCGTTATTTAATACCAATACCTTTACTTATTTATCTTTAATCTAGAAAACTGTCCTTGTACGAAATAATGTCAGTCACCTCATTATTTTTAATCCTCGCACTCAGTTGTACGACGCCGAGTCCCCGAGGTCGCTTGTGCCGGTATTACGATGTCCGTACATTTTTTTAGTATATAAACTACGTACCTTCGCGGTGTAAGCCCTTCATGAGCTTTAGCCGACTTTACTAGTATATTCACACTAAAATGTTCCACAAAAAATAGAACCATTTTAAAAATACGAAATAGATTGTCTTTATTAATTACTTAGATTAAATAAAGAGTCTGAGCTTATGAATGAACGTACATTTTCTGTGGCTAATTAGTTTTTCACGGTTTTACTTAGAGGAAGTCGCTTATATGTATAATTAGCTTTTCTGACTTTAATAGGTACACTACACGCTGAAAAATACCTCACTAAAAACAAAAGTGATAGATTTCAGTACTTTACTTATTTTTATTGTTAACTGTTAATGACCGAAGTCTTAACGTGCTCTCCGAGGATCAAAGTGCACTACCATCTGCCCAAAACCGACCAAATAATAATCTCGAAAGAAAGAAAAGCTCAATATACATTACTAGGATATAACGACCCAGGACTCGATATCCGAAGCCAGTCCTGTACCATCGAGACAAATAAGAGCTACCTCATTTAGGCTTAACACATATTGACGCAGAGGCGAAACGTCACGACGCGTCATGCTTTTCAAATACAAACTATAATAATCATCTCTATTTTCCATCATTTACTTACGTACAAAGTTATGTTATACAAATATGGAATCGAATCGATTATAACAATCTTAATGATGAATGTGCAGGCAAAATATAATGCGTCGTGACGCTTCGACTCTGGGCCCTGCGCCGATGTGACTTAAATCTTAATATTAATGCGCGAATGTGAGTTAAATCCTAATGTTTAGTAGATACAGAAAGTGTATAGAAAAGTCACGGCTACCCTTTCCTAATTTGTGTAACAAAAACGAAAAGAATCAAATTTCTTACCTTTTCTAAGAATTTATTTCACAAAAGAACAAGTACTGTAACCATACAAGTTACCTACAAAGCGAAAAGTTTTATTTCACAATAGCGCTACCCTGAAATAATTTCAACTTTGCTTTTTTAAAGATTCACCTTTTGAGCAATAATGAAAGAACTTGTGTTTTTTAATAAAAGCTCGATTACATTGCGTAAATTTCTTGTTATTTGAGTTAGAACAATTAATTCATATTTAGTATGTATTTACCTAGCAACCACTATACTAAAGCCAAACTCGATTGAGAATGCTTGTCAACAAACAAATTTAAAATGAAGGTAGAAAATTCAACACATTTTATGCCTAATAAATTTAAAATTATGTTTTGCTATTTAAAAAAATCTTATTTAAAAGATATTGAATATATTAATTAGTTTTAATCTTACTAATCTAATTTATTGTCATGAATTCATCATTAACTAGTTAATTAAAAAAAATTGTTGTAAAATGACTAGTGATTTCTACCTTCATTTTTAATTTGTTTGTTGAATCGAGTTTGGCTTTGGTATACCTTAGGTGTACCTACGCGTCATCATTTCCTCATTAGTTTTCAGCCTAGTTGAAAGGTGGTAAGGTTATAGGATCCCAAGTGACAGTCTCCCAAATCTTTCAGAAAATTCTCTATACTTTTCACTTCGAAACGTCTTTATCAGAAAACTCGTACAATGTTCAATTCTATAGAAGTTGCTGACTTTCTAGTTAAGCCTTATGTGCCTGAAAAACCTGGTAATCCTGCCTTTCAGACCGAAACAGAGCTATGCTGTTTGGTGGCAGAAAAAAACATGACGGCTGTAGTTACAAACCCGGATATGCACTGTTACATAAAACTCTACTACTGCTTCAAGACTTTATAAGACATGAAGAAATTAAAAAAAATAGAAATTAATTATCATCATCATTATCAGCCTATTAACGGCCCACTACAGGGCCAGGTTTCCCTCCTTATAGGATAGGGGATATGGAGCGAACACCCATCACGCTGCTCCAATGCGGGTTGGCGGGCTTTGAATGAAAACCTTCAACTGATGTGCTTAACTCCTGTCAAAAGATATAATACGAAACGTTTTTGTACATAAAATAGGTGGTAAATACAAAGGTCGCAATCTAAAACTGTGTAGTTTAATCATAAACTGACTGCCCTTCCACTAATGATGATTTTAAAAATGCGTGAGATGACACAGAGTAATTCTAATATTTTTTAATAGTGAGAGCCCTCGTATTACCTCGAAGAAAATATTTAAAAATAAAAGATTCCGATTAATTGAGAACCTCCTCCTTTTTGAAATCGGTTAATTACGCTTTCAGACGATTCGGAAAGACCAGATCCTCCTACTTTTACAAAGCTTGCATAACTGGCACAAGTTCGATATTTAAACTTAAGGTCTGACTATGAAATACTTAAGACTTAACTTTGACATTGTAGAGCTTGTTAGTAATAAAAATGTGTATCAACTTACTGAGTGGAAACAACAAATGTATTTACCCAGTCCATGGCAGTAATAAAATTATTATTATAAAAACAAAAAACCCTGTATAAAATTCTAAATACTTTATGGTGTTGTTGTACTTTACCTTGTTTTTATTAGTTCATAACTTCTAAGCAGTCGGGTTTTTTGTTTTTATAATAATAATTTTATTTGAGACTTTTTAGTTTTAGTTTATGGTATAGAAATGTTTTTGTTAAAAAAGTAATATGAACATGATATGTAATTTATATTTTTGAAATGGTCTTTTTACGACCTTTCAATTGGTACTCATATTGCTCAAATAAGAGAAAAAAAATACACACATCCTCCCCATTTACAGCCGCCATTTTGAAAATTTATATGGCCTATGTCACTACCACATTTTTGACAAATTCAACGACACCTCACATGTCAAAATCCGTTCAGCCGTTTAGGCTGTAGCGTAATACATACATACATACATACGCTCGAAAAACATAACCCTCCTTCTGACGCAGTCAGGTAAAAACATTACAATTTACTTATACACATATACTTGTACTAGCAGTCGCCGGCGACTTTGCGTGAAAACCTCTTAGGTACCCTTCTAATTTTTAATCGACGAAAAAAAAACGGAGGAGGTTCTCAATTCGACACGTATATTTTTTTTTATGTATGACCATGCATAACTTTTTACAGAGTTGTCCGATTTTGATAATTCTTTTTTATTAGAAAGGGCATACTTCCAAGGTGGAGTTATGCCCTTCCCATTCCCTGCCCTGCCAATTCCCATTTTTATCATGTTAGGATCTGATGATGATATCCTGGGGAAATTGAAGGAATTCTTAAAATTTTGGATGCACACTTACAGCGATTTCGGTCTTTGTGTAAATATCGGTAGTTTTTTGGCTACAAATGCCGTATAATATACTATGATAGTATAGTACGAGTACGTTACGTGGCGATAAATCCTTAAAGTAGAAACCAGCCAAATTTCTACTTTAAGGAAATTACCTAGAACCCACAAAGGTTTCGTTAAACAAATGTTCCTAAAACTTGCTGGCACCGACTTCATAGATATGCTTAAGTAAATTAAAGCAACCGAATGACACAGTTATTTTTTACTTTTTAGTGCGTTTTGAGTCGGTTCATTTTTTAAAAACAGACTTTCATATAAAAAGTTCATTCCCCGCTCCCCCTCTCAATTTAATTTTTTTAGTTTCCCGTGAAGCAATATCCTCCGTCCCGTCCCGTGTACAAATATCTACATCTTTGTTCAACATTGTACGACATTACAGTACAAAAGAACAAACTCTTCCGCTTTATATTAATAGTATAGATATGGTCACCTATGGCAAATAAATTAAACAAAGTTCTCAACTCCATTACGGTATTATCGTTTCTATCATGAAACAGCATCAGTATGTATTCGTACGTACGTAGAGTTAAACTTGATTTGGACTTTATGGCGGCAGTGGCGCGCTTTTTAGAAATTTTGTATTATCTCCTCAACTATGTAAGTAATTAACATTCTGTAAAAGGCAAGTCTTTTCTCTATAATATCCTTGTGATTATTAAATAATTTATTTTGATAAGGATTTAAGTTTAGTTGTATAAACAATGACGTAAACGTAAGCATATGAGTTAAATGATTTTTTAAAATACAAAAATTTCTATATCTGCCAAAATATAAAAGATAGATATATGTTATCGCAGACTTTTTGTAGAACTTTTAAAGATACATGAAATTTTTATACAATGTTTTCAATTATATCCAATAGTTAAGGCAGCGCACGCGCATAAAGCCGATTTAATAAATTTCACGGTCCGACTAGCGCGACAAAAACTGTGATAAGCTAATATATATAATACAAACATAAAATATAGCCTATGACACACCTCGATAGTGTAGCATTCTACTGGTGAAAGAATTTTTTAAATCGGATCAGTAGTTCCGAAGATTAGCCCCAAAAGATGCCTCATTTACAAACTTACAAACTTTACCTCTTAATAATATTTGTATAGATGAACAGTATGGAAATATAATAGGTACATTAACAGTACACAGCTAGGTTTTTCAATATAAAATGGAACGTATTCTTAAACCATTTAGATTTACTCAAACCACAATGTCGGGAGCTGCCTATTTTGATGGAGCAACGACCCGATGAAAGTGGGTTAGATGGGAACAGGCGTCCGCCGAGATTTATAGGAAGGTCTGGCACAGTAACGCATTCTGCCAGAGCCACGTACTGAGATGTCTGTATAGCTCTCGTGTGGATAAATATCGATAGCTATTATAAAGATAAAAATAATTAGGTACCGTTTACTTAGTCATAACGAGACTTGTGCATTTTATTGCTCATTTGCGATTAACCTTTGAGTTTAAAAATTTATCCAATTTGGCTGATAGTAAAAAACTAAAATAATTTCGATTTCACAACTTGTCCTTCCTATACAAGTGTTTCAATATAATTTATGAATAATGTAAGTATTCTGTGAAGTAGTTTAAACAAACCTAGTCTACTTAATCTTTGTTAAGGAAGTTAAATTTTGGAATAAGTCTCGAGCTTTATTTTTTTAGTATTATTCTAGGTACTTAAACGGCTTATGAATTTCTTAAAACATTTCAGTGAGGCCCATATAGTGTATAGTATCTAGTACTAGTAGTTTTATTCGAATGTCATAATAACTAGTCTACAGAATCTTTTACAAGTTTCCTACCAAGTCACATGTCGATTCCCGAGTCTAGCATATAAAGCAGCTGCACGATATTGCTCTCAATTACGATTTATGAAATTGCGGTTTGCTACACCACGCGTTATTGGATCCTTAATGGATGTGTCTATAACAAATGACAGCAGGTTAATTGACATCAAGGCCTCAGCATCATGGTACCTACTGTTATCACTTATCGTTATCAGTGGCTACAGATCGATACGTATATTTTCTTCGCGGTTCGGGCAGTGGGCACTTTCACCGCTGTTACACGCGTTTTCTAGCGAAACACCGAACTCAATTATTAATAGCAGACTATTTTTGGAGCGGCTTCGGACGCGGATTTCGGGCATGTGCGAGGCCCGGGCGGAGACACCACCTCACCTGGGCCAGGTGTAGACGCCGGATACTTCGAATCCGTAGTGCCAGGAGCCGGCGTACGCCCCCTGTCCTTTCGGGCCGGTGCACACTCCGTGGCCGTGAGCCTTGCCGTCCTCCCACCCGCCACAATATGTACCACCATCGTCAAAGTCGAATCGGCCACCGTTGAGGCCACTCTGCGGGGGATTTCCGCTAGCGGCGTGCGCGGTGTCGGCTAGCTCGCTCGGCTGCATCACGCGAAACCGTGGTGCCGCGGAGGGGAGGGCCTCCCGCGCGCGCCCTCCGCCGAGCTCGCGGTATAAATAAACATCAGCTGGGCATGTCGCGCCGTGGCGCGCCGCCGAGTGAACACCACTCCGGTCCTGCGCGAGGAGCACTGCCGCCAGCGCCGCGGCGCCGCCCGCCCCGCCCGCCGCGCCGCCCGCCCTGCGCACCGAGAGCCGTAGGCTTCGACCTACATGTCAGCTCAGGCTCTACACTTCTCGCCTCTTCAAAAGCCACATGTTAATGTGTTTCTACGCTGATTTCAAACCTACCGTAACAAATTAATAAACGTATAAGTATGGGTACCTATGGAATATGGATATAAAGATAAAATAAATTCATAACATGTGTGGGAATTTACGTTTATTTCTACGAAACACGTGGACGTACTCGTATCACGTAGGCCGCAAATTAATATTGTTTTATTGGTATACCTATTATCAAGTAATTCCCAACACATTAGTGTTATAAGGTACCTACCTACTCGTATGTAATGTACCTAACTGCATTTTCTACGGTAGATACGAGTTCTCGTACAAAAGAGAAATAGAAAATAGGTAAACGCTTTTTGATTTTAAAAAATATTTAAGAAATCTTTGATTAGGTACTTGCATAGCTATAAATTATACTTTGATAAGATTTGCTAAGGTTTAGACTTACTTAATGTTTTTAGACATACAACATAATACGTAATAAGTCTTCATATTATATATTATGTTTGTCTAAAAGGTAAGTTCATATCGCGCGTATAGAGGGAGGTAATTTGAAAATTTGTTATAATAATATTATGATCGGGTAATTTGATGTCGCAGCCAAATATTTTTTTAGTACAAAGTTAAGACAATACCACAGAATATGAAGGGTCCAAGCTACGTTAGGTGAGAAATGTAACGCATCGTGCGAAATGCTGAATTTCAACGGCTCCTGTGATGTGCACTGTCAATTTCAGCTCGCGTTCTGTGGGGCAACTGGAGTTTTTCACCGAGCGACTGCGAAAAAACGTATTCACTCATAACGTCAAATTATATAGCAAAAAAAGCGTTTACTCTCGCTATAACTAGATGGCGTTACTAAAATTCTATACAAATTTGCATTACGTTTTTACGCAGTCGCTCGGTAACAAACTCACTCTCGGCACTCTGTACCCAAACCACGATAAAGCCGCTTCTCGTTTTTTTCAAAACTACCTACTACTAGCTAGTTTTTAGTTCCCACGTGAATATGTTCTATTTATGTCTATATAGAATAGCGGGCACCCGTGGCTTTTAACCTCTGACGCAAAAACGTTTGGGTGTTATAAGTTTGACGTGTCTGTGTATGTGTCTGTCTGTGGCATCGTAATTCCCAAACGCATGATCCGATTTTAATGCGGTTTTTTTTTGTTTAAAAGGTATATCAGTCGAGAGTGTTCTTAGCTATGTTTGGTGGAAATCGGTTCAGATCTTCAAGGTCATCTGGTCGTTTGTTAGGTGTGATAGAAATGTTACACGCTCAGTTTGCTTGAAAGCATGTGTGTGATCTGACATTTGAAACACTAATGTCTGAGCTGGTCTGATGATAAAGCTCGAAGGTAGGAGACGTAACCGCGGTCTACCTTTTTAGTAAACCCATCGAGTTTTGGGCTCGTTGAATTTGTCTTGACTGGTTCTTTTCATGTTTCAAATGTGGGCTGGGGGTTTTTTAAATTTTAATTTAATGTTTTATTATAGCTATGTGCCTATACTAAAGCCAAACTCGATTGAGAATGCTTGTCAACAAACAAATTAAAAATGGAGGTAGAAATCACTAGTCATTTTATAACTAATTTTTTTAGTTAACTTGTTAATGACGAATTCTTGACAATAAATTAGATAAGTAAGCTTAAAATTAATTAATATATTCAATATCTTTTAAATAAGATTCAATAAAAAAATAAAACATAATTTTAAATTTATTAGACATAAAATGTGTTGCATTTTCTACCTTCATTTTAAATTTGTTTGTTGACAAACATTCTCAATCGAGTTTGGCCGTAATATAGTTCCCGTTCCGATAGGAATATTGTCACTCCTGATGAGTCTGACTCATAGATACACAAAGAATTTTGAGACCACACAAACAAATAGATGGACCAAAACTTTAAATATTAACTGATACTTCAGTTATTTATTTGTATAGATTTATATTTGTACGGTAAGTACAACGCTGCCTGTATCTACAAAAATATATTTTCAGTTAGAAAGCTACTCGCAATCCTCCAATGATACTTATCTTGAAATTTTTAAGTACATAATGTAATTTTTCTTTCCTCTTTGTAAAGCTGCCATTTGCCTTTTTCCATTAGCTAGTGAATGTACATCACTACGCATGATATACATGGTGATTTTTTTAGGAGGCCCAGAGCAATTATTATTATAAATTTACTGCCACCCTACCTGTAAGCAATGCTGCCCAACCTCAAATTGGATACTAGCTACACCTTTATTTAGAGGGAGGAGGGAGTGAGACCTGGCCCTGTAGTGGCTCGTTAAAATAGGCTCTAGTAACTATACTAAAGCCAAACTCGACTGAGAATGCTTGTCAACAAACCAATTTAAAATGATGGTAGAAAATGCAACACGTTTTATGCCTAATAAATTTAAAATTATGTTTTGTTTTTTTTTATAAAATCTTATTTAATAAAAATTGAATATATTAATTAGTTTTAAGCTTACTAATCTAATTTATTGTCATGAATTCGTCATTAACGAGTTAATTTAAAAAAATAGGTGTAAAATGACTAGTGATTTCTACCTTCATTTTTAATTTGTTTGTTGACAAGCATTCTCAATCGAGTTTGGCTTTAGTATAGTTAATGATACTTTTGCAGATGGTATAAATCGTGCCCAACTTCTAACCCATTCTTAACACGAGGCAAACTGATTTTGCAGTACGAAATTAGTTCTTAGCGGGGCTATTAGATACGTTTTCGAAGCGCTAATGTATATTTTATGTCCATACATACTAATAGCGTCTGAGAGTATGTACCTAGTAATATTAATATAATGTAATATTAAATCTATAGACGTGGACAATAACTTGGGCACATCGTATAACTACGAACCTATCCATATACCTAACATAAATAACAAGTGAATTCATACCAGTGAAATGCGCAAACGCACGTACGGAAGATGGATGATAAACTTTAATGCAAAATCAATTGTAACAGCGGGCAGTGATTTATTGCCATTTGTAAAATAATTCACGGAAAATAATATGTAGATATCTACTACTAAGGTATGTACTTACTTCATCTAGGTACCTATCTTATATATGTATAGGTAAGTGTTTGCATAGTGGCTTAATAATTATTTGAATGAACTAGGTGTCTTTATATTGTTATTTTTTACATTTTCGTAACTATCTGACTATCTGTTAGTACTCAGTGATAAAGTCTATCAATAGGCTATTATTAGCTCACTACAAGGGGGATATGGAGCTGGAGACCCATCACGCTGTTCCAATGCTGGTCGGTGTGCTTGTGTGTATTTTTATACATCACTATTAATGTTTATGATAGGGACCACACCTCCGCATTTATGTATGTTTTCTATACTAATTAAGCTAAAATTGTTATAAAACGATTAATATAATTAATAACATTGCGCAAAAAATAGAAATCATATCACAGCAGATAACTTCACCATTTTATGGGTGTTAGTTGGTCAATCCAGACTCAATGACTAAACGGATCTGGATGAACGTACCTACAGAGTTAGAGCAGCTAGTTCTAGTTAGTAATAAAGTCAAATCTTAATCAAGTTACTATTCCTTTATGATACTTACAGTATCATCTTAGAAAAGAGATGTCAGCGATGATAATGAACGCATTTCTTTATGTACATCTAGATCCAATTGCCCCTTCAGGCTATAAAGGCGAAAAGAGTGTGCTTGTGGTGATTTCTCATGCTTAGATGGTTAGGCTGGAGGTCAAGATGATGTTACGGTTAGACTACTTATCTCTACTAATATTATAAATGGGAAAGTGACTCTGTCTGTTACTAAATCACGCTTTAACTATTGGACAGATTCAAATGAAATTTGACACAGAGATAATAATCTAGACCTAGAGCCTGAGAAGGAGATAGGCTACTTTTTGTCGAACTATCACAAAACTTATTCTTTCACGGAGTCGCGGGTGTCCGCTAGTTATCTATTAAATAAATAAAATTGAAGTATCCCTTTATGCATTCAAATTAATAGCTTGTCTATAAATGCATACGAAGGTAGATTACCTTACCTTTACACAATTTACTTACATTAAAAAACAATAGTCTGCCTGTTTGTCCCACTCAATCTCGGAAAGGTCTGGACCGATTTTGACGAGACTTATAACATTCGCGATACTTTTATTTATTTTATTTCCATGTACACTTCCACTATTGCCATATATTATTAGTCTATACAATAGAAATAAGTTTGAATAAAATTATCAAAAATCGAGTTGGGGCCATCAAAGAAGAGTAGTAAGAAGAAATTTTTTGGGAAGTAAGCCTTCTGTTGTGCCCGTGAAAATTGCGGCGACATTAATCTGGTGGCGCATTACTGATCTCCAGAGGTTGAACCAATCGCTTAGGTAACAGCCTAAGGCCTGTGTGCACCAAGATTTCGGTTAACATAACCAACGGTTAACATAACTTTACTATTAAATTTACTGTTCATGACAACATGTACACCGGTTAAGAACTTATGTTAACCGTTGGTTATGATAACTGAAATCTTGGTGCACATAGGCCTAAGTGTTTGGTTTGTTTGATCAGTTCAAGTTCTTATACTAAAAGGACGCACTTACGCATTTTTAATCACCTTAATAGTTAAATTAAGCCAAGTTGAAAGCCAATGAGAAAAAAGTAAAAATATATAAAAGTCACACTATTATTATTCACAAAACTAATTTTTATTAATTATTAAAATTTTGTTAATTACATTAGTAAATCTATAAAAACATAAGAAAAACTTAACATTAAAATTACTGTTTCTATTCAAAATATCACTTGTACTGCTTTATCATAAGTTTTTTAAGGCGTTGCATATTCAGACATAAATGGTGTCAGAATGAGACATATATTCACTATGTATAAAAATATAAATTAAGTAAATTCTGACCTTGATAAAAAGGAATAATCATTACGTTGAACAAGTACCTAGAAATAGACTAGAAAAAAATAATCCATAAATGCAATCATTTATTATATAAGTTTTGTAACAAAAACTAAAAAAAATATAATACATCAAAATTATTTCTGCTTATCTTCAATAGCCCACTCTATACCATCACCGGGCAAAGGACTACTGACAAATGGAGATATCCATGTCAAATACCACCTTTGTCCAAACACCTCTATTAGATTTTGATGCCATCCTCTGTTATAAGAGATGTTGTCAGATTTTTTTTCTGGTGTTATTTTACCTTTTAAAATATTATTAAAATGATATAGGAAAAGAAAACCAGTAAACAATCCTACAATTAAATTGACAACAACAAGAAACACATATAAGCTCTCATCACCATAGTCAACAACAAAACTAGCCAGCGGGAATATAAACTTGACTATAACTAGCCCATGATTCCATGTTATAAATTGTGATAAAAATATAATATTGTAATAAAACGAATACACCATGGCAATGAATATATAAAACGTAAAGTACATAAAGTATCTATGATTGTAGTATCCCACGCAACATGCAAAAAATGTACAATGATGGTCTCTTTTTAATATACAAATATCACAGATGCTGCAGTGCCAGGCTCGCGGCGGTCGAAGGCATTCACAAACTGCACACATTGCCCAATCCTCTTTCTGTGCATTTTCTAAATAACTTCCCTTTATACTAGTGTTAGTAAACATGCCATATATCATGTTCCCAATAATATTTAATAGGAGAAATGAGGCATTTATGTAATGTATGATATAATCGATGGTCCATTTTTCAACAACTGCTGGCAGGACAACACAAAGTTCAAAAAATAGAAATCCTGGCACTAATAATAATATTATTATTAAATATGCTATGTGACCTAAAAATCTCTTAACTTGTTTATTTTGTACTCTCTCAAGTGTTAACAACATTGTATTTGTATAGGTAAGGTCTTGTATTTGTGTAGTAAATGTTATAATTTGTTTTCAAATGGATGATGTAGTTTTTTCATCTTAACACCTGTAAAGAAACATTTTTTAAATAGTTGAATAATATTGATAGTTTTATTAATGGCATAATAATATTTGAAATTTATTTTTTTCATAGGTACTGTACGGTAAATTATTTATTATATATTGTACCTACTGCTGCCTGTATCACCACTTGAAATGGTGAGCAATTGTTAAATGGTTCAGATATAAAGCCCTTGAAATATAGGTATTTTATAACCAACGGTCGTGCACATTGAGTAACATAAAAACAACCTTTTAATAATAAGTTACAAAACATACAGAAATATGGTTATACTTACTTGCAACTAAAACGATTTTACTGAACTAATTATTGTAGTTCTATTTCATTTATTATTAAATTCCAAAATTCCCACAAAACCTATCCCTTCTCAGGCTACTGATGTCAATGTCAATGTCAAATTGTAAGAATCCTTATTTTTAATTCATTTAACAGCCTGGAATCAAATCTTTTATGGCCTTGACAGAATCCATAGACAGTGAGACACAGAGTATATCATCAGAAATATAACAAAAATAATAAGGACGCCACTGTGACTGTAGCTTCCTCTCTATATATTTAAAGAGCTCCTTTTAGATCAACTGCATATTGTAAGAATATTTCTGACAGAAAAATTCTGACACCCGACGGACGCACTCTGTTCATATGTTTTGTCATAGATTAAAGACTACTAGATGGAGCATAGATTAAAGACTAATAGATGGAGTCATAACGCGGCTGTAGGTTCAAGAGCGTGACAGACTTATTTCATTCAGCCTTTATTAGAAAGTGACACAAGATTATTTTTTGTCCTTTTCAGCGTGTTCGTTTTTATTATTTGTCAAGAATGAAGTTGGTGACAAGCAAAGGACATATCTGAGTAATTAGTAGCTTTTTATTAAATTTGCTGATAAATAATACAACTTTGCGGTTACGATATTAATTTAAACGTAATCGTGCTATGGTGGGTTGTAGTATTTTCGGCTGCAAAAGTCGCAGCGAACGGAAAATCGAAGGAATTACATTTCATAGGTAAGTAGGCATAAATTTCATTGATTGGTGATTTAAAGCTTAGATATGTTGTTTTTTAGAAAAATTTCATGTATTATGCGTTTACTGTCTTATATAAAGTAATAGTTCGTATTTTACGATATTTTAAAACGTAACCTTTCATGTATGTACTTTAAATGTTGACATATCCCACTTGTTAAACTACCACTAAAATATGAGAAAATTAAATAGACGCTCTAAATCGGTGACCTCCAACGTTTAATAATTCAGTTTGTGTTGAAGAAAAATGAGCCACTCGTCCATACAATTTGTCTGGCGACATGAAGCCTTCGGCGCGCGCCACCTAGTGCCATCACCACCTAGATTTTAGGTATGTCGATGAATAATAGGTTAATATTTTTATCATTAGATTTCCAAAAGATGAAGCTGAAAAAAAGAAATGGATACAACTTACCGGACGAGTAAATTGGCAACCCAGTAAATATTCGAAAGTTTGCTGTAAACATTTCTCCCAAGATAGTTTTGTACATACAGCAAAAACTTTCCGCTTAAAACCTTTTTCATTACCAAATAAGCATATTCATGTAAGTATATTTTATATTAAAACTAAGGACATCGAAAAATAGTAGTATAGCACAATCCCTGTTTAGGTGGCAAGGGTGAATGTAATACATTTAATCCTACGAGTACTTACATACTTGCCAAAAATAGCTTGACCGATTTTTATGAAATTTTATATGCATATTCAGTAGGACTGAGAATCAGCTACTATCTATTTTTCATACCCTTAAACGATAAGGGTGACGCACCCCTAAATATTTTTTTATTTTTTATTTTGGTATGATTTGACAACGAAAAATACTTATAAATTGCAGGCATCAGCTAGTTAATAATTAAATAAAAATAAGAATAGTTTTATATAAGAATTATATATTCATATTTTTTAATAATCTAAGTACCTGTAACATTGATAATTATTCAAAGTTTCAGCAGTCTTCTGCTGTAGGTCCCATAGTCAATTATAATATTTAAACCAATATGACTATGGGAGTTAGCAGTTAACAGTCAAGTAACCATTATTTTTTGCTAGAATAGTGTTCAAGCAAAATTATGGTTATCTTAAAATTACCTATTCTTATCCATATTACACAAGTTAGCATATTTGTTTGATGGTTAATGGTTCCAGCACCTCCATGGATCTACTTTATATTAATTTGTCTCTTATAATAAAGAGAATAAAAATTGCCACTTTATATATTAAAAATAAGAAAAGAGAATAAAGGTTTTGATCACGAAAATTTTTGAATATTTATTTCTTCTAAGAAAGGAGATTGTCCAAACCTAAATGAAGATCAGGTTAAGTCACTGTGTGAACCTAGGTTGAAATAAAATGACAGAATATTTCACGGTTTGCGGTTATACAAATCTATGAAAGGACTTTTAATTAATCTGGCGCTATATTGCAGGGGGATATACTGATGTTGCAGGAAGATCCCATTTGCTCTCGAAATATTATAGATTGTAGCAGTTCTACGACTTTACAAAGCAAGTGTACAACTATAGAAACCACACCGGCTAAAAGACCAAGTAAGTAAATGTTAGCAAATTACAATATTTACTTTGCAATGAAACTATATTATCGTTATTTTATATTTTGCAGGATATTGGGCCCATTACACTTTCTCAGAATATTTTACAAGATATACAAAATATTCCTCCTAAAAAGTTACGTTTAGTAAGTAAATACTAGAGTTAAGCTTGTGATTTATAAGAAAATTATAAATGAATAATAATTTATTTTTATTTTAGGCAACTGATGACACTGCTCATTTGAAACAACTGTTGGCCAGAGAAAAGGCTAAATCTACACAAAGATTAAAAAAATTACGGGCTGTACGTGAAAGTAAACGAAGATACGCAAAGAAAGTGGCCCGTTTAGAAAACGTAATCGCCGACCTGAAACTAGAACTAGAGTTACTTTCGAATATAGATACAAAAGAAAAAGATTTTTTGAAAAAAGTTCCCAACAAAAAAGGCTCTCCAAGGAAATATTCTGAATCCTAAAAAAATTTGCTCTATCATTAATTTTTTTAAGTCCTAAAGCGTACGATTATGTAAGAGATAAATTTAAGACATGTCTGCCGCATCCCAAAACTTTATTTAAATGGTATACATCAATTAATTGTGAACCAGGTTTCACAGATGAATCTTTTAATGCAATTAAATTAATTGCTGAAAAAATAGAGGGAAAAATATTTTGTAGCATTTGTCTCGTTGAAATGTCGATCCGCCAACATCTTCAATGGGATGGTAAACAGGCTGTAGGATATATTAACATAGGGAAAAATTATGAGTCTGATAATTTGCCTCTTGCAAAAGATGCCCTAGTTTTTATGGTGACAGCTGTAAATGACAGTTGGAAATTACCGGTGGGTTATTTTTTAACCGCAGGTGTTAATGGTATACAGAGAAGCGTATTATTGCGTAGTTGTGTAAGCTTGCTTGTAAAATGTAATGTACAAATAATTTCTATTACTTTTGATGGTTGTCCTGCAAATTTTGCAATGACCAAAATTTTGGGTGCACATTTTGATGACGAAAGTAATATAAAATCAGAAATTTGTATTGAAGGACAAACCATAGTAGTTATACCGGATGTTTGTCACATGCTAAAGCTAGTAAGAAATTGTTTAGCAGATAAAAAAAATATTATTAACTATGATAACGAAACTATATCGTGGGAATATATTGAAAAATTTTACAAGAAAACGAAGGTCTACATTTAGCAAATAAACTGAGACGTCGTCACATTCAATACAAAAAACAAATAATGAAAGTCCATCTTGCAGCCCAAACTTTCAGTAAATCTGTCGCTGCAGCACTTACTTTTTGTAAGAATGATTTAGATTTAGAAGATTTTCATCGTTCAGGTGCAACTATCGAGTTCATAAACTATTTTAATGACATATTTGACATATTCAACAGTAGGAGATTAACCACATATGGTTTTAAGCAACCTCTATCAAAAGATAACTTTAGTTTAATAAATGCTAAATAAAAAATTTTGAAGAATTCGTAAAATCTTTAAAGTTTACTGACGGGGAAACAGTTGTTAAATCTGGAAGAAAAACTGGCTTTATAGGTTTTTTGATTTGCGTCAAATCACTTAGAGTTATTTATAATAAGTACATACAAACTCAAAACGCCCCACTTCAATATATATGTACTTATAAAATGAGCCAAGATCACTTGGAAATGTTTTTCAGCGCTATAAGATCAAAGGGGGGTTTTAACAATAACCCAACTGCCTTGCAGTTTAAATCAGCGTATAGGCGTATTTTGATAAATGGGGAAATAAATAAATTAACAACGGGAAATTGTATTCCTTTAGAATCTATAAATATATTAAAATTAAACAAAAACACCATATGTAGAAAATTCAATTCAAGAAAAGAATTGTTATTATCTATGGAGGCTGATAATAATTTAGATGAGGAAAGTATGAATTATGTTGATGTACCAGATACTCACGATTATATTGGGAGTAACCAAATGACAGAGTATACTAGACATGTAACAATTTATATAGCTGGTTATATTATAGCGAAAATGGCTAAATTAATTACCTGTACAGAATGTCTGCATGCATTGTCATCAAACAACAAATATAATGGTCTCATTTCAATGAAAGATGTTGGCGGATTGCATTATCCATCTGATAATGTTGTAAAAGTTTGTTTATACGCCGAAAGAATATTACGAAATACAGTCAACGCCCATGGACTTTCGTACTTCACAAAAAAGAATTCCATGCCAAATTTGATTTGCAGAATTTTTAAACATTTTATTTCTCAGAATATTTTCGATGAGTTAAAAGAACACATTAAAGAATAAAGTGTTTTAGATAATCATGTATCCTTACTTCTAAAATCCATCTGTTTGAGATACTTAGAGGTAAGGATTCATTTTTTAATGAAAAATAGTCAAAAAGAAGAAAAACTTAGAACTTTTTACAACAAAATTATTTTACTTAAAGGACAATAAAAAATTTGATCAGGATATCTGAAACTTATCTTAAAAGGTGTCATCTTAACTTATAAGTTTAACGTTAAAATAAGTTTTTCTTCTTTTATAAGTACATATATATTGAAGTGGGGCGTTTTGAGTTTGTATGTACTTATTATAAATAACTCTAAGTGATTTGACGCAAATCAAAAAACCTATAAAGCCAGTTTTTCTTATACTTTTTTTTTATACTCTGTCATTTGGTTACTCCCAATATAATCGTGAGTATCTGGTACATCAACATAATTCATACTTTCCTCATCTAAATTATTATCAGCCTCCATAGATAATAACATTTCTTTTCTTAAATTATTTATCATTTTATAAGTACATATATATTGAAGTAGGGCGTTTTGAGTTTGTATGTACTTATTATAATAAAAAATAAAAATAAAAAATTTGATCAGGATATCTGAAGTTTTATTTAAAAGGAGCACTGAGTAAAACCAAATATGCCTATATTTTATTCAAGGTTATATCTATAGGGTCTATCTCGTGGCGTAAAATAGTAACTATACACATACAATTTCGCTTTTATTATATTAGTGTGATTCACAAAAAAATACTCGTAGAGTCTGCTCTTTAGTCGACACCTTTTAAGATAAGTTTTACTTCATGTTAGCGAGCCTACGTTGACCAGACCTTTGTTATTTTATAATAAGGTTAAAAGTAAACAAAACTTTTTTACTTTTGCCTTTGTCACTCCTCATGAGTTTACTTATAGTATACAAATGAAAAATTTACGATCCGCCTTGTTGTTTCAAAGATTAGCTGGAATAAACAGATAGATAAAAAAATAATTAAAAACGTTTTTTAAATACCATATAACTTTCATATTATGAAAGTTATATTTTAATTATGAAATTCATATGCATTTAGTAAAAAACTGGAAATTACAAACAGTCACTTTTATTTATATGTAGATTACCCCAAAAACATGGTAAAAAATTTGAATGGCAACATTATTTTATGTCATTTCCGAACACAAGTATAATGTACATATTAATATAATACATACAAACACATGTATATTTAAATAAGGCTGTCTCACGAGCGAACACGCGATGGGCTCCATCTATTAGTCTTTAATCTATGAGATGGAGTCATAACGCGGCTGTAGGTTCAAGAGCGTGACCATAGATTAAACACAACTAGATAGAGCCCATAGCGTGTCCACTCGTGAGACAGCAAATCAGCCTTATTGACATGACATGTCAACAAGTACATCATAAAACGTTATGTTTTAAAATATCGTAAAATACGAAATATTACTTTATATAAGATAGTTTAGTAAACGCATAATACATGAAATTTGCTAAAAAATAACATATCTAAGCTTTAAATCATCAATCAATGAAGCTTATGCCTACTTACGTATAAAACGTAATTCCTTCGATTTTCTGTTCGCTGTGACTCTTGCAGCCGAAAATATTACAACCCACCATAGCACGATAACGTTTAAATTAATACCGTAACCGCAAAGTTATATTATTTATCAGCAAATTTAATAAAAAGCTAATAATTGCACAGATTTGTCCTTTGATTGTCACAAACTCCACTCTTGACAAACAATAAAAACGAACACGCTGAAAGGGACAAAAAATAATCTTGTGTCACTTTCTAATAAAGGCCGAATGAAATAAGTCTGTCACGCTCATAGATTAAAGACTACTAGATGGAGTCATAACGCGGCTGTAAGTTCAAGAGCGTTAACAGACTTATTTCATCATCTTATATAAAGTAATATTTCGTATTTTACGATATTTTAAAACATAACGTTTTATGATGTACTTTAAAGGTTGATATGTCATGTCAATAAGGCAGATTTGCTATCTCACGAGTGGACACGCTATGGGCTCTATCTAGTAGTCTTTAATCTATAAGTTTTGTTGATGTTGTGTACTCCGCATACTATCAGAATTCTAACGTATCTGACATCCGCTTTTGATGAGCACCGAATGCATACGATCGGACGGCAGAAATTTTTCGGATCTGATTTTTTTAGACTAAGTAGAACAACAACGCTAATGAAAGTAATTGATCATCAACCATTTTATTTATTTTCTTCACTTGTGTAGATGCAGCATGCAAAGTATGCTAAAAGCAACATGAGTAGATATTGGTCAAGGCTCAAGCCAAATTTCGAGTCTTCTTTGAAGTTGCAATACGTTTAACTGCGCTAGTCAACATGACTTGAGACCATGAGAATGATTTTGTAAAACAAAACTTAAATTTTATACGTAGTCCACCGGAATGCGACTCGTGTTCAATGAAGACTCGAAGACACGACCTCTAAATAATTAAAGTAATCAATTTATTGTATTTCCTTACACTAGTTTAGAAATGACTGGGTTAGACTACCTAGTATTATTTTATACAGGACTGATTTCTTCACATTCTTTATAAAACTAGGTTTGCTAGATGTCCTCGTGTTACCTTTTTTGTCTTAAGTATTTTTTATTCATCACATCTTTGTCGGTAGGGTGGTAATTAGCCACGTTCGATGCTTCCCTCCAGTCAGACATTGACTAATTTAGAAATAATCGGCTCAGCCCAATCGAACCCAGGACCTCCATGTTATAAATTCACTGCGCCACGGAAGCCGGTAAAAATAAAATATTTAAAAGCATTTGGGTAAAAATAATAACAAAGATTAAATATAAATATTTTATTGAACCATATTTATTTATCAAATGGGAAAAACAAAACGGATTATAAATCTATAACGTTCTCATGAATAAATTTTGTAGTAAAAATACATGTAGTTACTTTCTCTTAAATCTAAATAAATACGTACCTACAAAAATTGACATTCATCTTAATCTATCAAGCACTCTTTAGTCAGACTTCATCTGATCTTTTTACTTACACTTAAAAAAAAATTGTAAACTTAATTTCAATGTTGCTACATGACAATGGACTGAAGCTTACTGAATAAAATATTTTCACCAAAAAAAAAAACTTGGCAGTTTTTTGTACATGGAAGAGCTGTAGTAGGAAAATTTGTGGACAGTCAGCTTTTAACTTATATATTAGTATTAGTTCTTGTGAAATTTCTTGCTGGTATCTTTGGCCATGTCGACAAGCGTCTGAGCTGGCTTGAACGGCGCGCCGTACAGTCCCTGGTATTCTTCCATTTTCTTCACAAGTTTGTCGGCGCCAAATTGATCGACCCATCTAAAATTATTTCTTTGTTATTATATATACAGATATATTTTATAATAGTTAATCAATTTCAAGAAGGTTTAGTAAGAGAATGCGATTGTGTGTAAATTAGGACGATCAGCACAGTTGAAACGCATTGATAAATTATTTAGATAATACAAGAAGGTGTTTGTTTCATCGAAAAGTTGCAGATAGAAGATAACTTATAAACACACCTCTACGTTTTTGACGTTATACCAAAGCTAAAGCATTTTCATTACCCTAATAACGTACCGATGAAATTATTTAAATTGTCTAAAAGACATTGCCAAAATTTGTCCCGGGCCAAACGTATGCTCATATTTAACTATTTTATTTAAATACACAATGAATTTTAAACATTTACCCATGTTTCATAGCAATCACTTGAAAATATATCAAAAATAAAGAATTTCAATCGATTTTTTGTGTTCTGAATCACGTGACCGTCGTCGTAGTATGAAAAGTCAACTTTTATCAACCTTCATAACTTTTATCAGTGACTGCTTAGCTACAAGTCACTTTATTACTAATTAAAAAGATCTGTACTATTTAATGACATATATATCATCTCTGGGCATCTCTAGGGCAGACTTCCATACATTTTTTACCTATGTCACTACTTCAGTAAATATTTATAGTATAGTGGAGTACCATATTAACAGCTTTATATATTAATAGCCACCGAGTCAAAATGTTTGTATCTTTTCTTGTTTGTATTCTCTTTACCTGAATGGTCCACCAGTGAATGGCGGGAAGCCGAGTCCGAACACAGCCCCAACATCTCCTTCCAATGGACTATGCAAGATCTTTTCTTCAAGTGATAATACTGCTTCGTTAACAAATCTGAAAAAAAAACATTTATTACATAAATATATATATTAAGAAAATTTTATATAATAAGAAGGTTATAATAAGAAAATTTTGACAAAATAACGAGGCCACTACGACAAGACTTGACAAGAAAACGAAACCAACCTAGGTTTCGTTTTCTAATAATATTTTTGCCAATTTACAAGGGAATTTTATTTGCCGAGCGAATACTCGTGGGCCGGTCGTAATGCGACATGAGATGAAGAAATTAAAGGTGTTAGAAAAATGTTTCACGTTTAAAATAATTAATGACATTAGTGAGAAGACTAACTGACTAAACCTTGAGTTACTGTTATAGTGAACAGTGTTAGTTTAGTAGTTTAGACGAAGTGCTGCCTTAAGGATCACACAAATAAAATGACTCAAAATAATAGAAACATATAAAATATGCGTTATTAAACGATATCTCAGTCTATAAGAATATGTTATAAATTTTTTTAGTTAGTTAAATTTAAATTACTAATTAGCTTATACGTAGGCTAGATCTTAATTAAATTGGGTGTCTTAATGGCACTTTATAACAGAGTAACAAAAAGAATAAAAATCTTTAAAATTATGAAGTTCAACATACCTGGATACCATTCTCAGTTGTTGGTCTTCAACAGTGTTGGCACCGCGAGGCGTTAGAGAGTATTTGTCCTTCAAGAGCTGCACCGCCTCTTGGTTCACATCCCTGTTCTTGGTACCCTTCTCGTAGATGTAGAAACCTTTGCCGGACTTCCTCCCCATGAAACCGGCCTTCACTAAATCTTGCATAATGTTCAAATCGCCACCGCTGATACGGTCGCCGAACGCCTAAATTGAAATAAGAATATTAATAATTATTAACAACATCATTTTAATAATTTTTTTCTGAATCCAACATAAGTTAGTATTTACAAGTGTCATCAGCTCAGATTATAGGTATCTAGTGCTGGGCATAAGTCTCTTGTAGAGATGTCCAAACATCGTCCTGAGCCAGCTGCATTCACTGACCCATTCTATAGTAAGCCCACTTAGTGGAAGGCAAACAAAACACTGATCTTCAATTTGGATACTCTACCTCTAACTCTACTATACTAACTGTACCCTCACATCCAATATCGCACAGAGATATTTTGAGTATTTCTCATTGCCTGTTTGTTTTTGTGAGGCCCTTAATAAGCTATCTTGGTTGTGCACATCAAATCTGTGAATGTCTTTCAAATAGAATTAAACCAAAAGAAAGGAAACTATACTAAAACCAAACTCGACTGAGAATGCTTGTCAACAAACCAATTTAAAATGAAGGTAGAAAATGCAACACATTCAATGCCTAATAAATTTAAAATTATGTTTTGTTTTTTTATAAAATCTTATTTAATAGAAATTGAATATATTAATTGGTTTTAAGCTTACTAATCTAATTTATTGTCATGAATTCGTCATTAACTAGTTAATTAAAAAAAATAGGTGTAAAATGACTAGTGATTTCTACCTTCATTCTTAATTTGTTTGTTGACAAGCATTATCAATCAAGTTAGGCTTTAGTATAGTTGAGTCAGGATAAAAAAAATTACGTATCAATGGTCTTTAAACAATTATTATTAAAAAAAGCAATTATTAAGCAATTATTATTAAAAAAAAATTTTACCTTAGCCAAATCGACAGCAATATGAGATCCTACATCAATGCCTACTTCGTCGGCTAGTGTGGCAGCACCCACGGGGAAACCGAACTGCTTTGTCATGCTGTCGAGATCTTTCGGATCGACTCCTTCTTGTAGTAGCCTAGAATTGTACAAAGTAAATGTAACTAAAAATGTTAGAGTTTATATAGTCAAATCTAGAAAGCCGGGTTCGTTCCTCCTCCATGGTGACCACCTTGCCCTGTGTGTGTCATGTGTACCTCACGGCCTCGCTGAGCATGGTGGAGAGGATGCGCGTGGTGTAGAAGCCGGGCCCGTCACCCACCGTGATGACCACCTTGCCCTGTGTGTGTCATGTGTACCTCACGGCCTCACTGAGCATGGTGGAGAGGATGCGCGTGGTGTAGAAGCCGGGCCCGTCGCCCACCGTGCTGACCACCTTGCCCTGTGTGTGTCACGTGTACCTCACGGCCTCGCTGAGCATGGTGGAGAGGATGCGCGTGGTGTAGAAGCCGGGCCCGTCGCCCACCGTGATGACCACCTTGCCCTGTGTGTGTCATGTGTACCTCACGGCCTCGCTGAGCATGGTGGAGAGGATGCGCGTGGTGTAGAAGCCGGGCCCGTCGCCCACCGTGCTGACCACCTTGCCCTGTGTGTGTCATGTGTACCTCACGGCCTCGCTGAGCATGGTGGAGAGGATGCGCGTGGTGTAGAAGCCGGGCCCGTCGCCCACCGTGCTGACCACCTTGCCCTGTGTGTGTCATGTGTACCTCACGGCCTCGCTGAGCATGGTGGAGAGGATGCGCGTGGTGTAGAAGCCGGGCCCGTCGCCCACCGTGCTGACCACCTTGCCCTGTGTGTGTCACGTGTACCTCACGGCCTCGCTGAGCATGGTGGAGAGGATGCGCGTGGTGTAGAAGCCGGGCCCGTCGCCCACCGTGATGACCACCTTGCCCTGTGTGTGTCATGTGTACCTCACGGCCTCGCTGAGCATGGTGGAGAGGATGCGCGTGGTGTAGAAGCCGGGCCCGTCGCCCACCGTGCTGACCACCTTGCCCTGTGTGTCATGTGTACCTCACGGCCTCGCTGAGCATGGTGGAGAGGATGCGCGTGGTGTAGAAGCCGGGCCCGTCGCCCACCGTGATGACCACCTTGCCCTGTGTGTGTCATGTGTACCTCACGGCCTCGCTGAGCATGGTGGAGAGGATGCGCGTGGTGTAGAAGCCGGGCCCGTCGCCCACCGTGATGACCACCTTGCCCTGCTTGAGGCCTACCGCCACGGCCGCGGCCGCCGTGTCGTCGCTGGTGCCGGGGTGGCGGATGATCTCCAACAGCATCATCTTGTCCACGGGCGAGAAGTAGTGCATGCCTGTCATGTTAAACACTCGTATTATTTAATTTAATATCACTGAATTTATTTTATGTAGCTGCCTATGCGGGTTTGGAATCTGGTCGAGTTTATCTTTCTTACAAGATTTTAGTAGCAGCAAAAGTTGGTGGTGCAAGCAAATGAAGTGTTTGCTCCCCATCCATCATTATCATTTAATATTGATTGTTATACAGGATGATTTTAATTTAAGTGCGGATATTCTTTTTTGCGGGTCTATATCATTGATACATCGATATCCATTAACAGTTCTGTATATTTTACGAAATATATTTTTTTTTCGCGCATTAGTCACTGAGCGGGCGACACGTTTATACGACGCCGACACGTTTGACTGTGTATTACGTGATAGTAATTTTGTTATTTTAGAGTTTAAAAAAAAGTAAATAAATACATAACTCAGCAAGTTAAGTGGTTGGTCCCCGTCATTATCATTAACATGTAATAATAATTGTTATACAGGATGGTTTCTATTTGAGTACTAATATTCTTTTTGCGGTTCTATATCATCAATAGATTGAAGATCCATTAATAGTTCAGTACATAATATGAAACTTTAAATTTCTGTCTCAAAAATAACAAAATAATGAACACACTCTCAATAGAACCGCGCGTTAGTTCACTGAGCGGGCTGTATGTTTATACGACGCCAACACTTTTGGCTGCGTATTGGGTGATAGGGTGACAGTTAATTTCTATTTAAAAGTAAATAAGTGAACATAATTTTGTTATTTATGAGTTTAACAAAAAAAAAAATACGTACTTAGGACACATTTAGACTATTTTTAAGTGTTGACAATATCCTTACCAATAACTTTATCGGGGCGGCTGCTGCCTGCAGCAATCTTGGTGATGGGGATAGCACTCGTGTTCGTCGCAATGACGCAGTGCTTGGGCACCACCGCCTCCAGCTCCTTGATGACTTTGTGCTTGATGTTGATGTCTTCAAACACCGCCTCAATTACGCAGTCGACGTTCTTGAACTTGCCATAGTCCAATGTTGGCAATAGGTTTGACAGGAATTTGTCTTTTTGTAATCTGTGGATAATAATTATAAATATACTGCGTCAATGTTTAACTCATGATAGTAATAGTAAATGGTATATGGATTTTTCGTTTTCTCTTTCGTGCGTATCTTAGGACTACATTGTGTCTAGTGTAAGAGTTTGCTGCGTCGATATCGAAAACAGTAAAGGGAAATTTTATATGGAATAGCAGTAGCGCCATCTAGTTATAGTGAGCGTAAACGCTTTTTTCTATATAATTTGATGTTACGAGTGAATTCGTTTGTACGCAGTCGCTTGGTGAAAAGCTCGTACTCGCCCTCAGAGCGAACTATACGAATTGGCGTGAAAAGAGAACATATAACTGTTAAATTAAAAGGGAAAAAATTACCATGGTGATAATATTTCTTATATGTCTCTATCAGTGAACCTTTCCAACTTCAAGGTCTTACTTAAAGAAAAAAAGTTTTGAGCATGTTTTTTAAATATTTAAATATACTTATTAGACTAAAAAGAAGCCCACAGCTGGGATTAAAAATTAAATTTCTCAGATTTGAGTCTGGCTCTTTAACCAAAACGCTATTAAAACTTAACCTCTCACGTTGACCCATTTAATATGTAATGGCAGTACTTTGCAACACAAAGCAATTTTTACCTAAACTCCCAAAAAAAATCCTATAAAGTAATATCCAGTCCATTTATCCATGTTTTTTAAATGATATTCCTTTTTAAATAGTTTTTTTTGACTCTCATTATTCCTGCAATCTGTCTTGAGACATTCAGCTGGATGTTATGTATATATTTTAAGGCGTGTTTGGAGCAAGATCCATTGACTTGCCAAATTAATATTTTCTACTGTCTATAATAAGACATCTTGTGGTGCTTTTCTCCTGAGCCTTCTTTTTAAATAGTTTATCTCCATGAAATTGTAAAATAATTTTTTTAAGTAATGATGGTGCACTTACGCAGAGACTCTCTTCCGTTTGACAGCGTTGACGAGTCCGTTCTGTATCTGTCCGACGCCGCGGTACAGGCCGGCGTTGGTGGCGTCCTTCATCACCACCTTGTAGCCCTTGTCTATGGACACCTGCACTATGCCCGCGCCCTACATGCATGTTATCAAGTAATGATGGTGCACTTACGCAGAGACTCTCTTCCGTTTGACAGCGTTGACGAGTCCGTTCTGTATCTGTCCGACGCCGCGGTACAGGCCGGCGTTGGTGGCGTCCTTCATCACCACCTTGTAGCCCTTGTCTATGGACACCTGCACTATGCCCGCGCCCTACATGCATGTTATCAAGTAATGATGGTGCACTTACGCAGAGACTCTCTTCCGTTTGACAGCGTTGACGAGTCCGTTCTGTATCTGTCCGACGCCGCGGTACAGGCCGGCGTTGGTGGCGTCCTTCATCACCACCTTGTAGCTCTTGTCTATGGACACCTGCACTATGCCCGCGCCCTACATGCATGTTATCAAGTAATGATGGTGCACTTACGCAGAGACTCTCTTCCGTTTGACAGCGTTGACGAGTCCGTTCTGTATCTGTCCGACGCCGCGGTACAGGCCGGCGTTGGTGGCGTCCTTCATCACCACCTTGTAGCCCTTGTCTATGGACACCTGCACTATGCCCGCGCCCTACATGCATGTTATCAAGTAATGATGGTGCACTTACGCAGAGACTCTCTTCCGTTTGACAGCGTTGACGAGTCCGTTCTGTATCTGTCCGACGCCGCGGTACAGGCCGGCGTTGGTGGCGTCCTTCATCACCACCTTGTAGCCCTTGTCTATGGACACCTGCACTATGCCCGCGCCCTACATGCATGTTATCAAGTAATGATGGTGCACTTACGCAGAGACTCTCTTCCGTTTGACAGCGTTGACGAGTCCGTTCTGTATCTGTCCGACGCCGCGGTACAGGCCAGCGTTGGTGGCGTCCTTCATCACCACCTTGTAGCCCTTGTCTATGGACACCTGCACTATGCCCGCGCCCTACATGCATGTTATCAAAAAATGATGGTGCACTTACGCAGAGACTCTCTTCCGTTTGACAGCGTTGACGAGTCCGTTCTGTATCTGTCCGACGCCGCGGTACAGGCCGGCGTTGGTGGCGTCCTTCATCACCACCTTGTAGCCCTTGTCTATGGACACTTGCACTATGCCCGCGCCCTACATGCATGTTATCAAGTAATGATGGTGCACTTACGCAGAGACTCTCTTCCGTTTGACAGCGTTGACGAGTCCGTTCTGTATCTGTCCGACGCCGCGGTACAGGCCAGCGTTGGTGGCGTCCTTCATCACCACCTTGTAGCCCTTGTCTATGGACACTTGCACTATGCCCGCGCCCTACATGCATGTTATCAAAAAATGATGGTGCACTTACGCAGAGACTCTCTTCCGTTTGACAGCGTTGACGAGTCCGTTCTGTATCTGTCCGACGCCGCGGTACAGGCCGGCGTTGGTGGCGTCCTTCATCACCACCTTGTAGCCCTTGTCTATGGACACCTGCACTATGCCCGCGCCCTACATGCATGTTATCAAGTAATGATGGTGCACTTACGCAGAGACTCTCTTCCGTTTGACAGCGTTGACGAGTCCGTTCTGTATCTGTCCGACGCCGCGGTACAGGCCAGCGTTGGTGGCGTCCTTCATCACCACCTTGTAGCCCTTGTCTATGGACACCTGCACTATGCCCGCGCCCATCAAACCCGCGCCTAGCACACCGATCTGAAACATGCCACACATAAGCCAGATTTACCACTGTTTTAAAGAATGAGTTCTGAACTGAACAATAATTTTTAATTAAACTTTGGATTTCACTAAAAAAAATGTTGTGAGTCATATAATTGATATTGGGTTTCATACTACATAAGTGTGCCCAACACATCGTACTGGAACGCTAAATCGCTAGGCAGCATGTAGTAGTCGGTAGGGTGCCAAGCCTCCCACCAGCTAGATTTAGACCAATTTAGAAAACCTTAACCGGCCCAGTCAAGATCGAACCAGGACCAACGCCATTTAAATCCACTGTGCATAATACAGCGTCACGAAGGCCGCCAAATAGTAATCGGATCAACTATTTTTTGACATATGCTGTCATCGACTGTCAGGCACTCTAAGTGGACAAACTGTCTACCAAAATATAAAAGTTAACTTAAGGTAATGCATACTTAGTTCTTTTCTTATCACTTACCGTTTTTACATCGACTTGCGACTTGCCGAACCTGTTCTTCTTGCATTCTGTTTGACCTCTGAAGAGGCCAATGAGTCCTTTGCTCTGTGGCGTCATGGCGAGCTCAGCGAAGCCCTGGATTTCTGCCTCGTAGCCTGCCGCTTGACCTTTATCTACACCTGTCCTCACTACTTCGAGAATCTGAAACAAAGTTAGTTAAATATAAAATTAGCTATTGAGATATGGGCGTTATATAAATTCAAAATGATAAAGGTACGAATTTGTAGGCAACCACAGAAGAAGTGTCGCTACGACATGTCGTCTGTTGCCGTTGTTTGCTGTCGACTATGAACTTGCACCCAAACAATAATAATTATTAAATGCAGTAGAAGAACTATAAACAATTAGGTTGTAAATCTGTAATGGCATTTTTAAGCAAAATCCTGACTCAGTTGCCCAGATATTGCATGTGTAAAATAATAAAAGGACAATGTCAGATTCTAACCCAGAATGAACACAAATTGTAAATAAACTAAAAATATCCTATTATCATAAAAAAATTTTACAACAGGCCATTTTTACTGTTGGACTTTGAAATAAAATTCTGTTTAAAAAAGTAATTAAACTATTTCCTTTTAATTTACACTCTTTACGCATTTTTAAATTTTTATTTTTGCACTAGGTTCTAGCCTATTAAATCGTTTTATTGTGTGTTTTGAGCTCCAAAAGGCTAGTATCAAGTCGTTGAGCCTGTTTAAAAATGTATTTAATGAAGCTTTGCGATTGTCATGGCAGTGTGGCAGCTGTGCTATGTTGTTGTTTATGGAAAAAGACGATAACCAATGTTAGGCTCGTGTCGAATAATTCAAGTTCTAGACCTTCTAGAGCTTTTAAATGTAATTTAATTTTTTAATGCAATAAAATAATGCATAATACATTGTTGTACAATATGTTTTTACTAGTGTTTAAAGTCCTGTACATTGTCTGGCATTCTCCATTGTAAGGTGTATACTACCAGCAAACTTATGTCTTATGTTTTCACAAACCCAAGGGTTACTGGCAAAGATTGTATAAATTACTTTTTTTTTTTTTAATTCATAGTAGGTAAATAAATAAATAAAATAAAATAAAATCGTATGCTCGCCTTTAGAGGTGCAGGATATAAGCCACGTGACGCCTTCATGACTTGTTCCTTAGCTTTGTTGAATATGAAATTCTTGACAAAGTCCCACTGCATGGCCATCGCAGTCACTTTGTCCACTAATCCCTTCTTACTTCTGTCCACCTTCATTTTTCCTGTGGCAATGTCTTTTGCTACTTGAATAGCGACTTTCTCCAAATACTGCATTGTATTTTGTTCAGGTTGTCCAAGACCTGTATAATTTTACATGTTTTATTAACAATATTAATACTTATATAATTTATTTACTAGATTTTTTAGAATTTCTATATCACTGCTGAATATAACAGAGGTTGACTAACAATAATATTTTACTCAAACTATGCTTAAATGTTTTCTATTCGGATCCTATCAGGAGTTGCCTGTAAAAGATCACAGAGTACTAGCAGTCGCCCGCGACTTCGTCCGCGAGAAAACCTCCAAGGTAACCTTTTAACTTTAAAGACAGACTTTCATATACCCCTCTCAATTTAATTTTTTTATAGTTTTCCCGTGAAGCAATATCCTCCGTCCCCTCCCGTGTACCTCCCGTGTACCTCCCGTGTACACAACCTTCAGGCTGATTTACACAGATTTACTCAATATTGTTTTGAAAACAAACTTAGTTTAAGCCTAAATAAATGTAAATTCATTTCTTTTACTAAGAAAAAAGCAGTAAGTAACTTTAAATATTCACTGTGTGGTGTTGACCTAGAAAAAGTTAACACCATCAGAGATCTTGGAGTTACGTTAGATTGTAAACTACACTTGGACACGCATGTTCAAAATATTATAAATAAATCTTATAAGATGTATGGCTTTGTATTGAGAGCAAGCAATAATTTTAAGAAAGCATCAACATATATTCATTTATATAAGTCACTGATACGTTCACAACTCGAATATGCTGTTGCTATTTGGAACCCTCATTATGAAAAGTACGTGAAGAGCCTTGAGACCGTTCAAAAAAAATTCTTAAAAACTATGCACTACAAATGCACGAGAAATCGTTTACCTTATGACCAACTTCTACAAAAGTATAACCTACTTGACTTAAAGTCTAGGCGTCAGCAATTAGAAGCCATGCTTTTATATGATCTGTGTCACAATAAATATGACTGTATAGCTTTAACGCGTAGACTTTGCTATCGTGTGCCGTATAATACGCATGTACGTAGTTGCCGAGTACATCGGCTGTTTGCACCAACTAAATGTCGCACGAATGCTGGTAAACGATCACCGATATTTAGAATGACACAGTCATATGACAAGCACTTCAGTGACATTGACATGTTCGCTACTCGAGTCGGCACTTTTAAGAAGTTGGTCGTAAGTACACTGAAAAAGTGAAATGAAAGTTTGAAATTTACTCGCTTTGTTTTTTATTACTTTCAAATCTTTAATTTTGTTTAATATTTTCTTTCTTTGTATAAATTTTTTCTTGTTTTTTTAGTTTATGTTTGTTATTGTTAAATTTAACTTTTTTACACTAATATGTTTTCATTTGCCCCATTAATATTTTGCTAATTAATACGTGGATAGTGATGTGGGATGTGTATTTTAACTAGTCTGTAATCTACTTTATTTTTAATTTAAGACATACTTGTACACAACTGTTTTCTATCCCAAATAAATAAATAAATAAATAAATAAGTAGTTCCGAAGATTAGCCCCGACAGAACTTTATTTACAAACTTTACCTCTTTATAATATTAGTATAGATAAACAATTAAATAAAGAAAGGAAAATAAGGAATAACAAGGTTATTACTGCAATTATATAAGATTCTCTAGCTAAAAATGTTAAATGTGATATAAATACATAAATGTGTATAGATTGTTCAATCCACGAAGGCTCGTCGTTTTTTGTTTTTCAAACGCTTACAGTGCAAGTGCAATAAAAACTGTAAGAATGTGAGTTCTATTACACATTGCTACTCGTCACGTAGTGATAGAACATAGTCACATTCTTGCAGTTTTTATTGCACACTTGCACTATAAGCGTTTGAAAAACAAATTACGATGAGCCTTCGTGGATTGAACAATCTATATTGGGAATATTTACCAGGTCCAAGTGGAGAAACCAAAAGGTCCACAATACCAAGTTTCTTTGCTTTATCAGCTTTGACTGTTTTTCCTGTGAGAGCCAGGTCCAAAGTCGTTGGAACAGATGTCAATGCTGGCATTCTAAAAATTATTAATGCAAATTTAAAAATTATTTTTTTAATAACAATTCTTTATTCAGATGAAATACATATACAATAATAAGACATTGAACAAGCAATTGCACAAAAATTATGAGATTTTGTGCTATAATTGCTGGATCAACCATGAACTAAGGTTACAATAATAAGCTAAAAAAGTAATTTAGAACAATATCTAAATTTTTTCTTTACACTCCATTGACATATTAATACTATGGACTTCGGGTCAGCGATAAAAAGTGTCCGAACCAAAAGTAAGCCAAAACGCGAAATGATTTCCAATCGCAATTCAGTCTCATATTAGCTGACTGACAGAATACACGTCAATAATGCCGTAATGTGTTATAAAAAACCTGTAAGAACTACCCGAGTAAGGTGAGAAAAGAAGACGGTGTACCATATTTTCAGTAAGTAAATATTTACTGATGATTTTAAAGTATTATTTTGCTTAGAAACAGGCTATTTTATTAAAATTTTAATAAACTATAGAAACGAATTGCATAACCAACCAAAATGAACAAAAGTATCTATCTGTCCTTTTCCCATATGCTACCCGCGTATAGGATAGAAGGAGTGCAATATGTTTATCTAATTAACCACATTTAGTTCGGATCTGCCGTGAGCAATAGAATGTTTTAGTACAACGACTGCATAGAGTTATTTTGTTGTTTAACATTAATTATTTAATTACTTAATTTTTGAATGAAAATAATTTGATTATTTTCCATTCAAAAATTTTTATTTTTTATGTCATGAATATTAATCAAATAACTTTTACCATAATGGTCTATTAATTTGATAACTATAAGAATTATCTACATGAAATTAGCAACAGTTATTTAAAAAAGTGATCTAACGTCATTGAAGTAAAAAAATATATTTTCAGTTTAATTAAAAAGAGGAAAATATCGAGAACTTAAAATTTCAAAGTAAAGAACTATGTCGAGTGGCATATCATTTTGTACATTAGTGGATTTGGTTTGTAATTAATTATTATTATAACTAATTATTATTTTATACAAGATAATTACAACAATTATTATTTGGTACAAGATTTATCCCAGCATATAGAGGTCAGGGATATGTAAATATAAATTAAAATTTGCTGTAAATATAATATATAAATATAAGATGCCAAAAAAATTTGAAAGCTACCGACTCCACACCATTTATGTTGTCCTATTTTCACGAGAAGCTGTCATGTCAAAAAAAGGCTGCCATGGCAACCGTCAATTGAAGCTGATTACTTATTGCATGCAATTAGACCGTTGCAAATTAGACTGTATAACAATACGATAAGACATACATGACAATGTTATTTTGTGTATAAAAACATAAATACCTCCTAGTGTGTATAAAATATCTTGGGACACTTTTGACGTAAATTTTGCATTAGACCCGAAGTCCATAGTATTAATATGTCAATGTTACACTCTTATGCTGTAATTACATGAAATGATTTATGTACATTAGGGTGCAACTGTTGTGTGGGTGAATGTGAGTGTGTGTGTATGTGTAACAAAAGTGTTTTGTTAACATAGGGTGTGCTAGGTACCAAAAAAAGTTTATATCGACCCTCAAGACCAAAAATGGCCAACAAGGTTTCAGGATGTTTCAATATATACAGGGCGTCCCACGGCGATGCCAAATGGAGGGAAAGTACATTAATTATTGTAGATGGAACATTTTACTGAAAGACTGTTTAATTTTTAAAAACAATTTAAACTGCATTCAAACATTTTTAAATAATTGCCTGGTTGAACCAGGATTCGAACCTGGTACCCACACGAGAAAATGACACTGTAGTTTTATCATACCGATTGGAAGGCTTCATCTTAAGGATCACTTTTTGCTAAATAACATAGCTTAAGAAATTCTTACGAGGGAGAAACTTTCCCTCCATGTGGCATCGCCGTGGGACGCCCTGTATAGCAGCGTCATGATTAATTATTATTAGTAGAAAAATTAAGTCATTGTAATTTTGTCAGTCCACCCTGTAGGAAGTTAAATCAACTTTGCTTTATCAGTGCCAAGTCTCCATTGCTGTGAAGTTAATATTAGTATACAGTTAGTAATACTACAAAATGTCAAATTCTCAATTCACCTTTGTGTACCACCACCACCAGGTAAAAGGCCCAACATCACTTCAGGCAGACCAAATCCTGTCTTTCCATCCTTAACAGCAATCCTATATTTACACGCGAGGGCCGTCTCCAAGCCCCCTCCAAGACAGCTTCCTTGAATAGCTGCTACATAAGGCTTTCGGGAATTTTCAATCTTCTTGAATATTTCATGACCTTTGACATAAATACTGACAATTTAATCACAAACCCCCATTTGAAATCATTGCATGCGTTATTATCTACATTTACTATCATAAAAGATACTGTTATGATTGATTGCATTACTGTATTATAAATCTATGGAATAAAAACATATAAACATTACAACATGTTATATTATGAAATATGGTTTAATTCTTAAACTAAACCAAAAGTTCTATTATATAACACAATTCCATAGCTTCCCCCATAGATCCCATTCCTATTCCTTTAAGAGCTATTCTTAGTGACCATCTACATTAAATAAGTTTCTGTGATCAAGTCGACAACCTCCGTGGCACAGTGGTATGCACAGTAGATACATAAGACGGAGTTCCTGGGTTCTATTCCCGGCGGGGTAGATTGAGATTTTTCTTAATTTGTCTTGGTCTGGCTGGTGGGAGGCCTTTGCAGTGGCTAGTTACCACCCTACCGACAAAGAGGTACCGTAAATAAGTTTCTGTGATCAAGTTGACGACCTCTGTGGCGCAGTGGTATGCACAATAGATTCATAATACGGAGGTCCTGGGTTCAATTCCCGGCGGGGTACATTGAGATTTTTCTTAATTTGTCTTGGTCTGGCTGGTGGGAGGCCTTCACCACGTCTAGTTATCACCCTACCAACAAAGAGGTACCGCCAAGCGACTTAGCGTTCTGGTATGATGTTGTGTAGAAACCGAAAGGGGTGTGGATTTTTATCCTACTGCTAACAAGCTAGCCTGCTTCAATCAATCTTGGATTGTATAATCTGTGTTTATAACTTAACATCAGGTGTGATAGCAGTCAAGCGTCAACTAGTAATCAATAACAAAAAAGTCAATTGAGTATTTTTCTTATACATATTTAGACATAAATGATATACTAAGCCATTTTATTACAAGGGAAATTATTACTTTACCATTTCTGGAGAGTGTGGCTACTTCTTCTTTTGTTTTACAACTTTCTATCATAGAAATGTCAGCACCAGCTATAAAAACTCCTGGTTTCCCTGATATAATGACAGCTGCTTCAATAGCTGGGTTTGATTCAACTTCATTGACTATACTTGAAACTTCATTCATAACACCTTCGTTCAAAGAGTTAACCTGTTAAACATGTTGGCCTATTAGAGTGTTAGTGAATTATATTTAACCTGTACAATAATAAAAGTGTACACAGTATAGTGAATAAAACAGAAAAAGAATTGTATACCCTGTTTGGTTTGGATAGTAAAAGACAATATTAAAACCCCAACACTTTCAGATTTTGCTATAACAGTGTTCAAAACAAAAATAAAAAATCAGTACTAGTGAATTTACTGCTTCACTGGTCTTAACCCATCTATCCGCACTGGGGAAGCATGGTGGGTCTAAGTTCTAGATCTCGTCTCCTGCAAGGAGGGAGGTCCTGTACTGTAGTAGTAGGACCATAAATAAATAGTATTGCAATTGCATTTTAGATGCAGTTGCTAACATTTCAAATGTTCACCTACTCAATAAGTCAGTTAGTGTGAAAACATGTGCTAAAAGTATAATAAAATAATATAATTCATTAGCAGTTTTGATTCAAAACTGTTATTGCGTCAACTGCATTTAAAATATAATACTGATGTTAAGTTTAAATCCTAAAAGTATAGGATTTAAACATGAAATCACATCACATCACAATTATCTCGCTTATTGAGTTAGTACTACAGAAACAACATGGAACAAAGGTGCAGTTGATTTTGTTTTATGTAATTACATAATATTTACATTACATAAATAAATAGTTGGACTCAGTATATATTTGAGTTGGTTACTCCAACAGTTTTAGTGTAATCTTGGCTTATTGCCAGAATTCTCTTATCAAATATAAAATATGAAAGTATAAACAATATAACATGATAAATAAAAAGTTGGTTGCTCAACCATGTTGATTGACTATATAGGAGTAGTGGTGGGCATGCATACATTAGGTACTTTGATTAGTAGATAATTGTTTGTCAATGTATACGAGTACATTTAAATTATAAGAATGGATACATGTGTCAAACAAATTGAACTAGATTGTTAACAGTATATGCTTTACCAAATTATTGTCATAGATTTGGATTTTATAATAGGAATTAAACTCACATACCTATAATGAGTGAAAGAATACTAATAAATAGAAGTAACTATTTATTAATTATTTTAAGTTAACACTTACTTTTACATTAGGCGAATCCAAAGTAATAACATAAACTCCATTAACCAATTTACATTTTGTATGAACTTGTGAAGTTGCTGCGGCCGCAAAGTTCCTGTTATGCAGCCCTGAAAAATAGTATTGTATATTTATTTCAAGTATAAATGCTGCTGCGACATTAATTATCTGTTTATTATAATAAATAAACTGTGAAAAGCCTTAATTGACACAGATACTGTAATTTATAAAAGGTTAATTGAACGATACTTACTATTTAAATAATTCACATTACTACGGCGCTTGAGGATCTTAAGTGCATTAAACATTTTACTATTGGACATATTGAATAACTTGTAATGTAAACAGCAAATTAACAATAAATAAAAGTTCACTAAAAACTAAATAATTTTGGACCCAGACTTTGAACCTAAACTTTCTCGTCGGGTGGTGATGGATAGAGGGGGTGAAGAGCGCAGTGCAGGGCAAGAGGCAGGTTAAAAATATTGGCATTGACATTGACGTTGACAGGCTTTTGACAGATAGTTGAATTGACGTCACCATTTTTATTTTCTGTAGGTTTATGGTTCTAGCATTTTCGTGTAAGCATTATTTTTAACCTGTGGTCTTTAGAGAAGCGGTAGGTAGTTGACTATAACTCATTTCATAAGTTAAATACATTAAATAAATAATGTTCATTGCCGATCATAATATCACATACAAAACGTTGAAAGCAAAGGGTACCATCATTGTTTTAGTTAGCGCCTATTTGCCACTTGCCTCTAGACTCTATTTCAATTTGAAAAAGGTACTCCTTTCTTCATTCGTTACTTTCTGTGTCCAAATCCCATGGATGTAGTTCAAGTCTATGCCAAATACTAACAACTCCAACAAGAAAACATACAACAGCATTTTCGAAAGAATGAAATAAAATATTTGACGACCTCCGTGGCGCAGTGGTAAGCGCGGTGGATTTATAAGACGGAGGTCCTGTAGCTGTGGAATGCACTCCCAGTTGGATCGGGAATCAATTTTCATTTTTAAAAAAGCCGTTAAATCTATTATTTTACAAACTAAAGATGACTATTTGTTTCTTATGATGTATTAATGTAGGTAGTGTAGTCTGGTATGTATTAGTGTGTAATTATTTGAATTTATGTATATTTTATAAGTATCCCACCTGCAGTCTCTTTCTTTATACCTAAGGTTGGGAAAGATCGCTGCTAAGCGATATACATATATATCTCTGTACTGTTTTTTTTTATTGTGTGTGTGGAATACAAATAAAGAATAATAATAATAATTTATAAGACGGAGGTCCTGGGTTCGATTCCCGGCGGGGCAGATTGAGATTTTTCTTAATTTGTCTTGGTCGGGCTAGTGGGTGTAGGTCGCCGTAGCTAGTAGCCACCCTACCGATAAAGACGTGCTGCCAAGCGATTTAGCGTTCCGGTACGATGTCGTGTAGAAACCGAAAGGAGTATGGATTTCATCCTACTCCTAACAAGTTAGCTCGCTTCCATCTTAGATTGCATCACACCATCATCACTTAATATCAGGTGTGATAGCAGTCAAGGGCCAACATGTAATCGATAAAAAAAATTATTGACGGTGACCTATAGTATTCGAACCTCATTTTCCTAATGACCCCCAAATCATAACATTTTTACAGAGCATGATTTAAATTGATTCTAAATACACAGTAGGTATTTAACATGAATGTAGAGTTAGGTTATAACTGTTAGGTATATTATTAGTAGGTTAGGTAGAGCTAATGCATATGGTCCGATACCTAGCATCTTAAATTTGGAGACGACGAATCTTTCAGGACGAACACCCTTTATGACATGTCTACTTAAGTGCTAAGTTAGGCACAAAGTCAGGTCGTTTAAATGTGTCACGAGCATAACCTTTCATGGATACGAGTCACTGCCTCTGCTTTTCCACTAAAGCTGTACTCCATCAAAAGCTTCGGAAGTGTAATTACCCGGGGCGGCTCGAGCTTACTAGGGTTGTCGGTATGCTTATTTATATTGAAGTATCACCAATTAAAATAATAAAAAAAAATATTTTTTATCATAATAAATCACAATTTAACTTTCATTCAACTCAAATATAAAAATTAAAAAAACCTTATGCGTACTGCAAGATATTTTGTGTTACTTTCTGTTCTTCATGGGCGAGTTCGCAATTCCCAGTTTATTTGTTAATGTACGAGGAAATATTGCTTCGGAATTGATATTTATTCAATTTATAAATATTAATAAATTAAACCAACAGCTACAAACTTTTAATTAAAAATTTATGTTGTTTCGTGAAATCACGATGCAAATGAAATTTTTTTGAAAATACACATGTTGCGGACCATTTGTACGAATGTGTAACATAACCGCCGCGAGTCCTATTAGCCTTGGCTGCTATGTCGAGCGCTATTTACCCCCTACTCCGAGGCCGGCTGTAATGCGTCACGCGATTGAGGGACGACAATTTGAGGCGATGGAAAATATATCTTTATCACGTTCTTTATTCGATTTAATTTTCCTACGGCAGCAAAAACAGGAAATTTAGGTTACATTTGCTGGCTGATTGCTAACAATAGAAACTAAACTAATTTCATTACTATTAATTGTGTTCATCGATTTATTTATTTGATAAGCATAGGAGGCAACCCTTGCTCTGAATTTTCTGAAAGGGGGCGGTGGTGTGGAAGTGGGTGGGTTGCCTCGTTGTCATGGTTACAGAGTACGATTTGCAACAAGTGGTGCTTTTGCGCTAAGTGGACCAAATTTTTTTTGCTCTAGATAAAACTGCCATGAAACTTGATAATATGGTAAGAACTATTAATATTACCTACGTTATAAACATGGAAAACGATATCTGCAAGCGCATGGATTAACTACAATAATTGTATTGTAATTAATCCTTGAGCTCTACGAGAAAGTGTATAGGTATATCTTAAGGCTTAAAATTACGAGTAAAAATGGCTTAAACGGTATTAATCACAACAAAGTATAAACTAATTAGGTACTTCTAGTAATTGTATACATTTCCTGTTTATAAGGCTCCTTTAAAAAGTGTTTACGAATTTCTCCTTATTTGAAACAAGTTGGCCCTGCTGCTTCACCCTGATGTTAATGATGATGCATTGTAGGAAATCGGGCTAAAACTATGTTGAGCTAGACGAAACTATACTCTCTTTCGGTTTCTATAAACCATCGTCATGGTACACTAAATCGGAGCAAAAATTTATGAATAGGGGTTAATTTTCTATCCACGTATAAACTAACCATGATAGTACGAGAGGTACTAATCAAGAAAAATCACAATTCCAGTTTTCAAAAACTCCAATTACTACAAAATAACCAGATCATGAATGTCTGTTAGGTTAAATCACAAAATCATTTTAGATTATTTTTGGCAGTATAAAATTGATGAACCTATTCAGCAAATAAAATTATTATTACAAAAACAAAAAACCCGACTGCTTAGAAGTTATGTACTGAAACAAAAATGTATGAAACAAAGATCATTCTATATCCATATAAAATTCTAGTACTTTATGGTGCTGCAAATAAGGACAAATTACTTTAACCTCCAATTACTACAAAATAACCAGATCATGAATGTCTGTTAGGTTAAATTACAAAATCATTTTAGATTATTTTTGGCAGTATAAAATTGATGAACCTATTCAGCAAAAAAGTAGGTATCAACTGTAATATCGATAGTAGTGTAATATACTTAATATTACGCTATGTACCTACCTACATTTTACACAATAATTTTAATTTTGGTACCTTTGATGTATTACGAAGTTATCTGTTATATACAAAGGTAGATATTATATATTCACTTATGTATTAGCAACATATTTTAATATGGATTAACTCGTTTGAGTATTGTCTATAGAAATTATTATCCTTGTCGATAAAAGTCGCCAGTAAAGACTTATTAAAAAGAAAATTCCTGTCAGATTTTCACAAGTTGTCACGAAGTACACTGTACAGGGAATTGATTCAATTGTCCTTATCTCGACTCTTGAGGGTGTTGGTGATGGCCTCCATTCGCCCCATCCCACTCGATCCTTCAGAGATCGTGTGCGTTCTAACGGCAGTACCACAGTAATTCTTTTTACAATTTTTTTTACAGTTCAGCACCAAAAATATATTTAAGCCAGCTTTTCTGTGTTTTACGTAATATATACTGTTTACACATAAAAATATTATAGCATTTTAGTTAAAATGAAATTTGTTTATATTATATACATACATATAAAAAATATTTTTTCATTTAACATCGAAAAAGAAAACTGTCTCAATAAATGTGCTGTTTGTGTTTAAGTTATTTTATTTAGAACGTCTATAACGTTTCTGAGACTTTCATCTTCATGTTTTTAAAAAATAAATAAATAAATAAATGTTATAGGAAAATTACACACATCACTATACAGCCCCAAAGTAAGCGTATTCGTAAGTAGCTTGTGATAACACAACCAATAAGGTGCTATGATAACTGATGAATATTTTTTTATATTATACATAAATACTTATCTAATATATAAAATTTACCGTACTCCTCCGAAACGGCTTTACCGATTTTTACCAAATTTTAAATGCGTATTCAGCAGATCTGAGAATCGGCTACTATCTAATTTACATCAACTTTTTTTTTAATTTTTAATGCAATGCAAAACAACGTTTGCCGGGTCAACTAGTAATATATAGATAAACACCCAGACACTGGAAAACATCCATGCTCATCGCACAAACATTTTCCAGATGTGGGTAGTAGCTTCAGTAAATTTGGGTCTAAAACATGGGTCGTAGAGCATTGCGATTAAAATAGTAATAATAACTAACCTCAATACCCTTCTATATCCTCCAATACCCACTATATCCGATCTAGGATTTCTTTTCACAACTAGAGGGCTGCAAATGTTATAAAGTCACGCGAAAGTTGTGTTTCTTGTGCCATTAAATCCCTACTACGTTCAAGATTCTAAATTAAGATTCTTGGATTCTTAAAGGAAAAATAATTTTACCCTCCCATTTAAAAAATAAGTAATATATAAATAGGGAGTCGTTCCAATAAAACGCACACTTATTGATAATACTGAAGAGCTCTCTCCGTTACTTATACGGATATTTTTATTGCTGATATTTTTATCTTGGTTCGCTCATTAATTCATACAGGTATCAAAAGATTTATTGTGTACAGAGGTTCAGTAAACCATAGATTTCTTTTTCGGAACGGAATGTCACATTTTCCTTAAAGGCTGATGAATTGATTTTGATGTCGTTTTTAGCTTTATGCCTCATCTGAGGTTTGTGATAATATCTTAAAGTTTATAGGACTATCTTAGAGAAATCTCGCACGTCATTTCAAACATGGACGGTAAGCAACGTATTGGGAATTCCAAGTAGGTGCCTACGTAAAACCTATTAGCTTTTTGGAATAAAGACTAAAACATTTTTGTTTATAGTGATTTAAAGTTGGTAATATAATTTTCACCTTTTTATTTTTACAGGCTTATTTTTTTATCTATTTATACTAAATTTTAACTATTTGTTTACTGTCTACCTTGAATATCGTCTAGATTTTATTTGTTCTCTGTATATAATTTTCCTTTATTTAATAATTTATATTTTTATGTTAATTCGTATAGATAATTTTATATGTCTATATGTATGTATGGTATATATGTATGTATGTAGGTATGTATGTAAATATGTATGTATATATGTTTGCATTTAGTATTTTATGTAGGGCATAAGTATTTTATGTAAGTATATTTTTATTTGATAATTTGATACTATAGTTTCTTTATGTAAGTTTTTCTTTATACGTACACCCGAACCTTCTCTAATGGATGCACTTTTCCTCTCCAATATTGGTTGTCTAGAAGAGATCGCTCATTAGCGATAAGACCGCCAATTGTACATTGTTTTTATTTCTAATATATTTTCTATTTTGTAAGTTCTTTTTTTTTGGTGTACAATAAAAAATATTTCATTCATTCATTCAGGTATGAACATTAAAAAATATATTTTTTTACCAAAGTAGTCATTAATATTATGCATTCAGATTTCATGCATAGGACTGTAGGATAGTTTAAAGCTTTATAAAAGTTCATTGCCCATCATTAATTGGTTATCAATTAGTTTCATGTAACGACAATATTACTCAATTTAGATGGGCGAATGGCTCTTTTAGGCTCTAATTATTTTAAACGTTATTGGGTCACCGGTTAACGTTGCCCTATTAGAACATAATATACCCCCTTATAAATAGTAAAATATTTGATAATACTCATCGATCTGAAAATTTTAAATTCTATCAAAAAATTACGAAATGCAACTCCATTGGTAGAAGAGATTATACGAGATCCGTACCGCTAATAGAGTCACTAAAAATAGTCAAACATGATGTTACCAAAGTGATCATGATGATGATGATTATGATGATGATCCAACCAACCAACCAACGTCCTACGTTTTACAAATGTAGGGCTTTTTAGGTTACAAAACCTAAATGGACATCGAAAACTAATACTTTAAAGGAGTAAATAGTACACCTGATGTTAAGTTACTAATAGATTTTTGTGACTTGATTCTTATTCCCTTCAATTTTTAACCGACAAAAAAAACGGAGGAGGTTCTCAATTCGACACGTTTATTTTTATTTTTTTTTATGTATGACCACGTATAACTTTTTACAGAGTTGTCCGATTTTGATAATTCTTTTTTTATTAGAAAGGGCATACTTCCAAGGTGGTCCCATTGACGTTAGGATCTGATGATGATATCCCGGGGAAATTGAAGGAACTCTTCAAATTTTTACAGCGATTTCGGTTTTTGTCTCGGTATCAGTAGCTTTTAGGCTACTAGTGCCGTATAATATGCTATGACAGTATAGTACGTTACGTGGCGATAAATCATTAAAAAGTAAAAAATAAAATTTTTTAACAAAAAATATAACCGACTCAAAACGCACTAAAAAGTAAGAAATAACTGTATCATTAAGTTGCTTTAATTTACTTAAGCATATCTAGGAGGCGGTGCCGGACAAGGTTTCTACTTTAAGGACGTTACCTAGAACCCACAAACTGCTTTACTACGTAAAATAAATGTTCCTTAAACTTGGCTGGCACTGTACCAAGTAAATTAAACTAGCAATTAAATTAAAGCAACTAAATGACACAGTTATTTCTTACTTTTTAGTGCGTTTTGAGTCGGTTCTATTTTTTGTTAAAAAAATTTTATATTGAAACTGTTCGGAAAAAGCTTGTCTCTCCAGTTTATCCACAATAGTTTTACAGTTTTATTGTTACAGATTTTATATGTATCGCGGGTATTCGTTATCACGGCTCATGCGCTGAACTTAATCTGCTAAATTGAGTGTGATATACTAGTACATAGTGATCCTTCGCAAAGTTACATATATAAAGTGAGCGGCGCGGCATCGGCCGGCAGTGAGCGCTAGGTAGTGGTCAGGGATTGTTATTTACTGCTAAGGCCCGGTTGGGTTATACATAATTCAGTGTTGGTTTAATAAGTTAAGTGTTCCTTACGAGCGAAAAAGGTTTTAGTTGGTAAGTTGGTGCCCATAAAAAGTTTTTAAGTACGTTTGTTTTGATATCAATAGGTACAGAATACAGATAAAGGTATCGAATTCGAATGCCATTGATCTTTTTGTTGCTTGGTTTAAAATTCAATTTCAATTTGAAATTTTTAAGAACTTGATAGGTCCCTTTTGAAAATATTTAATTTGTGGAATCAATATTTAGTTTTGATATAGAGAATGTTTTTAAAATTGGCAATAAAAATACTAGAAGTTAAATTAAGCGGTCTGATTTTTGAGTTAAAAGTTAATAACTTTAATCATATTTTTTTTATTGGTTGGTCTATCAACCTACTTGACCTTGAAATTTAAGTACCCGTTTGTTTAAAAGTGTGACTGTGTTACAAATCTTGCCATGTGCCGTTTGTTTTTATACGAATATAATAAAAACTTGACCTACTCTGTCATAAAATATTGATAAGTTAGATACGATAAGTTGATATTGTAACGTTTATTGTACCTACATAGGTACTTATTAAGTAAATAATATTATTATAGGACAATTACACACATCGCTATAAAGCCCCAAAGTACTCGTAAGTAGCTTGTGTTATGGGTGCTATGATAACTGATGATTATTTTTATATATATTATACATAAATACTTATAATATATAGATAAACACTCAGACACTGGAAAACGTCCATGCTCATCACACAAACATTTTTCCAGATGTGGGAATCGAACCCACAGCCTAGGACGCAGAAGCAGGGTCACTAATTACTAATTATTATACCGTTTGTTAATACTTCCTAATTTAGGTATAGGTAACCGTATATCACCTTATGGATATGTTTGTTGACATAATAATACTTAATGTTATTTGGGCAATGTATCTATCATGATTAGTGTTGCCATTCGTTTGGGTTTCCCGGATTTGTCCCAGTTTAGAAAACGTACGGGGAGCGTCTTGGGGGGGACGTCTATTTTCATGAGCGTAACATTTTTAAGTCAAGGGCAAATGGTCGCACCACATGGTTGCAGTAAACGAAAATGAATTTTGAAATATAGGAATTGTATTCTTTAAAAATATGTACTTACTACTAAATTAATAATTATAATATTTGGTCAGAGCAGTTTCAGGAAGTTCGACTCTACACTGCGGTGTCTTCGTCTTTTATAAATTCTTGACCTATGAATTGTATTACTTATTATCATCTTCATCATTAATTCACTAAAGTGCCAGGCCTCCCTCCTTATAGGAAATATGGAACTTAGACCCACCATGCTGTTTATTATAAAAATTAAAAAAATGTAAAGAATGAGATCAAAATATTTTCTAAATTAAAGTCTATAAGTAAATGTAATAGTTTTATGACGATTTATTGTTCTGCATTTATTTCCTATGCCTGAGAATTTGCCTACTTGACCACTATTGAAGTATAAACAGATAATTAGTATGCAAGTTTATCGAAGTATTAATATTTATACATTGCAAACACATTGACAATTCTACATTATTCTAAACCGGAATACCTTGAACTGCACCAGACGTAAAAGGACCAAAAATCGGAAGCGGATATATGAACGTTATAATCAAGGTGCAAATGGTAATACTTACATTGACACGAGATTTATTTTTGGTACTTTTATACATGCCTTTTTTACAATTTACAACTACTTACTTAATATTATGTAAATTATCAGGTTCTGTAAAATGACGAGAAGGTTTGGCCATTGCAGGCTCTACCTACCTCGTAACCCATAGACAATTTAAATTGTTGCAAAATCCTCCCATATTTTGCTAACTATTTAATTAAATAGTAACTTATATTCACAAAATACTTCTCATTAACGTATAAAGTGTTAGAACTTAAACTATTCAGTTATAGCGCAATTGGTTGGTTATACTTCAGGTGCTTTAGGTGCTCATATTTAATAGGAAACTAGCAGTCGCCCGCGACTCCGTCCACGTGAAAACCTCTTAGGTACCCTTCTAATTTTAAAGATAGACTTTCATATAAAGTGTGCTCATTCCCCGCTCCCCCTCTCAATTTAATTTTTTTTATAGTTTCCCGTAAAGCAATATCCTCCGTCCCGTCCCGTGTACTAAAGATCTACATTTTTGTTAAATATTGTACGATATTACAGTACATTAACATTAACAATATATGGTAAGCTGATGTGTATAGCTTGTATTAATTAGGGTGGATTGTCTAAAGTTTGGTAGGCACGAATAATTACAAAAACTTTTGTTTTTGCATACTTAACTAGGTATTAAGCTAAAGACAAAGTCACTTAAAGCAAAACGATAATTAATAACTAATCGATTGATCTGAATTCGACTCTACTATAGGTATTTTATACTTATCTATACGAGGTCATATTTTGTGGTAAAGTAGATCTTGTGCTGACAGGATCATTTCCGTAATTTGGGTAAGCCCGTAGTCCGGCTATGACATACTAACGGATGCCAGCGACTTCGCCCGCCTTAATTAAAATAAATAAGATACCGTTTTATTCTACCTACTTAGCTTCATTTATTATGCCAAGTATAATTTATTTCAAAACAATTGGAAAATTGAAAAATCTTAGCCAACTTAACGGCCATTTTATGGATGCCATTTTATCATGGCTCTCTTAAGAAGTTTTGGTTTATTATTATGTTTACATAGAATCATAGATACTTGACGTCATAAAAAAGTATACGTCTGTGTGATGTCACTCTACAGATGTGTCAACTGTTCGCGGAAAATAGTGCAATATATATAAAGTTGTGTGTTGTAGTATAATGATCTTCCGTATAGCAACACGTAGCTTTTATATTTTAATGATGAGAAAATAATGCATTAATGCGAGTAAATATTTCAATCGGTGCCATAGTGAATCAACTTTGAGGACATTTTGATGGCTTTGTGTGACCACACGGATTTGTATTGTATTTTTTTTATCTACTACAAGTTGGCCCTTAAATGCTATCACACCTGACGTTAAGTGATGATGCAATCTAAGATGGAAGCGGGCTAACTTGTTAGGAGTAGGATGAAATCCACACCCCCATCGGTTTCTACACGACATCGTACCGGAACGCTAAATCGCTTGGTGGTACGTCTTTGTCGGTAGGGTGGTAACTAGCCACGGCGAAAGCCTCCCACCAGCCAGACCAAGACAAATTAAGAAAAATCTCAATCTGCCCCGCCGGGAATCGAACCCAGGGCCTCCATCTTATAAATCCACCGCGCATACCACTGCGCCACGGAGGTCGTCAAAATATTTATATTCATTCATTACCTTTTCATAATATTACTTGTATGATGTGATGTGTAGATCATCATCAATAATCATTGAAATAATTTATCCAGTAACGAATTTAGAGGTCATTTGTATACTATGATAAAAACATTTCTTTTTATTTAAATTCATTTTATTGTATTTATCTACCCTAGATCAATTTTCATATTAACAATAACAATACATAATTTATAATCTTCAATGATAAATGCAAGCTAACAGGTTAAAGATTTCGGAAATTTACATTGAACATTTATAAAACATCAAGTTAGACAATTTGACTCTACCAATGACTAGGAAGTTTGAATAGCTGGTTCTTCTGAGAAGAACCGACAAGAAATAATTAAAAAAAAATAATTGGCTTATCATTGAAATTTTTATTTATTTCAAAAATGTAGATGTCTAACCGGTAAAGTGCGAATGTCGCTCAAGGAAAATCGTAAAACTTGTTCAGAGGCGATTCACTGGTCGCATACGTAGAAAGAGCGCTGGGGATTACCTGCGGCCCGTATATATGGGAAATAACGTTTGGAATAAATTCCCTTTAAATTACAATTTTAAATAGTACTTAGGCAATCTCATTAGTACCTTTAATTGAATTAAATTACAGATCAATGTATATCGACTTACTCGTTGGTCTAATAGTCAGGTTCTGGGTTCAAATCGTTGGTCGGGTCACAATAATTCTGAGTTTCTTTTTATTCCTCTATGAAATTTTCAGTACAGTTCATGGGAAGGTGCCCCGGAGAGCACGTTGTGATTTCGGTCTAGGTCACTATCATCAATATCTGATAATGATCGTTAATAAAATGAAACATTATCATCCTCAGCCTGCCAACCCGCATTGGAGAAGCGTGGTGGGTGTACGCTCTATATCCCCTCTACTATAAGGAAAGATGCCTGGCCCTATAGTAGGCCATTAATAGGCTGATAATGATAATTACTATCACATGCACACATTTACTTAAAACAGGCAAACAGTCAGTCGAAATTCATATGGTACGAGTACGTTTTTTATTTTGCATATTTTTATATTTATTATCACATATAACATACAATAAATAACAATAATATAATTGATTTTAGCCTCATAGATAGATTGTCTCATGTAAGCTATATCAAAAGTATGTAAGACTTTAAATTAGAATAAAGTATTTAAGTAGTTTTCCAGTCAGTAGTTGTGGCATAAAGTTGTAACAAACACAACACACATATTACACACACAGACATTTTACTACTATACTACTGGTGTGATAAAACGATTTAATATTTGTTATATCTATCTAGCACGTGTAAGAAGTAGGTTTAATCGAGTAAGTTAATAAAAATGTCGTTAACATAATAGGTACCAACTCTGTTGTCAATGATTTGTTTCCAGAGACATGATTAATTCACTAATTGATCCAATCACTCCGCTGGTGCATTATACTGTTGCTTCTGTTAACGCAAAGTTGCGTGCGTTCCTTTACTCGCCTTGACCGTAACAAGATCTATGAATGTTAATTTTGTTGGTGCCGATTATAATTAACGATCCAGGGTTTTTAATCTATATGGAAAGTTTGATTTAAAATAAATATTGAAAATCGATAATTGATACTAGTAGTATTGGTACGACGTAGTCTAGGACATAACAGATTTACCTAAGGGCTTTTTGGGCAGCAGCCCAGGATACATGAAATAATGATTACTGCATTGTAAGTGAGAGACAAAGCCCACGTTCTGAGTGATGGTGTATAACTATATAGCATACAATTTCTATTATCTATGATAGGCATATTATTATTTTTCGAATATTCAATAATTTTGGCGTACAAACAATTTTATACTAATACTATCATTGTTTTGAGTTAAGAGGTCCTTAAGTAGAAGGTATCCACGATCTGGTCTAGTATATAAGTTTAGTCTTCGAGCAATCACATTAAAGCACTGTCAGGATGAACATAATTCCATTTCTTTTAACAGAGGTACCTACTGATGTTATAATTTTAGTAATTTCTTTCAAAAATAGATCACAATATTATTTGTCCGGGAACTTATTATCTAAGTATTTATAGAGCTTCAACAAGTTTTGTTATGTTAAAAAGAAAAGCTCTTTGTTATTAACTACAGATTTGCTCTTGTAAATATTTTATTTATTATAAAAAATATTCAATGATTCAACTTCTAAGAAGTGTCTTGCTTCGGTATAATAAACTTCACCCACTTTGTTCATTCGAGGCCAATATTTCCAATTTAACTTTTTATAGAATGTAAATTTATTAATGAACGTAAAGTGGACACAGTTTTTCATTGTTCTTAAATGATTTCGTTGTAATGATTTATAAGTACCTACCTATACAAAGAATAATGATACCATTATTCTAAGCTTTTTGTCTACTTCGTAAATTTTTAGTTTTTGTTGTTTTAGAATTTACTCGAATTCAATGAATAGTACATAGGTTAGCTTGAAGGAATTATTCGTTTTTAGTAGGTAGTTTAATTATCTGAAGTCTGTTAATTTTTTTGGAAAAAAATGTGTAGCTGTGTGATTCAATAATCATAATAGGTAGGTATCTATTGTTCTATTCTATCCAACAAAAAGTATTTTTATATTTTCTTGAAAAATTTTACATTTAAAATTTTTAGATTTATTATTATTAGTAGCTCTAAATATAAATCATTATTTTAAAACATATTTCCTACATAAAGATAACATTATTCGCAGACAGAGACACACATACAGGTCGATTACAGAACCTCCATTATCAAGTCAGTGAAAAACAGCTGATTGCGAATCAAAATAGATTCTAACAGCGTATAGTTGGGTACAGACAGCGGCAGCGCTTGTGCCGAGGTCCACAAGTAACCTCGCACCACTTGCCCGAGCCGTTGTGAAACTCCGCTCTCTCGGCATTGAGCTTGGGCATGGAACTGCAAACCACGATAATTCCTTCATTGTTTATATTAAAAATATTTAAAACAATAATAATTTGCGGACGTCGTAAAATTTATTATTAGTCGAGGTTTTTATAGAACAGACTTTGTGCATGAAATTCGTGAAAGCGATCGAGTATGTTTTCTTATATTACACGACGCAGAATAAAATGAACTACTTATTAGAAATTGTATATCCTGCCAAGATAAATAAAAATCCTTGCCATGTTACGGAAAAATGCCACAATTCTTTTATTTTATTAAGCACAGACTGCTAAAAGACCTTATAGCGCCCTCAATAGAAAATTTTTTCCTGGTCACGCAACAATATCAATTATATTAAAATTGAGTTTCTGCCCACAGTTTGTTCACAGCTTTCCCAATCGATGGTAGAGTCACAAATTAGTTACTGACTTGGCTTTTCAAAAGTGCTTGTATGTATGTCATTAGCCGACAAGATATAAACGAATTTGATTTTTTTTTTATTTTTTTAATCGACTACAAGTTGGCCCTTGACTGCTATCACACCTGATGTTAAGTGATGATGCCGTCTAAGATGGAAGGGGGCTGACTTGTTAGGAGTGGGACGAAAATCCACACCCCTTTCGGTTTCTACCGGAACGCTAAATCGCTTGGCGATACGTCTTTGTCGGTAGGGTGGTAACTAGCCACGGCGAAAGCCTCCCACCAGCCAGACCAAGACAAATTAAGAAAAATCTCAATTTGCCCCGTCGGGAATCGAACCCAGGACCTCCGTCTCATAAATCCACCGCGCATACTACCGGAGGTCGTCAAAAAATATTTAAATAGATTTCCTTCGCTATAGAGTGTACTCAAATTCCTCTACTTGTTAAGTCACTGTCGTGTAGAAAAGAAGTAATCTCGTACGTACGATAGATAGGTACTCTGGATACGTGCGATCTGCAATTTATGGATGGGTTAGGATAGGGTCAAGGATGTACCAAATGTACCTAAAATGGAGATAATATCAACTAATCATCTAAAAAAATATTGGTATAATTTAATGAGCACTAGTTTACAGTGGCTGCAACCTTTGGGAGGGCCACCCTGGAAAATAACTTGATTGACCTTTGATGTATTAAACATTAATCTACTGGTAACTAAAAATTTAAATCGCAGTTTACATTTTCAGGTCTATCATGTCGGATCAAGACTTAAAGTTAAAGTTTGGTTGGTTAAGATGATTATAAAGTTTTATGTGTTGTGGCCTGCATAGAAATCAATATGCTTGTATATATACGCCATAAATATGTTACTTAGTTATTTTCTGTTGCCATTTTAGTAGATCGATTATCTGGATAATTCTAAATTATCCCCAGAGAAATATAATGTCAGAAAGTAATTTTTTTTTTCTTTTTGCTCCGCTAACATGCTTCAGTGTTTTATTAAAACATTTATCAGAATGTCATATTTACTTTACTTATTAAAACTTATATGATACTGTAGGTACTTACTATTAGCCTAGCGGTATTCGGCTATTAAATGACGTCATGGCATGTACAAACGTATACGAATATGACAAATTTGAGAATAAACATAATATCAAAAATTGCGGAACCGACGGGATTCGATCCCACGTCTCTCTTTGCACTTAGAGCGCCTTACCGCTAGGCCACGATCCCGATGACGTCGGTGCCGAAATTGTACTTTAATATTATGTTTTTGATATCCATACAGTATGAACTGAACATGTTACAATACCATCCCGTACGACGGGTTCGAATCCCGTCGGTTCCGCAATTTTTGATATTATGTTAATTCTTAAATACCTATGAATAATCCCTTAAGTGTGGGTAACACTTTTCAATAAAAATTTAAAAAAAAAGAATTCGAGTAAATTAACGAATCATATTATTATATCATAAGGCATATCTAACTGTGTTTTCCGAAAACACAATTTAGATATTAGCAGCTACTAACAATAACTTGATGAAAAACTTCCAGACAAACATTTATTATGTTTAATAAAATAAGACGTCGAATGCATAGCGATAAAATAATATTAGAATATTTTCCTTTTATTTTTAAAACAAAAACCTGATTGACTCAAACAAATGTGACTTCTAGACCAGCACGGTCCGTCCTTCCATGAACACCCTATACTTATTGAATTATTGTACCTGCTTAACGTTCAATTTTCTTTTTCAGACGTAATGGAAGCTAAGGAGTTCAAGGAATTCTCGTCGGCGATGACGAACTACATCGCCGAATATTTAGAAAACATACGCGACAGGTATTTATTTATCTAAAACAACAGTAATCAATTTAACAATAAAACTTATCGTCATCCTCACCCGTCTGTTCAAACAATTACATAATACCGCAAAAACTATTGACCACATAAATGATAAGATACATAGGTAGTAGATACAGATAGGTTTAATGACTTGACCAACAATTGATTTTGTTAAGAGTGCATAAAGTGCATTTAATTTACATCAATGACACCTGTATCCGATTGCTAACTTTATGGATACAGAACAATTGCTTGGTTTGACTTCGATTAATTTTTTTAATTTTATATTACACCAGCATGCGCCCTCGACTTATACAAATAGGGTTGTAGGTTCAAGAATACAGAAAAGTTTGAACGCTAACCCATTCAGTTTAAAGAAAGAATGGCTATACTTAGCAAGCTATCCGCAAAAGATAGATGTGTAACATTGTAGTCCTATTCATTAGGAACATTCCTTCCATACATTGATTTGTTACATCACTAAGGATTAAGGCAGCGTTTTCAGTGAAAGCCCAGACGGCGTGAGTCTTCCTACAATTATAGTCATACTCATATTTAAGCTAATGTACAAAAAACAAAACATATTCTGTACTCAACATTCCTCACTCTCTCTATTGTGCGGTTAAGACAGACATACGCGGCGGGGGACTTTGTTCTATAATTTGTAGTGGTAGCGATTACATTATAATATAAATATATTATAGTAATAGCGGATCAAGAATTCGTGTCGTTGGTTGGTTTACGGAATAATACTGATTTCATTTTTCTTTCTAAGCCTAGAGGTAGAAAAATCGTTGTATTACATAGAACAATTATTATTATAAAAACAAAAAACCCGACTGCATGGCAAAGACTGAAGAACGACTGAAAGATGCAAGCGGGGACAAAATACTTTATTTTCTGCGGGGAAAGAAAGATCTACCAAAACTACGTTTATCCCCGCCTGCAGCACCATAAAGTATTTAGAATTTTATATAGATATAGTGATCCTTGTTTACCGCCGCCGTTTTGAAAATTTATATAAGTAGTCTATGTCACTACCACAATTTTGACAAATTCAACGACACCTTACATGTCAAAATCCGTTCAGTCGTTTAGGCTGTAGCGCGTGCCGAAGATATGGACATACATACATACATATGCTCGAAAAACATAACCCTCCTTCTGAGGCAGTCGGGTAAAAAGAAGCAGATTGAAAGCTCAATGTGTAATTGTAATCGTGAAAGAATCACAACTCTTATTACAATAGTGTTGTGAGTCTAAGCTTCAAATCCCCTCCTACTTATAATTAACATTGTAATTAACCGTCCATAGGCGGATAATGAGGATTTATTTTATTATGGAGGCTTCAAATTTGACGCCAATGATAGCCTGGCCAGAAAAATATAAAACCTAGATAAGGAGCGCCACAAATACTAGATAATTGTTAACAGTGTGCGCATAGGATTTTAGTAGAGATTTTTTTTTCATTTTTAGCAGCAATATGGCGACGATTTGTATATTTTTGATCAGGCTATAAGTACTTACTTCAGGCTATAAGAACTTTGACGACCTCCGTGGCGCAGTGGTATGCGCGGTGGATTTATAAGACGGAGGTCCTGGGTTCAATTCCCGGCGGGGCAGATTGAGATTTTTCTTAATTTGTCTTGGTCTGGCTGGTGGGAGGCTTTCGCCGTGGCTAGTTACCACCCTAACGACAAAGACGTATCGCCAAGCTATTTAGCGTTCCGGTACGATGTCGTGTAGAAACCGAAAGGGGTGTGGATTTTCGTCCCACTCCTAACAAGTTGGCCCGCTTCCATCTTAGACTGCATCATCACTTAACATCACGTGTGATAGCAGTCAAGGGCCAACTTGCAGTCGATAAAAAAAAAACTATCGTTTCGTACCAATACACTAAATTGCTTTTATCTGATTTTAGACAAGTGGTGCCATCTGTGAAGCCTGGCTACCTACGCCCTCTGGTGCCAGAGCAGGCGCCAGAGAAGCCGGAACCATGGACGGCTGTGATGGATGACATCGAGCGTGTGATCATGTCTGGCGTCACCCACTGGCACTCGCCGCGGTTCCACGCCTATTTCCCTACCGCTAACTCTTACCCATCCATCGTAGCTGATATGCTCAGCGGAGCTATTGCTTGCATCGGATTTACATGGGTACGTAACTCGTATAGGTAGATCACATAAATTTTATTTAGGCTTTAGATTAGAGATTGCTTTCCCTTGAGCTGAGCGCAACCTTAAGGGTATGTGCAGAGAAGAAGTAATCTAAATTCTGTGGTCGCCACAATGTATGTAACTTAATTATCCTACGGCGCGAAGAGTAGACAGTAGGTGGCGCTGCCACCTACTGCTACGCATTTTTATGACGTCACATAAGGTACAATACAGGGGATACAGGACAAAGATTTGAAGAAAATAAGAAAAAGAAAGAGAATATGTCTTAAAAGTCGTCTCCCATACATGGGCACATTAAGGTTACTCCTATGAGACTTGGAGAGTAGTGAAATTTTTCTCTCTTTTTAAATATAACGTTTTATACCTTATACAAATTCTATATATATATCTTACTAGCAGTCGCCCGCGACTTCGTCCTCGTGAAAACTTATTAGTTACCCTTTTAATTTTAAAGACAGACTTTCATATAAAGTGTACTTATTCCCCGCTACCCCTCTCAATTTAATTTTTTTATAGTTTCCCGTCAAGTAATATCCTCCATCCCGTCCCGTGTACTAAAGATCTACATTTTTGTTCAACATTATACGATATTACAGTACATTAAGATTAACTCTTGAGCTTTCATAATAATCAAAAATAATTTTACAATCCTACACGCAGATCTAGAAATTAGCCCGTTTAAACAAACGAACAAACTTCGTATATTATATAAATATGGTCTGCAGGCCAAATAAATTGAACAAAGATCGAATTCTAAAAGAATATCAGTACCAAAATGTTGACCCCTATTCAATACGTATAACATAGCACGGTGGAATTTTTTTACATTTTCCATTATTTCTTCGCTCCTTAGTTGCAGCGTTATGTAATATAGCCTAAAGCCTTCCTCAATAAATGGTCTATTCAACACAAAAAGAATTTTTCAATTCGAACCAGTAGTTCCTGAGATTAGCGCGTTCAAACAAACAAACAAACTCTTCAGCTCTATAATATTAGTATAGATATATCTTTGCGGAAATTATGAACACTTGGGTTGGTATGTGAATGCATTGGGGACCGTGGAATTCTTGCTTAAGTTGTTTAATTTACATTCTTACAAGTAAAATTACAGAAATATTTCATGTTTCAATAATATTTTTTGTTTCAAAGTCAATGTCATTGTCAATAGTGCCGTATAAATGCGGACAAGGTAAACAGGTGACGCGAGTAAACCCTGCATGTCACAAAATATAACAAATCTCTGCTACCTGTTGGACCGAACTCGGTATTTTTTTTAATTTTATTTATACTGTGTCGGTACAACTTTTTCTAAAAATGAAACTTATCTGGATCGATTAGTTTCCCCCCGTAGATAATCTGCTGCATACACAATTTCATGAAAATTGTTGGGACCGGCTCCGATATTCAGATTATATACTGCCTCGTTGGTCTAGTGGTTAGCCTTCGATCACGAGGTCTTGGGTTCGATTCCTGGGTCAGGTCACGGATTAATTATGAGTTTTTTCATTCTTCTATGAAATGTTCAGTACTTTCCAAGCCCGGAGTCTGGAAGTTGGCGGTGTTACACCCCCGTGCCTCGGAGAGCACGTTAAGCCGTCGACCCCGGTCACACGATCTAATAGTGGTCGTTAATAAGTGAAACATTATCACCCTAAGCCCGCCAACCCGCATTGGAGCAGCGTGGTGGGTTTACGCTCCATATTCCTTCTCCTATAAGGAGGGAGGCCTGGCCCTGTAGTGGGCCTTTAATAGTCTGTTAATGAAACTGACTTTGCTCGATTTGAAGGTATTAGATTAAGTAGTATGTACAACAACAACTACATATCAACTGTTTTAACAGATTCTGCAAAAAAAAACATATATACGGTCGAATTGAGAAACTCCTTTTTTTTTGAAGTCGTTAAATAAAGCAAAAAGTTCTATAATCTGTGTGTATAATAATGAATACCACTTTACCATTTTTAAAATGATTAAATCAGAAGTTAGTTTTGGAATACATACACTTACATTCTTATTTTTGTTAACTGTAGTATAGTGATAAGTAAATATGTACCTATTCCAATGTTGTTAATGATTTTGTGTGAAACGAAACGAATGACGTACGCGTGTCGTTGATGATGGTGACTAATATCAAGTTTGTCATTATTAACGGAGACGGAAAATACCGGTTATTTATTATAATAGACAATTTAATTTGAATAACGTTATAATATAATATCTGTTGTATCTAGTATCCCGCTTGGAAACGGTTTACGGTCCAAAATAAATTGTCTCAGAGTCGGAAAAATGTGAATAAAATTATACAGTATGTATTTACTTACTTATAGCCCTGACAAGAAATATAACCCCCCCCCCCATGTTACGGATAAAAATGGTACTAATTTCTTTTAATACCTAAATTACTATGTACCTACTTGTACAGACTGCTAAAAAATACTTGTGGCGCCCTCAAACCAGGTTTTTTATTTTCATGGTCAGGCCATATTGACATAAAAATTACAGTAACTTCTTTTTCAGAACACCTTTGGGTTCTGATTCTTAACAAAACCTATTTAACCGGTGTCCTTAAAAATACATCACCTAGAATAAAGAGCGTTTGTAGTTAACATAATGTGTCCTTTACATTACAGATTGCTAGCCCTGCTTGCACTGAACTGGAAGTCGTGATGCTGGATTGGCTGGGTCAGATGCTTGGACTCCCCGAGGAGTTCCTAGCAAGGTCTGGAGGCGAAGCAGGCGGCGTGATCCAAGGCACGGCCAGCGAGGCCACCCTCGTCGCGCTTCTCGGAGCGAAGTCCCGCACCATGCATAGAGTTAAGGAGCAACACCCTGAGTGGACAGAAGTTGAAATTCTTTCCAAACTCGTGGGATACTGCAATAGTTAGTACCTGTTTAGCTTCTAATTTAGTGGCATAAGATATACAGCAATATCAATAAGTAACGCCATATTAAAATATCTCAGAAATCAAGTGTAGTTACCTACAAATCTGCGTCAGTTGGTCATCATCATAATTACCTCTGTTATTAAAAGGTTTATTAGGTTATTAGGTAATCACAGGCTTAAAAAAGTGTGTGCTTTGGGAGGCTCGACAGAAGTGCTTACTTAATTACGGTTAGTGCTGTAGGTTAGGGTGAGAGAAAAGGAGCCTGCCTACCGCTGCGGTATGCATGAGGGAAAAGGGAAGTCAAGTAGACTGGCACTGTATAGCGTTACGTATCGAAGCGGTTTACCTTCCCATAAGAAGTTATCACTTAAAAAAATTAAGCTGATTAGGTAATTATTTCGTTAATTACGAATTAGATATTTATTTATTAGATATTGGAAAATCTAATGCGGGGTTAGCGTAATAATGTTGAACTCTACAATTACTTGTTTGGATTAATATTAATAATAAACGCAATCGACAACTTAAGTGCTCTCCGAGGTAAGTGGGTGCAACACCAAGAAATTCCATAGGCAGTCTGTTACTCAATACTTCTTGAATAAAAGAAGTAATAGGTAATTTTATTACAGCTCGAACGAGTAGGTATTTAATACTGGACTTCATGATCGATAGCCGCACATAGACAAACCTTTGAACCATCGAGACCTTGACAATATTTTGTGAAATCTTAGATATTATAACCAACTAACGTATTTAAATTGTTAATGTTCTGTTCAAAAATTGTAAAATATACCTATAAATCTATGCTAAAATTATAAATGTCAAAGTAAGAGTTACTTTGACATTTATAATTTCTGTCTATTAAAGTCTGTTTGTTACTCGATCACGATTAAACTATTGAACCGATTTAAAAATAGTTTAGAGCTTGAATAAGGACATGGCTACTTTTTTGAACTATCGCAAAACAATTTATCGCGGACTGTCGCTAGTTACCTAAAATTAAATAACTAAATGCTGTTAAATGGTATTGTAGTTTATTGTTATATAACATTAAATAAAAAATTTAAAAAACCCCCGACCCAAATTAGAAACATGAAAAGAACCAGTCAAAACAAATTCAGCGAGCCCAAACTCGATGGGTTTACTAAAAAGGTAGACTAAGGTTACGTCTCCTATCTACGAGCCTTATCATCAGATCAGCTCAGTGGTTCCAAAAGACATTAATTAGTGTTTCAAATGTCAGATCACACACATGCTTTCAAGCAAACTGAGCGTGTAACATTTCTTTTACACCTAACAAACGACCTGATGACCTTGAAGACCTGAACCGATTTCCACCAAACATAGCTAAGAACACTCTCGACTGATATACCTTTCAAACAAAAAACCGCATTAAAATCGGATCATCCGTTTGGGAGTTACGATACCACAGACAGACACATACACATACATTTACACGGACACGTCAAACTTATAACACCCCGTCGTTTTTGCGTCGGGGGTTAAAATAGCAGTGCTTAATAAATAAAAATAAAAATACCTTTTCCAGAGCAAGCCCACTCATCTGTAGAGCGCGCTGGTCTTCTGGGCGGCGTGAAACTCCGTAGTCTAGCACCCGACAACAAGCGACGTCTCCGCGGTGACACTCTAAAGGAGGCTATCGAAGAGGATATTCGTAATGGACTTATACCGTTTTATGTGAGTATTCACGAGTCACTTTTTGCTATAATAATGTGAAATATCCCTGTCAAAGGATAATAGAGATCAGACAAGTGATGTTCAGTGTGTCAAAGTATGATAAGTTGTCCTTTAAAAAACTAGTGGAATAAGACGATATGGTGTGTCGACCTAATATTGGCTGAAATAAACACAATAACATTACAAGAAAATTAAATAATATGATTAGAAATCCTGTGAATTTAAAACCTCTTGTTATCTTGTAGTAAGTTAGTAACCAATATGGTCATCGAAACCCAAGAGTACCTACTATAGATGAGCCATCGAAACGACAGAAAGAAATAAATCATTCTTGAAAAACTGACAACATATATGCTTATGAGATATAGTGACAGAGATAATACTCGTTCGCTTTCACATACCAGTCCTTGCTTTACGTTTATTTTAATTAAATAGCCAAACTATACTATCTTTTTTATGATTTTGAAAACGCTATCAGTTAAGAGAAATAAAGACCGTGCTAACTTCAACTTTAAAATATTTTTCAGGTTGTTGCAACTCTTGGAACTACTTCTTCATGCGCTTTCGACGCTTTGGATGAAATCGGCGATGTTTGCAAAGAAAAAGACATTTGGTTACACATCGATGCCGCTTACGCTGGTTCAGCGTTCATTTGCCCCGAATACCGTTATCTGATGAAGGGCGTGGAGAAGGCGGACTCCTTCAACTTCAACCCGCACAAATGGATGCTCGTTAACTTTGACTGTTCTGCTATGTGGCTCAAACAACCCAGATGGATAGTCGACGCTTTTAACGTTGACCCACTCTACTTGAAGCACGATCAGCAAGGATCCGCGCCAGACTACCGCCACTGGCAAATACCCCTCGGCCGTCGTTTCCGCTCCCTAAAACTGTGGTTTGTCTTACGACTATACGGCGTAGAGAATCTCCAAAAACATATTCGCAAACAGATCGCCTTAGCTCACCTCTTCGAAAAGCTCTGTCTCGAAGACGAGCGATTTGAACTGTTCGAAGAAGTTACCATGGGGCTAGTTTGCTTCAGGCTGAAGGGAAGCAACGACATTAACGAGGCTCTATTGAGGCGCATAAATGGACGCGGCAAGATTCATCTGGTGCCATCGAAGGTCGACGATGTGTATTTCCTGAGGCTCGCGATCTGTTCGCGTTTCTCTGAAGAAAGCGACATCCAGGAGTCATGGACCGAAGTTAAGGCTTCGGCCAACGAAGTTTTAGCTGAAAACTAAATATTTAAATCTACCTCTCTTTGCAATAACAAACGTTATGGATAATTTCTGACTATTGTTGAAGTTTCTGGTATATAGTAGGTGTCTTAGTACAATTTTCGAAGGTAAAAGCCGAAAGAATATTTCTATATAACTCTTAAAATGACCAATTTTAAAACTACCTACTAATAGATAATAATTTTTGAGATTGTTTAAATTGATAAATGAAGTCTTTCCTTTTTTGCACAGAATCTCTTTTAGGATGCAGTTTCTGTAAGCACTTACATATTAGGTGCATACTGTTTAGTATTTTTGTTTTGTGATTTTTATTGTTTTATATTTATATGCACTATATTATTTTTTATGTTCCTACCAATAAGATGTTGAACTGTGATGTTATAATTATTTATTGCCATGTTGCAGTAGATATACGTTAATAAAATGATTATTTATCAATATGTGTATCTTAAAATATTGAAATATATGGAGATAATAATTTAAAGGTCGTATTTTTGTGCAACCTATGTATTTTTTTTGACGTGACAACGTCTTATAATTCGATAGAGCCGGCTGCACGCACGAAAAAACATGACGTCATGCGTCGTTACCTCGCTTTGAGGCGTTCCATGTAAGGCATAGATTAAAGACTACTAGATAGAGCCCATAGCGTGTCCACTCGTGAGACAGCAAATCATCCTTATTGACATGACATGTCAACATTTAAAGTACATCATAAAACGTTATGTTTTAAAATATCGTAAAATACGAAATATTACTTTATATAAGATAGTTTAGTAAACGCATAATACATGAAATTTGCTAAAAAATAACATATCTAAGCTTTAAATCATCAATCAATGAAGTTTATGCCTACTTACGTATGAAACGTAATTCCTTCGATTTTCTGTTCGCTGCGACTGTTGCAGCCGAAAATATTACAACCCACCATAGCACGATAACGTTTAAATTAATATCGTAACCGCAAAGTTATATTATTCATCACCAAATTTAATAAAAAGCTAATAATTGCTTAGATATGTCCCTTGTCTGTCACAAATTCCACTCTTGACAAGCAATAAAAACGAACACGCTGAAAGGGACAAAAAATAATCTTGTATCACTTTCTAATAAAGGCCGAATGAAATAAGTCTGTCACGCTCTTGAACCTTCAGCCGCGTTATGACACCATCTATTAGTCTTTAATCTATGATGTAAGGCTTGAAGTGCAAGCGAGAGCGCGGAACGAGCGACAAAGAAGCACAATCGGCCTTTGCGTTCGGCAGCGTTCGACATCCGTCTATTAAATATAATTATTAAATATATTAATTTTGAATTAAAAATTAATATATTTACTATAAATTTAAAATATAAAAAGTCAAAATCAATTATTTTATTAATTTAAATTAATATTTATAAAAATATACTTAAATTAAAAATTTTAATAACCAATTAAATGCTACCATTCCATCAGTATTTTCTTAAGACATTGTCACGTTCAACTATCGTCAGTAAACCGACTTTACAGACAACCAATTTTTCTAATTGTGGAAATCTATTTGCTTTAGGTTCCTTAGTGAGACCATATCTTTATCACCGGTGGGGAATCTTCTATTTTTCTAAATCTCCTGGGACCTTGAGCATGATCTTAATGCGTATGCGTAAGGCGGTCCTGGGATCGATTCCCGGCGGGGCAGATTGAGATTTTTCTTAATTTGTCTTGGTCTGGCTGGTGGGAGGCTTTCGCCGTGGCTAGTTTCCACCCTGCCGACAAAGACGTACCGCCAAGCGATTTAGCGTTCCGTTACGATGACGTGTAGAAACCGATAGGGGTGTAGATTTTCCTCCTCCTAACAAGTTAGCCCGCTTCCATCTCAGATTGCATCATCACTTAACATCAGGAGTGATAGGAGTCAAGGGCTAACTTGTAGTCAATAAAAAAAATTCTTATTATTGTTGCTAACCGAACCTAGTTTTTCAATTTACCTCCCGAATTGGTCTCGTTCGTCAATGTTTAATCTAAGAATTTAGCTAAAAACTTTTCTTTCGGAATAAAAAAGAATAATGAGGTAACGTGTTAATCTTCTTGATCTATGGATCCTGTCTGTCTATTAGACAATCATTATTTTCATGCCACAAAATTAGGCAGTAATTTAAATTTTTGGAAAAAAATCACTTCATAACAATTTGATTCAATGGATGAAGATGAAATTATTACATGTGTTGTATTTGTGGCCTAAAAGATGGAGTGCGTTAAATCAAACTTGCAACAGGAACCCCCAGTATTTTGAACTATCAATAACACCAAAATGGTGTCGATATATCAGTCGAGCCCCCGTTTTGAGGGCATCTGCATTGGAACACTGTATAATGGACTCATGCTGCATCAGTCCTACCTGCAAAGAACCAAGAGTCATAATCGTAGGCGCCGGCATGGCGGGTCTTTCAGCAGCCCACCGTTTAACGCAGTGTGGCATTCGTAACTTTGTTGTTTTGGAAGCTAAGGAACGGTAACTATTTGTAAATAAAACAATGTCTGTGATAAACCACCTACCTACCTATTTCCAGTAGAGGACTGTATATAATAATATAATTTAGAGAAAACATAACTGCAAATAGCAAATTCATAGATCTCAAAAAGTAAAATAGCCTATTTATTTTACTCAAACTTGTAGTTAATATATGTTAACCTGCTACTAATATAGCACATACTTTAATATGTTTTAATTATTCACCTAAGTTAATATAATTGATTAAGTAGGTATAAATACTTTAGCGACGGTGTCAATGGCGTTGATAAAATTAGAAACCTGTTTTAAGTCCGCTGTCCTACATCTTGGAACCTAGTACCTATTGCGCACAGACGTAGTATACCAACCTACGCTAGTTTAAAATTACCATAGATTAGATGCCTACCTATGGTTATTACATATGTACTTATACAGAATATTTATCTTAATTTCTCCACTCCGCGATCAGTGCTAGGTAGGTATAAGATTACTTATTAGGTAGGTAGGTACTTACAGAAAATTACTTCTAAATTCTATTTACCTAGGTAACATTTTAACTGAAGAAGTAGTTCAACTTTTAACTGAAGATATATAATTACAATATTTGCAGGCCAGGTGGACGAATACATTCTTGTTGGCTTGGAGACGCGGTGATCGAAATGGGGGCCGAGTGGATTTATGGGGCTTGTTTGCCAAATTCTGTATACACGTTGGCTTCTCACGACAGACTACTGCAAAGTCCTTTGCCTCGTCTGGATTCATCGCGGGGCCTATTCTGCACAAGCGAAGGACGAGCCATTGATCTCCCAGTAACCATTACGGCTTATCATACTTTTAGACAAATAGAACAACAGGCTGCTAACTTATTCCGATTAGGTTGTGAACGTCTGCATGGCTCGTTGTTGAATTTTATAGGTTTGCGCATACAACAAGAGCTTCACAACTTTCCTGAGGATCAAAGATACGATGCTGCAAGAGTAATGTTTGGATTGACTAACATATTGAGAAATAAATGTGGAGATGATTTGTCGCTAGTTAGTGCAGATCAATACGGCAGCTACATTGAATTGCCGGGTGGAAGCGTTCGCGTACCCTTGGGCTACGTAGGTGTGATTGCGCCACTTCTGAGGGGGTTACCCGACAACTGCGTGCGCTATAACAAGCCTGTTAATGTTATCCGTTGGGGAACTGGACAGACTGGAAGAGGCAGAGTTTTAGTCAAGTGCTGTGATGGAGAAGAGTTAACGGCGGATTACGTTATCGTCACGATCTCTCTTGGGTGTTTGAAATGTCAAGCTGACAAACTGTTCGCTCCTCCGCTGCCTACGTGCAAACTAGATGCTATTTGCTGTCTCGGATTTGGTTTAAGCGACAAAATATTTTTAGAATATGCGGAACCCTACTGGGTGTGTCATGAAGGCAATTTAAAATTTGCTTGGTCTGCCGAAGAACTGCAGTGTCGGTGTGACTGGACAAGGGGAATTTGTGCAGTTGATGAGATGCCAGGTAGTAAACACGTGTTGTGTGCGTCAATATCAGGACAAGAAGCTGCTCTGATGGAATCCATGCCGGAGAACGACGTTGCCGAAGGTTTGACTTGTTTGTTGCGTAGATTTACCGGCAATCCGTGTCTCCCTTACCCACAAATGTTGCTACGGTCGCGATGGGCAAGTGATCCGCACTTTTGTGGAGCTTATTCCTATATGGGTTGTTGTTCGACCGTAAGTCATCAGTGCGAGCTCGGAACCCCAGTGCCAGGGCCTTGCGATGCTCAGCCTCCGATACTCCTATTTGCTGGTGAGGCAACTGTCCCTGGACATTTTGGCACTGTCCATGCTGCAAGACTAAGCGGTGTCCGCGAATCAGAACGTATAGTGCAACTGACAAAAAAGTTTGACGGCCCTCCGAGGTGATCTAACGTTGACAACAATTATGACTTCATGTTATTCTATAGTCTCTTTTACTTATATAAATGGTCTCATATATTTTTTTAAATGTTTATGTTGATAATAATTAAACATTTTATTGATCCAAATTTTGGTTGGGTTTTAATAAGTAGTAGGTAAGTAATACCTACCTTTTGACAGTCTCCGTGGCGCAGTGGATTTATAAGACCAAGGTCCTGGGCTCGATTCTCCGTTTAGAAAAAGATTTCGAAATTGGTCTAAGTCTGGTTGGTGGAAGGCCTTGGCCGTGGCTACTTACCACCCTACCGACAAAGACGTACTGTCAAGCGATTTAGCGTTTTCGTACGATGTCGTGTAAAAACCGGAAGGGGTTTGGATTTCATGCGACTAAGGCCGGTGTGCACCAAGATTTCGGTTAACATAAGCTAAACGTAAAATTTGCTGTTCACGACAACCCGTACACCGGTTAGGATGTAAGCTCGGTTAAGATAACCGTCGGGTTTACGTCCTTAACCGGCGTACGGGTTTATTATAAATAGTAAATTATGTTAACCGTTGGTTATAATAAGCCCGCTTCCATCTGAGATTGCGTCGTCACTCACAGGATGTGTACAGTCAAGAGCTTACTTGTAATAAATAAATAAAAATACCTTTTCTATGTACGATAGGGAAATTAAATGACAAATTGAGGACAAATATGGTAGGTAACTATAGCGAAAAAAAGCTATGATGTGTGTTAATATAATTTTATTACATACACATGACTGATATTTTTAGATTCACAGGTCAGAGATTTTTAAAGTTTTCATAGCTTATTGATAAATTGAGAACACATTGACAACACAGTATTGTAGGTATACAATATGTTGTGCACTATGTGTTCATTCTATAACTACCCAATAAATAAAACCTAAAATATCCCCAGTGCAGTGAATCGATTCTGCGGGTATATGTTATTTTATACAACTAATTTTATGAGTGTAAGCATTGGATTAATAATTTGTTGCCTGTCGAAAATAAGCCGTAAATGCATTTTATTACTAATTTAGTGATATTAAAGTATGACTTTTCAATCATTTTTACCTTATTTTACAAGAAATGATGTAAAAAATTGAGAAAAAAAGTGTTGCCAGGTGTATAATTAACAATAATAATATAAATAAACCTGGCAACTATAATGTTGCTGCTTTTTGGAAAGAAGCAACTATTTTTTAATCCTTTAAAATTACATAAAAAATATTTTAGAGAACTGCATTCAATTGTAGAAAAATAATGTTGCAAAATTAATTACAAATAATTGCAGCTAATTTTTAATAGGCAACCTAATAGGCTTATGCATTGCAAACTCACTCAACATTCATTTAAAATTAGCTTCATCAAAAATCAGATACCTGAAGAATCGAGCAGAGGGAACTTAGACCATAATATAAAATATTTTAGTAAATGCAATTCATTCTTATTATTTACAAAAAAAGTCCATATATAGATAGACCAAAGGATCCCTAAAATAATCTCCTACATATATTTAACCATGCCAATTGACTTACAAAGTAAAATACATATTAAATATTTATTTTTGTCATATGATATCTTAGTAATTTATTGCTATATATTGGAATAAATATAGCTAATATTATTTCAAATAACATATTATGCTGTATGTCTGAAAATATTTTTCAACATTGATTTTTAATAGTAATAATACTTTTTTAATAGGTTTACAATTTATTGACTGAGATTTTGTATTGCTTAATAGTTATTACTAAGCGACATGTTAGCAACTTTTTTACTAAAATATTTATAACTTTTTTCTTAAAAAAATCAACTCTAGTGTAAAGTTACTGACATGTTGCTTTTTTTTACTACAAGTTGGCCCTTGACTGCTATCACACCTGATGTTAAGTGATGATGTGAAGTGAAGATAACAAGCGGGCTAACTTGTTAGGAGAAGGATGAAATCCACATCCCACTTGGTAAATATTGCCTTTCAAGCATCAATACGAAGTTGGATATATAACTAATAAAGCTATTATTATAATGCCAATAAAAGCATCCACTACAATTTATTCCATAAACATAATAATATAATTGTTTTTATAACACAATATGACATGTTACAATAAGTTACATTACATATTTTAGCTAATGTGCATTAGACAATAAAGCTGTTATTGTAATGCCAATAAAATGATCCACTACATTTTATTTCACTAATATAATATAATTGTATTTATAACACAATATGATATGTTACATTACATATTTTTGCTATGTGCATTAGACAATAACAAGGTGTATTCTATCTATATTAATGATAATACTATCAAAATTGATAACCCCATTTAAACATGAGTTTCATAAATAACTTTTACATGAGGCGAATTCTGAAAACCTGCTATATGCAAAATTTTAAAGCTCTAAGAAAACTGCCACCATTTTTAGTCAAGTCTTCAAATTCAAACTTTATTTTACCATTAGTATAACCACTATCTCTGCTCTCTACAGCATAAAAACAATATCTATTTAACTGTGGCCATTTTATACTTATATTATACCATAAATTCTTTTTAAAGAGCAAAGGTTTGAAAAATTTCACTTCAATATTGGAATCATATTCAATGTCACCTTTGAAGTTGAACGAGTGAACAATTTTCTTACTGGATTCACATGTTACTGATATAGTGAAGTGTTCAAAGTATATGTTTGTGTTGAACTGATTGCATAGTGGTGCCATCCGTGATTGGACATTCAATGAATTGATAAATGTTGATTTGTTTGCCCTCACTCTAGTGTGTACAGTGGAATTACATATTGGGTCCACGACTATAGGTGATTCAGATCGGATAGGTGCACGGTGGCACAAGCACCAATGCAATTTCAAAGTATTTCGTGGTATTGTTGTCGTATCAAATGTACTTATGACTTTATTAGTCAGATTCCCAGAACCTATAACCACTTGTTTCAAATCTTCAATTTCATCACTTATCAGCAGGTTGTATTGACAAACTTTGATTTCCTCTATATCGGCCATAGACAAAGTAAATAAACGTAGCTTTTCCAACAGGCCACATTTGATCAACACTTCCCTCCTGTTTTGAAAATGACTTTCAATATTACTGTGGTCACAATAGTGCTTTGTCCATT